>JAUPMV010000010.1:157500-769375 GCA_030848855.1 Branchinecta sandiegonensis | reverse complement strand
GACTGCAAAGTCAGTTTAGTCCGTTCTTCCGATGTTCTTTTGTTGTTGATTTTACAACGCTGAGGAATAGCCTTTGATCATGTGATTACTGATTGTGTTCTTCTTAGAACATACCGTTTTGTAAGCTTTGATAAGTTGACAACTTCAGCATTTAACCGACAGCAAAGAAACAAAACCAAAGTGTTGCTCTCGCAACACTTTAGTCGGCGAAGCCGCACAAAGGTTGCCGCAACACTTCACGTTGCCCAGGCAACGTAGGTCTAGTTCCATTTTACAACCGACTGAACAACTCAAATATTTCAATCGTGGGCATTCTGAACCGTCGGCATTTTGTGTCGTGGGCATTGCGATCGTGAGCATTCTGAGTTTTAGTTTCCTAAAATTCAGTTACTTCCCATTGAGAATACTTCCTCTAAACTGAGAATACGAAAGGCGCCACAAGCGCAATTTTTTGTTCAATATTTATGAACAGAGCATCTTTTTGGTATTCCAAATGAAAGCGATCCTATAATATCAATCACTGATCTGTCCGTCTGTCTGTGCCCACGATAACAACCATCATTCATAGAAGCTGACAAGACTAGAGAGAGCATGATTCTGTGAAGCAGGGTGGGGGGGCACCCCCGCCCCCTCTCCAACGACCCGTAACTAGATTAGCGACTGAATTGTAATCCCACGACCACGAGTAGCCAAGATTATTTTCTGCTCATTTTTATGGCACTTGTAGCCTCTGGCTCAAGTGCCATATACCGATCACAATTCCGTCTGTCGGTCGGTCCGAGTTTTTTGTCCCACATATCCGAGTTAGGGTACTTCCAGATGTGCTAGGACAATGAAACTTGGCAGGCATATCAGGGACCCGACCAAACTAACCTGGAAATAATCAGTTTCCCGATCCGACCATATGCGGGGGAGTGCGGGGCGCTGGAAACTTGAAAATTTAGGGCATTTTGTCACTTTTTTCCGAGTTAGGGTACTTCTAGATGAGCTAGGACAATGAAACTTGGCAGGAATATCAGGGACCCGACCAAACGAACCTGGAAATAATAAGTTTCCCGATCCGACCATATGCGGGGGAGTTGGGGCGCTGGAAACTTGAAAATTTAGGGCATTTTGTCGCACTTTTTCGAGTGAGGGTACTTCCAGATGAGCTAGGACAATGAAACTTGGCAGGAATATCAGGGACCCGACCAAACTAACCTGGAAATAATCAGTTTCCCGATCCGACCATATGCGGGGGAGTGGGGGCGCTCGAAACTTGAAAATTTAGGGCATTTTGTCACACTTTTTCGAGTTAGGGTACTTCCAGTTGTGCTAGGACCATCAAACTTGGCAGGCCTATCAGAGACCCGACCAAACAAACTTATAAATAATCAGTTTTCTGATCCGAAAATTGAGAAGTGTGTAACTTTCGAACGGATGATCGGATTGTAATGAAACTTCATAACTGAATAGAATATATATCTGTAATGTCCCGTTTAAAGTCTTGACCGTATTCGGTAGCCAGGGGGGAGTTGGGGGGGGGGACCGGAAATTTCAAGAAACGGTTAGAATGGAGGGATCGGAGTGAAAGTTGCTGGGAAGAACAAGCATCTGCTCTAGATAAGTCCTTTAGACCATTGTACTGGATCCGGACACTTATGGGGGGGGGGGGGGGGTCCCGGTGATGGTGGTTTCGGGGATTTTCACGATGAAACTTGGCAGGCGTATAAGGGACCCAATCAAACTGACTTTAAAATAAAAATTTTGTCGATCAGATAATGGTGGGGGGAGTGGAGGGAGGGGAATCCGAAATTTTCAGTCATGCGTAATTTTGGAATGGGTGATCGGATTCGAGTGAAATTTAAGAATTGAACAGAGGACATTTCTCCGATGATTTTTGTCATATCCGGACCGGATCCGGCAACTATTGGGGGGGGGGGATACGTGACCCGTTTAGAATGGAGGGACCGGGATGGAACTTTGTGGGAAGAACAAACAGATGCTCTAGGTAAGTCATTTGCTGAATCGGATTGGCTACGGGCACCGCGGGGGAGCTGGGGGGGGGGGGTGGACCGGAAATCTCGGGAAACGGTTAGAATGATGGTATTGGAGTGAAACTTGCTGGGAAGAGCAAACATCTACTGGGATTAATTTTTTTGCTAATCTAATTCTAATTCGGATTAATCTTATATCAGTGGAGATAAATTAATCTCAGTACTGCAGTCAACTTTAATTCTTACTCGGAGGAATTTTGTACAGTGTACTCACACCTGATAATGACGCCGGTGATAAGACCGCTTTAACTGTCGAAATTGGGAAGAAAAGACGCTGAAAACGTAAAACATTCGACATGGAAGAATCCATCCCTGCCATTTTGAAACGGATGTTTGGACCAATCACAGACCACAGTCACTAATTTTTGTTATTTTTTTCCATGAGTAGTGATGGTGGTAATATTACTTGAATTTCTTAATTTATTCCAAGTATGATCGTGATGAAACTTAAAGAGTGGGAAATAACCAAATTAACGAATCAATTTACGTACAGATGTGACTGCATCTGACCCGGGCATTTTGACTGCGGATCCTATACTATTGTATTAAGCCCTTCGTATTCTAGAAATCCTGCACTTTGAATGTCCCAACCGGAAACACCGCTTCAAGCTTCTGAAGTTCGGAGACCACGAAATTGAGAAGTGTGTAACTTTCGAACGGATGATCGGATTGTAATGAAACTTCATAACTGAATAGAATATATATTTGTAATGTCCCGTTTAAAGTCTTGACCGGATTCGGCAGCCAGGGGGAGTTGGGGGGGGGGAGACCGGAAATTTCAAGAAACGGTTAGAATGGAGGGATTGGAGTGAAACTTGCTAGGAAGAACAAGCATCTGCTCTAGATAAGTCCTTTAGACCATTGTACTGGATCCGGACACTTATGGGGGGGGGTGGTCCCGGTGAGGGTGGTTTCGGGGATTTTCACGATGAAACTTGGCAGGCGTATCAGGGACCCAATCAAACTGACTTCAAAATAAAAATTTTGTCGATCAGATAATGGTGGGGGGAGTGGAGGGAGGGGAATCCGAAATTTTCAGTCATGCGTAATTTTGGAATGGGTGATCGGATTCGAGTGAAATTTAAGAATTGAACAGAGGACATTTCTCCGATGATTTTTGTCATATCCGGACCGGATCCGGCAACTATTGGGGGGGGGGGATACGTGACCCGTTTAGAATGGAGGGACCGGGATGGAACTTTGTGGGAAGAACAAACAGATGCTCTAGGTAAGTCATTTGCTGAATCGGATTGGCTACGGGCACCGCGGGGGAGCTGGGGGGGGGGGGGGGGGACCGGAAATCTCGGGAAACGGTTAGAATGATGGTATTGGAGTGAAACTTGCTGGGAAGAGCAAACATCTGGTCCATGTAAATCTTTTACATAATTTGACTGGATCCGGAAACTTGAGGGGGGGAGGAGGGGGTTTCCCGGAATTCCGTTTTTTGGGGGATTTTCACGACGAAACTTGGAAGGCATATCAGGGACCCGGTCAAACTGACTTGGAATAAAAAAAAATCCTTGATATGATAATCTTGGGGGGGGGGGGGTGAGGGAGGGGAATCCGGAATATTGAGTCATGCGTAACTTTGGAACGGGTGATCGGATTCGAGTGAAATTTAATAATTAAACAGAGGACATTTTTCTCTCATGACCTTTTTCATTTCCGGACCGAATCCGGCAATAATTGGGGGAAGGGCGGAAAATACTTGACCCGCTTAGACTGGTGTGATCTGGATCGAACTTCGTGGGAATGACAAACATATGCTCTGGATTAATCATTTACAGAACCGGATTGGCTCCGGTTATTGTGGGTGGAGTTGGAGGAGGGGGGGGGGGTCTGGGATTCCGGTGATCGCGCGTTAAGGTACTCCAGATGTGCTAGGACGATGAAACTTCGCTGGAATATTGGAGACTCAACAACATTTGCTTAGAAATTGCTACGTCCCAAATCCGATTATTCCTTAAAGTACCAATCTTGACCGCAAAATAAAAAAAATACTTTTAAGCAATATATGCATTTCCGTGATGCCCATCAGCCCATTAGCAGTTTTGCCTCAAGGGTTTTGCTTACAAATGAAGTTTCAGCTCCCTTAGAGCGCGCATCTCAACCGTAAAGTCGAAACTTACTTTTGATCAATCAAATCATCTTGACCCATGCAAGTGCCATATGAGCTTACAGCTCTTGTTGTAATTATCAGTGCGACTGTATTCTACCATTAGTTACTCAACGAAAAGTTCAAATATACGTACGTAAGATAATTCAAATTTATCGAAGTGTATCAAGGAGCTTGGAAAGAAATGATGTGAGGGGGTGCAACTACCGCTCTACTAAAACTCAGTAAAACGCAATAACAACTTGTCTGTTGTTAATTGTTAGGCAAGGGTAAAAAATCTGTCTCATGAATAGAATAGAATGGAAAAGAAACCAGCTCGGATGATACAAATTGAGTTGACCCACACCCTAATGATTGGGAAGCCTAACATTAAGATTTGGGTCAAGCAGTGTAAACGGTCTTGCGTCTCAGGAGATTTGGACCATCAGGGGCATTTCCCTTCGGTGCTGCATATTGAGATTGCAACTAATGATTCCCATTAGGGCTCGTTTTATAAGCCTTGTGCTCGAGAATAAGTTTGTCAATACAGTATTCGAGGCCGTTGAGTTAGTACCATGAAGAGGATACTTATTTTGTTGGTTGTTTTTGGCTGCTGTCTCTACTCAGGTAAAATGTTTGAATATGCTGTATTGCGTGATAGTCGACTATACACTGTAAAAAGTTTTTCAGCATAAAGATTAAAGTTAACTGCAGTATTTGCGACTCGGATTCTCCTTATCTCTACGCAGATAAGATTCATACCAAATAGAGATAAGATGAATCCGAGTAGCAAATACTGCAGTTAACTTTAATCTTTAGACGGAGAAACTTTTGACAGTGTATGCAGATCTGGAAATCCCCGCTATTTTTTGCGCTGGCTAAAGTCGCTTCGTTTTCCAGAGCTGTTCTTGCGCTCCGTTAGTTGCGGAAAATGAATCCGCTACGCAAGCTGTACGCAAGTGGAAAGTGATCTCGGCAAGTCAGCGGGAATTTCTAAGGGCGTAACGAATTAATTCTTGCGTTCGACGGATTCTAGCTTTGATTTTTGAAAAACGAATGAGAACGCCAGAATCGCCTCATACCAGAGTATTGTTGGGGCTTCATGGAATCAAGAACCGATAACCTGGAGGAGAACGTCTGTTCTTGTTTTTATCTCTGATAGTTTAAAATCTCTAGGAATTCTATAAGGTATATTCTAACCCCCCAACGACAACTCACTGTTTTTCTCGCTTACCTACGATGCGTATTATGCTGTCAACAGTTGACTCAGAAAAAAACGGTTATATATATTTTGCCCTGTTTTGCTAGTCAATGCGCCTGGAGAATGGCTTGAAACAGCCAAAGTCCTGGGCAATTTGTCGAAAGCAGGTTCCTAGTTTTAAAATATCCAACTATTAAAATGCTAGGCGTAAAAAGTAAATAGTGCGAGGGGTCCTTAGAAATGTGAAGAATGCCAGGAATTGAACCACAACACTGTCAAATACAAAAAAAAAAATTTAGTCGCTGTGGTGAGAAGAAGAGATTCTACTCGAGAACATCCCCCCTTCTATCAAGTAGTAACTGTTTTGCTCAAAGTGACCCGTCTTGCAGCATTCTTTGCCGTTTGTTTGTGACGAACTTGATTGACAGGTAAATCAACTAAAACAGGAAATTGGGCGTCATCAAAACAGAGTGACTAATTTTCTTTATTTTGCTACCATACTCCTTAGCTCCACTTGGGTGTATCGCATTATGCTCATTTAATGTTTAGTCCTCGGTTACAGAAACAAATGACAGAATTGGCAACTATTTTTTACAGTTACTGCCGACAAACTATGTGAGCCATCCAAGAGGCCCTACACAATCCCCGACGAGGAGTTTTGCGACAAATTCGTTCGATGTGAGAACTCAACCGCTACCGTGGTACAGTGCGAGGATGGTCTGCTGTTTGACCCGGACATGGAGAAATGCGACATGCCCAATGTCGTCAAATGTGGCACGAGAACGAAAACTCGTAAGTGACTTTTTCTAACCCCCGCCCCCACAAACTTTTGATGATTGACTGACTCGGTGTCAGAAGACAAACAACATGTGAACTGTTAGTGAATGGATAATTTTGAGTATAGAGCCAGAACTTGTAAAACCGATCCATTCGTCTTCTCTACGATGGCAGAAGTTTCATAACAGATAACATGCGAGGTTTCAACAGATAACGCGTAACAGATAACACTTATCTGTTGTGTCTGAAAACGTTATTCACGAAATGCTATGCACAACAAGGAGAGGAAGAGCCAAAAAAGCATCTATTGACTTTATTCCTCATCGTCATGATGTCGGAAAACTCTGCAGAAACTTTTTGGCGGTTTTTCGGTTCTTTCTGATGGTAACGCATATTATGCGTAACATTTTGAAAAACAACAGATAGCATCCCAAGTATTATCGGATACGCAGTACCTGTTGAAACCGCGCATCCTCGTGTTATCTGTTATGAAACATCTGACAGTGTATTCTCGATCAATTCCTTCCCAGAGCAGTCTCCACTTTTCTTTACTGTTGTAGGCAGTTAGGAAAGAATTAGTATCTACACTGTCAGAAGTTTCATAACAGACAACACAAGGATGCGCGGTTTCAACAGACAGCGCGTAACAGACAACACTTGGGATGGAAAACGTTATACATATTATGTTCTGCATAACAAGCATTGCCAGGAGAGCCAAAAAACAACCACAAAAGCAACTGCTGACTTTTTTGTTTGTCGTCATAATGTCAGAAAATTCAGCAGATGATTTTCGACAATTCTTTGGCTCTCCCTGATGGCAACGCTTGTCACGCAGACAATTTTCGAACACAACCGACAACATCCGAAGTGTTGTCTATTGAAACCGCACATCCTTCTGTTGTCTGTTATGAAACTTCGTGTCGGGAAATATTCACAGTTTTTACCGAAAATTTTACCGAATCCTAATTCGGTAAAATTTTGAGGGATTCGGTACAATTTTTGGCTCTGCCCCCCCCCCCCAAACGAAAATTCACTTGCGACGCCCCTGCCTAGAAGAGAGGGGGACCAAGCAAATCTGTAATAGCCCCCTCAATTTGTTCTTTGCTCCTTTTTTCCCCCTAATCACTTCGGCCCTCAAACAGGATATTTTGATACTCAAATCAGAGGTGCACAAACGATCGGTTTCCGCAAGGCAGGTGTCGTCAGCGCCAGATAGGTCCATCGTTCAGGATGTGATGTGCAGGGGCGTCATGTACTTGGGGGAGGGGGCGCCCTCCCCAATGTTGTCGGCCAGTCGGTAAAAAAAATAACCGAGTTGGCACCACGGGCCGCGATTTTTATTTAAAAAAGAAAACTTGAAAACAGTCGATTTTTCTAAGAACAGTCGGTTTTCCGTAAAAATGGTTGATTTTTTTTCTGAAAATCAGTCGATTTTTCTGCAAAACAGTCGCAAAAACAGTCGGTTTTTCTGCAAAAATAGTGACTTCAAAAACAGTCGGTAAAAGTAACAAGTCAATTGGAAAGTACATTGCCCCCCCCCCCCCCCCCCCCTTGACATTTTGGCTAGTAATGCCTCTGGTGATTTGTGGTCTATTATGGATGTTATGTCCTTGTTTTTACCTTTTCTTTTTTCAGAGACACCGTCACCTACCTTGAACTGCCCCAGAATGAATGGTATGTTTCCTGTCGAAGAGACATGCAACCAGTTTTACCATTGCACGGATGGGCGTCACACCCTTATCACGTGTCCAGAAGGTGTCATTTTCGACATAATTGCCGGGGCTTGCGTTCATCCAGACTTATCTACGAGGAAAAATTGCAGTGCGTCTCGTAAGTACCACGGGTGGGGATAACTGAACCAGGGTTGCCACACTTGCCACATGCCACAGAGTGACTTTTGGCCAAAAACAGAGTGGATTGGAAGTGAAATCAATTTGATGAAATGCTCACTTTTGGTCGGAATCGCCTCTGTAAAAATGACACATCTTAATTTTACTTTCATGAAAAAAACTTGAAATAGTTACTTCTGGTCGGAATACCTACTGCAAAAATGACACATTTGGTCATGTGATTTTTATGTCCTACGTAGGACAACAGCGACAAAAAAAAATAGAGTGACAGTTCACACTATCGTGCGACATGTGGCAACCCTGAACTGAACGTTTGATCTTATCAATACTCCCAGTCTCAATAACTGAAGGGGGGGGGGGGGCGTATTAGCATAAGCTTGTGCTAATTTTCTTGGTTCGCCTTCCCCTTCAGAAGAACATGTTACACAGGCTATCTGTAGTATTTTACACCGGGTTTTGGAGTTCATCTTTGAATTGGATAATATCAAGAACAAATAATCAGACAGAACCAGCGTCTCCCTATTTGTGTAATATGACCATGCCGGGACAAATATTTCCTCGATGTAAACGAGCGGAGGTTAGGAGCTACGCGGCACATCACGTTTCGTTACCCCTACAAATGGCTATATTGCTGCGAAGCCGCGTAGGAGAAACTATCAAAGTCAAAGACGAATGGTTCTCTAAACGCGCTCCAGAGCGGGTCAGCGTGACTCCTGCGCTTATTGCTTTGCGATGAGCAACGACGAGAGTCGCTGCATGGAACCAAAGACGGAGGTTTTGTCTGATTATTTATTCTTGATATCATCGGCTACCTTTTCGTTATCTTCGTATAACCATCCTGCGAAGCCTGGCATATCCAAGCGCTAACTGTAGCCAGCCCTTCTTCTGTTGCATTTCCGCAGCGTCCGCCCTCTCGCGAAAATTATCAGAAAAAGGAAGAAATCATTCTCGAAGGTCCCGGGTTCGAACCCCAGCAGAGGATATTTTGTATCTCTCAGTTCACTCACGAAAATTTCAAGGGTGCCCTTTCCGATCGTCAGATCAGGTCTTTGGCTTTGTTTGATTTTGTCCACGAGTGAGGGACTTGGACTGTGCGAGGCTTTTGATATTGGAGTCCTAGACTTCTAAGTTCAGCTAAAATCGTTTCAAGTTTATTTTTCACGCTCCGCTGTATAATTTCCATATATGCTTAAGCAGTATTTTCTGTTTCCGGGAGTCTTTTGCCCGGGGGCCACTATACACTGTAAAAAAAAAACCTTGCAGTATTTGCTACTGGGATTAATTTTTTTGCTAATCTAATTCTAATTCGGATTAATCTTATATCAGTAGAGATAAATTAATCCCAGTACTGCAGTCAACTTTAATTCTTACTCGGAGGAATTTTGTACAGTGTACTCACACCTGATAATGACGCCGGTGATAAGACCGCTTTAACTGTCGAAATTGGGAAGAAAAGACGCTGAAAACGTAAAACATTCGACATGGAAGAATCCATCCCTGCCATTTTGAAACGGATGTTTGGACCAATCACAGACCACAGTCACTAATTTTTGTTATTTTTTTCCATGAGTAGTGATGGTGGTAATATTACTTGAATTTCTTAATTTATTCCGAGTGGGAAATAACCAAATTAACGAATCAATTTACGTACAGATGTGACTGTATTTGACCCGGGCATTTTGACTGCGGATCCTATACTATTGTCTTAAGCCCTTCGTATTCTAGAAATCTTGCACTTCGAATGTCCCAACCGGAAACACCGCTTCAAGCTTCTGAAGTTCGGAGACCACGATCGCCTTCCTCACCCCGAGAGCTGTCGGATGTTCATCATGTGCCTGATGACTGGCGAACCCCGACTTGGAGGCTGCTCCCTTGGTCAGGTCTTCAACCCTACAAATGGAAGGTGTGACCTTCCCAAGAACGTGAAGGGATGGTAAGTCATAAGATTCTCGTAGGAGCTGAATCAGGATGAAAGGGTGCCGAAAGGGTTTTTACCAAAATTCAGCAAACAGGTCTGGGCTCATCTCTTTTAAAGACATTTTTTTTTTTTAATTATCTCTTCAACTAACATCAATCTTTTATGTATGTATCATGTATATTCTGTATAACCCGTTAGATTCAGCTGAACAAGAACGGAGTAAATGGAAGAAAAAGAAATAAAGATCATAAATCTTTTATGTGGCCGCAATAATGCATGTCAAGTGCGACGAGCATCATTAACATAAACTTCGGTGGGTGTCAGGCTGGTTTCAAACAACCTCTCGTTTGTGAAACTGTGAAAGGATGCAAATCAACCACTGGCTAAGTGGCTTTTTCATTTATTTACTGGGAGCGTGTCAAAAGTTTCTTGAGATTGCATAATTAGCCGGTGGCTTAGGTTCTTTTTTCATTTAGACTGTAAAAAAAAATCTTGCAGTATTTACTACTGGGATTACTCGAATCTCTAAAAAGATAATCTTATCTCTAATTCGGATTAATCTTATCTCAGTAGAGACAAGATTAATCCCAGTAGCAAATACTTAAGTTATCTTTAATCCTTACTCGGAGGAACTTTTTACTGTGTACTGTGTGGTCATTAGAAGGGATCGTCGCCCGTATCTTTTGTTTAAAGATAACGCAAGTAGAAGGCTAAGCATTGAGAGATTTAAGTGTGAATTGGGGAGAAGAGAAGCTGACTACAGTTAGAACAATGCAAGTGCTTCTGATCCAACTCGTTTAAGTAATCGTGGTCCTAGTTTTTATGGCACTTGAGCTTACTCAAGTGCCATAAAGCGATCGTAATGTCTGTCTGTCCGCATTTTGCTAGTTTGGGCACTTCCACACAACCTAGGACGATAAAACTTTGGCACGCACATCAGGGACACAGCCGGATTAACTTAATTTAATTAAAAAAAAATTATCGGAAATGAGCTTTATTGAACGCTTCAGACTGTTTTTGTATACAAAAGCAAAGTAAAGTACATGTTTTGGCAGTGTTTTAGTGGCAGTAATCTGTCAGTTTACTAAGTAAATGAAAAAGTAATTTTCTGTCATTCGTAAAATAAAGGTGTCACTTTCAGAGAAAAGTGTCACGGTCCCAGAGACACGGACCCAGAGACAAAGAGCACCAAAAGTGTCACACTTGGCAACACTGGGCTTTATTATGCATGTCACGATTGCTTCTCCCTTACTGACGTGTCGATAAAAGGTAGTTTGCGATTCGGGCGCGAGATTGCGTCGTTATGGTAGACTAGTTCAAAAGAGTATGACAACCGCCTGATCCAGCAATAAAGTGGAAAACGCCCAATGTCGTCAAATGCGGAAAGGGTGAAAAACTCGAAATCTTCCCAGCAGTCGGGATTCCCCTTTTCTCGTTCCTACTGATTTTAATTTCTTTTTTCTTTCAGTGAGGATTTCTACGGCCCAGAAGTAGAGGAGGATGCGGACGACGATGTCCCTGACTTCGGGAGTGTTATTGAAGATGGAGTTGTGGTTCGTAAGCAGAAAGTCATTGAAGAGGAGCCTGCGCCTTTTAAACCAGTCGCTGACGAGACCCGAAAGAAGAAGGTGGTCAAGAAGACCAGAGCTAAGGTCCAGAATTAGTTTATTTTTCTTTCAAATTTCAGATTCTTTAAAGTCATATGTTTGCTTATAAAATACATGATATTTTTACGTAGTTTTTGGCGCCAGACCAACGATCCTCCCCCACATGTGAAGGATGTCAGATGTTGAGAAGCTGATCTATTAGCAAGCCCTTTCAGCAGGAATGGATAATGTTTATCTCCCAGCCACTGTAATAAGCAAAGCTCCGCGATGGTATTTGGTAAATTTTGAGGGGGTGCTTAGACCGGATACCTTTCAGGGCACCATATGGCTAGAGTGCTGAACTTTGCAAAGACTTCGTCATGCAGAAGTTCGGTTACAGTGATAGCACTCGTTCTGGTCTAGAACTAGGTGGTCGGAGGCAGAATGCGTTGAGAGAGATGTTTATTTTACATCTCGCTTTATTATTAATTTTCGCTTTTATGCCCTTGGCTCTTCTTCTTCTGCTCAAACTTGAACTTGCTAGCTCACCAAGCTCGTTAAGACACAGAAGCTTTAATAAAAACAAGAAAAATAATGGTGGACGATAAGATAATGATTTTGGAATTTATCCTTCTTACAAAAAAGATTAGTGCAAAAATTCACGACGAGAACAAGTGCCCAAACGCTAAATTTCGTTTTTTGCCAAAAGTTAACGTTCGCCAGATACGGTGACCAAAAACGGTATTTAAACTTTTGAGGCTCACGGGGGGTTCCCAAAATCACCATGATCTTTTTGCCCATACTCACAATGCCCACGCTCTGAATTTCCACGGCTCAAAATACCACGATTCAAAATGCACCATTCAGGTATCAACAGATGAATTACAGCCCGACCACGTTTATTTCGACTTCTGCGAGAAGTTCAGGCCATTCAAAAAGAGATGGAATCGGACCTGCTCCAGATCGGTGCTGGAGCCGATTTCAGACGCAGAAGTCGACGAATTATCCGAAAAGACCAGCAAGTTAAAGCTGTTAAAGGACCCCTTTTGCTTATTCTGCCTTTTATAATATACTTAGCTCCCATATGGAATTATAAGCTTCTATAATCCCCACCCTTCCCCATTGTTTCGTTTCGTAACTGCGAATTTTAGCGCTTTTTCGGCTTTGCCGAGTTTTCCCGTCACCCACCGAAAAGTTTACCGGAATGTTCATTGTCCGCTGACAAATCTTTCAATCTACTGTTTATTACTTCTCTTATTTGCTTAGTTTTCCCACTTTTTACCGAAAGCACGTTCAGTTTTCAAATCTTTTGCGCTCAGTCGCCGCGTCGGCGAGCAGGGAGGCTGGATGTAATCGACAAGCACTAACAAGAGAATAGCTAGTTTCAGGTGGAAAGTAATGGTATTTTCGAAGACGCTTTTTCTGATCCACTTTATAGGGAAAAGATGATTTCTAGTAAGAGTTGTGCTTTAAAGAAAAGTTCCAAGGGGGTGGTTCCTTATCAGTCAGAGGCTTCCTGAAGAAAGCACAACGCTTTTGCGGCATCTAACCACGAGGCAACGCACATGTTTCTTGTAAATGTTTTACCAGTATTATATTATAATTGAGACAATACCAGTGCAACGTACGATAATCGTCATTCTGATTCTCGTCTACTCCTCCCGTTGCTCACTCACCCCTAATTCAAGTTTTCTACGGACTGAATACCTCCAATAATCCAATCGTGGGCATTCTAAACCGTGGGCATTTTGACTTGCTGGCATTTTTAGTGGGCATTTTGAGTCGTGGGCGTTTTGAGTGTTAGGCAGCCTCACACCTCGGCTAATGACGCAGCTAATTGTTGCTGTTAACCGATGACCCGATTATAAAAGTACTCGGGAGGTTTATCCTACAAGCGAGCTCACATTAACCGTACCCTCAAGACCGCCCTGCTGAGGGGCAATACACATTGTGCAAATTTTGTTTACAGAAGCAGTCTACAGGGGTTTGCAGCAGGGTTCGCGAGACAGGCTTGGCTCAGTACTTCGACCCTGGTAATGGTTTTTTCCGATACCAGTACCCTTTCTCATCGGTGCCACGGTTCCCGTCAGAAGAAGCTGAAGTCACCGGATTCTCGTTTGGCAAAGATGATTTTTGACCCTGAACTTCACTTTCACTGATGCGCGGGTGCGAGCGCGGGTGTAGTGGTTGGTGAGTTTTGTTCAGTTGAAGATTGACTTTAGCGATAGGAACATGAGGCCATTCTGTGCTGTACTAGTGGCGCTGTTCGCGGCAGGTACGTCCCACTATTCTAGGTCTCGCTTAGCTCGTAGTGCCTTAATCTTCGTTCGTTTAGGTATGCGTGGTACATGGCCATTTCTTTACCTTCCGGCTATGTTCGTACATGACGTCCGCCCACACGAGAGCAGACGTTCTCAGTTCATTCTAAACTGTATTTGCCTCTAGGCAACTACAGTGACACTCTACTGTCTCGGCATCGGCCATCGGATAGTACGGGCTGAAACAGGTTCAACAGCCACATCACTTTAGCCCGATTGCGGTTTATCCGCTGTGGGTCCGAAATAATTCTTTGTTTATAAAAGCCAGGCGTCACCTTCCAGATTACCAGACGTCTGGGGCTTCCGCATAGTCAAGCCAACCCTTCCAGATTTTCATGATAATGATGACACATAATTTCATTTCCTAGATGTCCCCATCGCATTTCAAATATCTCTTACATCCCAGTCACAACTGTCAATCACTTTCCCTTTTCTTCCTACATTTACATATTTGTCCTGTCTCTTGAATGGATTGCCTCCAGACATCCGGAATCTTCCAGACATTCGGAATCTGGGAACACTGGGGTGTCCAACACCCCCGACTTCTAGGTGGTTTTGGGCTGGCTTTACCTTTCAGATCCATCTCGACGAAAACGGCTGTTTGGAGTCCGGTAGAAAAATCTGGAAGGTGAAGCCTCGCTTTAACCCGCTTCATCACATCGGATAATACAGAATACAGCTTTAGTCAATCAGTATTGGCGTAGTAAATACGACGAAAAGTTGGAAGTGTAACCACTAACATCTCTTGCGATGTGAGTTTCGGAATCTTCCAATATGTTTCGAACTGGAAATTTTGGATCCCAGACGAAAGTTAGGGACCGATGACATCGGGAATACGTCGGGAACTTAAGAACTCCTTAGCTGTTTGAGGTATGGCCATGAAGGGTCTCTGTAGACTCCTTAGGATAAGGGTGAGGTCAAGTTCATAGATGATTTTACATTTAAAGGTGGGGTCTGATTAAGGGGTCGACAGGACAACTTGACCCTTGGTACGCCGTCGGTTTTCGAACCTGCTGGAATCCGGTATAAACAAGTGCGCAAGAGCTGAGACGCGGAGTGTGAAAGGAAAATGTTTACGACATATTATATATAAACAGCTTTAGAACCAAGACGTTTCACATCCCTAATAACCAAACAAGTATTGAATATCCTAATTTTTAATCATCCCACTTTAAAAGCTTGAAATGTAAACGAACCGCAAGTATAAATCCAAAGAAATGTTGAAGATTTTGCACGAATAGCTTGAGTTCCCACTATGGTCTGCCAGCCAGTCCGACCCTTTACACCTCTCCTCCACTAGCAAGGTAAAAACAAGTGCAATAAACCAAATCGTAGCACTCTAATACCCCCTTTGTCACAGCATCTCATCGATCATATGACAAAATAGTCCAGTTTCCAGCTGTTCATTAATGTACGTCGCGTCGTCTTATGTGTTGCTGTTTAATCCTCATCCATAGATATATCCCCCCAAATGTACAAGGGGACTTGAGACCTGTCATAGATGAACTTAACTCATGGGAAATCTGGGGCCAGCTGCCCATGAATGGGAGGGGGGTGGTAGGGACCCATCAAAATGCGTATTTACACCTCTTTTCCCTGAAGTATACCAGCTTACAGTTTGATTCCAGTCACGGGTCAAAATATTTTTTCATGGGCTGTTTGGGCCCACTTGCCCATGAACGGGGAGGGTGGGGGCCGGGGGGGGGGGGGGTCAACTCCACATATATATCCCCAACCCCTATGATCCAAAAGCACAAAGTAATTTCATCGCCTCATCTCCAGTTATTGTCAAGTTAAAACATTAAAATGGGTAATCTGGGCGCAATTGCCCCTGAACCAGGTGGGGGTGGGATTGGCGACCCTCAAAAAGTAAAAAGAGACCCCAACGCTCACAAACCTACCAAGCTTCAACTTGATACCTGTTGATTCCTGTCACGGGTAACGAACTTAATCCTGGGCAATCTGGGCACAGTTGCCCATGGACGGGGTGGGCGGGAGCCGTGCAACTTCAAAAGCAATTTCCCAACCCTAGGATTTACATGTCCAAGGAATTTCATCGTCCTATGTCAGGTTATGAACATTTGCCCCTGAACCGGGTGGGTGTAGGACTCCCAAAAGGCACAACTAGACCCCAACACCCACTAGTGTACCAAGTTTGAACTTGATACTTGCACTGGTTCACGAGTGATGAGCTCCACCAAATACGGTGAAAACCGGAAACCGAAAACCGAAAGCTGCTACAGCGCTCGCAATAGTGGATTGCTCCAAGGAACACTCCACTAAAAAGGGAAGTTGAGGACGGAAGAAGTTGACCGAGGAAACTAGCTAGTTGAGAGTTGACGAGCGAACTAGTTCAGAGTACGGGTTGAATTAGGGGTCAATTTGTTTTCGGCTCGCGGGAAGTTCAGTTCAGTTCAGTTCAATTTATTTTCGAAAATTCGCTCACGACGAAGCCGAACATTGAATTTCTTCTGTCGTGTATAACTTAGCAATTAAAAACAACTATAACTAAATTTGTTCATTTGGTCAATGTAACATGTATCCCACAATAAAATCTAAGTAAAACCTTTAATCACAAGTAACACGTCAACTAATCAAAACATCTATAAGTCAATGTCATAACTTGGTCAAATTCACATCAAACTAAAACTAGATAACACCAACAATTAGTATATTTACAATTCAATAACAATACACACAGAAATACGATTTATTTATGGAGGTGTTTCTTAATGCCCGTTAAAAAGGTCAGTGAACGAGGGAATAAAACTTTTTTTTTATCGGTCATGGGAACAGGCAGGCCCGTCTCCAGGAATTTATTTCGGGGGGGGGGGGGAGTTACTGCGGGTCGGACAAAAAAGTACAAAAAATACATAGATCAGAGGGAAAGGCCTGTAAAAAGGATTATTTTTGTGAGTTTCGGGGGGGGGGGCTGTGCTAACAATTCTAAATTAAATCTTTTCAACAATTCGAGATATGGGACTTTAGGGGACTTCGAGGCCACAAGGAGGGCTCTACACTGCAATGCTAGAAGTGCAAGTGCAATACTAGAAGGCAGCGCTGCTGATTTTATACCCCTACGTCGTTTCTCATCCGACCAGTAGCTCTATTTGAAGAAAAGAACGAGAAATTTGGTAGAACTACATATTTCTTGTATTCTCACCAGCAATTGGAAAGCTGGATCAAGAATGTCAAAATACACCGCAGCAATTTTTTATCACAACGAAAGCTTTAGTCTCGGTTCCGTAGGGACAGAATAAACCACATTTTGCGATTCTTTTTTTCTCCTGATGCGTCATGTTCCATGTTCGCAGAAAGTCTGACGACTCAGCTAACAGGCCGCATTTATTTCCAGCAAGCGCCCAATCGAGTTTCACATGTCCGGACACCGGCAATGGCTACTACCCCGACCCCAAACAGTGCGACAAATACTACAAGTGCACTAAGGGGGTTGCGGAAGAAGAACTTTGCCCTGACGGACTGTTGTTCAACGAAAACGCAGTTTGGACCCGAAACCCTTGTGACTATCCGCTAGACGTCATCTGTGGATCTAGAACTCAAACACGTAAGTTATCGATTAGACTCACGGGTTGTCAGCTATTACGCGTTACTCGTACAAAAGTGACGGTAACCCCCAACCCTCCCAAAAAAGGATCAGTTAAATATTAGCTGAAAAAGTCAATGTCAGCTCTAGCCTACTTTTTGACGAGTTTAGGCCTGGCTGTATCGTTACGAGTTCCGTACTACATATCGGCCATAGCAGCCTTCTATCTTGCTTCTATTTACGTAAATGTGGAATTATACAAGGTAACCCAGACAAAGAAATCTATAAATATTTTTATCGAATTTAGAGAATGTCAAACCTCGTTGACAAATCTTTAGGTGTTTCACTATAGGATGTCCATGTCACACTTTTCGTAACATACACATTGCGTTTGTTTGGTTTGATGTTTCGCTAAGGGTCAATTAGTCACAACATGTGTTTTCACGGAAGGGGTGATGAATAGGACCTGAAACTTTATGACTTTGTCATTAGTGTGTTCTATTTGAAGAAAAGAACGAGAAATTTGGTAGAACTACATATTTCTTGTATTCTCACCAGCAATTGGAAAGCCTTCCCGAAATGTGTCAGAGTGTCAGATGAGACGCATTTTGAAAATGTGCGACTTTGACATTAGGGTGTTCGAGCAAGGTAGTAAAAGAAGTGAATTGGAACAAACCTACAGTGCTCATAGCGAGCATAACCGATTGTATAATGAGAGATGGCATGAGCCATGTTTGGAGATTCTTTGAGAGCTCAGTGTTGGTTTCACGGATAACTAAATTAAACGTTACGGGAAGGGAGAAATCTAAGTCAGTTCAATTCATTCTTTTACACTCCACATCTCTTTTACACTCCACGTCTGAGCGCTTGCGCTCTTGTTCAATCCTGAACCCGTTTTAGTGTACATGTCAATGTGTCAAAATCTTAAGTTTATTTAGTGTGTTTTTAAAGTGTGATGTAAAGAACGCAAACATGTTTATTTATTTTTGTTTGTTTAGTGTGTTTAATGTGTGTCTTTCGCTTTGTTTTCTTTTACTCCGCTGCAACCAAAAAGCGGGTCATGAATAAATACATAAATAAAAATGAATAAATGGACTACAGCATTTGCATGTCATGTTTCAAGGCAAGTTCCCACGTGCAGAGCGCGTCTAAGAGAATGGTGCAGAATTGCTAATGCAATAATTAATTACTGAGCTTTGAAACCCGAATGATGTAGAAACGAGCCAGACCGAAGGTCGCCAAGTCCATATTCAGATGTTCTTGTAAAGCTTGCATAATACGATGATTGAGTTATTCATTCAGTGGCAGAATGAGTATTCTCCCATGCTAATTCTGAGCCACTTTCTTATTGACGGAACCTTGTACCGCGTAATGGGTTAATCGAATTTCCACATCGAACTGAAGAGGTCGTAGTATTATTTTATTATTACTTCTCATTTTCTATGTTTTTGGTATTAATTGCTTTATGGATATGAAAGAAAAAGCACAGATGTTAATGTTGTAGCAGTAAATTTATGAATGATTAATTCTGAGTTTTGAGTTATTCATTATAAAAAAGTACTTATAGAAACATTTAGATATATTTTAACATTTGTAGATTGCTTTAAATAATGAAAATAATTACAAAAACAATATATTTACTACCCTGTAATTCTTCATTTTTGATGAATGAATGATTACCAACTGTTATAGTGAAGAAGTTAGTGATTTGTTAGTGAAAATTACGCGCCTGGTTTCAATCCATTCACCAATGCTTTATGAAATTCTCAGTAGCGTAGTGCAGTCATAACCAAGTAACACTGTATTCATCGCTGTCATATCATTTTTAACAGTAATGACATAAAATAAATGCTAACAAATAGCCTAGATCACAGCCAGTGTAACATAGGACGAACGCAATCTAACGAGTATTTTCTTCCGCAAACAAGTTTCCGCTTAGTACGTCTACGCATTCGCCGTAGACCTTAAGGACCGTTCACGCTTGTGTTGTGACGTGAATAAAAATACTTCGCCTTGTAACCCTTATCCTCCTATTCCGTTCAACTTGAAAATCAGGTTATACGCCAACGTATGCGCAAATTAACAACACGGAGCCTGGAGCCTGACAATGAATCCCAAGAGAACCTAACCTTTGATGACTTAGGGACACTGAACATCCTGAAATGTGGAATTTTAGATCAGCCTCGACCGGTTTTGTGCAGATTTAGTATTATATCTGTTGCAGTGGACCAGTGTAGATTTCTCTGTTTAGTTTTGAGCCTACCAGGGTTGCTGTAATTATTTCAGATAAGGTAAAAGCTTGTACTTGTCAAAACGCAATTAGCTGTACAGTTTAGTATGACTGACATTCCGTTCAAAGAGCTCATTCAGTTTCACTTATTTTACAAATATCTCTCCTTATCCGTTTCTCTTTTTCTTCCTTGACAGTCACGTGACGGAAACACACGCTGTGATTCGTCGCGTATAACTTTTAACACACGAAATAGAACCCGTTCCTATTAATTTTTACTACAGCAGGCCTGGCGGGATGAAAGTTTTACCACAGATATTCGCGGATAGCTAGTATAATTCAGGAATTCTGCGCTTTAACGGAAGCTTGAACGGTCCGTTATTCATAAGTTCTTCCAACAGTGCTACAGTTATTTGGGTGATAAGCTTAAAGGACCCCTCTTGCTTGTTCTGCCTTTTATAATAGACCTAGCTCCCTTGTGGAATTATAAGCTTCTGAAATCCCCACCTTTTTCCATTGTTTCATTTTTTGTCTATGAATTTTAGCGCTTTTTCGACCATGCCGAGTTTTGCCCGTCACACAAAGCAAAGTTTGCCGGAGTCTTTAATGTCCGCTGACAACTCTTTCAAACATAAGGATATGAGAATCTTCTGTTTTTTACTTCTTTTATTTACTTAGTTTTCCAACTTTTTAACCACGGGGCGTTCCGTTTTCAAACATTTTGCTCCCACCTGCCGCGTCGGAGAGCAGGAAGGCTGGATAGTCTCGACAAGCGCTAACAAGAAAATCGCTGATTTCAGGCGGAAAGTAATGGTACTTTTGGAAAACCTTTTTCTGATCCCTTTCATAGGTAAAAGATCATTTCTAGTAAGAGTTGTGCTTTAAGAGCTAGGTCACACTGGGCTCAAAAAAGTCGCCTATTCGACAAGCAACTGAAAATCCCTAGGAGACGTGAGATTCGATGGGCTGTGTGGCAGCTTTGGGATAACGAAGAGACTGCAATTAGGGGTCAATTAGGGTTCCTGTAACATAATTATGCACGCTGTTTTGCCATGATTAATCTCCTGAATTTAAAACTACAACATTCAGAATTAGTTGTATCTTGTTCTTATTCTTTTTTCTACTTTTGCAACCCAAAAAGCCAGGAAATGAGACAGTAGGACCAAGCTCTAATACTTCGCAGAGACAGCTCCTTTACTCGGTATCATAACCTGGTCGTATTGGTTCTAATCCAAATTTTAGCTCCTGTTCGATACAAAACTACCGTCTCTTATTGGTTACATTCAATACTAGCCAAGAGTTTATGCATAAAACATTCTTTTCCTGCATAAAAACAATTTTTTATCAGAAACCGAATCAGTGATGAAAGGAGACATTCAAAATATTCGTAAGGCTGATATTTAAAACTCTCATATTTTTACATCACCAATTATTCAGTGATGAATCCTTATGTACATGGAAAGAATTTAAGAATCCCGGCGTCGCCGACTATTTTCGGGTGGTGAGCAAAGGGGTTAGACACTTGCAAGTAGCAACCTGAAGGAAGTGAACATATGTGCAGTTGTGTTGGTGTTGATATTTTCGTAGAAGGGAATGGTTTTCACAAAATACAGAGAGGAGTCAGTTTTAAGCCGAAACAGCCTATTTTAGTCGTGCTTCTCTTTATTACTTGAAACTGTACATTTACGTCCCATTTAAGTAAGTAAGTAAGTAAGGTTTATAGACAGAAACTTGCTAGCTAGCTAATTTGATTGTCTTTACAAAAATTTCATTCTTTTAAACACTCACGAGTTATATAATTACTAAATACTACAAATATTAATGTTACACTGACATTTTATTGAACATGTTAGCGAAAAATGGCACAAATGTGTTACTGTATCTCTTTGTTTTGATTTTAACCGTTTTTAGTTTCAGCTGCGAACGCGTACAATTGTTTATTGGTGCATCAGGTGGGAGGATAGTTCGGTGTCGGACAGATCCAAGGATTTTACACCCAAACTTAAAAATTAGTTTGTTACGACCAGGCCCGTATCCAGGAATTTATTCCGGGGTGGGGTGGGGGGAATTTATTCCGGGGGTGGGGGGTGGCCTGCGGGTCGGACAAAAAATACAAAAAAACATATATCAGAGGGAAAAGCCTGTAAAAATGATTATTTTTGTACGTTTCGGGGGGGGGGGGGGGGTCACCCCCCCCCCCCTGGATACGGCCTTGTTTACGACGTTCATGCAGTGAGGGTAGGGATAATTCTGTTAGAAGAGATTTATAGATTAATTTCTTCCAGAGCCACCACAAGCCACAGACCAGTGTCCGCATCAGTGGGGGATCTACTTTGCTGGTGATAAAGCTAACTGCGGGAAATTCACCAACTGCGCCGCCGGTATCGGATACAACTTCGATTGCCCAGAGGGTTTGGCTTTTAATGTGAAATCGCTAAGATGTGATTGGCCAGAAGAGGCACCCAACTGCGATCCAGCAGGTAAGATCCTTGTTCTGAAATCTGAAGCCTCTCGGGGCAGTAATATGGAGTTAGGAGGATGCTTTGGGCTCCAATAACATCTTGTCTTTCGCTTACATAGGCTGCAATGGTAAAGATAAGTTTTATGATAACTTTTATTTCAGCCAAAGGGCATATATCAAACAAAGAAAACACAACGTTGATTAAACAAGCAATGTGTTCCAACCTCCGACCGAGAGTTCTAGAACGCTCCCTACGTCTGTCTCATCTGTAGCCAATATCCAAGTATGACCGGTCGTTTTCATTCCGTCCACATATCCTGTCCTCCCGGCATTATCTGAAAATTTCAACTTTGTTACAAAAGTGAATTTCGTAGGTTTATAAGATTCATTATGTCTGTTTTGAATTTTAAAGCATAGTGAACACTAGGACAACAAATGCTGTTGCTTGCCGAGGAATTAAACAAGACTAAAACCATTCTCAAACCGAAGGGGTGTCACGTATGGGGGGGGGGGGGGCACCCCCACCCCACCCCCAATGTTGTCGGCCAGTCGGTAAAAAATAGCCGAGTCGGCACGAAGCCCCGCGATTTTTCTTGGAAACAGTCGATTTTCCATCAAAACCGTCGATTCTTAAAATTAGTCAATTTTTCTGTCCTTTGTTTCTTAAAGGACACCTGAACAATGAAACCATGCTTGAACACACCATGGAGAATGCATTTACAGACATGGCCACGGAGAGCATTCTTCTCCTTAGCATAACGTTTTCCAAATAGGGATGTTCGTTTCTGGAGGTTTGCACCCGCAGACTCCAAGACAAACAAGAGCTGTAAGCTCATATGGCACTTGCATGTGTCAAGATGATTTGATTGATCAAAAGTAAGTTTCGACTTTGCGATTGAGATGCGCACTCTAAGGGAGCTGGAACTTCATTTGTAAGCAAAACCCTTGAGGCAAAACTGCTAATGGGCTGATGGGCATCACGAAAATGCACATATTGCTTAAAAGTATTTTTTTTACTTTGCGGTCAAGATTGGTACTTTAAGGAATAATCGGATTTTGGAAGTAGCAATTTCTAAGCAAATGTTGTTGGGTCTCCAGTATTCCAGCGAAGTTTCATCGTCCTAGCACATCTGGAAGTACCTTAACGCACGATCACCGGAATCCCAGACCCCCCCCCCCCCCCTTCTCCAACTCCACCCACAATAACCGGAGCCAATCCGGTTCTGTAAATGATTAATCCAGAGCATCTGTTTGTCATTCCCACGAAGTTCGATTCAGATCACACCAGTCTAAGCGGGTCAAGTATTTTCCGCCCTCCCCCCAATAATTGCCGGATTCGGTCCGGAAATGAAAAAGGTCACCAGAGAAAAATGTCCTCTGTTTAATTATTAAATTTCACTCGAATCCGATCACCCGTTCCAAAGTTACGCATGACTCAATATTCCGGATTCCCCTCCCTCAACTCCCCCCCCCAAGATTATCTTATCGAGGATTTTTTTTTATTCCAAGTCAGTTTGACCGGGTCCCTGATATGCCTTCCAAGTTACGTCGTGAAAATCCCCCAAAAAACGGAATTCCGGGAACCCCCTCCTCCTCCCCCTCAAGTGTCCGGATCCAGTCAAATTATGTAAAAGATTTACATGGACCAGATGTTTGTTCTTCCCAGCAAGTTTGACTCCGATACCATCATTCTAACCGTTTCTCGAGATTTCCGGTCCCCCCCCCCCCCCCCACCTCACCCAGCTACCCCGCGGTGCACGTAGCCAATCCGATTCAGCAAATGACTTACCTAGAGCATCTGTTTGTTCTTCCCACAAAGTTCCATCCCGATCCCTCCATTCTAAACGGGGCACGTATTTTCCGCCCCCCCCCCAATAGTTGCCGGATCCGGTCCGGATATGAAAAAAATCATCGGAGAAATGTCCTCTGTTGAATTCTTAAATTTCACTCGAATCCGATCAACCATTCCAAAATTACGCATGACTGAAAATTTCGGATTCCCCTCCCTCCACTCCCCCCACCATTATCTGATCGACAAAATTTTTATTTTGAAGTCAGTTTGATTGGGTCCCTGATATGCCTGCCAAGTTTCATCGTGAAAATCCCCCAAAACCACCATCACCGGAATTCCGGGACCCCCCCCCCCCCCATAAGTGTCCGGATCAAGTACAATGGTCTAAAGGACTTATCTAGAGCAGATGCTTGTTCTTCCCAGCAAGTTTCACTCCGATCCCTCCATTCTAACCGTTTCTTGAAATTTCCGGTCTCCACCCCCCCCAACTCCCACCTGGCTACCGAATCCGGTCAAGACTTTAAACGGGACATTATAGATATATATTCTGTTCAGTTATGAAGTTTCATTACAATCCGATCATCCGTTCGAAAGTTACACACTTCTCAATTTCCCGGATTCCCCTGCGGATTCCCCTACCTCCACTCCCCCACCATTATCTGATCGACAATATTTTTATTTTGAAGTCAGTTTGATTGGGTCCCTGATATGCCTGCCAAGTTTCATCGTGAAAATCCAAAAAACCACCATCACCGGAATTCCGGGACCCCCCCCCCCCCCCATAAGTGTCCGGATCCAGTACAATGGTCTAAAGGACTTATCTAGAGCAGATGCTAGTTCTTCCCAGCAAGTTTCACTCCGATCCCTCCATTCTAACCGTTTCTTGAAATTTCCGGTCTCCCCCCCCCCAACTCCCCCCTGGCTACCGAATCCGGTCAAGCCTTTAAACGGGACATTACAGATATATATTCTCTTCAGTTATGAAGTTTCATTACAATCCGATCATCCGTTCGAAAGTTACACACTTCTCAGTTTCACGGATTCCCCTGCCCTCCACCCCCCCCCCCAAAATGGTCGGATCAGAAAAATGATTATTCCTAATTTTGTTTGGTCGGGTCTCTGATATGCCTGCCAAGTTTCATGGTCCTAGCACAACTGGAAGTACCCTAACTCGAAAAAGTGTGACAAAATGCCCTAAATTTTCAAGTTTCTAGCGCCCCCACTTCCCCGCACATGGTCGGATCGGGAAACTGATTATTTCCAGGTTAGTTTGGTCGGGTCCCTGATATTCCTGCCAAGTTTCATTGTCCTAGCTCATCTGGAAGTACCCTCACTCGAAAAAGTGTGACAAAATGCCCTAAATTTTCAAGTTTCCAGCGCCCCAACTCCCCCGCATATGGTCGGATCGGGAAACTTATTATTTCCAGGTTACTTTGGTCAGGTCCCTGATATTCCTGCCAAGTTTCATTGTCCTAGCTCATCTGGAAGTACCCTAACTCGAAAAAGTGTGACAAAATGCCCTAAATTTTCAAGTTTCGAGCGCCCCCACTCCCCCGCATATGGTCGGATCGGGAAACTGATTATTTCCAGGTTCGTTTGGTCGGGTCCCTGATATTCCTGCCAAGTTTCATTGTCCTAGCTCATCTAGAAGTACCCTAACTCAGAAAAAAGTGACAATGCCCTAAATTTGCAAGTTTCCAGCGCCCCGCACTCCCCCCCGTATGGTCGGATCGGGAAACTGATTATTTCCAGGTTAGTTTGGTCGGGTCCCTGATATGCCTGCCAAGTTTCATTGTCCTAGCACATCTGGAAGTACCCTAACTCGGAAATGTGGGACAAAAAAACTCGGACCGACCGACAGACCGACAGACGGAATTGTGATCGGTATATGGCACTTGAGCCAGAGGCTGCAAGTGCCATAAAAACACAATTCATTCAAATCTTGTACAGCGCTGACCGGATCGTATTGGAATTTCTTCCAGATATACGTTTGGGCTTAACTGGTTAAAAAAATTCCAGAAGAAGGGTTGACTGGAGACATTTGTTCATTTCTAAAATTGTTGGGTACTGAAATAAGGGCAGATACAAAATGGAGCAAAAATCATAGCTTGGAAACACTATTTCGTATTTGGATTGGGTTTTCTGCAGGCAATGTTAACGAAAGTCATACAGATAGGGATGATACTTGGTACTCTTCATTCAGGTGTCCTTAAAAACAGTCATTTTTCTGCAAAAACAGTCGGTAGAAATGACCAGCCAGTCGGTAAATACCTTGTCCCCCCCCCCAAACATTTTGGCTAGTAACCCCCCTGCTCAAACCATGGGATCGGGAGAGCCGCATCCAGGCCCGACGCCGCGCCGCTTCTTCTGTTTTTATGGCACTTGCAGCCTCTGGCTCAAGTGCCATATACCGATCACAATTCCGTCTGTCGGTCTGTCGGTCGGTCCGAGTTTTTTGTCCCACATATCCGAGTTAGGGTACTTCCAGATGTGCTAGGACAATGAAACTTGGCAGGCATATCAGGGACCCGACCAAACTAACCTGGAAATAATCAGTTTCCCGATCCGACCATATGCGGGGGAGTGCGGGGCGCTGGAAACTTGAAAATTTAGGGCATTTTGTCACTTTTTTCCGAGTTAGGGTACTTCTAGATGAGCTAGGACAATGAAACTTGGCAGGAATATCAGGGACCCGACCAAACGGACCTGGAAATAATCAGTTTCCCGATGCGACTATATGCGGGGGAGTGGGGGCGCTCGAAACTTGAAAATTTAGGGCATTTTGTCACACTTTTTCGAGTTAGGGTACTTCCAGATGAGCTATGACAATGAAACTTGGCAGGAATATCAGGGACCCGACCAAACTAGCCTGGAAATAATCAGTTTCCCGATCCGACCATATGCGGGGAAGTGGGGGCGCTGGAAACTTGAAAATTTAGGGCATTTTGTCACACTTTTTCGAGTTAGGGTACTTCCAGTTGTGCTAGGACCATGAAACTTGGCAGGCATATCAGAGACCCAACCAAACAAACTTAGAAATAATCAGTTTTCTGATCCGACCATTTTGGGGGGGGGGGGGTGGAGTGCAGGGGAATCCGGGAAATTGAGAAGTGTGTAACTTTCGAACGGATGATCGGATTGTAATGAAACTTCATAACTGAATAGAATATATATTTGTAATGTCCCGTTTAAAGTCTTGACCGGATTCGGTGGCCAGGGGGGAGTTGGGGGGGGAGACCGGAAATTTCAAGAAACGGTTAGAATGGAGGGATCGGAGTGAAACTTGCTGGGAAGAACAAGCATCTGCTCTAGATAAGTCCTTTAGACCATTGTACTGGATCCGGACACTTATGGAGGGGGGGGGGCCCGGAATTCCGGTGATGGTTGTTTTGGGGATTTTCACGATGAAACTTGGCAGGCATATCAGGGACCCAATCAAACTGACTTCAATATAAAAATTTTGTCGATCAGATAATGGTGGGGGGAGTGGAGGGAGGGGAATCCGAAATTTTTCAGGCATGCGTAATTTGGAATGGGTGATCGGATTCGAGTGAAATTCAAGAATTGAACAGAGAAAATTTCTCCGATGATTTTTTTCATATCCGGACCGGATCCGGCAACTATTGGGGGGGGGGGGGCGGAAAATACGTGACCCGTTTAGAATGGAGGGATCGGGATGGAACTTTGTGGGAAGAACAAACAGATGCTCTAGGTAAGTCATTTGCTGAATCGGATTGGCTACGTGCACCGCGGGGGAGCTGGGGGGGGGGGGGGGGTCGGAAATCTCGAGAAACGGTTAGAATGATGGTATCGGAGTGAAACTTGCTGGGAAGAACAAACATCTGGTCCATGTAAATCTTTTACATAATTTGACTGGATCCAGACACTTGAGGGGGGGGGGGAGGGGAGGAGGGGGTTTCCCGGCATTCCGTTTTTTGGGGGATTTTCACGACGAAACTTGGAAGGCATATCAGGGACCCGGTCAAACTGACTTGGAATAAAAAATAATCCTCGATATGATAATCTTGGGGGGGGGGAGTTGAGGGAGGGGAATCCGGAATATTGAGTCATGCGTAACTTTGGAACGGGTGATCGAATTCGAGTGAAATTTAAAATTAAACAGAGGACATTTTTCTCTGGTGACCTTTTTCATTTCCGGACCGAATCCGGCAATTATTGGTGGGAGGGCGGAAAATACTTGACCCGCTTAGACTGGTGTGATCTGGATCGTACTTCGTGGGAATGACAAACAGATGCTCTGGATTAATCATTTACAGAACCGGATTGGCTCCGGTTATTGTGGGTGGAGTTGGAGGAGGGGGGGGGGGGTCTGGGATTCCGGTGATCGCGCGTTAAGGTACTTCCAGATACTTCCAAAATCCGATTATTCCTTAAAGTACCAATCTTGACCGCAAAGTAAAAAAAATACTTTTAACCAATATATGCATTTTCGTGATGCCCATCAGCCCATTAGCAGTTTTGCCTCAAGAGTTTTGCTTACAAATGAAGTTCCAGCTCCCTTAGAGTGCGCATCTGAACCGCAAAGTCGAAACTTACTTTTGATCAATCAAATCATCTTGACCCATGCAAGTGCCATATGAGCTTACAGCTCTTGTTTATTTAGGGGTTGCCTGTATTAAGATTTAAGTCTTGCCACGCAGAACAACTATTTCGGCCAAGGCATTGGTCGGCTGGTAGATAATTTTCAGGTGGTAATCCGTTTTCGTAGGTTGGGCAGCGATGAACGGCTGTCTCCCTATCTCGGTCATACAAACATGCTGAGTCGAGTAAAATAGGGCCGACTCCCTACGCAAATGAGCGGAGATTTGCGCCACATCACGTTTCATTAGATCTACAAATAGCTATATCGCTGTTAAGTGGCTGAAGAGGAAATCTAGCAGTCTAAAGCTGCGTTCTTTGTCACGGGAGTTCTCACCGGTTGTCTCCGGTTTTTATGGCACTTGCAGCCTCTGGCTCAAGTGCCATATACCGATCACAATTCCGTCTGTCGGTCTGTCGGTCTGTCGGTCGGTCCGAGTTTTTTTGTCCCACATATCCGAGTTAGGGTACTTCCAGATGTGCTAGGACAATGAAACTTGGCAGGAATATCACGGACCCGACCAAACTAACCTGGAAATAATCAGTTTCCCGATCCGACCATATGGGGGGGAGTGCGGGGCGCTGGAAACTTGAAAATTTAGGGCATTTTGTCACACTTTTTCGAGTTAGGGTACTTCCAGTTGTGCTAGGACCATGAAACTTGGCAGGCATATCAGAGACCCGACCAAACAAAATTAGGAATAATCAGTTTTCTGATCCGACCATTTTGGGGGGGGGGGGGTGGAGGGCAGGGGAATCCGGGAAACTGAGAAGTGTGTAACTTTCGAACGGATGATCGGATTGTAATGAAACTTCATAACTGAAGAGAATATATATCTGTAATGTCCCGTTTAAAGTCTTGACCGGATTCGGTAGCCAGGGGGGAGTTGGGGGGGGGAGACCGGAAATTTCAAGAAACGGTTAGAATGGAGGGATCGGAGTGAAACTTGCTGGGAAGAACAAGCATCTGCTCTAGATAAGTCCTTTAGACCATTGTACTGGATCCGGACACTTATGGGGGGGGGGGGGCCGGAATTCCGGTGATGGTGGTTTTTTGGATTTTCACGATGAAACTTGGCAGGCATATCAGGGACCCAATCAAACTGACTTCAAAATAAAAATATTGTTGATCAGATAATGGTGGGGGAGTGGAGGGAGGGGAATCCGCAGGGGAATCCGGGAAATTGAGAAGTGTGTAACTTTCGAACGGATGATCGGATTGTAATGAAACTTCATAACTGAACTGAATATATATCTGTAATGTCCCGTTCAAAGTCTTGACCGGATTCGGTAGCCAGGGGGGAGTTGGGGGGGGGGAGACCGGAAATTTCAAGAAACGGTTAGAATGGAGGGATCGGAGTGAAACTTGCTGGGAAGAACAAGCATCTGCTCTAGATAAGTCCTTTAGGCCATTGTACTTGATCCGGACACTTATGGGGGGGGGGGGGGTCCCGAAATTCCGGTGATGGTGGTTTTGGGGACTTTCACGATGAAACTTGGCAGGCATATCAGGGACCCAATCAAACTGACTTCAAAATAAAAATTTTGTCGATCAGATAATGGTGGGGGGAGTGGAGGGAGGGGAATCCGAAATTTTCAGTCATGCGTAATTTTAGAATGGTTGATCGGATTCGAGTGAAATTTAAGAATTCAACAGAGGACATTTCTCCGATGATTTTTTTCATATCCGGACCGGATCCGGCAACTATTGGGGGGGGGGGGAGAAATACGTGCCCCGTTTAGAATGGAGGGATCGGGATGGAACTTTGTGGGAAGAACAAACAGATGCTCTAGGTAAGTCATTTGCTGAATCGGATTGGCTACGTGCACCGTGGGGGAGCTGGGTGGGGTGGGGGGGGGGGGGTGGACCGGAAATCTGGAGAAACGGTTAGAATGATGGTATCGGAGTGAAACTTGCTGGGAAGAACAAACATCGGGTCCATATAAATCTTTTACATAATTTGACTGGATCCGGACACTTTAGGGGGGGGGGAGGGGTATCCCGGAATTCCGTTTTTGGGGGATTTTCACGACGAAACTTGGAAGGCATATCAGGGACCCGGTCAAACTGACTTGGAATAAAAAAACAATCCTCGATATGAAAATCTTGGGGGGGGAGTTGAGGGAGGGGAATCCGGAATATTGAGTCATGCGAAATTTAATAATTAAAAAGAGGACATTTTTCTCTTGTGACCTTTTTCATTTCCGGACCGAATCCGGCAATTATCGGGGGGAGGGTGGAAAATACTTGACCCGCTTAGACTGGTGTGATCTGGATCGAACTTCGTCGGAATGACAAACAGATGCTCTGGATTAATCATTTACAGAACCGGATTGGCTCCAGTTATTGTGGGTGGAGTTGGAGGAGGGAGGGGGGTCTGGGATTCCGGTGATCGCGCGTTAAGGTACTTCCAGATGTGCTAGGACGATGAAACTTCGCTGGAATATTGGAGACTCAACAACATTTGCTTAGAAATTGCTACTTCCCAAATCCGATTATTCCTTAAAGTACCAATCTTGACCGCAAAGTAAAAAAAATACTTTTAAGCAATATATGCATTTTCGTGATGCCCATCAGCCCATTAGCAGTTTTGCCTCAAGGGTTTTGCTTACAAATGAAGTTCCAGCTCCCTTATAGCGCACATCTCAACCGCAAAGTCGAAACTTACTCTTGATCAATCAAATCATCTTGACACATGCAAGTGCCATATGAGCTTACAGCTCTTGTTCTTATAAGCCGTTTTTGCATCCACCGGTGACTTCTCACTAGTCTTATAACCCGTTTTTGAACTAACCAGTGTCCGGTTTTATCTCACGGGTGCAGACTAACCAGAACCTGCTCGTGAGCCCGGCTTCAGCGAGGAGTTAGCCAGTTTTTATCAACTCACAGGTGAACCAAAAAAACGCGTTTTAAGGGAAGAACCGGACACTGGTGACTAAACACCAGAGACAGCCCGGAGTGCAACGAACGCAGCTTAAGCTGATTGGTTCTATGGACGCGCTCCAGAGCGGGTCGGCGCGGAGTACACCTCATGCTAGCCTCCTTCAATATTTCTTGTGCGATAAGCAACGGTGAAGACGGAAGAGGAGTAAACGGGTATCAACATCAGCTCAAAGCTAGAGTAAATACCTCTAGGTCCGCTCAATTTTGTCGGGGTTCTCATAGTCGCTCATGCCACTAAAGACATAAGTTCTATCTGATTATTTGTTCTTGATACTACTACTAAGTTACTAGTTTCATAAAAACCTTTGTGCCATTTTCTCTCTAATAGGGCCTAATATTGCAAATGCCTTTTACTAGGCTGCTCGTAATAAATTCATTCATTCATTCGTTCTCTTTTTGTCCGTCTACAGTCACTACCAAACAAACGCCAAAAATACTGGAATAATACTGGTGGAAGGGTAAATTTGGATTTTTTGGCAAAAATGTCGGCCCCTAACAAAGTTGTTGTGGTCTGACTGTTTCATAGATAATTTGTGTCACTTGTCAGTTTGAAGACGAGGATCGCCAAATCCGCACGTTTCAGGTTGGGATCAAGCGATTTATTTTTTTAGCTTATCTCGGGTTCTCTTGCCCCACCTTCAGTGCAGAAGAGCTCCTTGCGTTAGCGGGTGGTCACACACGTTACCCCAACCCGAAGGATTGCAAGAAGTTCTTCGTCTGCGAATCCGGAGTCAACGCCCGACTGCATGCCTGTGAAGTCGGTCAGGTCTACAACCCTGCATTGCTCGACTGCAGCGACCCAAAAGAAGTCCCAGGCTGGTAAGATGAAGTCCATTCTAACATTAACTTCTGTTTTATTAGGCCAGCTATGGCAAGAAGAATTAGGAAAGCGATATTTCGGGCAGCTCTACCCCGAAGCGGGTCAAACCAAGAAAGGGTCACCCACTGGGAGAAATGTCAATTTTCCTTCACCTTATACCAACATTACGTCCCCGCAGTGCCCACACACGACACAACTTCCTGTTTGGATGCGTGTAGTACAGCTGGATCGGCTTAGCTTAAAGGACCGTTCAAGCTTACGTTTAAGGCGCGGAATTCCTGAATTATACTTGCTGTCCGCGAATATCTGTGGTAAAACTTTCATCCCGCCAGGCTTGCTGTAGTAAAACTTAATCGGAACGGGTTCTATTCTGCGTGTTAAAAGTTATACGTGGCCAATCACAGCGTGCGTTTCGATCACGTGACTGTCAAGGAAGAAAGAGAGAAACGGATAAGGAGAGATATTTGTCATATAATTGAAACTGAATGAGCTCTTTGAATGGAAAGTCAGTCGTACTAAACTGTACAGCTAATTGCGTGTTGACAACTACAAGCTTTTACCTTATCTGAAATAATTACAGCAACCCTGGTAGGCTCAAAACTAAACAGAGAAATCTACATTGGTCCACTGCAACAGATATAATACTAAATCTGCACAAAACCGGTCGAGGCTGATCTATAATTCCACTATTCAGGATGTTCAGTGTCCCTAAAGTCATCAAAGGTTAGGTTCTCTTGGGATTCATTGCCAGGCTCCAGGCTCCGTGTGGATAATCGGATGTTACAACACAAGCGTGAACGGTCCTTAACCAGCATAAAATTATACACCTTATGCCAAGAAAGTCATTTTAAGGCCGATTTCACCCTCGAATCCGGGTCCTATACTTATTTGGGAATTTTTGTGCGCCACTTATAGGATTCGGTTCTTTGTGAGTTTATTTTATTTATTTATGTTATTCATTAAACTAAGAACCAACTTGGGTCAATCGCAATCATACAAAAAACAACAAAAGATAAATCAGTTAAATATTCCTTGAGCCCAAGCTGACTTTGAAACTTCTCTTCAAATAATGTTTACAACGGATACGTCAGCTACGATGCTTCATCAGCAATATTTTGGCCCTTCTTGGCAAGGGTCCTCGTCAGGCTGTCAATCTTCAGGGTCAACGTCGGGGAATGAAACAAACCTGTAATCTAATGATTTCAGGTCTAATGATTAATGGTTACAGGTTTGTTTCCTTCCCCGACGTTGACTCTGAAAATTGACAGCCTGACGAGGACCCCTTGCCAAGAAGGGCCGAAATATCGCTGATGAAGCATCGTAGCTGACGTACCCGTTGTATTTATTATTTGAATAAATAAATCGGTGACAAAAAAATGGGGAGAAAAACACAAGCAACAAAGATGGTGCTTGAACGTCATGTTTGTTGTGTGTAGATCTCACCAGACCAAGCCCACCAAAGCGACAGAGACAGGCGAAAAAGCGACCCAGATAGTACCAGAAGGAGCGGATTATTTTAAACAAGTATCCTTGCCTGGATTCAAAGGGATGATTTTCTACGCAGTTCTGGAAAAGACGGGGGGCCACCACCATCAATCATTCTTGAAGCACAAAAATTGAGGGAAAGAACGAGAAGCCACCGAAAGGAATTTTTATAAAGAACCCGAAGAGGGTTCTCACACTTCACAGACAACGATTGCACAAAAGCTAAACCGTACAACGGAGTGCAGTAAGCTCTGAAAGGAAAGCACCTCCCGCCAGGGTCGCATCTCCCGAACTTACGAATGAGTAAGTTAGCCCTGCAGCACAGCGAAGTGAAACGGTGAAAGTGCTTTAACATGGACCTCGTCCCTCAGGGACGGAACCACGGTGAACCCAAGATTTGTGTAGGATTCAACGAAAGACATTGACAGAAAGCAATGCCAAAGGGATGTGTTTCAAAAGGGTCACTCGGGGAATGAACACCATACGTCTTAGCCGTTTTAAGCACGATATCATTAGGCGACGCAAACTCATCATATTTTGAAAATTGATGGTTTAATGCAGCCATTGTGGGAGCTAAAATAACCAGAGCCTCGTTTTTTATTGCAATAGTACTGCCGCATCGCTGCTGCAGGACTTATTTGTTCCTGCACAAGATGCGGTTTTAGATTCACTGCCTGCAAGATTTGTCTTGGTTAAAGCAGCACCTTGCAGGGAAGCACGGACTTGGTCGGTAAGCAAGTCCGCGATTCTCGAGAAGCGCTGCCGTGTTCCTCGGAAGCACTGCAGTGCAAAAACGAATGCAGAAAGAATCAGCCCGGTAGCGGCCGAGAAGATCTGCAGCGTGCAACAAAAACGAGGCTCAGGTCGTCAGCATAGCTCAGGTTATTAAAGCAAACACCACCAATGAAACAATCAACCCCAATTTGTGCCAAACGCAGGTTGAGATCACCAGAGGCGTTACTAGCCAAAATGTTTGGGGGGGGGAGGGGCAAGGAATTTACCGACTGGCTGGTAATTTTTACCGACTATTTTTGCAGAAAAAACGACTTCTTTCAAGAAAAAAAACGACAGTTTCGAAAAAATCGACTGATTTTCAGAAAAAAACGACTGTTGTGACGAAAAATCGCCTGTTTTAACGAAAAAAATCAACTGTTTTGGCGAAAAATCGCGGCGCTTCGCGCTGACTCGGTTGTTTTTTATCAACTGACAACATTGGGGGGGGGGACGCCCCCCTCCCCCCGGTCGTGACGCCCCTGGAGATCACCCAAATAAAGATTATACAGCAAAGGTGAGAGGACCCCACCTTGACGCACACCATTCAGAACAGGGAATGACTCGCTGAAATAACCACTCCATTTTATTCTGAAACGCTTGACACCAAACCAATATTCAAGAGTTCCAATGACACGAGGGTCAACTTCCTTTGTATCCATTTTATCCAGGAGCTTCCAAGGTTCACCTCTGTCAAAAGCTGCCTTTGCGTCAACGAAGCACGCAAACACAGGACGACGCAAACACTGGGATTACTGTACGACAGAATTGAGGATGAACACACAGAATTCAGTCGAAGCCCCTTCTTTGAACCCAAACTAATGCGATGAATCAATCTGGGGTGAAATGAAAGAATAGAGACATGAGAATGGGTAGACCTTAAAGCCTTTATCCTTGTTATCAAAGAGCCCTCTTTTTGCGACCTAACAGCAGAAGTCGTCGGAATCCTTTCAGGCGGTTTTGGAAATGTGTCTAATCATGATACTAAGTACGCGATGATCATTTTTTTTAGCTTCTAGTAGCTTAACCGAACGAATTCAGTGAATGCAGTCTTGTTCTGTTGCCTAACACAGAAAAATCGGACAACGGAAAAAAAACCAGATGGATTGAGGTTGCTGAAATTCCAGTCCGCCCCCCCCCCCCCTCGGAACTGGCTAAACTCTCTGGATATAAAGGAGCCGTGACTTAAACCACCCATAAAATGCGATTTTCTTGAATCTAAAGAATTCAAGTTTTGGTCCGGAAAGTCATCTTTTGAGGGCAGTAAACATCGAGCAGACCAATCGAGCTTCTTCGAGTAAGGAGCTGTCATTAAGACGAAAGTTTGTTATGTAAAAGACGTAATGGACAAAAGGGGTTGTTGGATGAGTTATGTAGGCCTATATCTTATGTTTTTTTTTCAGTGAAAACTACTATCCACCAACACCGCCACCAACTGCCAACTAAACCGTATCAGAAGTCAGCCAACACCAGTGACTAATAGTGCCAGTCAACATCCTATTCAAAGAAAGTAATTATTTTTTGTTAAATACTGTTTTCGAAAAAAATCACCTTTTTCTGACAAGAAAGGCAAGTAACTCTTTCTGCCTCAGGCTTGGCAAGGCATTGGTGATTTTCGATACAAAACCGGATTGGAATTTGTGCTGAACTGCTTCTAGTGTCCACGCGGGGCTCGTACTCGGGACTTAATACAAAGTCGTTCCTCGTTCCAGCTGCTAAAACTGTAGCCCGGTCATCTCATCAGTAGTAATTTAAGACGGAATCACAAAAAGAAAGCAAAAGAAACAACATAAACACAGTGACTCATTCCTAGCCTAAAAGGATCTAATCACTAAACATTAGCTGCGTTCGTTGCACTCCGGGCTGTCTCTGGTGTTTTGTCACCGGTATCCGGTTCTTCTCTTGTGACGCGTTTTTGGTTCACGGTGGGTAGTCACCGGTTAACCAAAAACGGCCTAAATTCTGGGTTTTGTTGGGGGGCAACAACAACTGGGTTGTTGCTAACTTCTCGGTAAAGCCAGGCTCCCGAGCAGGTTCTGGTTAGTCCGCACCGGTGAGATAAAACCGGACACCGGTTAGTTCAAAAACGAGTTATAAGACTGGTGTCACCGGTGGATGCAAAAACGCCTTATAAGAATAACCAGAGACCACCGGTGAGAACTCCCGTGACAACGATCGCAGCTATTAGGCGAGTTTGCGGATGCTCGGCCAGATGCTTTAAGGTTCGCGTTGTGGCTTGCTTCTGTTGCCGCATCACTTGATATTCGGTGCCAGAAAAATACTGCCAGTATGTCGTCAAAGCTCAGTGATACAAAGGACCAGTAACTACCTATCGAGGTATAATAAAAGCCTCACTTTAGAACTGGGATGCACGGGTCCGGACTTTAAGATGGCACTGGTGTCGAAGTGCATCCCCAAGGTAAGCTCACTGTCAGAAGTTTCAAAACAGACAACACAAGGATGCGCGGTTTCAACAGACAGTGCGTAACAGACAACACTTGGGATGTTATCTGTTGTATTTGAAAACGTTATGAATGAAATGTTATGCGTAACAAGCATTTTGAAGAGCCAAAACACAGCCAAAAAAACATCTGCTGACTTTTTTGTTTGTCGATGATGTCGGACAATTCAGCAGATGCTTTTTTGGCGTTTTTTTGGCTCTTCTTGGCATTTTCTGTTGTAACCGCGCATCCCTGTGTTCTCTGTTGTGAAACTTCTGACAGTTCTCCAAGGACGTCTTCTCTCTTAAGTTTTATTTAACATTGCAAAAACGCGAACGGCGGAAACGCAAAAAAGAAAAGTTAATGAATATTAATTTATGGAAAAGTGTGTTTTGGCCTTTAGTCATTGAATCGCTGCACAGCTCTGAGAACACTCGGGAGCCAACGACATTCAGAGGCCAATGCTATGTAGGCCAATTATTTGGCCAAATATACGAAATCAGTCCGAAGCAAGACCGGTATTTGAGAAGCAGTTGACAATGCGACTTTGGCAGATCCTAGGATTACAATCATAATTAAGTAGAGCAATTTTTAGTCTTAAAAATTAACTAATCTTTGTTTTTTCTTTTCCTAAAAAAATGGCATGGGTTATGTCGGATCAGTTGACATTTTTCAACGCATCCGACACTGCGACAAAACGCGAAGTTCTGCGTTGCTTGTCGCACGGTTTGAGTCGCATGTCGCATGACGCAGAATTTTGCGCAAATACTCTATTTGACTAAGTCCAAAACACGCCAGGAATCCTCAGGAAGAACGAGAAAACGTAGCACTAACGACTGAAACTCAACAACTCAATCCTGTGTTAACCAACCACGGCGATGTTTGGGAGCAGCTGTGGTACCGCGTCCGGCTCTTCCGCTATGTACAGGGCGATTTTGCATCGGCAAGAAGAGTTAGTCATCGAGAGTACCGCCTACCACACGAACAAATCGGTTCTAAACACGTTCGTTCCGTATTACACATCAGTGTTCAACAAGTGCTGAAGTTTCTGTTCTTAATTTGTGTCGTCTTTTAGTTTGTAAGCCCAAGCGCCATTTAGTTGAGTTCTCTTCTTGACTATGATAGCTTTTGTAATAAATGATTCTGATTCTGCGTGAACCATAGGGGTAATAGTGGTTGCGTTCAAAGAAATTATTAGCCTCCAGGTTGCGATGATCAAAGGAGGAGCCAGCTCTTCAGTATGGTTAGTTACTACCACCTCTGAAACGAAAAGAATAACAAAAACGGAGATATTACGCATTTCCTCCTTTCGCGAAAGTGCTAAGCGACCGAGTACAATTGGGATCATATCCTTCCAAACTGATCCAAGTCAGTTATTTATTTTTATTTTATTTTTTTTTGTAATCGCGTTGTCAGTTCTGCTGATCGTTGCATCCTGCTCCCTGTAAACCCTCCATGGCATGTCTGATCTCATAGAATCCCTTGAAGGCAGACAATTCGAGGACGTATACGCAGCATGACTTCTTGTTCAGTTTTTGGAGAAACGTTTAAAAACGATATCCAAGTTGTATTAAAAGTGGAAGGATACTGTTTGTAAAGAGGAGTCAGTATACAGACAGACGTCACCGTTCTGACTGCAGAACAAATAGTTAGGATCACTTATGATGCTCCCGACCATCATACCATTTACGGAACAAAACTGATAAGACGGACGAGTTAATTTTCTTATCATTACAGACTGTGGAACGAAAGTAATTGATAATTGGTGGAACGCAGCCTATGAATATTAAACGACCCCTCTTGCTTGTTCTGCCTTATATAGCTTCTGAAATCACCGCCTTCGCCACTGTTTCGTTTTTTACCTACAGCTTTTAGCGTTTATGCCGAAAGCTATTCCACACTTAAAGTTTAACCGAAAAGGGCTGGGATAGGACAATCTAGTTACTCACCACTAATTCACTTAAATTGGCTTGAAGACCCGCTGAAAATGCGTACTTCGATGTTCCGCTATCCGCGAATAATCGATTTTCAAATTATGGAATTTCCGTGCGATTTGTGGTACCGCTATGCGCTTGCATTTTTGTTGTATGCCTTACGAGAAGATTTATGATTTTTTTTCTTCAGGCACTCAGCAATCTTCACCAACCTCACCACTGCCTACTGAAAAGCCGCGTTTGTGTTGAGATTAAAATTTCCCGCGTCATAGTAGAATTTACGCTGTGGGGACGGACGCAGATATTCTGAACTTCATAACTAGAGCAGATAGTGGAAAATTAAAAATATCTTTGCAGAATCCAAATAATTCAGTGTATTGAATTAAATGACACAAAAATAAGTTGGCTTTTCAGTTAAACTTTAAAGCACAACTCTTACTAGAAATGATCTTTTCCATATGAAATGAATCAGAAAAAATGTTTTTGAAAATACCATTACCTTCCACCTAAAACTAGCGATTCTCTTGTTAGCGTTTGTCGACTACATCCAGCCTTCCTGCTCTCCGACGCGGCGGCTGGGCGCAAAACATTTGAAAACTGAATGTGCCTTGGTTAAAAAAGTGGGAAAACTAAGCAAATAAAAGATGTAATAAACGGAAGATTATCACATCCTTATGTGTGAAAAAGTTTTAGTTTTTAGACAAACTTTTCGCTGGGCGACGGAAAAACTTGGCAAGACCGAAAAAGCGCTAAAATTCATAGTTCCGAAAAGAAATAATGGAGAAAGGTGGGGATTTTAGAAGCTTACAATTCCATATGGGAGCTAAGGATATTATAAAAGGCAGAATAAGCAAGAGGGGTCCTTTAAGGATATGAGTAGCTCCGAAGTTCGAAGTATACATAGCAGGTCATCGGGTCTATCTTATGTTTTGGACCTCTTTGTTGTTGTTTTTTTAAACCCCAGCGCATTCAGTTTTCAAATACTTCAAGTCTTTCAAAATACTTCAAGTCCAACGGCCGAGTCGAAGAGCAGGAAGGCTGGATATAGTCGACATGCGCTAACAAGAAAATACTTAAATTCACGTGGAAAGCAATGGTATTTTCGAAAAATTATGTTTCTAAGCCATGTTCATCGGGAAAAGATCATTTTTAGTGAGAGTTGTGCTTCAACATTAAGAACGAAACAGGCGAGATCTTGAGATAGGGTCAACTGCCTAAGGGAATTCCCACGGCTTTGGTTGAATTTCTGATTTTCTGTTCGCACCACCACAGTGGTGCTGTAAAACCAAGGATGCTTTCTGAAACCAATTAAGGATGAAGAAGGCTGCGGCTACCCTGTCAGAGGTTTCATAACATATAACACGAGGATGCGCGGTTTCAACAGATAATGCATAACAGATAACACTTCGGAAGTTATCTGTTGTGTTTGAAAACGTTATGCATGAAATGTTATGCATAACAAGCTTTGTTAGGAAGAGCCAAAAAAGCATCTACTGACTTTATTTCTTATCGTCATGATGTCGGAAAACTGAGCAGATGCTTTTTGGCGGTTTTTCGGTTCTTCCTGATGGTAACGCTCATTATGCATAACATTTTGAAACACAAAAGATAACATCCGAAGTGTTATCCATTACGCATTATCTGTTGAAACCACGCATCCTCGTGTTATCTGTTATTAAACTTCTGACAGTGTAGAGACCCGAGCAGAATAATTTTAAATGCTTTATTGGCCAAAAGGGTTTCAATATGAAATTGCACTAATTATAAGGTACATTATAAACTCTAAAACCTTAATATACTCCAACAGACAGAAATAGCACTCACAATTCATTTCTAATAAATAGATAAATAAATAAACTGCCTCTTAGCAGCCATAATGGATATTTTATTCTGAAAACGATTCCACATCTTTTCCGACTAAAAAAAGAAGTACGTAGAGTCAGGATGTTTTAGTTTCGGTTCTCGGAGCCGCAATCCCTGGAACATCCGACTATTCTCGGTATGCGACTGGATATTTCGGACTCCTGATTTGACCTCTTAAACGAGCTTATGAAACGAATATTTAACAAACGTATGGAAAATAACAGTGCTAACCAAACTGGGGTAACGTACAGTGAACTTAATTTCTCTGGTAACTTAAAATGTTAAAAACAGATAAAACTCGATCTCAAAACTGAAATCCCGAAACGTACTTTAAGAAAGATTCAAGCAGATACACAAAATCACAGATAAAATCTACTAGGGCTAATCAGGACTCGTTCCTGCTCCTATGCCGAATTCGTTTCCTTATACAATCGTAATGGCCTGGTATCTGAATTAGAGCTAAGAGCCGTTGAGACGAAGTGCGAAGTAGCAGCTGATTTACCCTCTAGCTACATTATCGACCTACAATTTCAACATTTTTCAAAGGGGGGAAAGTGAAAAGGCAGCTGAACACGCTCGATCGAAAATAAGTTCCGGATGGGGTGTAAGCTTTCAACCCCCCCTAAATACATCTTTCGTCACAGCTTCGTTTCTCCCGTCGTTATGGCGCAATTTCAGCAACTTTGCGAGCAAGTACTTTCAAACTATAGAATAGAAAGGAATGTGTCCAGATTGTAGTTGCTACGTGTACAATTAGAAAAAAAAATCAAGTACATCCCAGATGAACAACTACAAAGCGAGCAAAGTTTAAATTCTATAGTTTACAAGCCGAGAAGCATGAGAGTTACTCACATCACTTTCCATTTCCGTGTTGCGCGAACTAGTTTTTGCTTAAAGAATCACGCCAGCTGGTTTACATTCGAATCCTACGGATTATTCTGTTCCCACAAAGTAATTCGTTCCCAAATTTGTACATGTGTCTTGATTACTTATGTGCCAAAACTTTCAACGTTACGCGAAGCTCGCCACTAGCATTCTGGAAACCCTATCCGGAAAAGCTCTCAGAACACGGAAACCCTCCTAGTGTTCTGACGGGACCTGTGAACTAGGATACGAAGAATTCACTTTACATGATGCACTCTTGTCTCGTCAGGGCAATAGCTCTACGTCATAAGAAATAAGAACATTGTGACTAAAAATCACACAAGATGGCAGTCTAAGTCGCATCACTCGGCAGGAAGAAATAATGCTCTTTGAGCATCTTGAACACTCAGGTGGTCATTCCCCTTCGTAACCAACAAACTATAACTATACTATAACCAACCATAACCATGGGTATGCTACCCATATAGTTTCACTGCATGTCGCAGCTTTGAACTCAAAAGATGGTGGGACTCGGATCAAACGTTGTACACTGACATCTAGCGCTCACTGGCAAATCGTTCAGTTTATATCCGTCGGAGAGACATGTTGAGAAGGAACGGTACGTAGAACATCTTACTTTCTAATAGGAGAGATGCCGCTGACTGGACCTGTGGAAAGCGAAATTTTAGGAACATAAAAGCCGACACACCTTAGACATTAGTGCCACGCTTCAGACCCCGTCCGACATCCCACCTATCGGTCCCGCTTTAGTGCTGGCGTTCGCATTAAGAACGTTTTTTCTTCGCTCTGGTCACTTCGTCTCTTTCCACGAGAAAAATAAGCATCACTGAAAGGCTCGGTCGCTGAAGAAGAGGAATATTCAAAGTTCACGGATTCTGTCACTGGACAACCCACATATTTTGGTTTACCAGGAGATACCTAGTAATTAATTGATGATTATTATACTGTTCCACCCTACAGCAGAGCAGGAAATACGATATTCGACCAAAGTGAGAAATAGGCTCTAACCAAGGAACACGCGAGACTTTGCCACTATCAGCAAGAAGGTACAAACCTCGGAGGAGAACAGATTCCAGTGGTTTCATCCAAAGATAAACTTTACTCAAGACTGTGTGACCGGACAGAACTATGGCAGAGTCCAACAGGTTATAGATGATAGCTTTGATACCGCAAGCCTGTTTTAACTGGGAAATATTTCGAATATCTGATCATCTGGTCTGAGGTGAACAGTTTTTCCAGGGTCAGGTCCCTCTAAGGCGGTACCAAATCGGCTCGAGAAAGGCAGGCATGCGCAGATCCAACAATAGTTGCGTTTTTTGCCGTCATCCAGTTAACCGACATGCGAGATTTCTCTCTATAAGCCGTTTTCTTTCTTCTGTTAACCGACCTAAATCCTTATAAGCTGTTTTTTCGTCGCCGTTCGTCGGTCGGTTAACCGACCTGTGGACTGAGCTCCGAGCTCCATCCAACCGACCTACGCTCTTGGCACGGCGCGAAATTCAAAATTCTCATTGGAGAGATAGGCGCCTGCGACTGGAAGACGCCATTTTTTCTTATAAGCCGTTTTTTAGAGCTCAGTCGAACCGACCGGCGACACGAAAAAACGGTCAATAGTGGCAAGTAGGTAAGTTAACCGACCTACGGAAGAAAGGCAAAAAACGCAACTAATGTAAACGTTTCGGGTTTGGTATTGGCGCTTGTAGGAATGGAGGACTCCATTGTCGCCACATTTTTCCATGCAAATAAACGGAAGGAGGTAGTGGATATACACATTTAAGCTGTTGATGCTAGTGGGACTAAGTTTTGATTTCTCTTGACCTTATAGTGAACATACCTCGAGGAGCTGATGCAGTAGTTCTGAATAGCGTCCGGGCTGGTCGGAATGATGCCGGTCAACGTAGGTCTGAAGACAACCGCGATAACGGTCCAAGATCGTCTCCACCATTGGAGATGCCGTCTGACCTTTTGCTGCAAAAGAAAACATATTCCAACACACGTAGAAAACTATTCAAAGTCTTATCCTATTCTCGGCTTTTTAACACGGATTCAATATTATGCGTTTGCTTCATGAAGACCCACTCCAAAAAATAAAAAATAAAATTTTGAAAATGTTAAAAGGACCCCTCTTGCTTATTCTGCCTTTTATAATATACCTGGCTCCCTTGTACAGTCAGAAGCTTCTAAAATCCCCACATTTCTCCATTGTTTCGTTTTGGGCCTACGAAATATTAGCGATTTTTTTGATGTGCCGAGTTTTGCCCGTCACACAACGCAAAGTTTGCCAGAACCTTCAATGTCCGCTGACGACTCTTTCACATACAAGGATATGAGAATCTTCTGTTTTTGACTTCTTTTATTTGCTTAGTTTTCCAACTTTTTAGCCACGGAGCGTTCAGTTTTTAAGGGTTTTGCGCCCAGCCGCCGCGTCGGAGAGCAGGAGGGCTGGACAGAGTCGACAAGCTCTAACAAGAAAAGATGGAAAGTAATGGTATTTTCCGAAAACATTTTTTCTGGTCCGTTTCATGGGGTAAACATTTCTAGTAAGAGTTGTGCTTTAACTGTTTGTAAGTTGACATCTAAAAATCATGGGTATGCCATTGCTGACTATTCACAGATGATTCATTAAGCTTATGAAAGGGATTAAGAATGTTGGAGTCGCGGAATCGGGAGAAAACAGTAACAAGTGATGAGCAAAAGGTTAAGAAAACTCTGCAATTAATAACCAAACGAAGTGAATGCATCAATGCATGTGCAGTTTTGTCATTGTTTATGAAACATTTGTGGAAGGAAAAGTTTCAGAAAACCGTATGAAAAAAAAACAGGGAGCAAAGTTAGTTTACGCAGGTTTTTAATTTATGTCTTGGTCTCAAGCTGTACAAACTATTACCCTTGCTAGCATTATTGTCGTTGGACTTTTCTAAGGAAAAGCACGGGAAAAAAATGACGACTGTCCACTAACCCCACAATGCCAGCGTGCTTGCGCTAAAAAATTCCTGTCCACACAAAATTAATGTTCATGCCAACTTCAAATTCCGGCTTTTGATAACAATAAATAATGATCAATGAGATAATTAAGCTGACCAATAAAAAAGAGAACTACTTACGTGGAGAGAGCATAGCAATGACTTTGAGGCAGACATATTCCTCAATCGTGATCTGACAACGTTTCATCAGCAACGTGACATATGTTAATCGTTCCACCATGTTCCCCACATCATGCTTCAGCTGGTCCATGCTCAGAGGCCGTGCCATCATAGCTGATAAACTGGATTGTAGCATATTCAGGTTATTGGAAACGTGCTGAAGAGAAATAAAATAAGGTTAGCAATTAAATACAATAAGCAATGTCTAGTATTTAATGTTGCATATCGCTGCCAGGATTAACTCCCTCACATCCCTTCGAATCCTTTGCGGTTTCTTAAAGCACAAGGGACGCTGGATTAAAATTTTCTATCCAGGAGTTTCCAAGCTCATCAAAACCATCCACGAACTCCAGAGAGCCAAATACCGCTTGCACTTATCTGGCGGAGTAGCTTTAAATTGATTTTTCATACAAAATCTTCGTGGTAAGTAGTGTGAATCCGTTCTATCACGTAGGAGCAGGACCACATTCTATGCATCGCAAGCAGGCAAAGAGTGGCTAACCCGATGAAAAATTTGTAGCCTGCGTAGTAGTATGGTAGTAGTGCGAAAACGTTGCATGTAATACTATGTAATAGCAAAGAATACTATCATTTAATGTGCCTCAGACTGGTCCAATCTTATGTAGTAGTATCCAGTAGCATCCTGTGTTGCCATAGTAACATCCAGTCTCGCTAATAGTACCATATAGTAGTATGCAGTAACACGGTAGCCTTGAAGTAGAAGCATGTAGTAGCATCGTTAGTACTGCATGCAACTTTTTCGTACTACTTCATAGTACTATTTTGAGATAAATTTTTCATCGGAACTGATGACATCTATAGAAGGAGACCGTTTTCAGCAGAAATACTCAATGGAGAACTCGAGCGAAGTGCTAGCTCGGGCAAAAGAAATCATAATGGGTTATGGAAGGGGTTGTCAAAATTCGAAATACCCACCTGCTGTAAAAGCTCGCTTTCTGACAAGTTATCGTGCACATACATGGGTTCAGCGACGGCTCTATATGCTGAAGTTGTCAGTACTAACAACTCATGCCATTTGTGGGTTAGGAGCCGTGTGTGTACTTCGACAGGTAACTCAGAGTAGAAGGGCAGTCTCTTGGTCCACTGAACAAGTTTGTAGACGACAGAATCACCGACTTGGCAAAGCTTGGAGGATAGGTCGGATCGGTGATCCAGTAGCTCATCCAAATTCTAAAATGATAAACATATCCATTAGTGCGCAGATTGTAGCAGAACCAACATTTTCCAGTGAAGAGTAAACTTGCCGTTTGGTTAAACCCTACGTTTGTCTAATTTGTTGACGATAAATTTACTAACTGTCTGAATTGCATGAGAAACACTGCAGTATCACCAAGAAATAAAACAAGAGCTGGAAGCTCATATGGAACTTGCAAGGCTGGGTTAGCCCGATGAAAAATTTATCTCAAAATAGTAGTATGAAGTTGTGTGAAAAAGTAGCATGGAGTACGCACTGATGCTACTACATGCTTCTATGTCAAGGCTACCGTGTTAATGCATTCTACTGCATGCTACTATTGGCAAGACTGGATGCTACTATAGCAGGACAGGATGCTACTGGATACTTCTCCTACAAATGTCTCCTTACAGAACAAGCCGCTATGAGAAGTCGGTTGTGCCTTATTTCGTTCGGAATTTTAATGAAGACAAGCTTAGAGAATTTGACTGCTGATTGAATTAAATTGTATAGGCTATATAAGATTTGAGTAATTGTAAATATATTTTTGATTTTGATTTAGTTTATTTATTTATAATTGTTAATATTTTTGCCTAATCTCAATGTGCGTGTTGTGAGATTTGTACCATTGTCTTCTTTGTGACGCGTCCAAACTATCTTATGTGATATTGGCAAGGTATAAACTGAACTGAATTGAACTGAAAAGATTGGCCCAGTCTGAGGCACATTAAATGGTAGTATTCTTTACTATTACATATCAATACATGTAACTTTTTCGTACAACTATCATACAACTACGCAGGCTACAAATTTTCATCGGGAGAGGATGAAAGTAGAAATTCTTCAGTTTGTGAGTTTGTTGTGATTATTTGTAAGCTAAACCCTGGAGATCAAAATGATCATGGGTCCTTGGAAATCACGAGAATGTATCGTTTGGTAATGCATTTGGCTGTGATGATGCGCACTTTAAGGGCGTTAGAAATTCATCTGTAATCAAAACTCTTGAAGCAAAAATGAAGATGAGCTCATCGGGAGCATGAAAATGTATATTTTCAAAAGTATTGTTTGTACTTTAAGGAATTCAGTTGTAAGCAAATCCTTGAGGCAAAAATGATCATGGGCTCATGGGGATCACGAAAATACATGTTTTGCCTAAAAAATATTTTTTGTACTTTGCGGTTAGGATTAGTACTTTAAGGGATGGTCGGATCTCGGAAGTGACAACTTCCAAACCAATCTTGTCAAGTCTCTAACGTCCAATCCAAGTTTCATCGTCCTAGCCCTTCTGAAAGTACCCTTAACTCGAGAACAGAGGACTGACAGACCGACCGAAAAGTGATCGCTATATGGCACTTGAGCGAAGCTGCAAGTGCCATAAAAACGAGGGAAACACAAACACGAGCTACGTCAGTTCCTCCCCCTTTCATGGAATAAGCGAAAGATCTTAACAGACTCACCAGCTTGTGAGCAATGCTACTAAACCAGACCCCAAATCTGGTGAGTATCGCAGTTTGCGCGCTGTAATATCCCCCCCCCCCCCCGGTTAATGATCACAGTATCATCGTGATGCGAACACAGAGAAATTAGGCTACTAAAAGGTTTCTTAAAGGACCCCTCGCACTAATTACTCTTCAACATAGTGTTTCAAAATATTTGAATACTTTAAAACTAGGCTGTGTTTTCAACAAATAACCCACGGTTTTGGCTGTTTTAAGCCTTCCGAGACCCGTTGACTTGTAGCGAAAACGGGGAAACAATTTACACAACCGGTTTTGCTGATGGAAAAACTTCTCTCAGACAACTGTCGACAGCGTGATACACATCGAAGGTAGCAAAACACGGGAAGTGAGAAAATAAGCGTGGTTTTGTAAGAGGGGTTAGAATGTACCGTACGAAATTGGGGTCTTCGGGTTTAGAAATATATGGAGTGACTATGGAAGTAGGTTGCGTTAGTATTATAGGTAAGACAGGTCCTTTAATATTTTTCCCGTTAAGGCTACACAAGCTTCAAGCTTATTGGCTTGAAATCGTACCTACTGAGAGGTTAAACGGTCTCATACATCAAGTGGCGCTTTTGTACTTTTCTAAACAAAAAGTTTGTGTCTGAAATGTTTCCGAAACTGACACTTTAGTAGTTTCACACTGTATGCTCGCTTTAACCGACTACTTCGTTCGTCTGTCCCCCTGCCGGCCAGATCAAGACATACCTTTAGGGTTGCAATGTCTTCGAATTCATCACAGTGGATTAGTCCCTTGATCATCTGTTCGGAGGTCTCGTAGCTGATCAGACTTTCTCGCGAGGATGAAACGTTGGACTCGAGGCGCCGCCGCAATGCCAGAATCTAAAATAGGTTAAGGTTCAGTTACACTCTCTCCTTCCGAAACAACAACAATGTTCAAGATTGGCAATATAAACACGAAATTAAAATGGACTAAAAGAAACTATATATAAAAGAAATGTCAATCTAAGAAATGACCGCTGTATACGAGCGGTCGCGTTTAAAGGACCTGTCTTACCTATAATAATAACGCAACCTACTTCCGTAATCACTCCATATATTTCTAAACCCGGAGACCCCAGTTTCGTACGGTACATTCTAACCCCACTAACAAAACCACGCTGATTTTCTCACTTGCCGTGTTTGCTACCTTCGATGTGTATCACGCCGTTGACGGTTGTCTGCGAGAAGTTTTTCCATCAGAAAAACCGGTTATGTAACTTGTTTCCCTGTTTTCGCTAAAATTCAACGAGTCTCGGAAAAGGCTTAAAGCAGCAAAGACTGTGGTTATTTGTTGAAAGCACAGCCTAGTTTTAAAGTATTCAAATATAATAATAATAATAATAATAATAGTTGTATTTGAAAAAGCCCGAGGGCCATTTACAGGTACAGGTTATTAATACGCAGAAACGTCAATCAACATACAACTAATCTACGGAAAGCTTTCTATATTCTAACGTTCTAGATACACACCTACAAATCTTACTAATCGCCTGGGCGGATGTACACTTCAGGATACCAGGAAGTGTCGGGATATACCCACCGAAAATCTCCCTACGGAGATCCGAAAGCTCTTGGCACCGGCTTAAAAAATGACCAATATCCTCATCTTCACCACCGCAAAGGGGACATGCGTATTTTCCATCCGGACCTTTCTTATTTCTACCAAACACTTTTTTCTAACGTGGAGTGGTAGGCAATTCGCCCTCAGTTGGATCCAGTACCTCAAACAAATGCTGTAAGTTGAAGAGTAAATAGTGCGAGGGGTCCTTTAAAGAAACAAATCTGCACGTACCTCACTAGGGTTGGTGAGAGCTGTCTTCAGGATTTGTCCGGAAGCCAACTGGGACATCGTGGATGGGGCTATCACAGGTCGGCATGGGACTTCTGGAGAAGGGGGAAGGCTTTCCCCGAGCTTCCCTTTCTTTTGTTTTTTGTACTTAACCTTGTAAAGGTTGTAGACAGCACCGGAGTTTCGGCCACCGGGCATACGATCTTCACGAACAGCTAATCAAAAAAAGGGATGAGAAACTGAAACTGAAAGAAACTGAAAAAAATCAAATCACATTCCCTCTTATCTTACGCAGCAACAAGTTTCATCCCGATCTCTCCAATCTAGGCGTTTCCCAAGATTTCCGGTCCCCCCTCCAGCTCCCCCTAATGTCACCGGATCCGGTCCGGATTTAAAATGGGACGTCTGAGACAGGAGGTCTTTCTATATCTCAAGTTCCATTAAGATCCGATCCCCCATTTTTCGAATTCCCCCTCCCTCCAACACCACCTCTCCCCAGATGGTCCGATCGGGGAAGAGACTATTTCTGTTCCTCCGACGGATATTCCCTGAGGCTTCCGTGAATCCCACGACCCCAATACATTATCGAATATTCTCCTTTTCGAATTTCTTAGAAGGGAATCTCTCTTTTGTCCAAAAACAATTCTCGCGCCTGTGCCTTGATATACACGTCACGAGATCTGACCTTGCATTGCAGCCTGCATGCTTATGAGGCGTGCGGATCCAGGGAAGTAGAATGATCCTGTGACAACCTACTAACCGATTATTCGGACAAGTCTGGAATTTTCTCTGATATGGACTTAGCCAATCGTAGAGCTGCGAGTTAGTGAACAACGAAACTCACCTGCTAATACCATTCCCTGCTTCAAGCATTTCTGGAATCGGCAGTACTGGCATCTATTTCGCTGCGCTTTGGTAATTTCACACTTGCCATCAGCAACACAGGTATAAATCCGTTTATTCTGAACTGTCCGTTTGAAAAAACCTTTACATCTGAAAACGAAAACAAAGACTTGAGATCATGGCTGTTATTTTAAAGATTCCGGGTGGCGGGTTTCAGGAGGGACCCGTGCATGACAAGTGAGGATGTCAGTTGCTTCAACCGACGTCAAAGAAATTTTCCGTAATACCAGCTATGACAGAGTCAATCCTCACAGTTCTCATACCCTACCCCAATTTGTACCATTCCCAGCCATATACACGAATACTTTGGTTCCACACCTCGTTTCAACAGATTGGTAACTTTCAGTGAATACACTGTAAAAAGTCTCTCCTACATCGGACTCTATTGGTTGTACATCACCGAATTCGGCGATTTTTAGTTTGAATTCGGAGAGTTAAAACCAAAATTCGGAGAGTTATAGCCCGAATTCGGAGAGTTAAAATCTGATACAGGATTAAAACGCTAGAATGCGAAATTCTGCAGATTAGGATAACTTAATCTGCAGTATCCCTTTTCTCCGCTACCACATTCTGTATTTGGCGGGTTATAAATAAAATATATTTATATATATATATTTTGCATTCTAGCATTTTAACCCTGTATCGGATTCTAACTCTCCGAATTCGGGTTTTAAATCCCCGAATTCGGAATAAAAATCACCGAATTTGGTGATGTGCAACCACTAAAGTCCGATGTAGGAGAAACTTTCGTGTAGCTGCCGTTGACGCCAGGGCGCGGGACATTTCCTTAGCGTGCATTAGCCTACGGTGTTTCACGGTCACACTGACGAAGCTATCGCGCAAAGAAGAGGGCGTTAAGCGCAGGGATGGCGGACTAGCCGGCTCAGAAGTAATCACGGTGTTTCAGATCTGAGTAAGCAACGTTTATCTGCGTAAATTAAATAGTCGCTCTATCTTATTTGCGAGAGGCCTAGTTAGCAATACAGCTTCACCTTTATAGAATGTCGAAAATAGAGATAAGGAGTGCTAGCGCACTTTTCTCGTGATCTTCAGTGTCAAGGTCACACCTTATCGGAATTTGCGGCTTTTCTAAGGCATTTATTGTCCGCTAGTTCAAACAGTGAGTAATTAAAATGCCCATGAACCCGGGACTAGGAAGAAGAGAGGAAACGTGTGGCAATCTCGAATTAGTATTCCAGCAAGGAATCTACGCAAGGATCTATGCCTTGGCAAAGCAGATCTGTGGATAAGAGTTGTTTTCTAAAATAGGTTTGAGGGTTGATGAGTTAATATATTTAGTACAAATGACGGCTGATTGTTTGCTACTTCACCACAAAGAAAATACAAAGGGAAGGAAAAAATGGTGAAGGTCCCATCTGTGGAACAACGGATAACAGCGAAAGTCTTCTATGTGCGACTGCCCTGAAATAACAGATTGCCGGGTGATATTTAGACACTGTGTTTGGAATGAAGAGTGGATGTTAAGATTGTGGAAGTATGTTTTCTTTGTTCTGTTAGGAAACTCGGCACGCATTATAAGGTTGGCAATGGTGAGCAGAGCCAGGTTTCGGGAACAGAAAGGGTTAATAATATTCAAATTTAAGATATTTTTCTTGATGTTTATTATTTTTTTGCCACGACCCTCCGTCTTTTCATGCATTGAAATATCTGTCTATCTAAGTATATATATCATAGAGTAGTTCAATAGCCTATCAAACATACAGTCAGAAGTTCGACACCACATAACAAATGCGTATCCCTGTGTTTCAAGTTAGGAGAATGTGACTGTTATGGTGACTCTCCTAAAGGTTATATCTTTTCGCAGAACAAAACATTTAAAAAGGTCATTTTGTCTGGAAACGAGATAGCTTAAAGGGTCATAAAAGGAAATTTCCCCGGCATCAAACATAACGTTAACACAAGGATGCGCAATGGTGTGTTTGCTGATATCAAACGTCTGACAGTGTAGTAACTAGCACCACCACCAGCACGAACACTCGTCAGGCAATTCTAGAATTGGACAGAATTTTATTTTCAAAATCAGCTTGTCATAGCGTTACCGCCAAATTTGACCCTTTTTTTCGTCGTAAAAAAATGATTAATAGCATAACACTCTATCACTCTATAGTTGTGTGTCTAGTCTTTTATTCCTGAGGAAATGTTTGTCTATTCAAGTAAATGGGAACTAATCCCTCAAAGACTAAGCGGAGAAATGTAGAACTCTGTGTTTACTGGATTTTCGAAGGGGAACTATGCTGGACCCCTGAACATCATCAGGCCTATAGGGATAACGAAGTAAGCAAAGGAAGTCATCCACAAACCCTGGTTTATGGAAACCCATGTCTAACGCTGGATCCACTATGCAAAATGCTGGATACTCTAACCCAATAGAATATTGATAAATATTCCTTCAGCCCAAGCTGACTGCGAATCATATTTGATAGTGCAAAACGGACACGTCAGCTGAATTCATTAGAGCTACATTTCGGCCCTTCTTGGCAAGGGTCCTCTTCAGGCTCAAAGTCGCCCAAGTTGGAAATACGAACACGTGGGAAAAACCACTTATCCGCTTGTTGGCCTGAAGAGGACCCTTACCAAGAAGGGCCGAAATATCGCTCTAATAAAATTCAGCTGACGTATCCGTTTTGCACTATCAAATAGAATATTGATGATTTTACTGAAGCTCAGAAATCAATCAACCAGGATTTATTTGTAGTGAGGTAGGTCAGGGTTAGGGTGCCAACAGGTATCCAGCGTTTGTATCCGGTGTTAGGCATAGGATATGCCAAACCCTAGATATACCCAGCGTTTGGCATAGGGTATCCGGCATTAGGCACACGATATGCCAAACGCTGGATATACCCACACTGTCAGAAGTTTCATAACAGATTGCGCATAACACTTTCAAGAATAACACCTTTTCACTTAGAAATAAAGTGTTATGACCAATTAAGTTTACACTATTTCGTGCCTAGATCTCCAACAACACCTTCAATTGGTGAAAATACTAACGGGAACTAAAGAAACATAACATATAACATCCCAAAGTGTTATCTGTTGAAACCGCGCATCCTGCTGTTGTCGTTATGTAACTTCTGACAGTGTAGTTTTTTTTACCTATTGAAGGTGTTGCTGGAGATCTGGGCACGAAATAGTATAAACTTAATTGGTCATAACACTTTTTTTCTAAGTGAAAAGGTGTTATTCTTGAAAGTGTTATGCGCAATCTGTTATGAAACTTCTGACAGTGCAATGTCTGGCATAGGGTATGAAAAATTTAGGGGTTTGTGGTCGACTGAGCAAAGGGAACTGAAGTAGGGAAAATAACTCACCCCTCGCAGGTAATAATTCCGTAATGGAGGCCAGTGGCTCTGTCCTCGCAAATCATGCAGATCATAGGGATGTGTAGGCCTTCCTCTTGGGTGTACTCTCCGCTAGGTTCCGACAGGGGTGACATGTTGCTAAACTCGTACGAACGGGCAGGTGAGGCGTTGGTCTGACTCCACGGAGTCGGTGGTTGACTAGACATACCGGTTGAGATCGCCTGGGAAACATATGCGATTACAGACCGATGGACAAACTCATGTGGTGTTCTTTCTTTAGGAAGGGAGGGGGGGGGGGGGGGGGGGTCGAACATGTCGAAGAGTCACAAATTTAAAAGGAGTCGATACCTCATTAGGTGACACTCGAGTTCCAGAAATCAACTAGCCTTTTAACTTTGCGCATCTGAAGCTGAAACAAAAACCGTGAAGAAACTATTAAAATGAGGATTTGGGTCTGTTTTGAACCTACTAACTAGTACGACGCCAACTGAAACAGTCGGCTAATCAAAGTTCCAAGGGTGATAGCCTAGTTCAAAGACCGGAAAATTAATTAATCGCGTCTTATGTAGCCTACAGTAGCAAGTTGGGTCGAATTTCTAACCGAGTCCATAGCTTTGAATCGGCGGGGGGGGGGGGGGGCTTGCACAAGGATTTTACTTTGATCCAGGAACAGGAAAACTGGGATATTTCAACGATCAGAAAACAGGAGGAGACTACTTAGAAAAATTGCAAAAGGCACCCGGTGTTCTAAAGCGGTCACCCATCCAACTACTGACCGGGGCTGACTTTCAACGTTCCAAGATCTGACGAGAACGGAAGAGGGTATCGAACAGCTGCCATTTGCTAGGTTGGGGTAGATATTTACTTTTGTCTCGCTCTACCAAGGTTTCGAATACCTTTACAAAAATGCCCGAATCCTAGAGATCAATGTACCACATTTTTGTCTCTATGAGTAAACGGCCCTTGCAGCTTTCTCAGATCAGCCACATTTAAAAAAAAAGATAATATAAAATAAATAATAAAAAAATATAAATAATATATAACATATATTCTATTCTACAAATAGAATATAAAACAATATAGAAATTATACAGAAGGCAGCCGGCAGCCTGATGCGGAGAGCAGGAAAGGCATTTTTTCCACAGCATCAAGTTGCATGGGCGTAAGGGGGAATTCAAATGAGAAAAAGCTGCTGTGAGCAGAAGCGAGGATGCTGGGACCGTAGAAATAGCACAAAAACAATATTAGGGCCGTGGGTGATTTACGATCAATAGGAACAAATCCATACCTGATCAAGCCAGGTTTCTTTATTCATATGTTGTCCAACTTGCTGCGTCATTCTCCTTTCTAACTCCACTTCCAACCTAGGGCTGCGCGAAGGGCTGTGATATGGCGACGTTTCATGCGTCAAGTTGAGGGGACTCGGCTGCCTCGTATATTGTCTGCTATGCCCCTGTCCTCTTGGCTTTTGAGGGGGCTCGCTACTCCAGTGGGACGCCCAAATCATTGTCTTGACTCCCCCCGTTTCGCCCAGAATCACGGTAGGCGTTTTAGCTTTGGCGTCACTGTTCGGCAGCCCACTATTCACAATCACACTATTTCTTGGATCCGACAGGCGCTGGAGATATTCGTTCACTTTAGCGAATGGTTTCTGGTCAAGGGGTGCCTTGGAGCCTTTTAGTCGGTTTAGAGTGAGGGTCTGGTGAAGAAGACTAAACTCCGGCATGTTAACGTCATATGAATCTCGCTCTGTGGAACTTAGGTCGGGGCTTGGAGTTCGACGGCTACCGGCTGAGTCGCTTTGGTCCGAGCTGTGAAAGTGGTCAACGTCCGCCGTGCCGGAGTCGGGGGAAGACCTGAAATAAAGCCTGCACTCGTTATTACGTGGACACTTGCTCTGGGCGAGGGTCAGGTATAGGCTACCAATCAAAACTGAAAGTTTAACTGAAAAGCCAACTTATTTTTGTGTCATTTAATTGAATCCACTGAATTATTTGGATTCTGCTAAATTTTTTTTTATTTCCCACTATCTGCTCTAGTTGTTCAGAATATCTGCGTTCGTCCCCACAACGTAAATTCTATACCATGACGCGGGAAATTTCAATCTCAACACAAACGCGGCTTTTCAATGGGCAGTGGTGAGCTTGGTGATCTTGGTGAACACAGATGAGGTATCACAAATCACACGGAAATTCCACAATTTGAAAATCGGTCATTCGTGAATAGAGGAACAACGAAGTGACGCATTTTCAGTGGGTCTTCAATCCAATTTAAGTGAATAAGTGATGGGTAACTAGATTGTCTTATCTCAGCCCTTTTCGGTTAAACTTTAAGAGTTCATGCTGTTTTGGCCACGAAATTTCCAAACGTAATAAAGATTTAAATCACGGAAAACATTAGGTAGTATATCGACACAGGCGCGAACTGATGGGTGATCCGGAACAAGGTGGAAATAATTTTGGTACATGTGACGCCCGACACATATTTTTAACATCGCCATTACGCCACTGCGCTTTCACGAGCTACGCTGCGGTGGGGAATGAAATAGCAGTTACCTCGCATCTAATTCAATGGAATAGATCGGATTGATTCGTGGTTCGGAACCAGAAAGAGCTGACTGGTTTTGGAGTGGAGCCCGGGCGAGCTAGTGTATGTAACAGTGAAATTATCCTTTTGGTTATTTGGTGTATTAATAAAATATATGTTATGACGATTCGAGTCGTTGCAGTACCGCCGTGTTTTATTTTGTAATGCTACATTCTTGTCAATGTCCGATTACAATAATCTTTCACTGCAAATAACTCGAACAATATTATAATCTTCATAAATATATGTTAGCTTATACAAATATACATTTCACATAATTGAATTTTTACGAGAATCGGCTCAACACCCAAGGCTGCAAACTGAGAGTTGGGGCAAATACAAAAGCTTACCAACAAACGGAAGACGAAAATCGTATTTTATCCTAGCTGGTTATACACCAGGATTCTCTCTTCACTATGAATAATACATGTTTTGCGAAACGTAAGATAAATGTCTGGTATTTTGTTTCCAAAAACATTTTCCGCGCCGAGATTACTCGGTGCAGTTCTAGTGCAAGTTCATAAGCACTATCACGTTTTAAAAATCACGCGAAGTCATTGTCTAAAGTCGACTATTCCATTATCTAGTGCGACTGTACTTTGCGAAAACTGATATTGATAAAGTTAAACACTTGTTTAATTTATTTTTATCTCAGTTGCGTCCTGCCGAAGGAGCGACGCAATGTTGCCACTAGCGAAGCCTAACGCCAACTACCTGAAGTGCAGAAATGTTGACGCTGACTCGCCTTTACGTCACTAGGCGCCACTGCCAACCAATTTTTTTGCGGGTGATAATTTTGGCAACTGATTTCAAACGATCGAGATCGCTGGAGTAGGATTTCAAGATCATGGTCGGGAATTTCCCGATTAACGCGAAGTGAAAACGAAATTTCATTGTTTGTCAAAGGTCACGTGACACAATGGTTCAAAGAACCGAGTGGTTTGTTAGTAGCCTGAAATAAAGAATTTTGTTCGCTTTATTCTAGTTCAGAAAAAAAGCTCCTTATTGTTGGACTGTGTGTGAAAACATTTTCAAGATCAGTAAAGTTCGGGAAGGGGAGAAGGGAAATACCTAGCCTGCTCCCAATTCAATAACGCTTTTACTCGGCTCGCAAATATTTATGAGGCTAAGGAGGGTCATTGACATTGAATGTTTCCGAAAAATCATGCTTCGGTTAATCCTCCACATTCCCGTTAAGTGCTTACAAGCGGACTAGTTCTGGTAATTCCTTTTTTGAATATATTTTGAAATGTATATTTTGATATATTAATAAACATATTTGAGATATATTTTGAAATATGAATTTGAATGTATGTTTAATGTTTCAAAACCAGCTTGGGCTCAAGGAATTTTTTCTGTTAATCCCCCTATGCCTCACCATCAGCACTTACTGACAGACAGTAAAATAGATGCACAGGCTTACGAGTAGAAAAGCTGCAATCTGCTGCCAGGTAATGGAGGTTCTGCATATGCCTCAGAAGTAGAAAGTGAAAGTTTCCCCCCGCCTTATGGATACGACTTTTTACTTATATCTACACAGTTGTTGATTATGAGAAAATGGGGGGCTAACAGAAACTAAGGGCGATTCTGGTGGTCTGGAAAGCTCCGCGAGCTTATGTGCCGGCTGTTCTTGCGACTTCGGCTAAAAGTCGCTTCGCTTTCCAAAGCTGTTCTCGCGCTCCGCTAGTTTCCGCCAGCACTTGGAAAGCGAATCCACTTCGCGAGTGGAAAGTGGTTTTGGCGAGTCAGCGAGAAGTTGTAAAGGTGCAACTGAGGCGCTGCGACTTTTTGCTTGTTCTTGCGCTCGGCGGATTCTCGCTTTGCTTTTCGGAAAGCAAATCCAAGAGATCGCCAGAATCGCCCTCTAGTTAGAGTGGAAAGTGGCCAATAGTGGAAGAAGGCCAATACAGTCACGGAAAAATTTTCATACGAGAGGGTGAGTTACATGGATTATCTGAAACGTAAGAATGTCCTTTTCTAGGACACTAAGAAGTACAATGTTCATCCCCGATTCTTGTACTGCGGTCTTGTACCTTTCTGATCAAGCTGATGCACTTTAATTATTTATTATTTTCTCGAACAGATATGTTTTTCCCCACAATGAGCTATGTTACGACAATATTTTAACTGACTTTTCTAGAGGTGGATATTATTAAAATAAGCCTTGGAAAAAGCTTGCCGCACAGTAAAAGTAAAGGCAGAGTTCAGGGTTATGTGAAAAAAAATACAGTTAAAAAGAGTACGAGGGGGGCCTCACCTTTCTTGGAAGGGTGGTGTTATGCTACGTTCCGACAGTCCGCTGAGTTTCGGAGAAATGGCGTACTGTCTCCGACAGTCATTTGGTGATGCGTCGACTCCGCTTTCTCCTATAATTAACCACGTCACAGTGTGAATGCACTCCTGGGGTCTTCTCGTGTATAGGTATTCACAAATAGATATGTGGCGAAATGAGGTTTCGCAAATTCCGGTAAATATTATACACAAAATCTTAACCCTCATGCCGTGTCTCGAGTTTCAAGCTCCAACTAAATCAACTTTGTTATACATGCGTCACCTGTATGCCCGAAAAAAGACGAAATAATTTCGAATCTGTAACCATCGTGACGTACGGTTTTCCCCTTAGTTTCCCAACTATCAAATCACCTGCTTTTGAGAAACTAAACCCGGCAGCAGCTGCCATCTATCGTAAGCTAAACTAATCACGAACTAGATGGCTCTTAAACGAAACATAACAAATCCAGCTACTCTATTGGCTCATCGAAGACATCTTGGGAAAATATTTGAGCACAAATCCTGAAAGCTGCAGGGTCTTAGTCAAGAAGAACCCACAATAAAGTGAGGTTGTTGGTTATTTGAGATTGTTCTATGGCTTAATAGCTTTTAAATACAGACATCTATATATATATATATATATAGATATATCTCGCTTGGCTTTTTTTCATAGTACGAACATCGGAGATCTCGAGATTGGGGATAGCACACAATACATGTAGCTACTAATAGCTTGGCGTTCCTAGAGGACGGCAAAATGTTTTATAAATCAGGTTATGGATCGAGTCAAGCAAGCGCTAAACCATAGTGCCAGCATTTGAATAAATATATATTGGCTGTCAAGGTTTAGTCATTGTTGATGAAAAGTGAAACGCGTAAAACTGGAGCGTAGGTTGGTGAACCCTTTACTTTCTCTTTCGGCTTGTGAAACTGCCGCTCTCGAGCAATCCAAGTCAATGCACTGGGAGCCTTGATTTTGTTTTCATTGCTTCAGGTGCAAACTTTTTTGGAGACAATAGTTGCGTTTTTTGCCGTCATCCAGTTGACCGACCTGCGAGATTTCTCTCTACAAGCCGTTTTCTTTCTTCGGTTAACCGACCTAAATCATTATAAGCTGTTTTTGGTCGCCGTTCGTCGGTCGGTTAACTGACCTGTGGACACCGACCTACACTCTTGGCACGGCGCAAAATTCAAAATTCTCATTGGAGAGATAGGCGCCTGCGACTGGAAGACGCCATTTTTTCTTATAAGCCGTTTTTTAGAGCTCAGTCGAACCGACCAGCGAGACGAAAAAACGGTCAATAGTGGCAAGTAGGTAGGTTAACCGACCTACGGAGGAAAGGCAAAAAACGCAACTAATACCTGAAGCTGTCCAGATACGGTTGCGGATTCGATGAAGGATTCAGGTCGGAAAGCAAAATCCAGATTGCCAAAAAATTTTAGGAGGCTGTAGTGCCTGCAGTATAAATACTCACCCAATGACTTTTGACAGTCTATCGCTGGGAAGCCTGTCTATAGGACAACACTGTCATATCCTGAAACCTATCTTAAAAACATGCTGCGAAAGAAAAAACAGGCCTAACCACTAACAACAAAACCGATCGATAAAAAGTATGATACACTGTTAAAAAAGAATCTGGCAGTATTTGCTGCTGGGATTAATGTTGTATCTACTGAGATAAGATTATTTCTAATTCGGATTAATCTCATCCCAGTAGAGTTAAGATTAATCCCAGTGGCGAATACTGCAATTAACTTTAATCCTTACTCGGAGAAACTTTATACAGTGTAGAAATGTCTTTTCCAAAGTCAATGCTTCAAAGCCCAAAACAATACCAAACACGTCGATACCCTGCTTTTGCAAAGGGGACCGAAAACTATTATAGCTTATAATAAAAACTTTTGTCATAGCAGCTCTGGTGTTCTTAGCAAATGAGTTTTCCTTAGGACCAAATAATGGAAAATGAGCCACAAATATCAACGTACCGTCACTACTGCATCTCGAGTCCATCTTCCTCCGTTTCAGTTTCAGGTCCTGGTAGAGACTCATATCGTCGACTTCCGACACAGTAACGGTCATCACATCTGGAAATAATAAATGTGAATTTAGAATTCAAGAAATACACTGTCTTCCATTTAACCTACGAAAACTGGGAACTTCTTTCAGCTGACGGTCAGTGCCGTCTTTACCCTTGGTCCGGTGCTCGGGGCCAGGACAAACGAGAGGTCAAACGGCCTGTGTAAATGGCTGAGAAAGGAAACGCTGTTTTGAATTCGATTTATTCGGGTGGTGTTATTAATTATTTTCCTGCTTTGAAATGCCGCCCGAAAGTGCTAAACTGTTACTGAATGATCACTGCTTTTATTTCTTAATGGTTCTGTAACAGTTCATACACCAAGAATCGTGTTTGCTAATGTGCCGACATTTTTGAGATTTTGACTCAAGAAAAAGGGCCAAAAATCCATGGATGTCTTAGGGTTAACCAAAATTAAAAGACGGCACTGCTGACGGTCCAAACCCGGCAATAATATGGATGAGCCTGAAGAGGAGTAATTAAACCCTTAATCAAAAGCAGTTTCTACAGTAAAGGAGGATAGATAAAGGGGGAGGGGTTCACTTTCTTTTGTTTGAGTTTTGAATTTAATCCTGTCCCTTGCCACCCTGTGATAATCTTAGAGAATGCTGAAGAGTCAAGAACTTAAACTCTACAAAAAAAATCCCCCTTTACTCTACGAGGACCTTGACAATAAACTTTGCTTTTGATTTCGCCCTAAAAAAAACTATAACTTTCTTTTGGAAGTTCATTGACACTTGCAATGACCGACTTTGAAACCCTTTCGATAAAACAACGAATCACTTGGCATTTGACCAGTGGATCTGAACACATGCTAGCAGATATGCACCTGCGAGAGTGAACACAAATGTTTGGATAAACGTCGAAATGACAAATTAAAATTTTTGTATCATTATTATATTCGGCCCCACACGGAAAGGATCTCTTTCGAGCCAAGTCCGAAGAAAAATCACAACAAGTGTCACCATCAACAAAAATAACAAATACTATCTGTACAAAAAAATGGCATGATTTCTTGTTGTTACTGTTTAAAAGGTTAGGTTGGTTAGTTTTTCCCTCGGTTTTGCAAAAATAAACCTATTTCTACCGACATATTTTTCGTTGTTGAATTAGTGCAGAAAATAGTATTTTGGTGCGTTTTCCGTGGAAAACGGGAAAATATACATGTGTAATTGTGAGATGGAATTACAGAATGTAATTCGATCTACGTTTGTGCAAAGAGCAAGTCTTATCCTTTTTTCTTTTTTTTTATCCTATTTACGTCCTATGGCTGCTACATGACTTGAGAAAACAAGTCCAAACAAATAAATTTGCTTCAAAAAACAAAAAAACGAGGGTATACTGCAGATCTGCTGTAGGTGACAGTATTACCCGAGGCTTCACTTGTCCATCCTTTTTACAAAAAGTTTCCAACTTTCTCCAAAAGTCAATGTACTGACACAGTTCGTGCGTCTCTCACTTGGCCAGAAATACAAACGCGAAGACTACGGCGCGTCCGCGATAGTGAAGTGGTAGCTATGAAATCGTCAATCTACCGGTCCGGTCCATACGTCCGTCTGTGAGCATTGAGATAGACTGATGAAATTTAGTTTTTAGGTCTACTGATCCAAAGTACAGGTCTAGTTCGTAGATTGAATCAGCAGCCTTGTATTTGTGTGGCAGAGATACAAATAAAAACAGCCTCAATTTTTTGTTAGTTAGGCTCATGCACTTTAAAAGGTTTCTCCGAGTAAGGATGAAAGTTAACTGCAGTATTTGCTACTGGGATTAATCTTATTTCTACTGGGATACGATTAATCCGAATTAGAGATAAGATTATCTCAGTAGATACAAGATTATTCCCAGTAGCAAACACTGAATTTTCTTTTTACAGTATATGAATGTTGAGATAGATGTAAGTAGAGATGCTGAATCGCCAGATGGATAGTTTGCCGGAATCCGTCGGAAACCGAAAATGCTAAAGCTAAAGTTTCCTTGGTCGAATCTCTAGTGGCGATACCGGGCTCCTCGGGTGAAAGCCGGTTTTATCGGGATATTTTCTTCAACGAGAAGTTCAGAGTGGCAGAAATGGAATAAGGCTGAGTAAGGGCACTTGGTGAACCAACAATTGTTTGCTTCGCTTCTGGGTCACTAGTGCGGTCGGAATTCTGTAACTTACAGAGATAAGAACGGAGCTAACTGACCGCGGAAACTGACTAGGGGTGTTGACACAGAGGTAAATGGGGAGCATACCAATTGGCAAGTTTTCATTCGGCAACTCCGGCTGAAAAGCGTGGCAAATGCATGAAAGGCAAGTCGGCCATCGAGAATTCACAGGCAGTTGATACCTGCTATAACATTATTTGGATACAGTGAGAAAGGGGGAAAAAGCCATCCATACATGAGGACTTCAATTCATTTTCCTGACGAAAACGTCCAGAGGCATTACGCTCTGGCATCTGCAGTCAAACGTAGCAATCGTGAATGGGGTAAATTTCTTTTCTTTCCACACCTTAGGAGTGTTTGGATAGTTGCGTCTTTCATGTATAGCGTAAGGTATAGTGAGTAGCGTTTCCGTAAATCCTTTGCGATGCGCTACTGGCTGTTACAAGATGATAGAGCAACTTAATTCTTTGTGGAATTCGATTTGTTCTCAACAGATGATTCTTGATCTTTTACAACGATTACAATATTTCCATTTTTTAGACAAAAGAAGCCTACACCGTAAAAAGTTTTTCCGTATAACGATTAAAGTTAACTGCAGATTTGCTACTCGGATTACTCTTTATCTTTACACAGATAAGATTAATACCAAACAGAGATAAGATGAATCTGAGTAGCAAATACTGCAGTTAACTTTAATCTTTATACGGAGGGATTTTTTACATTGTACTGTAATCTGCCTCACGTTTAGTTCCACGGTCATTCCGATCCGGAACGGAAGAAATCAGACTACATGTGAGAGAGGAATGACGTCTTTTATTCCACGTGGAAGAGAAACGACAAGTCTCACGAGGAGAGTCCCGTGAAACTGTATGGCAAAAATGAAATCATTTCCTAGAAAGGAGCAATGTGGCTAGAATAATTCGAATAACAGGTGTACCGAAACGCAAGTGCATCTGCAGCGACAATCGGCTGGACGACAATACTGAGTAGGCCCAAAAGCTTTAGGTGTAAGCTATCTATAAGCGAACAGGAAAAAGTTAATTTATCAAATTAGAGAAATTTAAACAAACATTATTATATATTCTATTTATATTTATATTATTTTACATTTATATATAATTTTGTTATATTTTTTGGTCCATTATTAGGTTAATTTGTTAGAAGTTGGTTTAGTTGTATTTTTTGTATGGTGTTATATCTTTCCGTATATTACTTTTTTCTCTTTTTTTGTATTTCTCTTCTCTATTTCTCGTTTTTCTCTTTCTGAGTGTATGATGAGTAATGAATAAATTATTATTATATTATTATTCAACAAATCTGCTGAGGCAGGTTGTTAAATCACACGCGATAACCCTAAGCGCAAAAAAAATGAAAACAAGCACAACTGATTTATTATCTTTGTACTGTATTGTCTTCTTCCTCATCTCAATTATTTCCATATCAGTTAATTTATAGTTTCCAGTTGTCACTTCACTTGTCATTTCCCCTTTTTTGCAATTTTATTGGTTGGCGAGTGTAAGCCCAATACTACAACTGAATTTGCTGAGAGATTTTGTGCACCAACTGAAGAACTGCAATTTTTTGTGTTGTATGGTTTGCACAGTATGAGGTTATTCATTGATTTCTCGAATATTTCCAATTCTAAAATATTTCGTATTTGACAGATTTTACTATGCCGGAAGACTGCGATGTTGGAATACTTATATCAATAACATGTCTCTCGTAAAGGATATGTAAGCATAAGCAAATACTTAGAAACACGAAACCTTACGGTTGGTCTAGATGTTGGAACCAAGCAGCGTCTCATAAGTTCAAGCCAGCGTTCCAACATTTTCAAATCCTACGGCTCTGAACGAGTATTTCTTCACACTTCCACTAGTAGCCTATAAATATTCCGCATTAAATATGTCGTAAATCATGTTGAAGACACTACTCAATAACACAGACCACTACTTGCACTTCTTCAAAACTGAGCTGAAAGTGTCCGTGTTCAAGCTTTAGTCCAGATTAGAAAAAAATAAAGTTGGGAATAATTTTGAACCAATCGTGGCATAGCTATCTCGGTATTCAATGTTTCACATTAACCACCACAGTTCATTTACAAAGTATGACATATCACGAACTTGTTTTACCCCATCAGAAATCCGCTTTTGCTATTTAATTGGCAACTCCACGTGCAATACTAGAGAATTTGTTCCAACACCGGTTTTCTAATGGAGAGGTTCATTGACCTTCAACTGGCAATGCGCGAGCCACTGTCTCGGAAAAACACTGGAGATCCAAGTCACTTTTTGTCTCCGTCCGTAAAGAAAATGAATCGAGGGAACGAACTTGGAAGCAACGGGATTAGAAAGTTACAAGCCAATCGAACAAGACAACATAGTACTTCTTGAACATATAAAAGCCCATCGATCAGGTAGGAAAGCTGAGCGGACATACCAATTCAGCATGTCTTTTTACCACACTAGCGTTTCTAACAACCTGATCACATCACTGCAGCTTTACCAACTCTATTTAAAACACTGATCTAACGAGGAAACCAAACAAATGTTTCAAAAATAACCCTTAAAGCACCCCTCTTGCTTATTCTGCCTTTCATAATATACTTAGCTCCCATATTGAATTATAAGCTTCTAAAATCTCCACCTTTCCCATTGTTTCGTTTCGTAAATGAATTTTTGAATTTTGAATTTGAATTTTTAGCGCTTTTTCGGCCTTGCCGAGTTTTCCCGTCATCTTACGAAAATTTTGCCGGAATCTTCACTGTCCGCTGATAACTCTTTCACACATAAGGATGTGATAATCTTCTGATTATTACTTCTTTTATTTGCTTAGTTTTCCCACTTTTTAACCAAGGAACGTTCAGTTTTCAAATCTTTTGCGGCCAAGCGCCGCGTTTAAGGGCAGGAAGGCTGGATATAATCGACAAGCGCTAACAAGAGAATCGCTAGTTTCAGGTGGGAAGTAATGGTGTTTTCGAAGACGTTTTTTCTGATCCATTTTATAGGGAAAAGATCATTTGTAGTAAGAGTTGTGCTTTAACACTCTCAATGTGAACTGTCCGGTCACCAAAAGCGGCATCTGGAACTGGATGGACATTGCAATCGATATACCAGACAGATTAATAATAATAACTTATTTGTAACCTGATTCAAAATACAGCGGAGTATAAAATATAGAATAGGTACAAACTAAGCAGTTAACCAGACAGAATAGCTGAACATGTCCACACTTTTAGAATACACTTTTGTGTGTTCTTAATAATGCAAATTTAATAATTGTTATAATTACTTATTGCTTATTATCGATTACTTTTTTTTTCAAGTTCAACCTGTATGAAGGGGTATGATGTTTACATGACGGTGGTAGCTTTGAAAAAGTACTGGTAAAGGGGGGGGGGGGCACACCTACACAGAAACATTCCCATCTAAGCGATATCACACAGTTTATTAGTTTGACCAGAATATGAATCCCAAAGAGACAGGCGAACAGATTTAAGATGTAACTGGAAACGGAATTAAGAAGAAAATCCTACGGCAATATAGTTTCATTTTCTGTTTTAAGTACAGAAGAACACGGATTTGTGGTAGCACTGATGACGTTGCAACAGCGATGACTACTTTAGCTTCAAAAGGTTAGTCAATTAGAATATAAAGGATCGTCATCTGAGTATCGCTCTTTGTCAGTGGATCAACACTGAACTTTAACTTTATGTCAGACACTCGAAATTCTCTGCGCAAGATAAACGATATCGGACGAAATACTAAATGTCAGATGCAGCAATTACAAGGAAAGCAGACCTTGGAATAAAGATAGACAAACTGTTTGTAGATGAACTCTGAATGTCAAAGGAATAATGAGTCAGGTTTTGCTAGAGACAGTGCCGGGTTACAGCTGACGAACATGAACTGTATTAGATGTGTCCGTAATAAAAGGTACTCATGTATTATATGAAGAAGAATAGGCTAGATCTTTGTAGCGAAAGACAGCCTGAGAAATAAACAAGAATAACCGTTTGGTCATTCGCCCAATGTTACCAAGTGTGACACTTTTGGTGCTTTTTGACACTTTTTGCTGGACACCTTGACACTTTTTCTCTCAAAGCGATACCTTTTCATACTAATAGCACTTTTTAGGTGAGAAAAGCACCATTTCATTTATTTTACTAAAGTTATGGCTTATCGCCCCAAAAATATGTACTTTGCTGTGATATTAGTCCACAAACCACACTGTAGCCTTATACTAAGCCCATTTCCGATTAATTTGTGAAACAAAACTGTGATCTCACAATTAAGAAATGCTTTGAAAAATGTTCCTACAAAGAATATTACCAATTATTCGTATTTCTTGCATTGCACAAGCGGAATGAGAAAAAAAAAATCCAAGGTGTCAAAAAGCACCGTTTTGCCGGGAATTGTGACGCTTTTACGAGTCGAGCTTTTGGCAACCCTGCATTCACCAGAGGTGACAAAAGGATTTCAATACGACTGCACGGCCACGTAGTAGGATAACTATAATTTGATCGCGAAGCAAAAACACTTACTCAGGTCTCTGAATATACTTGTATATCTCCAAGTCCAGTGATATTGAATCTAGGACTCACTCGGTGACGACAGGGTGGACTTTTCCCCAACATCTGTTGTTTTCCTATTTGCGTTTCCTCTTGGAGAGAGGCAGGACCGCCCCAAGTTTAAGTTCAATGCCCCAGTCGAGTCCCTCCCGGATCAACTAAAAAGAGGCACGGCATGGCGCACGAGGCACGAGTAATAAAAACAGACTAGCGAGCAGTAGAAGTAGACAAGTAAGTGAGAGTGCGTAGCTCCATAGCCTAAAAGAAGGCACATTCGAACATTGTTCCTGCCCCCTGCTCTGAAGCCTGAAAGGGCCTTTTTAGTTTTCGTGCCTCTTTTTAGTACTCGTGCCTCCTACACTATGTCGTGCCGTGCCCCTTTATAGTCGATTCCATAGTGTTATGACGGTCGATAGTGGATTTTATCAGAATGGTACACAACTGATTATTTAACGGGGGAGGGGGGTCGTCCCAACTCTTTCACGATATAGGCGCGAGCTCATTCCACTTTTGCGAGTTTCGGACAAGTTACGTTTTATATGTTAAGTATTGTGCCACAAGTACGGGAATAAAAGATTCTAAAACTCAACATTACACCAAAGCACGAATGTGCTTCCATTCCAGTGACTGAAGAACAGATAATCGAGAAAATAGGACCCCATGCCTTCGAAATATATAAGCACAACCTTTTTTCCGTTTTCTCTGAATTTCGGACGAACAATTTTCCATGTTTTATGCTGCTACGCATTAAAAAACGCTGACCCAAAAACTCCAAATTATCGCACTGGAGTCAATGAACGCCCTCATTACATGCTGAAACGAAAAAGACTCGGCATGAGCAGGCATCGGGTCTGGTGTCCTACTTTCAGGACGCTGAACTTCGCTGATACTTTGATAAGCTGGCTGGCAAAAGATGCAAAGCCTGTTTTTTAGTGAGACAATAGATCGTGCGTGAGCTGCCAGGGCGGAAATACAGAATGTAAGGAAGGGATAGTCGACGTTGGGATGACAAATCAATTTCCAGGGTGACCCCTATCCCGGGCTTGAGGCACAGCTCGTTACATCAGACCCTTGATTCCATCTTCTCTTTTCATTTAAAGATGACCTCAAAATATGCTATTTTTACACGAAACCAAATATGTTCCGCTTTTGGGATCCGTGCAAGTTTTTTCTTCGACCACATTGACAGAACTGCGCAAACATCCGCTTCATTCAGGTTTTAATTACAAAGTTTCTAACCCCTTCGCTCACTGCCCGTCGCTTTATTCCGTAGCTCCGCGAGACCAGGATTCTAAAACTCCTTCACTCAGCGTAATGAATCATCAGTGAATAATTGCATGGTCACATCTGTGAGTTTATGAAGCCATTTTGTAAAAATTTCATCCTTGGATTATTTTGGATGGCTTCATTTTAGAAAGAAAACACCATTCATTCCTTGTTGGTGGGCAAACTAGGGATGCTTGACTTACAACCGAGTCAGGATGTAACTTCAGGTAAAGTCCAAATTCGTAGTCAAGCTCTCCAAATAGTGCAATAGGAAGTTGTTGTTAGCAGCAGCTCGTCAATATGAAAATCAATACTCCGTAAAGGACCCCTCGAACTATTTACTCTTTAACTTACAGTAACTTAAAATATTTGAATACTCCTGTTTTCAGCCTTTTTCGAGACCCGTTGCCTTGTAGCGAAAACGGGAAACAATTTACACAACCGTTTTTTTTCATGGAAAAACTTCTCACAGACAAGCGTCGACAGCGTGATACACATCGAAGGTAGCAAAACATGGCAAGTGAGAAAATCAGCGTGGTTTTGTTAGAAGGCTTAGAATGTACCGTGCGAAACTGGGGTTTCCGGGTTTAGAAATATATGGAGTGATCGTGAAAGTAGGTTGCATTAGTATTATAGGTAAGACAGGTCCTTTAACTGTTTCTGGGATCCAAACCTTGGTGGCGGGATACCAACGACTTCGCAGAGTTTATCCGCTGTGTTAGCCCCTTCTGTGTCCAGGCACTCTGATTACTTTAGTGTTAGCACATTTTTCAAACTTGGTATGAGGATCCTATGAACCAACGTACAGGTCAAGTTCATACATGGTCCTGTAGCAGTATATTTGTTCAGTTCAAGCAAATGGGTATATCGTCTGTCAGAGCATCAATATAAGGATAAGAATACATGCTGAATCCATGCCCAATCCATGTCAATCCATGCCCAATCCATGTCAAACTGGATGTTTTGTTGAAATATGATTGTCTGATATACTTTTGATGGAGATTATTACCTCCTGGATCTGGTTAAATGGTCCATTGGGATGATATCAAATGTTTACAGAGTGCGCCATAGATCGAACATTTACAATATCCGACTGTTTGCATCGGAAAGATCAATAAACATTCCCCTTTGGGATCCAATCGAAACCTTTGGTCTTGTTTTAGCTCGCGTTGTCGTTAGATAGTCCTACGCATGCACTGTGTAGAGATCTTCCCTCTTCTCTGCTCGTATTTTAGGCACAATGACGGCTGGGTGAACGAACCTTCCCTAATGATGTAAACAAAAACACCCTTTAACTTGACTCTGTTTACGGCATGGCCTAAATCGATCAACGAGGCTCGATTCCACGCGTGGGAGCTCACAAATAAAGTTGGCACTACAAAACATTTCTAGCCCTTAGGGCTGGGGGCAACTATCTCACCCAGGGCGAATGCCCGAATGTAAAACGGACGGAGATGGATCGAATTACTGATGGTCAGACTGCAGGTGCTCCCCCTCCCCGCTCCAATACATCTCTGCGCATTCCTGATCAATTCCGGAATAACAGATTCGACAAGTCCCCCACCCCCCGACTTAACAATTTGATCAAGTAGCTCTACCAGAGAGCTCTGACCGTAGCTCTGAGAAAACGAAAAAAAAGTGGGATCGCAAAAGTGGGACCCTAGTGAGTTTTCTAGGTCCAACCGGTCAGTGCTTAGAACTCCGTATATACTCAGATTCGGGGACAATAGGTTCATTTACAGAACTCTGTGTTAGACCGCATTCCAGCCGAACAGAGGTAGAGCCAAGAATAGCGCAAGTACTGACATCATACACTGAACCAACGAAGTCCTTTAACCTCCACATTACCTTCCAATCTGATGGAAGGATGACAATTTCTTTTCCAAAATTATAAGCCGCTTTCTAGCCTGTACAGGTTGAGATCCAAAGTCCATATTTCAACTCGACTTCACTCATGACCTGAAGAACCAACCTACCAACATTTACCATAATATCTCAATGTTCAGGAATCATCGTGATCGCAGACAGACAGATGGACGGAGATTTAAGAATGCCCTCACTTTCGATAGGGATGTCAGAAATTCATACTCAACGCCAATTATTTTCGTTAGCTTTGTTACGGTACAAAACAAGGAAGTCTAGTACTAACTGCGTCAGAAACCGGTTTCTTCCAGAACGGTTCATGCATCATTTTATCATAGGCACCGTTAGCCCGATCACTGGGTGAGGGCCGAAGAGCGGTATTTCAGCTTCGAGCAAGGTTCAACAAAAAGTAAGGGTTTTCTCGGGAATATTTTTTTTTTATGATGGGGTGGCTTCCCCTGGGGTAAGGAAGGAAGGTAAAAAGGGAAATGGTTAGTTATTTTGTAAATTGAGAGGTAAGGTTGTGTCTGAGAGTAGGAGCAGTGACCACTCTGCGTATTATGTTTAAAATGTGAAGATTGTGGTTCTCGGCGTACAGGAATGGACTGAGTGTTTTGACTATGTGTGATTTATCTTCTTATTTGTTAATAAACTCATTGAACTGAACTGACTGTGCTCGCGATAAAGAAAAAAACAAACAAAAATAAACATCGTGCATAAAATAAAACACGGCGTTGCCACGAGACGTATATCCTACACCATCGTACATGCACAACCATGACGATTGTTAATAATAACAATAATAATAAAAAAAAGCCTAACACTGAGCGAGTTAACTTAACCTGGATGTACGTGAAATTTTTTTAAAACAGAGATCCCGATAAACGTACAGTGTCGATGGAAGCCCTGCTTTTACTCGAAAGCTGGAGCTTCAAAATGTATTCTGACCACCATCGACCCTCCTATGGCCTGTTTATTTTCGGAGAAGCAGGGATCACAAGGTGTGGCGTCGCTGACTCTCTTCAAGGGGAGGTAGGGGGTTCCGTAGGTTTGATCCAACTTAAGCTTCGATCCTGTCCCCCTACCCCCCCTTTTTTTTTGTTAAACGAACCCTGTTGTCGGGAGATAAGAACAGATGAAAGACATACCTGCATGCGTATCCACATTGCCACCATCCAGCCTCATAAGAAGATGGGACTGCTTGTGATTAACTCCAACGCCCAACATCTTTGACTTGAACAGTGGTGGTCCCTTTGTCACTAACCTTACTTTTTCAAGACACTTATCTCCACTCAATATTATTCCATCCTCGGATTTCCAATAAGAAACTGCACTGGAATACCGGCCACAAAATCCTAGAATCCAGTAACTATAGGATTTGCCACAAAACTTCCATATACCGTCTTTGAGTTCAACCGGCAGTACCGCGAGAAGTGGTAACTCCAGAGCAGCACCAAGTGCGCCTGCGCGCAAGGAGTTAGCTTGCGGTAAAGTGAGAGAAAGTAAAGTTCAATGAATTGCTGAACTACTTAAAAAGTGTAAAAAAACACAGGAAGTACAAGTGGCAAAATGAACTGGGGAAATACTTGGTCAAGGTAAACGCCACTCAAGATCAACCCTTTGTTTAACAGGAATTTCACCCCAAGGGACCATTAGAGGTTGGGGAGTGGAGATCTGTGTTTCGAGAAGAAGGTTTGAGGAAGTCAGACAATGGTTAGACACCCGATCGATAGTATTCTTCAAGTGACACGATTCATTTATGGCAAATACTTTTCTAAGTGGCTTCTTACGCTACGTATAGACGATAAGGCTCACGCTCTCGAATTCCTGCTTGAATTTGCAACACCATCGTCAATTCCTTAAAGTTTAACCGAAAAGCCAACTAATGCTTGTGTCATTTAACTGAATACACTGAGTTATTTGAATACTGCAAAGGGATTTTTTTTTATTTTCCACTATCTGCTCTGGTTATGACGTTCAGAATATCTGCGGCCGTCCCCACAGCGTAAATTCTACTATGACGCGGGAAATTTTAATCTCAACACAAACGCGGCTTTTCAGTGGGCAGTGGTGAGACTGGTGAAGATTGCTTAGTGCCTGAGCAAAAAAAAAAAAAGAATCATAAATCTTTCTTGTAAGGCATATAACAAAAATACAAGCGCATAGAGATACCACACATCACACGGAAATTCCACTATTTGAAAATCGATTATTCGTGAATTGCGGAACACCGGAGTAACGCATTTTCAGCGGGTCTTCAAGCCAATTTAAGTGAATAAACGATGAGTAACTACATTGTCCTATCCCAGCCCTTTTCGGTTAAACTTTAAGGAAAAGTTGAAATCTCTTCAACTTTGCGATGAAAATGAAGTGAAGTTCAGGTTCAGGTATACAAGAGTTGAAGTTGAGACCTGTCAGTCAACTCACGGGAAATCTGGGCCCAGTTGCCGGGAGAGTGGGGGGGGGGGGGGGGTCGGGACTCAGAAAAATGCATATCTGGACCTATATGTCCTCAAGTGTACCAACCTAGAATTTGATTTAAGTCAAAGGTCAAAAACTTAATTCATGGGCAATTTGGGCCCACTTGCCCATGAACGTGGAGGGTGGGAGAGTGATTCAACTCCAAATATATATTCCCAACCCAACCCTAAGATCTAAAAGCACAAGGAATTTTCAACGTTGCGATGAAAATGCAAGAAATCCGGCCGGAAAACTGATCATCTGTCCGCACCATTCGTTGAAGCCTCCCGGAAAGCGCCTTCCTGGACCTTCTGGGGCTCCTTCTCTTGGGACCTCTTCTTGAAGTTTGGTCACCGCTTCACCCCACACGAGCTACTTCCAAGTCGCCCTATATCGCCTTTAAAGGACACCCGAACGATGAAACCATACTTGAACACACCATGGAGAATGCATTTACAGACATCTAAGACTCTTCTGTTCAAGAGGGAGTTGGTTCAGTGACAAAGTAATACGTGCCTTGTTTATTAGTGTAGCCTATTCTTTCTTTTTTGTTACCCTTCATTAACCTGTTTTACCTGTATATTCGATTTGCTTTCTTAAAGCTGGATTCGAACCCTCAGCCTAAAATGATGGATTCGGATTCGAATCCTTTCATGATCGGATTCGCCCATCTCTGCATCTAATTCACTTCAAATGAAGATTTAATTTATGACAAATTTTCCGGTTTCAACCAGATTCCGGGCGAATTATATTTCCGGCTAACAAATGATTGTGAAATACGGATTCAGCATCTCTTCTTACCCCTAAATTGGACATCTAAGCAACTACAAATACAACTTTTGCTTTTCATAAATTTTCCGGTTTGGGCCGGATTCCGGGCGAACTACTTGTCCGCGTAGAAAATGATTTTCACATAAGCGTTCAGCATGCTTTCTTACACCTAAATCGAACATCTAATCAACTTCAAATGAAACTTTCCTTTAACAAACTTTCCGCTTTTGGCCGGATTCCGGGCGAACTGCTTGTCCGGGGAGAAGTTTTTTTTGATATTCGTGTTCAGACTGTCTTCTTACCCCTTAATCGACTATCTCATTAGCTGTTTAAAAATGTTTTGTTTGTCCCTTAATTTGACCCCCCTCCGCCACCCCTAAATGTAGGGCTACAGCGCCCATCTGCGAATTCGAACTTTCCCTTGCCCAAAAGGATCCTCCCGCCAAGATTCATCAAAATATCTTATTCCCTTCGAGAGTTATCGTGCTCACAGACAGACGGACAGCTTTTGCGATGTCATAGGTATCCCTCCATTTACGTTTTGGGATACCAAAAAAAACACTTTTAAGCAAAATAAACAGTTATTGATCCCCATGGGCCCATGCTCATTTTTGCTTCAAGGGTTTAGCTTACAAATTAATTTCTAGCTCGCTTAAAGTTCGCATCTTAACTGCAAAGTCAAAAAAGCATTTTGATCAAACGATACATTTCGGCCCATGATCATTTGCGCCAAAGCGGTTTTGCTTAAACATAAATTTCTAGTACCCTTAAAGTGCTCATCTTAACCGAAAAGTGACAATCTTTTGACCAAACGATATATATGAATGGTCCCCAAGGGCCCATTATCATTTTGGCACAGGGGTTTGCTTACAGATGGATTTCTAGCGCCCTTAAAGTACGCATCATTACAGCCAAGTGCAAGAATTGAATTCTTTTTACAAGACGATAGCCTACATTCTCGTGATTACCAAGAGCCCTTGATCGTTCTTATCTCAAGGGCTTTGCTTGCAAATGATCAGAACAAACCCACGAATTGGCAAGTTCCTACTTTCATCCTCTGAACCAGCCTTGCAAGTGCTATATGAGCTTACAGCTCTTGTTTTGTGTATCGAGAGCAACACTTTGGTTTTGTCCTAGTTTTATTTTATTATTTTTCCTATGCCACCGATTTCAGCTTATTGCTGGAAAGTGGTAGGGGTCTAGCCTGTGCGGTTTTTACAGAAAGTGTGGACCTTAGGCCGGACTGATGAATATGACCTTACATTTTGGAAAGCTCCGTGAAGCTCTTGCCTGGGGCCAAAAAAGGATGTTTTTTATTGTCCTCGAGCCAGAGCCTACGGTGTGCGATGTGAAGTGGAGTTGCATAGCCTATGTCAAAGAGGACTATCTGAAGTTGTGCAGCAAACTTTCGTTTCATCAAATCATGTTTCTGCTTTCGAGTGGAAAGCTCCGTTCTAGCAGGCAAGCAGGCAGATAACAGTTACAAACTGAAGATGGACTAAAACCTAGAAGTTCTAAATATGTGCGGCAGTTCCCCGGCCTTCTTTGAGTGGTAAATAGAAAATTTACAGAATACAAAAAAGTGTAATTTTCCCACGGGTCGGAAAGTGCTTCCATCTATTGCTTCTACCCATTTCTGTTCGTGATTTCAGCTGAGTTTATCATTCCGGTTTTTTGCACATGGGATTGCGGTAGAGAAATGGTATCGGATTTGCCTCTTAAACTTTAAAATTTCTCTCATTGCTAAAGAAACTAGAGCTTATCCTTTGCTCCTTTCTAAGTGGTGATATCAGAAAGCTGGCCTACAAAAAAGTCAACTTTTGAACCATTACAGATAGAATCTTTTTATTAACGGCAGTCTATGGCCACGATGAGCTGGTCAAAGTATATGTCATCCGTTTTTTGGTACAAAAATTCCTTCATGATATAATTGATATACACCAGTTTGAAAGTTTCAAGAGGTTGACAACTTAAGTAGTAAGGTGCACACTGAAACCAAAAAAAGGCCGATCCCAATTGTGAGACATGTAGGGGACTTCGGCGATGAGGGATTTGCAACTTTCGCTAGTTGGTGTACCTATTATTTGACGTCTATCACGGGGAGAGGGACTTAAGTAAGAATCGGTTGCAAGAGGGGGTTCATGAGGGTCTGTAAATTTGTGCAAACTGGTGCACATTGTACCTATTCGATCTCGATAAATCTGAGGGTAAAAAACTGGTCTCCATGGTCTGTCACTGTAACCTAGAATTATGTGTTTACGATGGGTACAAATTATAATGTAAAACAATGAGGTAGTTTCCCAATAACTGATAAGAACTATGGTATTTTGATCCTGAAAAGTTACGAATAGCTTTATAACACCAACTAGATTATATAAGATAATGTTCCGAGTTTTCATCCGTCCCGATGTCTGCGACTGAAAAGGATGAAGTTCAACTGGCCGCAAAGTCAATTTAAAACCCTTCTTCCGATTATCTTTTGTTGTTGTTTTTTCAACACTCAGGAATAGCCTTTGATCATGTGATTACTGATTGTGTTCTTGTATACAAAACCAAAACCAAAGTGTTGCTCTCGCAACACCTCAGTCGGCGAAGCCGAACAAAGGTTGCCGCAACACTTCGGATTGCCCAGGCAACGTAGATCTAATTGATTATGCGTGGATCAGACCGCGATTCTCAATGTTTACCATAGTGTTTAAGCAGGTATAAGCTTAGCTTTTGCGGCCGCAGCATTTTCCATGGATGTGTTTTTCTTTCTTAATATGCTAATAATTGTTATGTTAAAAAAAAACATATTTTTAGAATAGAATAAAATGAAATGAAATACGCGTGGAAGGCAGGCAAAATAACAGAAAATAAATAAGAAAGAACTGGTTCACCGAAAGAACCGCTTTTGAAATTAATTTGCTCTAAAGTATTTTGCTTGACGAGAACACAAGGAAGTCATCACTTCAACAGTATCATGCATAACAATTCCCCAAGCCAACCTTTCAGTTTGATTTCCTCGATTCAGCAGTAGTTGGTGAAGAGATGGGTAGGCTCCTCTCCTAGCGTAATGAAGTAGACCTCGCAAAGGTCAATAAAACGTTCAATGACATCGGAATGGTATGGCTGCTTTGACAGAAGGAGGTCTGAGGCGTAGTAGGAGCAGCGATAGGGGACGTTTTCGCGTGGATGTCTGTAGAGCCGAACAGGTGATCCCGTCCACGCGAAAATGAGACAAGTGCGCAAGCGCTCAGACGCGGAGTGTGAAAGTAAATTGTTTATTACATTTTGTATACAAACAGCGTTAGAACCAAGACATTTCACATCCCCAGTAGCCAAACAAGTACTGAAATAACCTAATTTGTAATCATCCCACTTTAAAAGCTTTAAGTGTAAACAAACCGCAAGTATAAGTCCAAAGAAATGTTGAAGATATTGCACGAACAGCTTGAGTTCCAACACTGAAAGGTCTGCCAGCCAGTCCGACCCTTTCAACCTCTTTTCCATTAGCAAGGTAATATAACAAGTGCAATAAACCAAATCATAGCAGCCTAATACCACCTCTGTCACAATTCAGTGGCATATCATCAGTCATATGACAGAACCGTCCAGTTTCCAATTCTTCATTAGAGATTAAAGTAGGTCGCGTCGTCTTTATTTGTTGCTGTTATACCAAAATCCTCATCCATAGATATATCTCCCCAAATATACAAGAACTGAACTTGAGACCTGTCATCGACGAGCTTAACTTATGTGAAATCTGGGCCCAGCTGCCCATGATCGGAAGGTGGTGGTGGGGGGGGGGGGGGGGGTGGTCGGGACCCATTAAAATACGTATTTACAACTCTATTTGCTCAAGTATACCCGCTTAGAGCTTGATTCCAGTCACGGGTCAAGAACTTTTTTCATGGGCAATTCCACATATAGATCCCCAACCCTATGATCCAAAAGCACAAAGGAATTTCATCACCCTATCTCCACGTATTGTCAAGTTAAAAACATCAAAATGGGCAATCTGGGCCCGATTTCCCCTGAACCGAGCGGGGGTGGGGTTTGGGACCCGCAAGAAGGAAAAAGAGACCCCAATGTTCACAAACCTACCAAGTTTCAACTTGATACTTGTTGATTCCTGTCACGGGTAACGAACTTTACTCTTGAGCAATCTGGCCCATGAACCGGATGGGTGGGAGAGGTTCAACTTTGTAAGTGATTTCCCAGCCCTAGGATCTACAAGTACAAATAATTTCATCGTCTTATGTCCAACTCTGGTCAAGTTATGAAAATTATTCACTGGGCAATCTGGGCGCATTTGCCCCTGATCCGGGTGGGTGGGACCCGCAAATGCAGAACTAGACCCCAATACCCACAAGTGTGCCAAGTTTGAACTTGATACTTGCATTGGTTCACGAGCTACGAGCTCCACAAAATATGGTGAAAACCGAAAGCTGTTACAGCGCTCGCAATAGTGGATTGTTCCAAGGAACACTCCATTAAATCAATCGGGCGTTCAACGGCTGAGGAAGATGGGTTTCCTCCACGCGAAAATGCACATTCAGCTGGATGGGAGCATATGAGTGGGAAGGTCCACACAATATCCCCGTTCAGCTAAATGCTGCCCTTGGTGCGGTGTTGAACGGGAGGCGTCCATCGAGCTGGATGGCCTGTTCATCCGTGCACGCGAAAATGACAAAAAGATTGACGGCATCCACGCGAAAACGCCTCAGGCTGTGTCCGTCAAAAGTCCCTGATTTCTTCGTGAACCTGGAACTCACTAAAGGTTTATGCCCAATAAGGCTACTGGGCAACTTGCTCTTCAAACATCAGTCGGACTGCCCACAACCAAGCAATCTTTGTCAAGAACCAGCAGATCAGAGCTAAGCCCGAAGTGGTTGCCTTCAGTCCATTTCCACTAGGGGAGTCCAGGAACAAAAGCTACATTCACTTGGCCGAACTGAGCCGAAGCTGCAGTCGGTCGGCTCTACTTCAGTTTCTCTAAGGGCCCCTTCGGCAGATTACGGATCATAACGTTGGTCTCTAAGCTTTCGTATCGTTTGACCAAAAGTAGAGGGTAGCCAAAGAACTACGGCATCTTAGGTTTCTAACATTCAGGACTAGAATCCTCAGAAGTCACCGACACTGCTCACCTCAGTTCCTAAACGGGGTTCTTGACCGTTATGACACTAAAGTAATCAGCGTCTGGACACAGAAGGGTCGGCAATAGTTAAGGCGACAGACTTTGCGTTAACGACTGAAATGCATCTGATGCAGAATACCTAGTATCTTGGGTAGCAGGTAGGGTCAAGAACAGATAATTGACTATCAGGAAAGTATGACCAAACAAAGTGACCGAACAACTCGGCAGCATACGTCCTTCATAAAATCAGATGACGAATTGCCGCCAGACGCGCTTGGGGAACAATAACAACCACACGTGAGATCGAGGGATAAGTTATCTGCCGGGTGAACAAGCGATTCGGCTTTCGCTTCATATCGAGTCCCGCATTAGCCCCGTCGAAAAGTCAGCCAGCACTCGGCACTGAAGTCGGAAGCCAGAAATGAAAAACTTGATGACGCTTGACAGAACAGAGTTGGGTAAAGCAAAAAGAGGGGAAGAGGCATTTTAAACAGTTTTAAACATGGTTAGGCCTAAGAGGAACTGAGAATAGCAAAACAAACCTGGATAAAAGTACACCAAGAAGTAATGTGCATTGTTTTCTTTACGATGGTCTAGCAGCCAAAAAAGAACTAATCTGAGAGGAATTTTATGAGGGGCGTATTCAGCAGAGTATATGAATTCTCCCGCTTCTGTCCCACACAGGCAATATAGGAATAGTGACTGCAAGGGGCCTGTTAACGCATAAGCAGCGACGATGTGACACGGAGCCACGAAAAATTCACGAGATGGAAATTTCCGGATTGTTTTCCGTCCGTCATTCCTAGTTCGGGCACTTCCACATGAGCTAGGATAATGAAACTTGGCATGTACGTAGAAATGACTCAACCGAATGCTCTAGAAGATGTCCTAGCAGATCCATTAATACGTCCAAATGTGGTAGGCTACTGGAATTTCCAGAAAAATGCTCAGATTCGAATGAAACTTGATGGATGGTAAGAGAAGATACCCTCTTTTGACGTGTCCAAACCGGATTCGAGCAGGATGGGGGAGGGGGGATTTTTGAGGCACTCCTAAGGATCAAAAGAGTCTAACTATTGGGTTGAAACTTAAGGTACAAAGGACATTCCTCCTACACGGTACATTTTAGGGTCCCATCCGGGGCCTCTATGGGGAATGCTCTGAACTTTACGGAAATACTCTAATTAGAGTGAAACTTGATCGTGGTACGAGAAGATGCCCTAGATGATGCATTTATCTGTCTGAACCCGATTCGGCCACGGTAGGAGGAGTTGGACGGGAGATTCCCGGAAATTTTGTGGCACGCCTAGTGATCAAACGAGTTGGGTGATAGGAATGAAACTTGAAAGGTCCAAAGATCATATGCCCTGGATGATCCATTTTGGTTCCTGAACGGATTTGGCATCGGTGGGGAGAGTTGGAGGGGGTATCGGAAGTTTCAACGAAATGCTCAGATTCGAGTGAAACTTGATGATTGGTAGAAGATGCCAAAGACGTCATGTTTATGTGTCTAAGCCAGATTTGGTTACGGTGTGAGTAGCTATGGAGGCGAAAACTGTGTGGCACGCCTACGGATCAAACGACTGAAATAATTGGAATGAAACTTAGAACGTGTAAATATCAAATGCACTAGATGATCCATTTTGGGTATCGACCGTATTTGGTATCGGTGGGCACAGTTGGAAGGGGGATGGGGTACTGAAAATTTCCATGAAATGCTCAAATTCGAGTGGAACTTGATGGGTGGTAAGTGTTCATATGCCCTAGATGATACATTTTGAGTCCCTGCCGAATTCAGACTCGGTGCGGGAGGTTGGAGTGGGACGTGTTTCGGATTCAAGTAAAACCTGATGAGCGGTAGTATCAGATGCAGCAGATGTGCCATTTCTGTGCCCGAACCAAATCCGGTCACAGTGCAGAGACTTGGAGCGGGGCGTGCTTACGCTTAGGAACCAAAGAGCTCAGCGGTTTGGATGAAAACTGGTGGTAAAAAGTTAAAATACCCTAGATGATCTATTTCTGGACCCCGGCCGGATCCGACCTAGGATGGGGGCGGCGTACAGTCCCCGGAAATGCTCAGAATCGAGTGAGTCTTGATGGGTGGTAAAAGCATATGCCCTAGATGTCCCATTTCTAGGTCCGAACCGCACCTGGTGACCATAGGGGGGGGGGGGGCAGCAAGGGGTATTCTGTGTCGTCATAGAGCCAAGACGTCAATTTGTAGAGCCAAAAAATAGCGCGCGCATGGAAGCAAATAATTCGACAAGTAAACACAAGTGTTTACAGAAAGCTTTGCTGGATGCCCCATTCAGGTATAGGCGTACTGACCTGAGCAACAGCGCAGTAAAATTTAAGCAGGCGACTTGAACTTCTTTCCAATTTTCGTGATACAGTCTTTGAAACGACGGTGGCAATGTGCAAGAGTAACGTCATCGAACCGCGCATTCCCTAAGAGCATCTCATCGACTGGTCCACAGGAAGCAACCAGCGTCTGTAATGACGCGCGGCGGAAAAAAAGACAAATCCCAGTCCTGGCGTAGCATTCTAGTCCGGACAATAATTTAGCTTATAGTCCATACCGTATTATCGTCTCCCGATCGTAAGGACTCGTGATCCTCTATTGCCGTCACTGCGAGCCTGTTCCACCCTCCTAACAATAGTTACTATTTCCGTTCCATCCTCACGAAAAGTTACTACGCTGACCGTTCCAACCTTCTCGAAATAGTAACTAATAGTTACTATTTGCTTACCATGCTCGGGAGCGTGGTAAGCGTAGCAACTACGCATCTCTGCAACGTGATTGGCCGGATTCGCCCGTGGCAGGATATCCTGCTGAAAAATAGAAAAATCGTTCCAGCCCTGACGGAAAAAAGCCAGAATTCGTGACGTCATGCGTAGTAGCTACGGTAAGTAGGATGGAACACGCTCTGCATCCCCATCACGGTCCCGACAACGGGTTTAGACCGAACGCATTGGCCTTCCGGAAAACTCGCGACAAAAAAACAAAGTCACGGCCGATTAATTGGCAGGCATACGCAGCCTACCCAAAGCGAGGTTCAATGTCCTCACCAAAAACCGGCGTTCAGTGGGTCAGCAGGAGCAGCTTTCTCCATCCTACTTTAAACCAACAAGAGCAATGAACTTAACTCTGAGTTAAGCGCTGTAGTCGACAGCCTGGAGGCTCAGCCGACTTGGTTGGGCGCGATTGCTCGTCTGTGGACGTCGACAAAAAGAACGCAAAACGATGGCGAATGTAACGATCATAAGGCCGCTATGCTAGCTGTCGAAATGGACCTGTTTGCTTATCACGGCGAATTAGGGAGTTGAAGTACCGTACCTCGCAGTATCCTTGTCCTTTCTGTAATTCGAGTGATGAGGGGCTGGGCCATGTCCTCTTGAGGTGTGAGAAGCTGAGATTGTTCTGTATATGGCTTAATAGCTTTTAAATACAGATATATATATACATATATGATGTTGAAGGTGAATGGCCGAAGGTATGATGGGGTGCAATCATTAGAACAACCTGAAGGATATGACCAATAATAACAGGAAATAGGGACGGTAACATGATACAATTTAAAATCCAATCGATGATGCTTTGACAACAACAAGAAGAGAAGTTTTGGTTGATCTCTCGTTCGCATACTATAACGTCAGGCTGAATTCTGCGTTTAAAGCATACCAGATTCAGCAGTGCCTCGTCTGGACATAGTGACGATTTCAACACCGCACTGAAACGGTGTATGCATTTTGCCGGGGGGAGGGGGGGGGGCACGGACATTCAGTCTGCTGTATGTATTTTAGCAGGTGCGTTTGCGGAGGACGATTGTGAACCTGACAAGTACTTGGATCGCAAAAGATAAATGAAGATTCCTTACCAACAAACCGACAGACTAGACCACCACAACAAGTTTCAACAGGGAACCACAACAAGTTTTTGTCTCCAGGACAAAAACCCCTTTTTGGAAAGAAAAATGAGTGATAATATGTTTATAAATAATAAGTTAAATGAAAGAAAATTTTAAGGAAAGGAGATATTTAGGAAGGCAAAAGTAAAATAAGGGTTAAAAGAGGAAATGAGACAGAATATTAAAAAATTAAACGTAGAAATAGAGGAAAGTGTACGTGACCCTAAATATATAGGTCGGTCACTGAAAAAAAAATAACTGAAAATATTAGATGATAGGACCGTTGGCGTCACCGAGGGAAAGTGGAAGCGTAGTCACCTGGCCAAATCATACTGGACAGGAAGAACGGAAAAGATACTACGCGGAGACCTTTTAATTAATCCTAGCGTAGCTGTCACATAATAGGCCTTTCGTTCTTGATCCAGCTTGCCGTGCTTCTTCGCCCTGGCCATCCAGACCATGTTGTCTCGCAACATTAACTTCGAACTTTAAAGTGAAGAATCCTTTGGAAACTTTAAATGGAGAATTTTCATAAAAAGGCTGACAACATTCTTCTTCATCACAACCTTTTTCCTTTTTTCACAAAAAAGCGACCTTATCAGTTGGTTTATTTTGGGCTTTGTTTTTTTTTCCATGTACTTCGTTGTATATTTAGTAGGCTAATTTGTCTTTAACGGTCAGCTGTTTATTAGTATGTAAGTGTTTGTGAGTTTGACTGACATGTTGTTGTTCCTTTTTATACATTACTCTTCAGTTTTGAAGGATTCAAATAAATAATAATAATAATAGTAACTGCGGCCTATTTCTAACCTGATGCCTTAGAATGTTGTAGGTCCGAGGGCTCATTAGTTTCGGATCGTCGCTTGCAGGAGGTGTGCAAAGAAGAGTCACCAAACTCGATAACAAGGACAAAGGCATCTACAAAGTTCGTCTAAAAAACTGTTAGATGTAGGGTCTTTCGGCGTAGATTGTCCAAGGAATTCTTGAACGCTTTGATAGAATCACTCAGTACTGCTTCGGATGAAAGAGTGTTCAACAGTCCATCACTCCTGATGGACTTCTCCGTTTTTATGTTTCTTTTATACTAGAATACCTGGTGGAAGCTTGGCACTTTGGCCTTCCGGAGGACTTCCTTACAATGAGCTCCTTCAGAAATTTAAACTCGAGTCCCTTGAGTCCCGTAGGTTGAAACTGTGCATGGCTTCTGGTAAGAAAGTGCTTGAGCACCCTATCCATAAGTATATTCTTCCGCCGCCATTCGATACTACCCGCGAACGACCTGCAAGAGCGGCCTCAGTGGTGATCTCAAAACTCCAACACGTAATATGTGACCATGTACGGTATGAAAAGACGTTTGTACCGTCTTTCGTTAGAATTTTTAATCTTATTTAGTGTTTACTTTTATATATGACGTTGACATATTTATATATGAGTGTTTACATGTATAAGCGACGATTTCGACAAATTTGGATTTCACAATGATTGTTCGAAAAGAATAAAAGCGATATCTATCTATCATCTATCTAACTCTGTCTGGAAAGACCATCTGCCAACGCCTTGAGAATCTCTAGCCACTCAGCTTGAAATCATGCCCGCGCAGACTCTTTCATAGCTAAGAACCGAGACATACCAGGTTACAGGAGAGGCTGCGGGAAACATAGCTCCCAACCATGCATACAGGCGAAAGATATGGTTCCCATCTACGAGCTTCATAGCAATCACCATCGCGGACAAAGACGTCAGAACAAACGAAGAAGCTGCTCACCCAGGCGTCGACAAGAATTCTTCTTGCACAGGGTTATACCGCCCTGTCAGCCATCGTTAGCAGCCCCAAAGTCAAGCTGCCTTCAAAAGGGGTCTAGATGCAGACTGGGCCAAATAACCACGGAAGACGGGCTGGAGAGACCCCGAATCAGCAAAGACGAAGTGAGCCACCAAGCAACTTACCAGGATGGAAGCTTAAGTTGCGTTTTTGCAGATACTAGGAGAGTAAAGAGTCCTATAGTATCTGTTACAACGGTCAAAGGGCGATTCCGCATTTACCGTGGTATCTGGCCAGTTACCGTGGAAACAGATATTCAGATATCACGGTCCCAACTGTGGCAACTAGTCGTAGTATTTGAAAAATTCATCTCACTTTCATCATCACCAACACAGGAGCCAGGGTTTTGTCAAATTGGTGGGAAAGAAGTTCGAGATTTGTGATGTGAGTGGTTATTAGTATTTCTTTTGGGACGACTTGCTAACAGCACAATTCGGCGATCGTTGTTTTTGTAAAGCAACCATAGTATCAGATACTACGGTAACTGCAAAAACGACAAAATGCAAATCCAGTTACCGTGGTATCAGATACCATGGTATCCGCCAAAACACAACTCTTATTTTGGTTTTAAGTGCAATTTAATGTAATTGTTCGAGATTTCCAAGAGCATTCTACTCTAATAGTCTCCCAGGAACATTCTTCCACCTTGTTAAACTTGTGTCCACCTCGGTAGGTCACTTCTTTCAAACTGCCATAGAGACGATAGCACATACATGGCTTCATACAGCTCCACTTTCGTCTGAACTAGGACGGGGGGGGGGGGGCAAAGATCACAAGAAAGGAAGCCTAAGGAGCATAAGTTATGGCAAACAATCATGGGATACAAGTCAAAATTTATATGAAGTACTGTTTAAACCTCTTTTAGTAATAGCCGAAAAAATCAAACAAAAATACAAATACTATACCTATGTCCAATCTTATCGCATAGGAAGAAAACAAAATACTATTTCCAACAAAAGCGTCAATTAACGCCCGTCCAGAAAACTTTCCGAAAATAAGTCCAACAAGGGGTTTTCAGGATCGTGATTTGGATAAGAAGGGACGAGGCTGAAGTACCTTGAACACTCGATACGAAGCTTGTTAATCTAAACAGTCACTGACTTGGTTTCAAAGATCTTCGTCTGAATCCGGATTTGCAGCTGGGGCTGTCTCAGGCTTGAAAGTGGCAGAGTTAGGCACGACTTCACTATCTATGTCCATCACATCCGCACGGTTAGATGACCCTGAAACAGTTCCAGAATCAGAGACCCATGAGTTTTGGTTAGATTTACAAGTGGCTGAAGGACGTTACGCTGAGAATTTTGGGTGCTCCCACCAAACTAAAAGATTTCCTCGTCTTTCGTGAAATGTGGCGGAAAGGTGTTTTTACTGTGCCTCTCCAAATGAACTAGATATTCGTTTTGACAGTTCTGTAGTGAAGTTCTCTTACTCTCACTTAAGCACCTCGAAATGTTGCTTTACACTCTTAGAGAAATAGGACCTGCCTAGTCGACGCCTTACCTATAATACTAACGCAACCTACTTCCATAATCACTCCATATATTTCTAAGCTCGGAGACCCCAATTTCGTACGGTACAACCTAACCCCTCTAACAAAACCACGCTAATTTTTTCACTTGCCGTGTTTTGCTACCTTCGATGTGTATCACGCTGTCGACGGTTGTCTGCGAGAAGTTTTTCCATCAGAGAAACCGGCTATGTAAATTGTTTCCCTGTTTACATAAGTCAACGGGTCTCGGAAAAGGCTTAAAGAAGCCAAAACGGTGGGTTATTCGTTGAAAGCACAGCCTAGTCTTAAAGGGTACTCGAATATTTTAAAATACTGTTAGTTGAAGAGTAAATAGTGCGAGGGGTCCTTCAAGGGTTGTCTTTTAGGTAAGCCCTGGTTGGATTCCGGAAAACTTCTAGGTTTTCCACAAGGACAGATAAGAAGCAGCTGTGAGGTAGGCATCTACGTGTGAGAACAGCAAGCCTAGCCAGCTCTCGGTCTGACGTTTAAGTACTACTCGGCAGGGGCGTCTCGAGGGGGGGGGGGGCAGCGCCCCCATTTTGGGCATTAAAATTCGGTATGTATTTATTTATTTAGTTCCCATTCGTTACCGAATTCGGTTGTCACCGGATTTGTTCATTCCGCGTCTATTTCACCGCATTCGGTCCGTCCCTCTGTAAATTCGGTGATTTAACGTACATTTGGTTCCATTCATTACCGAATTCGGTAATTCACCGGATCTTTCTGTTCCGTCGCATCCGGTCAGTCCATTTCACAATTCGGCGATTAATCAGAATCATTTGGTTCTCATATCTATCACTTACACTTGCCACGTCCGGACGTTTTAGTGGTTCTAACAAGAGTTTTGTTCCATTACGAAATGCGTTTGTTATGCCGGTCCCGATCTGTTCTTTATTTATTTAGTTTTTCGGTAGTTCGTCGATTATTTGGTTACTGAGTTCGGTTATGTAAATTGCGTTTATTTAGCTCCCGTTCTTTTTCATTTAACGGTAGTTTCAGCTGGTTACCATTCATTACTTAACTTTTACTTAACTTGACGATTGCAGTACTTCAGGAATAAGCAAGTCTCTTGATATGAAAACTACCTTTTTTTTGCTGTAAATTTAAAATAAATGCACTTTGTGTCTACTTTACCCTGGATGGCCACTACTTCTTTCGACGGACAGCTCTATAATTTGATAGGTAGTCCATTTGGTAGTTTCATTTGTGATCGCAAAAAGGCACTTTGATCATCAATGTTTCCACAAAATTTCGCATGTGGCTCATTTTGCAGTCTTCACTATTTAGAATAAGGGTACGTCATTCATTGGACGTTTAAAACTTGGAATTCTGGGGGTTTGAATCAACAAAGTTAATTGTTATGGCTCTATGTAAAGCTCTATTTGTACGGGACGTATCTGAATTTTGCCAGAAAAAAAAGGTGGATTAAAAAAACACCTGCGCACCCCTGACAGTACAGAAGAGGAAGGGCGTGAAAACGCGTCGAATTTCTCTTTGGACATGATTCTGGAGATACTATGCAACTTTTTACATTATGGATTTTTAGAAAAAATTTAACATGTTTCGTTAAAAATCAGGTACCGATTCAGTCAATTTTTGTCAGGTTCGACCCCCCCCCCCCCCCCCCCAACGAAGAAAGGCTGGAGACGCCCCTGCTACTCAGTCCTACTTTTCAGTCGAGTTTGATGTATTAGCTATTAGAGGCGCATACGTTCTTGGTACGTTCATCCCCTGCGATCCATCAATGAATGAATGAATTTATTACATGCAGCCTAGTAATAAGGCATTTGCACAGTACACACAGAAAAAAAGGTAAATGAACGCTTAACAAGAAATACAGAGGGTACACAAAATCTACAACGACTGCAAAAGATAAATGAACGCAAAAACAAGAAATACAATAACAACAGTAAATTTACTGCATTAACTGGCGCATTGGGCAATGGGCAGGATGAATGATGGCAGAAGATTTTCACTTATTTCTTTTAGCTTGACAGTTGGGTCCAAGACAAACAAGAGCTGTAAGCTTATATGGCACTTGCAAGCATATGTAGTAAGTAATACTCAACAAGAAAAAATGTATGGGGCTGAAAATTTAACGTATGGTTTCATTTTAAATATGAAAATAGGAGAGAAAGCAAAAGAAAACAAGAAGGAAAACAAAAACTGGTAAGGTTGGGTCAGATGGAAGCAAAACTCTGATGCAAAAAGAATCATGTTCTCATGGTGAACTTGAGAAAGTAAATTTTGCTTAAAAGTATTTTTTGTATTTTGCGGTTAAGAAAGTTCTGTAACGAATGGTCGGATCGAAGAAGTGACGGTGTCTAACCCAATGATGTCAAGTTTCTAATGCTCCAGCAAAGTTTTATCGTCCTAGCACATCTGGGAGTACTTTAACTCACGATCGCCGGAATTCCGAACACCCCCTACAGTCCCCCCCCTAGGTAACCAAATCCGGTCCGATTCTGTCACTGATACACCTAGGACTTGTGCCTGTACTTCCCAGTTTCTTACAAGTTTCATCCTGATCGCTCCACTCTATGTGTGTCATAAAATTTCCGGTTCTCTCCTCTACCCCCCCCCCCCCCCCAGTTCATCGGATTCGGTCCGGACTTGAAATGGGACATCTGAGACATGGGGTCTTTCAAGATATCAAGTTTCATTAATATTCGATAACCCGTTTGAAAATTATGCATTCCACTAATTTCCGGATTCCGCCGTCTTCCCCTCCCCCCACGATGATCGGATCGGGCGAGTGACTGTTTCCAAGTTAATCTGGTCGGGTCCCTGATGTCAACTAAGGATCGCCAGAATTCCGGAACCCTCCCTCCAACTCCCCCCCCCCCCCTACGGTGTCCGAATCCGGTCCAGTTCTGTCAGTTATTTATCTAGAGCTTGTGCTTGTTCTTCCCACCAAGTTTCATCCCGATCGCTCCACTCTGAGAGTTCCACACGATTTCCGGTCGCCCCTCCGACTCCCCCCCCCCCCCAGATTCATCGGATCCGGTCAGGACTTGAGATGAGGTCGAGGTCTTTCCAGGTATCAAGTTTCATTAAGATTCGATCACCCATTCGAAAGTTGTGCATGCCCCTATTTTCTGGATGCCGCAATCTCCCCCTCCCCCCACGATGGTTGGATCGGGCAAGTGACTATTAACAAGTTAGTTTGGTCGGGTCCCTGATACGCCTGCCAAGTTTCATCATCCTAGCACATCTGGAAGTACCCTAACTTGCGATCACCGGACCGACCGACCGACGGAAAAGTGATTGGTATATGGCACTTGGCCGGAAGGCAAGTGCCATAAAAACAATACTATTCTATGGCTAACAGGAGCCGCGGTTTGTTGCCAGAACAGAGGCGTCACGTATACGGTGAGAAGGCACGCCCCCCCCCCCGTTTCGTCGGCCGTTGGGTAAAATCGCAAAAAATACTGACATTACATCTACCGAAATCCCGATCTCGGTAGACTAAACGTTGCGGTTTTACAGATGATTTCATGCAAGCCTCATTCGATAATATTCAAACCCTGTTATGGGGTCTCTGAAAGATCTGATGGGTACTAAAGTTTTCCAGGTGCGTCGGTTGGGTAGATTCCTGAAGGTTGCCATGGAGCACCGTGAACGTGTTATTGTAGGTCGATTTTGTGGTGGGGATAGGTATTAGTTTCTTTGATAGTTATTTAGTTATCAGAATTATGAGTTGAGTGCTGAATATTTGGACTGGTACATTGTAGTTGGAGTGCTTATTTATTTTTATATTTTGTCCCGCCATGGCCCAAAGGACTTTTTTGGGAATACATTCATTCATTCAAACCCTATTATGGACAAACGACACAAGAGGTCATTCTTCTTCAAGTTATACGATTCTTTGCACTGATCTGTTCTTTAAAATTTCCCAAAAGAAAAGGACCATCTTTAATTATTGAAAAAAAGAAAAAAAACAGCAATCGGTTAAAATCGCTAGCCAGATGGTAATATAACTTGGCATCTGATTGCCAGAACTTTTTTCTTTTACCGCGACAAGAAGAGGACGAGGGCCAGAGGGATTCAAGCGGACTGGCAGATAACTGACGGAAACAAATCTTACTGTTTGAGAAATTTTTTTTTTTAAACAGTTTATGCTCAGCAAAATATCAAAACAGTTACTCGCTGGTTCGTCTAAAGACCATCGAAGCAAAACAAGCCAGCAGAAAAAAGAAGGACGAAGTATTGCGGTAATCATTCAGTTAAACGTTTCTGCTACGCTAACATTCTTACATGACCGGTAACGAGAGAGAAATTCGAGCAAAGAGCAACGAACTCCGGTTTGGCTGCCTCTCTCGATCTCGGTCGCAATTACCGGTTACAATTGTCATAAATAAGCAAAATGGTCAGATAAAAGCTGCCTAATCCCATACTGAAAGTAGTTAGCCCTTGCAAATCCTCCTGTATTGGTAAGTCAATTAACCATTCGGTTCTACAAATCCAATATATTATGGAGCGAAACGGATAACTCAGCTGAGATTTATCCAGAGACAGAAACAAAAATATTCCTTCAGCTCAAGCTGACTGCGAGCCATATTTGAAAGAGCAAAATGGATACGTCAGCTGGATTTTATCAGAGCTATATTTCGGCGCTTCTTGGCATGGGTCCTCTTCAGGCTCAAGCTCGAAAATCAAGTTCCTTGGTTTTTCAACATGTTCCTTTTCCGGATTGAGCCTGAACAGGACCCTTGCCAAGAAGGACCGAAATATAGCTCTAATAAAATGCAACAGACGTATTCGTTCTGCACTGTCAAATATTGTCCAGAGAAATTCCGGTCCTTCTTGACAAGGTTCATTTTTAGGCTAATCGAATCTACAATCCTGAAGAGGACCCTTGCCAAGAAGTGCCGAAATATGGTCAAAATATATCTCAGCTCACTTATCAGTTTAGCGCAATTAAATATTATTCGCCAGTCGGGTTGGGGCGACGGAATACTTATTGCCCAACACACCCATTCGCGAGCTAGGAAAAAAAAGAAAGATTGTGAAAAAATTAACAAAAGAGAAGTCGGCATTACTGATTCGTCACACCTATCCTGTAGTGGAACCAAGCGGATAGATAGATGTCACTAACTGTTTTGCTATTTTTTATCGACAGTCGTTGACTTAAATGCGAAACCCGACCTCTACTTCAACTAAACTAATCTTCACAAGAGGTTCATCAAATCATCTGAACGCCCTTGAAACTTATCACGCTCACAGACGGATGGATAGAAATGGAATAAGCAAGTAGATAGCATGCCTAATAAAGGTAATATGGCTATCCGGTCATTTGAACTTGTGGCCCGTTATGGAGTATCCACAGACCATCTTTTGGTATTTTTTAGTCTTTTGTTCGTCCAACCCTGAAATACTGTTGCCAGGTTTGGCACTTCGGGTTGACCTGTTATCAATCGGACTCGCTAGAGCGGGCACAGTAAAACCTATTTGACGAGCGTCAAATATGCATGGCGAAAACTCCGATGCTCGATTTCGTCCATGAGATCATACAATGTCTTTCCAATACTGCATCGAAATTTGTATTCTAACGCCCAACTTCTGATTTCCTTGGTGTAAACAAACGGAATAAGCAAAAGTGATGCAACAATTTTTTTCAGTTTCAGTTTACTCATAAAAAAAACACCATAAACACCATTAACTGTTTATGGCCCCAAAATAAGGCCTGGTAATGGGCGGGGCTTATTCTTTATTCATATAGTCTTAAAGGCACAGAAACCTTCGCTACGCAACTTTCGGCCAGCAAACCGACCTGGGGGGCTTAGATAAAGATACAGGGACTTAATGTCGACAGGACCCCTTCTTTGTTATCTCGAACCCCCTCCTTAGCGTTCCCAGAGCTAGCTGGTAGGCCCTTGCCCCTTATGCACTGTAATTATGCACTTATGCACTGTAAAAGTTCGCCTTTTGCCGTGTTGACTAACAAATCGGGATAGTAGTCAAGAGGTCGTGCGTTCGATTCCTACTCCCGGCACACAAACCTTTTGCTTTTTTTTCTGCTAACTGAAAAGTCGAATTCTCGGAAACTGCCCGGAAACTGCAATGGTCTCATACTCTCAATATCGACTCAGGGTAAATTCTTGATATGTCAGCTAGCTCCCCGAGTCAAGTTTGAGTCAAGTTTTCTATTCCTTTAAGGGAAACAAACCAAGCAAATCAAAACAAGAGCTGTAAGCTCATATGGCACTTGCATGGGTCAAGATGATTTGATTGATCAAAAGTAAGTTTCGACTTTGCGGTTGAGATGCGCGCTCTAAGGGAGCTGGAACTTCATTTGTAAGCAAAACCCTTGAGGCAAAACTGCTAATGGGCTGATGGGCATCACGAAAATGCATATATTGCTTAAAAGTATTTTTTTTACTTTGCGGTCAAGATTGGTACTTTAAGGAATAATCGGATTTGGGACGTAGCAGTTTCTAAGCAAATGTTGTTGAGTCTCCAATATTCCAGCGAAGTTTCATCGTCCTAGCACATCTGGAAGTACCTTAACGCGCGACCACCGGAATTCCAGACCCCCCCCCCTTCTCCAACTCCACCCACAATAACCGGAGCCAATCCGGTTCTGTAAATGATTAATCCAGAGCATCTGTTTGTCATTCCCACGAAGTTCGATCCAGATCACACCAGTCTAAGCGGGTCAAGTATTTTCCGCCCTCCCCCAATTATTGCCGGATTCGGTCCGGAAATGAAAAAGGTCACAAGAGAAAAATGTCCTCTGTTTAATTATTAAATTTCACTCAAATCCGATCACCCGTTCCAAAGTTACGCATGACTCAATATTCCGGATTCCCTCCCTCAACTCCCCCCCCCCCCAAGATTATGATATCGAGGATTTTTTTTTATTCCAAGTCAGTTTGACCGGGTCCCTGATATGCCTTCCAAGTTTCGTCGTGAAAATCCCCCAAAAAACGGAATTCCGGGAAACCCCCTCCCCCCCCCTCAAGTTTCCGGATCCAGTCAAATTATGTAAAAGATTTACATGGACCAGATGTTTGTTCTTCCCAGCAAGTTTCACTCCGATACCATCATTCTAACCGTTTCCCGAGATTTCCAGTCCACCCCCCCCCCCCCAGCTCCCCCGCGGTGCACGTAGCCAATCCGATTCAGCAAATGACTTACCTAGAGCATCTGTTTGTTCTTCTCACAAAGTTCCATCCCGGTCCCTCCATTCTAAACGGGTCAAGTATTCCCCCCCCCCAATAGTTGCCGGATCCGGTCCGGATATGAAAAAAATCATCGGAGAAATGTCCTCTGTTCAATTCTTAAATTTCACTCGAATCCGATCACCCATTCCAAAATTACGCATGACTGAAAATTTCGGATTCCCCTCCCTCCACTCCCTCCACCATTATCTGATCGACAAAATTTTTATTTTGAAGTCAGTTTGATTGGGTCCCTGATATGCCTGCCAAGTTTCATCGTGAAAATCCCCAAAACCACCATCACCGGAATTCCGGGACCCCCCCCCCATAAGTGTCCGGATCCAGTACAATGGTCTAAAGGACTTATCTAGAGCAGATGCTTGTTCTTCCCAGCAAGTTTCACTCCGATCCCTCCATTCTAACCGTTTCTTGAAATTTCCGGTCTCCCCCCCTCCCAACTCCCCCCTGGCTGCCGAATCCGGTCAAGACTTTAAACGGGACATTACAAATATATATTCTATTCAGTTATGAAGTTTCATTACAATCCGATCATCCGTTCGAAAGTTACACACTTCTCAATTTCCCGGATTCCCCTGCGGATTCCCCTCCCTCCACTCCCCCACCATTATCTGATCGACAAAATTTTGATTTTGAAGTCAGTTTGATTGGGTCCCTGATATGCCTGCCAAGTTTCACCGTGAAAATCCCCAAAACCACCATCACCGGAATTCCGGGACCCCCCCCCATAAGTGTCCGGATCCAGTACAATGGTCTAAAGGACTTATCTAGAGCAGATGCTCGTTCTTCCCAGCAAGTTTCACTCCGATCCCTCCATTCTAACCGTTTCTTGAATTTTCCGGTCTCCCCCCCCAACTCCCCCCTGGCTACCGAATCCGGTCAAGACTTTAAACGGGACATTACAGATATATATTCTATTCAGTTATGAAGTTTAATTACAATCCGATCATCCGTTCGAAAGTTAAACACTTCTCAATTTCCCGGATTCCCCTGCCCTCCACCCCCCCCCCAAATGGTCGGATCAGAAAACTGATTATTTATAAGTTTGTTTGGTCGGGTCTCTGATAGGCCTGCCAAGTTTGATGGTCCTAGCACAACTGGAAGTACCCTAACTCGAAAAAGTGTGACAAAATACCCTAAATTTTCAAGTTTCCAGCGCCCCCACTTCCCCCCATATGGTCGGATCGGGAAACTGATTATTTCCAGGTTAGTTTGGTCGGGTCCCTGATATTCCTGCCAAATTTCATTGTCCTAGCTCATCTGGAAGTACCCTCACTCGAAAAAGTGTGACAAAATGCCCTAAATTTTCAAGTTTCCAGCGCCCCAACTCCCCCGCATATGGTCAGATCGGGAAACTTATTATTTCCAGGCTACTTGGGTCAGGTCCCTGATATTCCTGCCAAGTTTCATTGTCCTAGCTCATCTGGAAGTACCCTAACTCGAAAAAGTGTGACAAAATGCCCTAAATTTTCAAGTTTCGAGCGCCCCCACTCCCCCGCATATGGTCGGATTGGAAAACTGATTATTTCCAGGTTCGTTTGGTCGGGTCCCTGATACTCCTGCCAAGTTTCATTGTCCTAGCTCATCTAGAAGTACCCTAACTCGGAAAAAAGTGACAAAATGCCCTAAATTTTCAAGTTTCCAGCGCCCCGCACTCCCCCGCATATGGTCGGATCGGGAAACTGATTATTTCCAGGTTAGTTTGGTCGGGTCCCTGATATGCCTGCCAAGTTTCGTTGTCCTAGCACATCTGGAAGTACCCTAACTCGAACATGTGGGACAAAAAACTCGGACCGACCGACCGACCGACAGACGGAATTGTGATCGGTATATGGCACTTGAGCCAGAGGCTACAAGTGCCATAAAAACAAAAAAGAAGGAAAGACCGAGATAATATCCGATGTTCGTCTACTGAAATATTTGAGTGCTCGAAGGATCCTGGAAGAGCTTGTAACGGCAAAAATTAGAAATTAATAATATTTAATGTAAAACAAGACCTCAGTCACTATCACAGTTTCCTCCGAAAAAAAAAATTGCACAACTCTTCATTACGATTGGTGTTCTGGCGATAACCTCTAACTAGGTCGAGTTCATGGGTCGCCGAAAATCAAAGCCACAAAAAAAGAATCAAGTAAGTGCAATGACCGGCGCATATCTAGTTCAATATCTGCGGTTTCGGAGGCATGTTTGATCTATGCGCTCAAGCCATGTGTTGATGACTAAAATATTATTGGGCGTTGGTTGTTTGTAAGCTTTAACTCAATGAACGACGGCAGCAGTTCACTTGGCTGACAGACGACCTACACATGGACGACAGCCTACCCGCTGACAAACCTCTCTGCTAAACACATCTATTCATTGAGCTCATTATCTACATAATTTTTTTCCTGAATTTTTTAGGCCCATTTAGTAATTTTTAGTCTAAACTGTCGTGCCTTATGTTGATTCTTAATTGTGTTGTTTTTCCTTTTACTCCACTGTGGCCTTGTGCATTTGGTGGGTCATAAATAAAATGTACATACTTATAGAAGTAAACCTAGGATTTTATAGTATGAAGGAGGATTTTATAGTATGGATTTTATAGTATAGAAGCCGATTCTCCGGAAATAGTTCAGTTTTTCCTGCCAATCTTGGTAACTTATTTTCGTATTCTCGTTCTTACGAATATCTTATTTTAGCGATAAGTAATTAAAGGACCTCTCTTACCTATAAGACTAATGCAACCTACTTCCTAAATCACTCCGTATATTTCTAAACCTGGAGACCCCAATTTCTCACTTGCCGTGTTTTGCTCCCTTCGATGTGTATCACGCTGTCGACGGCTGTCTGCGAGAAGTTTTTCCATCAGAAAAACCGGTTATGTAAATTTTTTCCTTGTTTTCGCTACAAGTCAACGGGTCTCGGAAAAGGCTTAAAACAGCCGAAACCGTGGGCTATTTGTTAAAATCACAGCCTAGTTTTAAAGTATTCGAATATTTTAAAATACTGTAAGTTGAAGAGTAAATAGTGCGAGGGGTCCTTTAACTGGAATATTTCTAGAAAACTGTCGAATTTTCTTGGTTTCAGTCTGAAACCGGAGTGTGTAACTCCCCCCGTGTATAAGGTTAGCAGGAGATCTACTAAAAAGAGACACGACACGGCACGGCATGGCGCAGGAGGCACGAGTAATAAACAGATTAGCAAGTAGTAGAAGTAGACATGTAAATGAAGTTAGTAAGTCCAGAGCCTAAGAGAAGGCACGTTAGTCCACTATTCCTGCCCTTCACTCTGAAGCTTGAAAGATCCCTTCTAGTTTTCGTGCCACTTTTAAGTACTAGTGCCTACTACACTATGACGGACCATGGATCTTTTTAGTCGATCCCGTTTAGCAGTGGAGCTTGTATTCATATTAAAGGACACCTCGAACTGCATAGTGTTTCCGCTCTAATGTTCCGAGATAGCTGGCCACTTTACAACTAAGCTAAGCTAGCAGAAAATTACACACGACTTCAACTGTCTTTAGCCTCTTTCCATGCCCCTTGCAGTGGATGACAATCTTGGCAAATGGTGCATAACCGGTGTTCGGACGGAAACAGTTCCTTGGCTAATAGAAGATATAGGATACATGACGTGAAAAATTTCATGAACGAAATTGGATGGAAATACTACTGAAGTAGAATGAATTAAAGTAATCATTAAATTTCCAGTGTGGCATTTCGGACTTACTTTTGAGCATTTTTACAAGATCGAAAATATCCGAAAAAGAGTGCTTCGACTTTCGAATGGTGAAGGGTAGGTTCCTTACCACTATCTGCTTGTTAAGTTTAAGCTCATCACCTTCGACGCGAGAAGAAAACTCCTGAGTCTTCACTTCGGCACCAAGACCTTGTCTGTTCCCTGCTTACGTCCCATCGTCCCCGAAGCCTACTACTCATCCGCAACAGACCAAACGCGACAAGTCCCAAAAAGTTCTCTAAATTAACTACCGTCCCCACAAAGCCCGAAAGAGTTATGTTCCAAGTTTCTGTTGAGCTGTACAACAGCCAATAAAAGTAGTCACTGTTATTGTTGAATTTCTTAGTTTTAGTCTTTGACCCTTTAGACTATGTTCTGATTTATTTTATACATGTATTCCAGTGAAATTACGTTTGATGTATCAGATTCGGAGAACAGGATGTGAAAGAATAAATCTTTCTCTTCCTTTGCAAAAAAAAATCAATTTAGTAATAAGTGATTCTGTTAATGTTTTCAAGAATTCGTTTGGCGAACATTGTTTTAAACAAGCTTTGAAGAGGCCGATGACATATTTTATGCATTATGTTAAGATTATTACTGAAATGAAGAACTGATTGATTGTATATATATTTATATTTTAGCGTCATTATATTTGAGGTAGAGGCCAAATTCGGCGCATGCGCTGTTACAGATACCTTTTATAAATAAAACTCTACTCAGGTATGATTACGGCGATACAGGCTGCCAGAGGCCTTGTCGTCAGAAGCACAGACAACCGACTTAGTACCAATTCTGACGGGTTGCTTGCATAAGAGAGCTTTTATGGCGAAAGACGCACGATGTTCGTAGCTCGTTCTTCCTCATCTGATCTATTCAAAGGTTTCTCAGACCCCTGTTTTCTAGTCCGGTAAATGGCTGTGCAAGCATAAAGACAAAGGATTTTGGACGTAAATGCTTGTCCTCTGGTCTTCATAGATCTCTCCTACCGGATGACGAAGCCCCAAACCAGATTTGACCTCAAACGCAACCCGTAATTGTACCAGACTTGTTCGCCCCGATATCCACTCTACTGGCCGGTATCTTTCGTCATTTGTACCATATTTCGTAAACTATTTTAATTCTGAACTGTGATATATTCGTTATTAACTGTACATACATATAAATATTTTAAGGTAATTAATGAGAAGTGATTATTAATTTAGCCGTGTAAATAATTTTGTGACGATCCGACGCTAGCGAGTAATTATATGAGCTATTCAGGAAATAAACATTGTTATTATTATTATAAAGGACCCCTGCACTATTTACTCTTCAACTTACAGTATTTTAAAATATTTGAATACTTTAAAACTAGGCTGTGCTTTCAACAAATAACCCACGGTTTTGGCTGTTTCAAGCCTTTTCCGAGACCTGTTGACTTGCAGCGAAAGCAAGGAAACAATTTACATAACCGTTTTTTCTGATGCAAAACTTCTCGCGTCGACAGCGTGATACACATCGAAGATAGCAAAACACGGTAAGTCAGAAAATCAGCGTGGTTTTGTTAGAGGGGTTAGAATGTACAGTAGGAATTGGGGTCGCCGAGTTTAGAAATTATATGGAGTGATTATGTAAGTAGGTTGTGTTAGTATTATAGGTAAGACAGGTCCTTTAACCGACACCACTCAAACCAGCTGGTAATGCATGATCTTTAAGGACTCGATACAGGTGAACGCGAAGGAATAAAAATATCACAATTAACGCGCTAAAGCTAATTTAGCTACCACCCGAACCAAGTCTATCCTTTTAAAAGTTTTTTTTTCTATTGGTTACCATTTCAAAATAACTTTCCCCTTTCACGATTCTTTTTATTTATGTGTATAGCAAAACACCAATTATCTTTTATTACTAACATTATGTGGATAAGGAAACTTCGGCATCTGAACTGTGTGCATCGAAACTCATTTTTCTATGTTTTCTATCTAACACCTCGGTTCTCTGTTTGTAGGATCTCCAATGCTTCACATTAATATAAATACAGTTTTGGAAGAAACGACCAAAATTAAATGAAAAAAAAAAAAAAAAGGATTGCGTCAACTCATGCTCTCCTCAATACTTCCAGGCTAATTTTCCAGAAGACCTGATCTGTCACTAAGTAAATTCTTTATTCGCGATGATAGCTTTCGTTCCGCAGAATACCAAACGTAATTCCTTGGACCCCCCCCCCTCCCCCAGTAAGGGATAATCACTGTGAAGCATTTGTGGCCGTGTTAGCCAGAATGGAGGTTAAAAGCACCAAAGTTGGTTGCTTATCTGTATTAAAACCCTATCGGTTCCCCGATTACATAATATTCTCCCTCCCCCCTATTCTCCTATACGTATTAGACCCCAGCGAGAGAAATTCCAGAAAATCTCCAAACTAGCACCTGTGGCCCCTCTTCATGAAAGATATAGATGGAGTATTGTACCAGCATTTGTTGTGTTGTACAATAACCGATAAGTTAGTCATGTTTAGGGTTTTTTTTCTTTCGTGACAAGACTATTGAGTGATAAGGCGTTCTCTCGCCGTTCCCCGAGGACTCCACTTGATTATCACCACCATCATCAAAAAGGACTCCCTTTCAAATTCGGAGGGGAATCAGTTTTTGCTGTTGTAGGTGCTATGTAAAATTAATTAAAAAGGAACAGAATAAAAGAAATAAAAAAATAAAGTGGATCTAGACTAATTTTTCAGCTGCATATTCATTTTTCGAACAAAATCCATTTTAGAAGCATTCCCCGTATTCTCGCTGTTTCTGTACGCGGAGTCCGCGTGGAGTGACTCCCTCTATTCTCGCCGTTCCCTTCGATTCTCCGAGGAGTCCTCGGGGAACGGCGAGAATACGCCTATAGAGTGTCATGTCATTCTTCATTTTTTTATGACGAAAAGGTCAAATTCGGCGGTAATACGCTGTGACAGCTATTTCAGTAGTCTCCTCACCTTGCGTCGGTACGACGGGTGTTCGGCTGACTGATGGCTGGGGATGTCGATCTCTGTATCTAGAGGGCATTTCATCAACGTACTCGGAACTGAAGCTCGGTCTTCTTGAATAAATTGCATCCATACCATTGGCATCTCTAGTAATCACACTAATCCAAGGCTGAAAAGAGACTAAGGTCAGCTCTCGCTCGCAGTGATGGACTTGCTTCTCTCCCTGCAATCCGCCGTCTTTCTGCTCTTGAAAAACTGTCCCACATCGGAGCCTCGTTTTTGTTGCACGCTGCTGCATTTATGTATGACGCAAATGAAAAGCTGTAGAGCTTATGTAGCCACGAATTTTCAGTATTGGTACTGCTAACGTAGCTTCACAGTTTTGTTTCATGCGAGTTTTGTTTTCATGCGAGGAGCTGCAGCTCCACTTCTCGGCCGCTTCCGGGCTGATTCTTTCAACATTCGTTTTTGCACTGCAGTGCTTCCGAGGAGGACGGCAGCGCTTCTCGAGAATATCGGACTTGCTTACCGAGCAAGTCCGTGCTTCCCTGCAAGGTGCTGTATCAACTAAGAAGAAATTGTGCGGGCAGTGAATCCAAGAACGCATCTTGTGCAGAAGCAAAGAAGTGCTGCAGCAGTGAAGTGGAAGCCGGCAGCACTATTGCGACAAAAACGAGGCTCGGGGTTCGAGGATCAGCCCATTCATGGGTCCGTTTCATTCAACATATTTTCATGGACATGGACTCTAAATGTATTGTTCAGTTCAGTTTATTCATAAAAATAAAAAACGCCATTAAATGTTTATGGCCCCACCATAAGGCCTAACATAAGGCCTGGCAATGGGCAGGGCTTATTACCACGGGTACGGATACCACAAGGATCAATTCATTGCCCTACTCTGAGTTGCTTGACAGTAATTTTGTAAGTGGCGAAGGTCCTGTACAAACTTTAACGACAAAATTAGCCTGCTTACGGAACGGACGTAATACTGGTTTGACGATAATCGACTTGACTTGAATGTTGATAAAATCACATTTGCGCTATACCTACATTGCCAGCTTGAGCGGAAGCACTGTATTGTGGGTTCGACCCATCTTGATTGAGGCCTTAATTGTACCTTTAATGACAGACATTTTCTTTTATTTCTCGTTGTATAGATTTTGAGCTGCTTCCGTTGGCTATATTAAAGAAATACATAACAAGTACATAAAATAAATAAATAGTTTTTTCTTTTACTAAAACCACCAATTCGGCTTCGGTACGCTCAGTGAATCTGGTCCTTTCTTGGTCCACAATATGATAACAAACCCGTCTTGAAGATTAAGTTCAACCGAAAAGGGCTGAGATAGGACAAACTAGTTACCCATCACTTATTCACTTAAATATGTGTTCAGGCACTAACCAGTCCAAGCTCACCACTGGCTACTGAAAAGCCGCGTTTGTGTCGACATTCGAATTTTCCGCGTCATAGTAGAATTTGCGTTGTAGCGGCTGCCTTTAGTATTCTGAACATCACTACTAGAGCAGATAGCGCAATATAAAAAAAATCCCTTACCAGAATCCAAATGTTTCAATGTATTCAATCAATCGAAACCAAAACAACTTGGCTTTTCAGTTAAACTTAAAAGACGCGACTTGTCGGGCCCTTTTCCCTTCACTGTACTATGCCAGAGCGCATTCTGAACTGGAATTCCCGAAATAACTGACTGAATATGCTACTTATTTTCCCCAAAATAATTTATTAATGTCGTCCCTTCTTTTTACTTCTGCGACAGTTCGCTAAGATACAATAGTTGCGTTTTTGCCGATACCATGGTATCTGTTACCACGGTAACTGGATCTGCAATTAGTCGTGTTGCAGTTACCGTGGTATCTGGTATCACGGTTGCTGTAAAAAAACGAAAAATTCCGTTGCGCTTTTCGAAGTCATCCCAAAGGAAAAACTGATATCCAGTCACATCACTAAGTGCCAAACTTCTTTCCCACCAATTTGACAAAATTCTAGGCTCTATCGTTGGTGATGACGAAAGTGAGATGTCTTTTTCAGATACCACGGCCGGACCGTGGTATCTGCATATATGATACTGTGATGACCGGCCAGATACCGCGATAACCGTAAAAACGCCTTTTGACCGTGGTATCAGATACCCCGGTATAAACCGCGAACACGACTTTAGACCGTGGTATCAGATACAATGGTATCTGCAAAAACGCAACTAATATTTATAAACAATCATCAACGTTAGCCATCCAAATCTGTCACGGCTGCCTCTCTCTAACTCTTCGTAAACCGGATGGTTACAAGCAGAGGCGTTACTAGCCAAAACATTTGGGAGGGGGGGGGGGGGGGCAAGATGTTTACCGACTGGCTGTTCATTTTTACCGACTGTTTTTGGAGATAAAAACGACTATTATCAAGAGAAAACGACTGTGTTGACGAAAAATCGGCTGATTTTAAGAAGAAACTACTATTCTTAAGAAAAAATCGACTATTATTACAAGTACATACCACTACCATACACTGGACATACCACTGGCATGTCTGATGCTTTTGAGAAACTCCAGGTTTATTCATATTTGCTATTAAAATTGTACCTTACCTTACAAGAAACCGACTGTTTAAAAAAAAAAATCGAATATTTCCTAGAAAATTTGTTTTACGAAAAATCGCGGTGCTTCGCGCCGACTCGGCTATTTTTTACCGACTGGCCGGCAACATTCGGGGGGGGGGGAGGCGCCCCCCCCCCCCCCCCCCTATTCGTGACGCCCCTGGTTACAAGACCATGCCAAAAAGGACTTTAACTACCCAGGTATGCCAGTAATCGGTTTTTACAGTACTGTCTTATAGCTTGAGCTTCAGTGCTATATGTCACCCGTGTGTGTTGGATCGCTTCTCACGTTTCATAATCTCGATCCCAGCCCATGTGCCTCTTCGTAAAGATTGCTTTCAGCCCCGTTCACAAGCATGCCCTTCGCACAACAAGGTATAGCGACAAAAGCCACTGATATCAGGACGGAGGATAACCTAATTGCTTGCATGTGAGTAACACCTACCTGGGGTACTCTTGAGTGCCATGGCTGCACCGGAATATGTCCACCGTTGACTACGGGGTCGCTGTCTAAGTCCATTGGCTAGAAGAGTAATTTATATTTGTTACAAGATTATGTAAGCCTGGACCTAACAGTAGTTCTAAAGAAGCTCAATACTGTGATTATTTGCATTTGCTCCGATCGAAACATCAATCCAAACTGTCCCTTCACTGGTCGCTTGGGAGGCATTTGGAATATCGTTATCCGTCTGGATAGATAGGCCAAATAGATAGGCCGCGATAGGCCAAAATTTGTCTGAGAAACCATTAAGGGGTAACTACGTAAGTAAAAAGGAACAGCGCTATCCTGATTTCTGAAGTTCAGGCATGGTTGCAAAGCAGAGGCGTTACTAGCCAAAAATTTTGTTTGGGGGGGGGGGGGGGGGGGGCAAGGTATTTACCGCCTGGCTGGTCGTTTTTACCGACTGCTTTTGCAGATAAAAACGATATTTAATGAGAAAAAAATAGTGTTGACGAAAAATCGGCTGATTTTAAGAAAAACTACTATTTTTAAGTAAAAATCGACTATTTTTACGAGAAACCGACTATTAAAAAAAATCGACTGTTTTTACGAAAAATCGCGGCGCTTCGCGCCAACTCGTCTATTTTTTACCGACTGGCCGACCACACTGGGGGGGGGGGGGGGGGCCAGCCATGACGCCCCTGTTGCAAAGATCTTGTAAACTTTTTTAAAACATCTCTTTTGAGATGAGGAATACTGGCAATCAGTTTTCTCCATATCCTGCTAATTCTTCTGCCCAATGTTTACGTAGTTTCATCCCATCATTTATTTCTGGTCATATCTTGTAATTGTATAGTTAACTTATTTGTGTCTGTGTATTTCGTAAATTTGGATTCCTCTTCTAGCTTTTAGCTATTTGGATTAAACTTGATTGATTGATTGGTTTAGTCCAGTCATACGGAGAAGTTTCTGAAACGGTAGGCTTCTGAAACGGTAGGCTACATTATATGCCTGGGCTTTTATGAAAACATACCTCTGCATTGGTAGTCCTTTGAGCTTGCCCAGTTGGGGGTTGGGCCCTTCTACTCCTTGACTGTAAATGATGCGAGTTGCAGGGCAGAAAATCATCAAAACCCCCGCTTCCATGTGCTACGTTTGAAATAGGGACGGGGACTTGATGTATAGGCCTCAGTCCTTGCGTCAAGGGAACTGCGTTGGGTATAAGAGGCGTCGGTCCCGCTGGTCGGGGCTGTCCTAGTGTAGCTGTCATTCCTGGTTGTGGCGGAGTAGGACCTGGAAATAGCCAGATTTCATCCGTTGCTTACGAAACGGTAGTTTCACAGCTCCGGGATTCGAAAAAAATGAAACCTCCATCTTTTCACTGTCAGAAGCTTCATAAAAGATTGCACATAACACTTTCAAGAATAACACCTTTTCACTTAGAAATAAATTGTTATGACCAATTAAGTTTTCACTATTTCGTGCCTAGATCTCCAACAACACCTTCAATTGGTAAAAATACTAACGAGAACGAAAGAAACATAACATATAACATCCCAAAGTGTTATATGTTGAAACCGCGCATCCTGCTGTTGTCGTTATGTAACTTCTGACAGTGTAGTATTTTTACCTATTGAAGGTGTTGTTGGAGATCTGGGCACGGAATAGTATCAACTTAATTGGTCATAACATTTTTTTTCTAAGTGAAAAGGTGTTATTCTTGAAAGTGTTATGCGCAATCTGTTATGAAACTTCTGACAGTGTTGTGTCTTCTTCTTAGTCAAATGTTCATTTATTAGAGTTTAATCGAAAAGGGCTGAAATACGACAGTCTACACCAGTGGTTTCCTAACCGGGGCTACGCGAGACCCTCGTAAGGGGTACGCGAATGTCCCAAATTCTGAATTCGGAAATGTCTGATTTAGTCAAGAAATTGAAGTTTTGGCTTACGAAGTTTCAAAGAAACAGCACAAGTGTCTTTCTGACCCTTGACCAGTTTACGGACGAGAATGAAATTGACAAGCTTGCAGCCTCAAGTATCCAATTTATTTGTATATTTTTACACATTAATCCCTTACCATTTATGACAATAAATGACGTCTCTTTGGCGTTCTGATCCTGACAGGATCTTAGTAGAATAGCAATGCTTCTTCAAAAATGGGTACGCAGCCTTTTCGAGCCTTAATTAGCAGTACGCGATACGGAAAAGGTTGGGAACCATTGGTCTAACTGTCCAAAGTTCTACATTCTACGATAGACTGTCTTAAGCAAGAAGAAAATCAGAAGAACTGCCTGTCCTCGTTTTTCGCAAATTCGAGTATCTGCCTATCCCCACAACGTTGAACAGGCGTGCATCTAATTTTGAAAGGGCGCTTTATTTTGTGCGCTTTATGTTTAACTCGGATTTAAGAACAAACCATTGAACCGGATTAACACATCTATAGCTTTACTCCTAGGGTGTTAGTGCTTTGAAAATAAGAGGATATACAAATTACATGATAGCTAGTCTATTGATTTTTTCGTTTATTACTCCGGGAATTTCAGTTTGCTCTTCGATACATGAACTTGATGCATACTTTCACAATACAAGTTTGAGCGCTTTTGCACATTTAACTTTAGTGGCTGTCTGCTGATCAAAGACAAACGAATGTTTGAAGAAAGGAAAGCTGAAACATAAAAGGACACAGCTCTTCTCAAACTGATAGAAAGTGTATCATGCTCATACCTTGACTTCCCAGAACAGCTCCTCTGAACAGGGAACCAACTAAATTTGCCAAATTCGTAGGCATCGGTGCCCTCGCAGCAGGTTGCATGGGCCTTCGCGGCCCCTGACCAGGCCCCATCTGTCCGCCAAACATGGCGGCAAAATTCTGAGGCCCGAAGGGTATGCGAAATCCAAAGCCTTGAGGCTGGCTGGTGGGGCTAGAAAAAAATTAAAAATAAATAACAATGTACGTTTTTGTCTGATTTTGAGGCGTTATAGGAAATAATCCTAAAAAATTAATATATAATAATTGTCTGGATCAAATATTAAACTTTTGGGATCCCATCGAAACCTTTGGTCTTGTTGTCTAAGTGAACCCGTCCTCCCCGATCCTAGGGATCAAAGAGGGAAATTAATATTCGGCGATGATGAATGGTTTTGCTCTGATGGTTCCGAGGACTGTTCATTAGAATATTATAGTGAAGTGGTGAATCTGCTCAGAGTAGCCTATCTGTTGAAAAGTAACGTGAATATGGATTATTTTCAATGTTGTCGCACGTCCAAAACGCGTTATTGGTTCTGTGTTTTTCGATACAGGGATTCAGTAATTTCTTTATACACATGAAAAAAAAGTAAATCAGTGGGGCGGAAATCGTAGGCTGTTTGGACTGTTGACTTGATACAGTGGCCCTACAAACACTGACCCAGTAAGGCTCTGGTCACTGTTGGCGATTATTGCTGTAATACGTAATTTAGTGGATTGGTGTTTTGTCGGATAATGCCGCACTACGTATACTTTTGGTTATGTTGCCTAAAATACGTAATTTTGCGGACACTGTGCGTACGTTCGGTTCCGGCGATCGATCGCATTTGGCGACGGCAGGGCGGTCAATGTATCGAACGCGACAGACAATCGTGGGTTCATCGATTGAACCCTTTCTCAGCTCATGGGTAATGAACGTAACCAAGGACGCTTGACTACGTAGGAAACGGGAAGTTTCAAGGTGAAAGTGAAGGTTTAACGTTTCGGCCTGGCCGGCAATCAAGGAATTATCTCGAAACAGATCGACCTAGGTATAGTGTTTTGCTGGTTTTTTTTTTCACATTTGTATTTGTTTTTTTGTTTTGATTTTTGTTATTTTAAGTTTGTCATATTTGTATCTATTGCTGTGAAGGCTTTCTCGTTCTAAGGGAGGGTTTGGAAAGCGGTGAGGCAAAAGTAGAAGTACTAATAATTAAATATATAGCTATATATATATATAAATACACGCGATTTCGGTTATTTTCCTTTATTTTTGTCGTTTCATTACTGTCTTAAAAAAAAAAAAAAAACAGACTTTGAGACCCGGACGCGGGGTGAAACCGGTTTCGGACGCCTGGACCCGGAGGATAAACCGGTGATGGATATCCCGTTATTCGGAAGAGCGGGAGGACGATTCCCAGTTCGGATTTGCGGGTTTGGCCAAGATGCGAGTCGGGGGACCATACGGGCGTGGCTTGTCTCAGTCTTGGTAAAATCCGCGGAACGACCCAGATTTTAACAGTCAGGAACTTGTGGGGAACCCTCTCTCCTGCTGGAGAGCTGCGTCGTTTTGCCAATGTTGCTGTGGTGGGCAACAGCTAATGTGTTGTTGCAGGAAGGCTATTGGGTGCTTATATATAGATAGATATTATTCTATTATTATATAGATATATCTATAATACAGATATATCGATAATTGATTATATCTATTATTTATATAGATATATTATTCGCTTTTATTCTTTTCGAACTATCGTGGTGAAATCCAAATTTGTCTAAATCGTCAAATAAACATGCAGACCCTCATATATGTCAACGTCATATATAAAAGTAAACACTAAATAAGATTAACAAGAGCTGTAAGCTCATATGGCACTTGCATGGGTCAAGATGATTTGATTGATCAAAAGTAAGTTTCGACTTTGCGGTTGAGATGCGCACTCTAAGGGAGCTGGAACTTCATTTGTAAGCAAAAACCTTGAGGCAAAACTGCTAATGGGCTGATGGGCATCACGAAAATGCATATATTGCTTAAAAGTATTTTTTTTTCTTTGCGGTCAAGATTGGTACTTTAAGGAATAATCGGATTTTGAAAGTAGCAATTTCTAAGCAAATGTTGTTGAGTCTCCAATATTCCAGCGAAGTTTCATCGTCCTAGCACATCTGGAAGTAAATTAACGCGCGATCACCGGAATCCCAGACCCCTCCCCCCCCTCCTCCAACTCCACCCACAATAACCGGAGCCAATCCGGCTCTGTAAATGATTAATCCAGAGCATCTGTTTGTCATTCCCACGAAGTTCGATCCAGACCACACCAGTCTAAGCGGGTCAAGTATTTTCCGCCCTCCCCCCAATAATTGCCGGATTCGGTCCGGAAATGAAAAAGGTCACCAGAGAAAAATGTCCTCTGTTTAATTATTAACTTTCACTCGAATCCGATCTCCCGTTCCAAAGTTACGCATGACTCAATATTCCGGATTCCCCTCCCTCAACTCCCCCCCCAAGATTATCATATCGAGGATTTTTTTTTTTATTCCAAGTCAGTTTGACCGGGTCCCTGATATGCCTTCCAAGTTTCGTCGTGAAAATCCCCCAAAAAACGGAATTCCGGGAAACCCCCTCCTCCCCCCCCCCCCTCAAGTGTCCGGATCCAGTCAAATTATATAAAAGATTTACATGGACCAGATGTTTGTTCTTCCCACCAAGTTTCACTCCGATACCATCATTCTAGCCGTTTGTCGAGATTTCCGGTCCCCCCCCCCCCAGCTCCCACGCGGTGCACGTAGCCAATCCGATTCAGCAAATGACTTACCTAGAGCATCTGTTTGTTCTTCCCACAAAGTTCCATCCCGATCCCTCCATTCTAAACGATCACGTATTCCCCCCCCCCCCCAATAGTTGCCGGATCCGGTCCGGATATGAAAAAAATCATCGGAGAAATGTCCTCTGTTCAATTCTTAAATTTCACTCGAATCCGATCACCCATTCCAAAATTACGCATGACTGAAAATTTCGGATTCCCCTCCCTCCACTCCCCCCACCATTATCTGATCGACAAAATTTTTATTTTGAAGTCAGTTTGATTGGGTCCCTGATATGCCTGCCAAGTTTGTGAAAATCCCCAAAACCACCATCACCGGAATTCCGGGACCCCCCCCCCCCCCCCCATAAGTGTCCGGATCCAGTACAATGGTCTAAAGGACTTATCTAGAGCAGATGCTTGTTCTTCCCAGCAAGTTTCACTCCGATCCCTCCATTCTAACCGTTTCTTGAAATTTCCGGTCTCCCCCCCCCCCCCCACAACTCCCCCCTGGCCACCGAATCTGGTCAAGACTTTAAACGGGACATTACAGATATATATTCTATTCAGTTATGAAGTTTCATTACAATCCGATCATCCGTTCGAAAGTTACACACTTCTCAATTTCCCGGATTCCCCTGCCCTCCACCCCCCCCCCCCAAAAAAAAATGGTCGGATCAGAAAACTGATTATTTCTAAGTTTGTTTGGTCGGGTCTCTGATATGCCTGCCAAGTTTCATGGTCCTAGCACAACTGGAAGTACCCTAACTCGAAAGAGTGTGACAAAATGCCCTAAATTTTCAAGTTTCCAGTGCCCCCACTTCCCCGCATATGGTCGGATCGGGAAACTGGTTATTTCCAGGTTAGTTTGGTCGGGTCCATGATATTCCTGCCAAGTTTCATTGTCCTAGCTCATCTGGAAGTACCCTCACTCGAAAAAGTGTGACAAAATGCCCTAAATTTTCAAGTTTCCAGCGCCCCAACTCCCCCGCATATGGTCGGATCGGGAAACTTATTATTTCCAGGTTAGTTTGGTCGGGTCCCTGATATTCCTGCCAAGTTTCATTGTCCTAGCACATCTGGAAGTACCCTAACTCGGATATGTGGGACAAAAAACTCGGACCGACCGACAGACGGAATTGTGATCGGTATATGGCACTTGAGCCAGATTCTGCAAGTGCCATAAAAATTTGTACGAAAGGCGGTAAAAACTTCTTTTCATACCGTACATGGTCACATTTTACGTGTTGGAGTTTTGGGATCACCACTGAGGCCGCTCTTGCAGGTCGTTCGCGAGCAGTATTGAACGGTGGCGGAAGTATATACTTATGGATAGGGTGCTCAAGCATTTTCTCACCGGAAGCCATGCACAGTTTCAACCTACGGGAAAGGGACTCAAGTTTAAGTTTCTGAAGGAGCTGATTGTAAGGGATTTTGGGGGATCGTGACATAATTAGTAGGGCACGTTTCTGTATTTTTTTTTATCCGATAAGCCTGGTCTTCAGTATGGCCAGAGTGCCAAGCTTCCACAAGGTATTCTAGCCCCGAACGTATAAAAGAAACATAAAAACGTTTTCTTGGGCGTGTCGTCTGGTTAGTCTAGAAACTAAATGACATAACTCAGATAAAAAATCCGACTTCTGGAAACAAGTGAACCCGGGCCCGGGGGTGAAACCGGTGCGGATCGTGGAAATATCCCAGTCTTACGGGACAGACTGCTGTATCCTGGATCAGGATGTCAAACCGTTTTGAGCTTTTACAATACAGGACGAATGTATTTTACCCGAGGCCACGGGTGAAACTGGTGCGAAACCCGGGCCCTGGGGAAAAACTGGTACGGAACCCGGACCCAGGGAAAAACTGGTACGGAACCCGGGCCCAGGGGAAAAACTGGTGCAGAGCCTGTGCGCCAAGACGATGGTGTTGTGGTCCTTGTAGGATGGCTGTGATTCCGTGAAGAACCCATTTTTTTTTTGCTCTATTTATCTTGCCCGTCTCATCTAGATAGTCTAGAATCTAAATGATTACAATTCGGACAAAAAAGGGGATGACTCTTGCCCTTATTACGTGACGGCTGTGACTGGATCAGGATGTCAAACAGTCTGACCTTTTACGGTATAAGACGAATGTATTTGATCCGAGCCCAGTGGTCAAAACTGGTGCGGAACCCAGGCCCAGGGGAAAAACTGGTGCAGAGCCTGAGCGCCAAGACGATGGTGTTGTGGTTCTTGTAGGATGGCTGTGATTCCGTGAAGAATCCATTTTTTTTTTGCTCTTTTTATCTTGCCCGTCTCATCTAGATCGTCTAGAATCTAAATGATTACAATTCGGACAAAAAAGGGGATGGCTCTGGCCCTTATTACGTGACGGCTGTGAACTGGATCAGGATGTCAATCAGTCTGACCTTTTACGGTATAAGACGAATGTATTTGATCCGAGCCCAGTGGTCAAAACTGGTGCGGAACCCGGGCCCAGGGGAAAAACTGGTACAGAGCCTGAGCGCCAAGACGATGGTGTTGTGGTTCTTGTAGGATGGCTGTGATTCCGTGAAGAACCCATTTTTTTTTTGCTCTATTTATCTTGCCCGTCTCATCTAGATATTCTAGAATCTAAATGATTACAATTCGGACAAAAAAGGGGATGGCTCTGGCCCTTATTACGTGACGGCTGTGAACTGGATCAGGACGTCAAACAGTCTGACCTTTTACGGTATAAGACGAATGTATTTGATCCGAGCCCAGTGGTCAAAACTGGTGCGGAACCCGGGCCCAGGGGAAAAACTGGTGCGGAACCCGGGCCCAGGGGAAAAACTGGTGCAGAGCCTGAGCGTCAAGACCATGGTGATGTGGTACTTGTAGGATGGCTGTGACCTGGTGCTAAAGGTTCTATTTTATCTTGGGTGTTGCCTGGATATTCAAGAATCGAAGTGACTATAATCCGGACAATTTCCCACTTCTGGAAACGAGTGAACCGGGGGTGATCCGGTGTAGATCGTTGAAATGACCCAGTCTTACGGGACGGCCGTGGCTTCACTGTAAAAAGTTTTTCCGTATAAAGATTAAACTTAACTGCAGTGTTTGCTACTCGGATTATCCTTATCTCTACGCAGACAAGATTAATACCAAATAGAGATAAGACGAATCCGAGTAGCAAATACTGCAGTTAACTTTAATCTTTATACTGAGAAACTTTTTACAGTGTTGTACTTTGTATGCCTAAAAAGCGATTGCTGATTCTTGCTTAACTGTGAGATAAATCGCTGTATGCTTACGGAGGAGAGGGTGCTGGATTGGCGGGCGGAACGTTATTCGGCTGGCCGTTCGGCACGGTTGCTGGTGGGGGTCCTGGCGGCGGGTTAGTTGCACTGGCCCTTATCTGTATTTCTGCCTAAAAAAAACGCAGAAAAGCAATGAACAAAAGTACCTACATCACGTTCCAAAACAAGATTTACACTGACGGATCTGTAGGTCTACTTTCAGGAAGCATCCTATCGGGGGCGGGAGGGTAGGCTACTCTGACAATCCAAGAAATGGGCCGTTGGCCCAAAAATTATTATTATTAATTTAATTTGTATTTTATTTTTAAACTTTAAGCAACATATCAGTCATACTCACATACACTTACATAAATATAAACAGCTGATAAAATTTATTTATTTGTTTGAATCCTTCAAGACTGAAGAGTAGTGTATAAAAAGGAACAGCAACATGTCAATCAAACTCACACACACTTACATACTAACAAACAGCTGACCGTTAAAGATAAATTAGCCTACTAAATCTACAACGAAATACAATGGAAAAAACAAAGTTCAAAACAAACAAACTAATCAGGGCGCTTCTTTGTGAAAGAAGGAAAACTAAGGCTCTTAGTTGAATTTCGTAATTTTACTATAAAACTGAGACGAAAAAACGTTTTCTTTACAAAAATCATGGACGGTCTCCCCCATACTTCCCAGTGCCAAAAGTAGACAGCTTTACCTAAGATCACAAATGTGAGCTGCCCGGAATAGGCCTACCTGATGGACTCGAAACTGGTTACTAGACTCGGACAGTATAATTCAAAACATCTCTGGCGATATAAAAAAGAAAGTAGAAAAAGTTCAACCGAAGAGCTTAAAGTTAGGGGTTTAATGAAAAGCAATACACCTCGTCAACCCGCTTCCTCATACAACTCTTGCGAACGAATAAAAAGACTAAAACAGGAATACAAAAAAGTTTACACGTGGTTGGCAGTCGATCGCCAAACGCAACAAACCGTGTTTTCTTGACAAGCTGTCTGTCACTGATAAAGTTATTTTCATGACAGCGAAAACTGTTGACTGACAAAAATCGATTGGCACGCCATTACCCCCTAAGTGGTTTGAACTCCAGCAAATCTGGTCAGCCATCCTGCCGTTTCGCATGTTAACAACTGCCAAGTTACTATCTGTCGTCTACCCAGCAGTCGGATTCCAATCGTCTGAAAACACCTATATTAGCTTGCATACCTGAATGGGTATCACGCCCTGGACAACAGCTACGGATTGTAGCAAATATGGAGTACCGTAGAGATTCCTGGGGGGCGTCCTTCGGAAATCCACCATGAGGTCGCTCAAGGCATGATAACCATGGGCTAGCCAGTGAAAGGTTTCCGACACTCTCCGGAACAAGTGCTGGGCCTCCAGTTCTTCTTCCTATAAGACAAACATTAGAAAAGCACAAGAAAGGCTCTACCTTTATTTCAATTCATCCACTAATGCGCAATCCTATATTCTGGGGGAATACACAGTCGATGGCAACCCCCTCCCCTCTGATTATCCTAAAATTAGGTTTATTGGTGCGACTACCGCTGTACAATCAGTTAGGTGCCAAAGAATATCATGAAAATCAAACCTAAACAAAGCTAAGTACTAGGTGAAAAAATTGTAAAACGAAAACCAAACTGAAGCCAGGAACTGTTATTCTTTTGACTTATTTGCTATTTGATGCTCAGTTTTTTCTGCATCCTTTCTCTGTCAGATTACAAGTCAGGTATCCGATGCATCATTTTCAGACCATAGTGAATATCCCAAATAACACTAAAAAAAGAAATAACAAACTGCACCAATGAATTTTTACTTCATTATTTATGTTAGAAGTAAGCTGAAACACTTGGCGTACAATTGCAACATGTGACCCATCACTAAGGGCGGGTCGTCGGCAAAACGTCTCCATTCGAAACGTCTCCTGGCGAAACGTCCTCGTAACAAAACGTCCCCACGACAAAACGTCCCCTGACAAAACGTCCCCAATCAAAACGCCCCATGGCGAAACGTCCCCGGCTATAGATTTTTTTTTCATCGCTGAGGGATAGCTAGGCCTATGAGATTACTGATTGCGTCATCAGTGCAGAGGAAAAATGTTCTTGGAATATAAACTTTTGAAAACCACGATGGGTTGACTACTTCAGCATTTAACAGATAGTCAAGAAACAAATCAACGTTTGCTCCCGGCTATAGCCATTTCTTAAAGAAAGCGCTAAGACTTAGTAGTTTGTCAGTCGTTTTATCTCTTATTTAATTGGTTTATTTGTGTGCTAGTTTACGCTGCGATATAACTCATTGATCTCGCTTTTGTTCGATATTTAATTTGGTAATATTTATTACTAAAGGATTTTTACCAAAGGAACAAACCCGTCTAACCTAGATTTACTATGTCTCTCTACCTTACTAATCGTCCCATCCGCTTTCGTTTCTCGCTTCCCATTTAATGTTTATCCAGCATGACGGCAATACGCCTTGTTTGACTCTCTTTGAGCCACAGCGGGCTTCCCCAGTTATCCATCAGTTACGAGTCAATTGCAAGGCATATTACACTACATATTTTAACTGAAAACAATACATTTATGAAGCAACAGGTCCTATGAACGATCTTTCCTGCTTCTAAGGAATGTTCCCACATCTGTAATGCACACTCTGAAGTTGTTCTACCTCGATTATGCACCTTAAGATCGAGGCGAACTTAAAAATCTTGGGGACATTTCGCAACGGGGACGTTTTTCCGTGGGGACGTTTTGTCACGGGGACTTTTTGACACGAGGACGTTTCGCCGGGGCGTTTCGCCTGGGGACGTTTTGTCATGGGGACGTTTCGTCGGTAAGCCCTAAGGGGTTCCCTGTATTTAGCATTACTGACGAAAATTCAAACAGTAAAAAAGAACCCGCTTTGTAGTAGAGGGAAGGGTACATTGCCATTTCTTTGTGTAGCCTACCTACAACCAAGTCACTTCAAGATTTTATTTTATTGAACATTAGGATATTATTGGTGGATAGCCTTCACTATGCACCATCTGTGCATTTCCGACTGTGTTCAATAATCGTTTGAGATTCGTGACGTACGGAGTAAAGTGGCGGTAAAGTAACAGAAAATGTGCGGTTCGGTACAGCTTTGGTAGATGGCTGACCCACAAAATGGCTCAGCTCTGTTGATCTCCCATAGCTCAGATACGGTGCGTACCTGCTTCAATCATTGATTCTGATAATGAATGCACATTTTCTATGTAAACGCCCCTGATCTTAGTATTTAGTATGGCCTAGTAATAAGGAGGGTTTTCGCGAGCTGGAAAACAAAGTCGGAATCACTTTCCAATGGTTCGCTCTACGTCGCGTTACTTCGGAAAGTTGCCGAACTTTCCAACCCGGTTTTCGCGCTTTGGAATGCGAAGCGGCAACAAAAACGCAAAGCAAAAAATGGCAATCGTAGTTAAGTTAATGTGACTTCAATGGAATATTTGAGAATCTAAGAACCCCGTTAACTGAACCATATTTATTGGAAAAAGTCGGTAATTCAACATTTTCTCGGCGAAATCAGCTTTCCATGCGTTTTCGCGAACAGCCCAGCGGGAAAGTGGAAAGTTATTCCAGGAATCGTTTTCCTACAGTCTTCGCGACGCGCTTCGCTCGTCGAAAAGTGACTCCGAGATCTCGCGAAAACCCTCCTATAACCTTATTCATCCCTACCTGGTTAGCAAAGGCCGGGTCATTTCTCAAGAGCGACCTAACTCGGTCCATGTGAGGTCTCAGTGTTTCCTGGACTGACTGCAAGTCTTCGATCAAATCGGCCATAACGGAAACCCGGGGTTGTCGGGTCCTGCCACCTGGCGACTGGGGTGGTACTTCGCTTTCAGTTGTGCCAGCAGATCGCTCACGGGACTCGCTTCTATCTCTGGGTGGTGCCATAGGTTCCGTCGAACCTGCGCAGAGCCACGTTTATTAGTCGAAGCAAAGAACAAACTTTGTTTTACTTCTTTGTCGTAACACCATTTCGTACACGCTTCCCTTAGTAGATCTTTCTTGGTAAAACTTTGCATACACGAATCGAAAAGCACAATCTACCACCCGAGAATCCAGAGTTGCGTTTTTCCCTGCAAAAAGCGTTTTCAATTGCCAGAGTCAAACACTGTGTTACTGTGTTTATGCTTAAAGTTTAACCGAAAAGGGCTGGGATAGGACAATCTAGGTACCGATCCCTTATTCCCTTAGATTGGCTTGAAGACCCGCTGAAAATGCGTTCCTTCGTTCTTCTGCTATTCACGAATAATCGATTTTAAATAGTGGAATTTCCGTGTGATTTGTGATACCTCTATGCGCTTGTCTCTTTGGTTCCAGTTGCCCAGCATAAAAACCGACCTCGTGTTAGCCGCCCAACTCTGCTTCTTATAAAAGAAAAACAGCAAGCTTGGAGGCAATTACAAGCAAACCCAGACGCCCACAACTTAAAGAAGAGTTACAGACGAATTTCAAAGAAAGTTCGTAAGGCAACACGTCTACAGGCCAATGAAAGAGAAGAGAAAGTGGCAATGTCTTCAAAATCTAATCCAAAAGCTTTTTGGAAATATGTGAGCTCCAAGAGAAAGGTAATAGCAAACGCAAGCAAGATGAAGGACCCTTCAACCGGAAAGACTGTGCAGGATCCAGTTGCTGTTGCGGACATTTTGAATCATCATTTTTCTACTGTATATACTGACGAAGACCCATCTACTCTACCGGACAGTGATGACTCTCGGCAAGACTTTCCAGACCTCATAATTGACCCTGCACTAGTTTGCAAAAAGTTAAAGGAATTGAACCCAAACTAGTCTGAGGTCCCAGATGGTTTACACCCACGAATTTTGAAAGAAATTGCTGAGCTTATCGCTGAACCTTTGACTGTAATTTTTAGGAAAAGCTGGCCATCTGGCCAACTGCCAAAGATTTGGAAGCAAGCTGTCGTTACTCCAGTTTTTAAAGGTGGTGCTTCGAAAGAAGATCCAAACAACTATCGGCCAATTAGCCTTACTTGCGTAACATCAAATTTTTTTGAAAGAATCGGCTCTGATCACCTTCTCTTTCATCTACTGGATAGGAAGCTTATAACAAAGAAGCAATTTGGATTTATCAAAGGAAGGTCCGCTGAATCCCAGTTATTACTGACAACCGAACAGTGGAGGAAGTACATCGACTCTGGATTCCAAGTAGATGTCCTGTTCCTTGACCTTAGAAAAGCCTTCGACAAAGTTCCCCATAAGAGACTCTTGGTGAAACTCGAGAAGCTAGGCATACGTGGAAGCTTGAACAAATGGATTTCCGGCTTCCTCTCCGAACGGACACAGAGAGTTAAAGTAAACGGGCAGCTAAGTAATTCTTCCTTCTCTGTAACAAGTGGAGTGCCCCAGGGTAGTGTATTGGGACCATTACTTTTCAACATCTACATTAATGACTTAGTGTCCGGAATTGATTCCGATATCGCGTTGTATGCGGATGACACCAAGATGTACAGGGTCATCAGGAGTTCCCAAGATTCACAGATACTCCAAAATGATCTTCATAAAATTGAACTCTGGATGCAAGTGTGGCTGATGGAAGTCAACGTCGAAAAAAGTCACCATCTTCGCCTGGGACCCTCTCACTTTAAAACTTTCTATACTTTCAACAGCCATACGATACCCGAATGCATGACCCAACGGGATCTAGGGGTCCTGATCGATGGGGATCTGCGTTTCTCTCAACATTACAACCTTACCATGAAAAAGTGTAACAGAATCCTTGGTGTAATTCGAAGAAACTTTACATTTAAGCAGGATGGTTTGTTCTCACTTCTTTTCAAGTCGATGGTTCGCCAGGTCGTTGAATATGGCCACACCACAGTGAGGCCATATTACAATTGTTTATTACAGGTTTGTTTCCTTCCCCGAAGTTGAACCAGAAGATTGACAGCCTGACGAGGACCCTTGCCAAAAAGGGCCGAAATATCGCCGATGAAGAATCGTAGCTGACGTACCCGTTGTAAACATTGTTTGAATAAGTGACATTGAGGCTTATGAAAAAATTCAACGGAGAGCTACGAAGTTCGTACTAGATCTGCGCGATCTTCCCTACCAAGTGATTTTTTACCATACAGATTTTTTAGAGGAGACCTGATTGAAACATTCAAATTAATCAATGGAATTTATGACAATTTTGAAGTGACTGATGTAGTGAAATTCAGCATTCAGCAACCGTCATCATCGGGGGCACGCGTACAAGCTTGCAAAATCAAGATTCCACAAGGACGTTTTTAAGTGGGGTTTTGGCAACCGAATTGTTGATCCTTGGAACAGCCTTACCGAAGATGCGGTTAATGCTGAATCGATCAATAGTTTCAAGTGCATTGTTGATGGGATTTTTAGCTCTGACCAGTTCGACTACTCAACATTTTTTAGACTTATTTAGAGGCGAAAGCCTTTTCTCTTGCTTTGTCTTATTATTATTATTATTATTGTATTTTTATTGTATGCCTTACGAGAAAGATTTATGATTTTTTTTTCAGGCACTAAGCAATCTTAAGCAATCTCACCACTGCCCACTAAAAAGCCGCGTTTGTGTTGAGAATTAAATTTCCCGCGTCATAGTAGAATTTACGCTGTGGGGACGGCCGCAGATATTCTGGACGTCATAACTAGAGCAGATAGTGAAAAAAAAAAAAAAAATTCCTTTGCAGAATCCAAATAATTCAGTGTATTCAATTAAATGACGCAAAAATAAGTTGGCTTTTCAGTTAAAGTTTAAAGGCGTTTTAAGCCTCCGTGTTATTCGCGGGTTTAACACCGATTATCCAGAACACGCAACTCTCCCGAATAGCAAGTTACGTTACGTGTTTAGACGTTAGACTTTTAGACTTTAGTAAACACTGTGGGATGAAAATGAGTATTTGCATATTGGTGTTCAACTTCGTGTTAAACTCACTGTTGTCTGAAAACGCAACTCAGAGTGACCGATAACCAACCGTCCTGTACAGAGAGTGCAATGAGCGCCAAGAAGCTGTTCCACGTACCTGCGTAGAACAGTTTTCGGTGGTGCCGTAGGTTCCGTCTATCTTCTGAACAAGCGGCATTTATAAATTTTACTTTCTTTGTTGAAACTTCTTCAAAAACTTCTTTGTTGCAACATAATTTTGTCTCCACCCTACTTAGTAAATTTGCTCAATCTCTGCGAGCGTTGCATAAAAGTACTGAAAAGCCCACAGTGACCGGTTACTAACCTGTAAAACTAGTCTTGTAGAGAGAGAGCGAGGAGCGCCAAGAAGCTGTCCCACGCATCTGCGTGATAGAGATTTATGTTTCTATCTAGTGGACTATTTATAATTTCAAAACCCATTGTTTAGCTTTTCTTACTCGTAAGTTACCCAGTGAGAAACTATCGTACGTACGGGGAATTTCAGTAGTTCATGACTAAAGAAGCCACAAAATAGGCCTTGTCAAGCCATCGTTTGTATTACACGCTAGATTTTCAGCTATAGATAAACAAGAGCTGTAAGCTCATATGGCACTTGCATGGGTCAAGATGATTTGATTGATCAAAAGTAAGTTTCGACTTTGCGGTTGAGATGCGCGCTCTAAGGGAGCTGAAACTTCATTTGTAAGCAAAACCCTTGAGGAAAAACTGCTAATGGGCTGATGGGCATCACGAAAATGCATATATTGCTTAAAAGTATTTTTTTTACTTTGCGGTCAAGATTGGTACTTTAAGGAATAATCGGATTTGGGACGTAGCAATTTCTAAGCAAATTGTTGTTGAGTCTCCAATATTCCAGCGAAGTTTCATCGTCCTAGCACATCTGGAAGTACCTTAACGCGCGATCACCGGAATCCCAGACCCCCCCCCCCCCCTCCTCCAACTCCACCCACAATAACCGGAGCCAATCCGGTTCTGTAAATGATTAATCCAGAGCATCTGTTTGTCATTCCCACGAAGTTCGATCCAGATCACACCAGTCTAAGCGGGTCAAGTATTTTCCGCCCTCCCCCCAATTATTGCCGGATTCAGTCCGGAAATGAAAAAGGTCACCAGAGAAAAATGTCCTCTGTTAAATTATTAAATTTCACTCGAATCCGATCACCCGTTCCAAAGTTACTCATGACTCAATATTCCGGATTCCCCTCCTCCCTCATGGACCAGATGTTTGTTCTTCCCAGCAAGTTTCACTCCGATACAATCATTCTAACCGTTTCCCGAGATTTCCGGTCCACCCCCCCCCCAGCTCCCCCGCGGTGCACGTAGCCAATCCGATTCAGCAAATGACTTACCTAGAGCATCTGTTTGTTCTTCCCGCAAAGTTCAATCCCGGTCCCTCCATTCTAAACGGGTCACGTATTCCCCCCCCCCCCAATAGTTGCCGGATCCGGTCCGGATATGAAAAAAATCATCGGAGAAATGTCCTCTGTTCAATTCTTAAATTTCACTCGAATCCGATCACCCATTCCAAAATTACGCATGACTGAAAATTTCGGATTCCCCTCCCTCCACTCCCCCCACCATTATCTGATCGACAAAATTTGTATTTTGAAGTCAGTTTGATTGGGTCCCTGATATGCCTGCCAAGTTTCATCGTGAAAATCCCCAAAACCACCATCACCGGAATTCCGGGACCCCCCCTCCCCATAAGTGTCCGGATCCAGTACAATGGTCTAAAGGACTTATCTAGAGCAGATGCTTGTTCTTCCCAGCAAGTTTCACTCCGATCCCTCCATTCTAACCGTTTCTTGAAATTTCCGATCTCCCCCCCCCCCAACTCCCCCCTGGCTGCCGAGTCCGGTCAAGACTTTAAACGGGACATTACGAATATATATTCTATTCAGTTATGAAGTTTCATTACAATCCGATCATCCGTTCGAAAGTTACACACTTCTCAATTTCCCGGATTCCCCTGCGGATTCCCCTCCCTCCAATCCCCCCACCATTATCTGATCGACAAAATTTTTATTTTGAAGTCAGTTTGATTGGGTCCCTGATATGCCTGCCAAGTTTCATCGTGAAAATCCCCAAAACCACCATCACCGGAATTCCGGGACCCCCCCCCCCCCATAAGTGTCCGGATTCAGTACAATGGTCTAAAGGACTTATCTAGAGCAGATGCTTGTTCTTCCCAGCAAGTTTAACTCCGATCCCTCCATTCTAACCGTTTCTTGAAATTTCCGGTCTCCCCCCCCCCAACTCCCCCCTGGCTACCGAATCCGGTCAAGACTTTAAACGGGACATTACAAATATATCTTCTATTCAGTTATGAAGTTTCATTACAATCCGATCATCCGTTCGAAAGTTACAAACTTCTCAATTTCCCGGATTCCCCTCCCTCCACTCCCCCCACCATTATCTGATCGACAGAATTTTTATTTTGAAGTCAGTTTGATTGGGTCCCTGATATGCCTGCCAAGTTTCATCGTGAAAATCCCCAAAACCACCATTACCGGAATTCCGGGACCCCCCCCCCCCCCATAAGTGTCCGGATCCAGTACAATGGTCTAAAGGACTTATCTAGAGCAGATGCTTGTTCTTCCCAGCAAGTTTCACTCCGATCCCTCCATTCTAACCGTTTCTTGAAATTTCCGGTCTCCCCCCCCCAACTCCCCCCTGGCTACCGAATCCGGTCAAGACTTTAAACGGGACATTACAGATATATATTCTATTCAGTTATGAAGTTTCATTACAATCCGATCATCCGTTCGAAAGTTACACACTTCTCAATTTCCCGGATTCCCCTGCCCTCCACCCCCCCCCCCAAATGGTCGGATCAGAAAACTGATTATTTATAAGTTTGTTTGGTCGGGTCTCTGATAGGCCTGCCAAGTTTGATGGTCCTAGCACAACTGGAAGTACCCTAACTCGAAAAAGTGTGACAAAATGCCCTAAATTTTCAAGTTTCCAGCGCCCCCACTTCCCCACATATGGTCGGATCGGGAAACTGATTATTTCCAGGTTAGTTTGGTCGGGTCCCTGATATTCCTGCCAAGTTTCATTGTCCTAGCTCATCTGGAAGTACCCTCACTCGAAAAAGTGTGACAAATTGCCCTAAATTTTCAAGTTTCGAGCGCCCCCACTCCCCCGCATATGGTCGGATCGGGAAACTGATTATTTCCAGGTTCGTTTGGTCGGGTCCCTGATATTCCTGCCAAGTTTCATTGTCCTAGCTCATCTAGAAGTACCCTAACTCGGAAAAAAGTGACAAAATGCCCTAAGTTTTCAAGTTTCCAGCGCCCCGCACTCCCCCGCATATGGTCGGATCGGGGAACTGATTATTTCCAGGTTAGCTTGGTCGGGTCCCTGATATGCCTGCCAAGTTTCATTGTCCTAGCACATCTGGAAGTACCCTAACTCGGATATGTGGGACAAAAAACTCGGACCGACCGACAGACCGACGGACGGAATTGTGATCGGTATATGGCACTTGAGCCAGAGGCTACAAGTGCCATAAAAAGTAGCCTTTCAATCGGTCTGTCAACGTTCCAAGAGGGGCAAAAACTGTCTCAAAGTTTGCATAGCCTTGTCCAAACCTGACGCGTTGAGGCTTTCACACTGAGATACGCAACCCCTGAGCCGCGCATGCGGTGACACAATGCAGAGCTTACGCAGAGAAATAAAACGCAACGCAAGAATTTAACCAAGTTTTATTCTTGCGTTGCGTCGACGGCATCAGATTTTCAGTGAAAAATGGGAAGTTTTTGAGGACTAACTAGAGAAAACCTACTAGCGATGAAGAAAAACTTAGTAATGATGAAAGAAACGGGAACTCAGCATAGGAATCCAGGAAGGAAAACGTAAATACACATAAAGCGTGAAAGCTTGTCGCACAGGTGTGAATACGCTACGCAGCCTGTACGCAGCGCAAGACAAACGTAGCGCATTGCATCGCAACGACGCGTCAATGTGAAAGCGGCTTAAAGCCCGCATGAATCCTTCAGGCCCTACGACAAGTATCTGGGGAATACAAGCTGGACTCAGATTCGGCCTGTCACATTAAACTGTCTCAACTCTCGATAAACGTATGTATCCGGTCAGCCTTTAAAGTCATGTGTTACATCTGGGAAATGGGGATATCCAGACCAGGGTCGTGGAGTCGTCATTCCCATTTTGTATTTAGTGTATAGTTGACCTTCTTAGACTAAAAGAACCATAGTTGCGTTTTTGCAGAAACCATGGTATCTGATACCACGGTCTAAAGTCGTTTTTGCAGTTATCGTGGTATCTGATACCACGGTCAGCAGGCTTTTTTGCAGTTATCGTGATATCTGGCCAGTTATCGTGGTATCAGATATTCAGATACTACGGTCCGACCGTGGTAACTGGTCGTGGTGTCTGAAAAGTCTTCTCACTTTCATCAAATTTTGTCAGATTGGTTAGAAAGAAGCTTAGCACTTAGTGATGTAACTGGATATCTGTTTTTCTTTTGGGATGACTTCGAAAAGTGCAGTTTCGGCAATAGTCGTTTTTGCAGAGCACCGTGTATCAGATACCACGATAACTGCAAAAACGACTAATTGCAGATCCAGTTACCGTGGTAACAGATACCATGGTATCTGCAAAAACGCAACTCGTGTCTTCACAGATACATCATTAACCTCTAGAACGTTACTATGTCAGAGCAAGGTGATCGGTTACCAAAATGTACCGCTATAGCCCGACAAAATAAGTAAATTATCCACCGTTTATTGATTTGCGTTCTTTATAGTTGCGTTTTCGCTGATACCATGGTATCTGTTACCACGGTAACTGGATCTGCAATTAGTCGTTTTTGCAGTTATCGTGGTATCCGATACACGCTGCTCTGCAAAAACGACTATTGCCGAAATTGCACTTTTCGAAGTCATCCCAAAAAAAAAACAGATATCCAGTTACATCACTAAATGCTAAACTTCTTTCTCACCAATCTGACAAAATTTGATGAAAGTGAGAATACTTTTCAGATACCACGGCCAGTTACCACGGTCGGACCGTAGTATCTGAATATCTGATACCACGATAACTGGCCAGATACCACGATAACTGCAAAAACGACTTTAGACCGTGGTAACAGATACCATGGTATCAGCAGAAACGCAACTTTTATGTCCACACTTTTTTACTCCGCTGTCGACTCATACATTTGGCGGCCAACTGGCGGGGATAAATAATTTGTTATAAGATAAAAATAAATTTTACGACACCAATGAGGGTTTAAACTACTTGAGTCTAAGCTGACTGGGAAACACATATTATATATATTCATAATATATATTTTTATCTTATATTTGACGGTGCAAAACGCATAAGTCAGCTACATTATATTAGAGCTATATTTCGACCATTCTTGGCAAGGGTCCTCTTCAGGCTCAAGCTGGAAAACGAACTTGTGGAAAAAAATATGAATATGATTCGCAGTCAGCTTGGGCTGAAGGAACATCTATCACCGAAGTACGGAACTACAAATCGCCCATACATTCCGCCAACAAGTATCCATCTTAGCTGGAAAGAAGAAGAAGAGACAGGTGACTCTAAAACCAAAATGCAGAAGAATCTCTACCCTTTCGACGACACAACCGAACAGCAAAAACAGTAGCCGTGTCCAGAATGAAATCACAGCACCAGCTTTAACTCCAACCAATTTTCAGAGAAGAAGTTCACAAAATCAGATTTTTAAGGAAGAATCTTCAATTGTTTTTCCACAAGTTCATTTTACAGCGTGAGCCTAAAGAAGATCGTTGTCAACAAGGGCCGAAATATAGCTATAATACAATATGGATGACTTATCTGTTTTGCAGCGTCAAATATGATTTGCAGTCAGCTTGGGTTGAAGGAACACATGTAAGGGTTTGTTAAAACCTTAAGCAATTAGTTACAACAAGCTATCACGTCGTTACAACCTTTTTATGCCTTCACAAGGCCACCCCCGTTTATCCCTTAAAACAGGTTGGAACGAAGATGGTAGCTTTTTATTTACTATAGGTAGGAGTTTGGAAGGTACCTTTGGACATTCAGTCAAAATAACACTTACCCGTAGCATTACTGGCGTCATTTCGACTCCTCTCCTCTGCATTTTCTCTCTGCACATGAAAGTTCATGCCCCCCTGCGGCAGGATCTCGACGTGAACACCCGGTGGCAAATTCAAAACTCCTGGCGGCAGATTCATCGGCATTCCAATGTTCGGACCGCCGCTGCCATCTGGCGGACCGGCGCGAAATCCCATGTGTCCCATTCCCCCTTGTAGGCCGGGTATACCTACACTTTGCGCCACTGCGGCAAGAGCGGCAACGGCAGCTTGCGTGTCGGCATTACTGCCATTACCGACAGGGATTTCCACTTCAACCGAGTGAGCGATGGTTTCTCCGTAACGATTACTAGAAAAAAGGGAGTGATCAGCAGGTGATTCGCCAGATGACAGTGAAATATCAATTAAGTTATCAAGATCGGACGCTGGAGATCCTGGCTCATGACCCTCTTCGAGCTCGATCCTCCACTGGCAACCGGAAAGATCCAGAATAAGAGGGCGACTCTTCGCCACACGTACCGCACGTCACATGCGACTGCCAAAATCGGACCGAATAAGCACGTACCCTTATTCTCTTCCAGCAAAGAAAAATAGAACGAAAATCACATAGGGCGTATTCTCGCCGTTCCCCGAGGACTCCACTTGAAGAGTCCCCGTTTGTCCCGGGGACTCACTCCCCGTATTCTCGCGAGTCCCCACGGAGGGGGAATGCTCCGATTATCATAACCACCATAAAAAAGGACTTAAATGGTGAAAAGTAACATTAATTAAAAAGAATCAGAAAAAAAAGAAAAATAAGTGGATCCAGATTAATTTCGTCAACTGCATATATTTTTGTCGAATAAAATCATTTTGAAAGCATTCCCCGTGTTCTCGCTGTTTCTGTATGCGGAGTCCGTGTGGAGTGACTCTCTCTATTCTCGCCGTTCCCTTCGATTCCCCGAGGAGTCCTCGGAGAACGGCGAGAATACGCCTATAATGGTCGTGAACATATTTTGTAATTTCCCTTACCCCAGGTCCGAGATAGAATAGTCAATGGGGGCCACATCATCGTCGTCTCGAACTCCAATTCGCTGAAGAGTTGCTCTAGCACCATTGAACATTCGGTGAGCAGTGGAAGAACGCATCTGGGAACTGCTGGGCAGGTTCACCGGAGGAGGACCACCTGTAAAGATACAACCGGATTGAACAGTGCTCTTAAGGCGTATTCTCGCCGTTCCCCGAGGACTCCTCGGGGAATCGAAGGGAACGGAGAGAATAGAGGGAGTCACTACACGCGGACTCCGCGTACAGAAACAGCGAGAATACGGGGAATGCTTCTAAAATGGATTTTGTTCGAAAAATGAATATGCAGCTGAAAAAATTAGTCTAGATCCACTTTATTTTTGGTTTTGTTTATTCTGATTCTTTTTAATTAATTTTACATAGCACCTACAACAGCAAAAATTGATTCCCCTCCGAATTTGAAAGGGAGTCCTTTCTGATGATGGTGATGATAATCGGAGCATTCCCCGTCCGTGGGGACTCGCGAGAATACAAACAAAAACGCGGGGACTCCTCAAGTGGAGTCCTCGGGGAACGGCGAGAATACGCCTTTAGGGTGGACGCCGTTATACCTTTTCCTCAATAAAGGTGGCTTTTCAATTAGTCAGATGCGAGATTAGGTGACGACCACCCGAATGAACTGAATGCTACTAAGAGAGGTCAGCAACCACTTTTCCGGATACGTCTGTGAACTGAGCCAGAAATACTTTCCCTCCACGATACCCGTATTTCGGGTGAAAGATAAAATAACATGCGCGCGAGAGTTCGGGATTCAAACGCCAGGATTCGAATAGAAAATAGGCTACGTCGTGAATCTTCATCGCACATTTGCATCCATAAATGTAACTTCACACACTCTAGTAGGCCTACTCCATGCCTTTAAAAAATGTGCCTACTCCGCAGGAAGACCCACCACCGGCAGGGTTGCCACATCGAAAAAATTTAGAGGAGGATTTTTCGTCAAAAACAGAGAGTGAATTCGGAGTGAAATTTTATTGTCATGAAAAAATGTCTAATGGTGACTTTTCCTCTGAATCAATGCTGCAAAAATGACAGATCTTAGTTTTGTTTCCAAGAAAAAAAAACGTGAAATAGTCACTTTTGGTCGGAGTTACTGCTGGAAAATGACACATCTGGACATTTTCCGAAATAGAGTGAATTTTATGTCCTACGTAGGACAAGAGTGACAAAAACAAAAAAGAGTGACAATTCACACTATTGTGCGACGTGTGGCAACCCTGACCACCGGATGCTCCCAAAGTTGAAACCGGGTCTAAGGAACAAGTAGCATTACACAGGTATGGGCCAGTGGCGTGTTGACAAGCAGGTGGTACTATAAAGAATCTCCAGCAGCACTTTAACGAGAGCTTAATTGCTAAATTGAATAGCAGGTTTTATTTTCTTATAAATAATTCCCTGTTTCGGTTCCCACTTTCTCACTTCCACTGTTCGTATGTCTTCTTTTTTTTTTTAATAATCTCTCATATTTCCTTAATAGTTCGTACAATTCACTCGCTAGCATTGGATCGTCGTACTGTTTACCACCAATATATATAATAACACTATAAAAGACATTTTGACAATAAATTTAACAAGAGCTGTAAGCTCATATGGCACTTGCATGGGTCAAGATGATTTGATTGATCAAAAGTAAGTTTCGACTTTGCGGTTGAGATGCGCACTCTAAGGGAGCTGGGAACTTCATTTGTAAGCAAAACCCTTGAGGCAAAACTGCTAATGGGCTGATGGGCATCACGAAAATGCATATATTGCTTAAAAGTATTTTTTTTACTTTGCGGTCAAGATTGGTACTTTAAGGAATAATAGGATTTGGGAAGTAGCAATTTCTAAGCAAATGTTGTTGAGTCTCCTATACTCCAGCGAAGTTTCATCGTCCTAGCACATCTGGAAGTACCTTAACGCGCGATCACCGGAATCCCAGACCCCCCCCCCCCCCCCTCCTCCAACTCCACCCACAATAACTGGAGCCAATCCGGTTCTGTAAATGATTAATCCAGAGCATCTGTTTGTCATTCCGCCGAAGTTCGATCCAGATCACACCAGTATAAGCGGGTAAAGTATTTTCCGCTCTCCCCCCAATAATTGCCGGATTCGGTCCGGAAATGAAAAAGGCCACCAGATTCCAAGTCAGTTTGACCGGGTCCCTGATATGCCTTCCTAGTTTCGTCGTGAAGATCCCCCAAAAAACGGAATTCCGGGAAACCCCCTCCTCCCCCCCCTCAAGTGTCCGGATCTAGTCAAATTATGTAAAAGATTTACATGGACCAGGTGTTTGTTCTTCCCAGCAAGTTTCACTCCGATACCATCATTCTAACCGTTTCTCGAGATTTCCGGTCCAGCCCCCCCCCAAGTTCCCCCGCGGTGCCCGCAGCCAATCCGATTCAGCAAATGACTTACCTAGAGCATCTGTTTGTTCTTCCCACAAAGTTCCATTCCGATCCCTCCATTCTAAACGGGTCACGTATTCTCCCCCCCCAACAGTTGCCGGATCCGGTCCGGATATGAAAAACTTCACCGGAGAAATGTCCTCTGTTCAATTCTTAAATTTCACTAGAATCAGATCACCCATTCCAAAATTACGCATGACTGAAAATTTAGGATTCCCCTCCCTCCACTCCCCCCACCATTATCTGATCGACAAAATTTTTATTTTGAAGTCAGTTTGATTGGGTCCCTGATATGCCTGCCAAGTTTCATCGTGAAAATCCCAAAACCACCATCACCGGAATTCCGGGACCCCCCCCCCCATAAGTGTCCGGATCCAGTACAATGGCCGAAAGGACTTATCTAGAGCAGATGCTTGTTCTTCCCAACAAGTTTCACTCCGATCCCTCCATTCTAGCCGTTTCTTGAAATTTCCGGTCCCACCCCCCACCCCAACTCCCCCCTGGCTACCGAATCCGGTCAAGACTTTAAACGGGACATTACAGATACGGTATATATTCTATTCAGTTATGAAGTTTCATTACAATCCGATCATCCGTTCGAAAGTTACACACTTCTCACTTTCCCGGATTCCCCTGCCCTCCACTCCCCCCCAAAATGGTCGGATCAGAAAACTGATTATTTCTAAGTTTGTTTGGTCGGGTCACTGATATGCCTGCCAAGTTTCATTGTCCTAGCTCATCTGGAAGTACCCTAACTCGGAAAAAAGTGACAAAATGCCCTAAATTTTCAAGTTTCCAGCGCACCGCACTCCCCCGCAAATGGTCGGATCGGGAAACTGATTATTTTCAGGTTAGTTTGGTCGGGTCCCTGATATGCCTGCCAAGTTTCATTGTCCTAGCACATCTGGAAGTACCCAAACTCGGATAAGTGGGACAAAAAACTCGGACCGACCGACAGACCGACAGACGGAATTGTGATCGGTATATGGCACTTGAGCCAGAGGCTGCAAGTGCCATAAAAATTCACAATCGACACTTAATATATACAGTTTACCTTACTAATTACTACATAGAATTAAAGTGGTGTACGAAATAGGGTACAAAGGAGTTGAGGTACCTGTCAGTAGAATGTGTATTTGGGCGAACAAGTTTCGGACAATTTTCAGTTGCTGCTTTGTGTCTGGTGTTCGGTCGATTAGGGTTGGGTACTTGAAAGTCCGGTAATATAGTTCTATGAAGGTCTGAGGTCAGGCATTTGTTTCCAAAGTCCATAGTCAGTCTGTGTCGTCTATCAGAGAGAGTAGAGACCAAGCTTGTCTAATTCATCTTCATAAGACGTGTAAGTTGGGCCAAGGATAATCTTCACGACTCTCTTCTGGATACTTTCCAGTCTGTCAGTCTGTTCGTCTGTAAGTCCCAGATGCCAGACTGCACAAGAGTACTCTATACAAGGACGGATGTACGTACAGTACAGAGACCTTATAACTCTTGGTGAAAGACCAAACCTTCGAAGAAAAGCGAACGACTTAAGAAGTGGAGCTGCCTTCTGGAGAATCTTCTCCACGTGTGAATTCCACTTCAGATCCCCGTCAATCATCATACCAAGGAGCTTCACACTGTCTCTTCATTCCAGACCAATGTTTTCCATGACCGGTATATCTTTTTTAAGGAAAGAAATCCTCAAAACTGCACATTTATTAAGACTGACTGACAGCTTAACGTCAGCCAGCTCCTCCTTCATGAGATTGAAAATAGTTGACAAAGATTGCTCAGTCTGGTTAGGAGGAACAGCTCGAAGCGTCAAGGTTGATAGGTCGTCAGCGAATTTAAAACGGTTAAAAATACTGAGTAATATCTTGTTAAAAAAGATCAAAAACGTCAAAGGTCCCAACTTGTCCCAACTCTTTACAAAGTCTTATCCGTTTGTTTTGACGTGAACATTTATGAATAAATGAATGAAATTATTTCCCATTTTTAAGACAAAAGTCACACGGAGTATGACGAAAAGAAAGAAAAAAGACAAAAACACACAACAAAATCCCACCTTTATCCCCAGTCAGGTTGTTATCTTATTCTTTTGTTCTTTATTTCAGTCGGAAGTTTATACGGCCTTTGTTCACACTGATTAGTTGAAATAAACGAAATAGAGCACTCTGAACTTCTTAGGGTAGAAATGTATACCACCTACAACCCGATGAAAAATTCTTTGACTGTGTATTTGTATGGTAGTTGTACGAAAAAGTAGCATTTAGTGATATGTAGTAGTATGGAATACTTTGATTTAACATGCCTCCACTGCGTTAATCTTAAGTAGTAGTTTCCGATAGCATCCAGTCTTGCTGTAATAGCATCCATTCTGCTAGTAGTAGCATGTAGTGGCAACGGTTACTATTACTATTACAACGGTAACTCCATACGACTAGTTATCGAAAAATGTTCATCGGGAAGGCGGAATTTTGTGCGGAAAATCGAAGAAGCCGGGGAGACGATTGGCGATGATCCACTTGTTTTACGAAGCCAAAGAGAAGAAACAAAGGAAAATAACCCACGTCTAGAAAGAAGATGTGAGGGGAGGGAGTCGCCTATTTACACCTTTCGGATAACAGGCACAAACGCTGCACAAGATGGCAAGAATCGAAAACCTTTTAGTAGGCCTGCCTCCCTTTATCTCACCGTGACAATCCTGAGACTCTGATGGCCACGTGATCGGGATAGTAACCCGCGCGACTCAAAGGCCCACAGCTCAAGGTTATCAGATATTTGCATGCCGCGTCTTCCTGGAAGATTATTTGGTTTTTAGCATAGAAAAGATTGCGTAGAGAGCGCTGTGAAAGCCGCCCACGCCGTTTTCGTTTTAAGTTTCTGTTCTTAATCTGTGACATCTTTTAGTTTGTAAGCCCAAGCGCCATTTAGTTAGGTTCTCTTCTTGACTATGATGGCTTGTGTAAACAAATGATTCTTATTCTGATATGATATTATTCTTAGGATTAACAGTATAGTATACGAATTACCTATGCGGTAGGCAGTGTGACGCATGTTAGGTCCACCATGATGATGATGGTGCTGATGGAAATGATGAGGTGGTGGGGAGTCCCTTCCCTGATCTTCTGAAGCTCCAGCAGGAGTTGGAGGGGGCTTAGCTACCAGATGTATAGCTTTTCCATCCAAGTCTGTGAAAAAAATGTTTTTACAATTTGAAGCACCAAGGATACTAGACGTTGATTTTTATCCCGGTTTCCAGGGTCTTTAAAACCATATCAACTCGAGAAAACTAAAACACCCTATTACAGGAGGGGTATCCAGCCTCAGACAAGATTTCAAATTTCCAGAGAAGTCTTTCCTTCAGAATAATCTATCTGGCTTAAATAGGAAACAACAAATATGACAAACGTACTAGATTTGAAGCTAATTGAATGGTTTAAATATTGTATAGATAAATGTTGCTTCAATATTTCTTTCACCTCATTCGAACCTTAGCTCGATTTCCTCGCCGCGACTTACAAAATGATGAAAAAGGTAGAGTTACCAAAGTCAATGGCCAGAAAATCCCTTTCAAAGCCCCTTCAAAACAAAGAAAAGGCACAGAATTTGAATATTTTTGGACACATGACTGTTGAAAAAGTCATATTTCGCCTCTTGACTGTCAGGATAGCATGTACATTTCGTTTTAACATTTTTCCGGCAACATTTGAGGTAGTGTAAAAACGAGGTCAGGTACCCCTCCTGTACCACGTATCTTACGTCTAATCATGCTAGAGGTCTGGTTTTCCTCGCCGGCTTTCCTGTTTTCAACAAGGAGTAAGCTTGTGTGACATGTGGACCAGCAGAGGGTTTATATGGCAGCCAACGTTACACAGAAGATTTATTTGCCCAGAACCTGGTTTTAATCGAACCAGTTTATCTTTTCCAGACAGGTTTTCCTTGTAAAAAAAACTGGGAATTTCAAACGTCAAATAGGTTTCAAGCAAAATCAGGCATAGCTAGTAGAAATACTATTAGCCTACCATGTTGCTCAAGCTTCTGCTCATCCTTCAATACTCGTCCACAGAATATCATCCGCTGGGAATCTGCTGCTATCTTGACATCTTGCTCAATGCGCTCCTTGAACTCCTTGACCGTCAACTGGAACAAATTTCCAGCTAAAACTGATGTAGGCTACTACATTTTCTCTTAAAACTAATTTACACTAAGTATACAATTTACTGACCTGCAAATAAACAAGAGCTGTAAGCTCATATGGCACTTGCATGTGTCAAGATGATTTGATTGATCAAGAGTAAGTTTCGACTTTGCGGTTGAGATGCGCGCTATAAGGGAGCTGGAACTTCATTTGTAAGCAAAACCCTTGAGGCAAAACTGCTAATGGGCTGATGGGCATCACGAAAATGCATATATTGCTTAAAAGTATTTTTTTTACTTTGCGGTCAAGATTGGTACTTTAAGGAATAATCGGATTTGGGAAGTAGCAATTTCTAAGCAAATGTTGTTGAGTCTCCAATATTCCAGCGAAGTTTCATCGTCCTAGCACATCTGGAAGTACCTTAACGCGCATCACCGGAATCGCAGACCCCCCTCCCCCTCCTCCAACTCCACCCACAATAACCGGAGCCAATCCTGTTCTGTAAATGATTAATCCAGAGCATCTGTTTGTCATTCCCAAGAAGTTCGATCCAGATCACACCAGTCTAAGCGGGTCAAGTATTTTCCGCCCTCCCCCCGATAATTGCCGGATTCGGTCCGGAAATGAAAAAGGTCACAAGAGAAAAATGTCCTCTGTTTAATTCTTAAATTTCACTCGAATCCGATCACCCGTTCCAAAGTTACGCATGACTCAATATTCCGGATTCCCCTCCCTCAACTCCCCCCCCCCCAAGATTATCATATCGAGGATTTTTTTTTATTTATTTTTCAGTTTGACCGGGTCCCTGATATGCCTTCCAAGTTTCGTCGTGAAAATCCCCCAAAAACGGAATTCCGGGATACCCCTCCTCCCCCCCCCCCCTTAAGTGTCCGGATCCAGTCAAATTATGTAAAAGATTTATACGGACCAGATGTTCGTTCTTCCCAGCAAGTTTCACTCCGATACCATCATTCTAACCGTTTCTCGAGATTTCCGGTCCACCCCCCCCCCCCCCCCCACCCCACCCAGCTCCCCCGCGGTGCACGTAGCCAATCCGATTCAGCAAATGACTTACCTAGAGCATCTGTTTGTTCTTCCCACAAAGTTCCATCCCGATCCCTCCATTCTAAACGGGGCACGTATTCCCCCCCCCCCAATAGTTGCCGGATCCGGTCCGAATATGAAAAAATCATCGGAGAAATGTCCTCTGTTGAATTCTTAAATTTCACTCGAATCCGATCAACCATTCCAAAATTACGCATGACTGAAAATTTCGGATTCCCCTCCCTCCACTCCCCCCACCATTATCTGATCGACAAAATTTTTATTTTGAAGTCAGTTTGATTGGGTCCCTGATATGCCTGCCAAGTTTCATCGTGAAAATCCCCAAAACCACCATCACCGGAATTCCGGGACCCCCCCCCCCCCATAAGTGTCCGGATCAAGTACAATGGCCTAAAGGACTTACCTAGAGCAGATGCTTGTTCTTCCCAGCAAGTTTCACTCCGATCCCTCCATTCTAACCGTTTCTTGAAATTTCCGGTCTCCCCCCCCCCAACTCCCCCCTGGCTACCGAATCCGGTCAAGACTTTAAACGGGACATTACAGATATATATTCTGTTCAGTTATGAAGTTTCATTACAATCCGATCATCCGTTCGAAAGTTACACACTTCTCAATTTCCCGGATTCCCCTGCGGATTCCCCTCCCTCCACTCCCCCACCATTATCTGATCGACAATATTTTTATTTTGAAGTCAGTTTGATTGGGTCCCTGATATGCCTGCCAAGTTTCATCGTGAAAATCCAAAAAACCACCATCACCGGAATTCCGGTCCCCCCCCCCCCCATAAGTGTCCGGATCCAGTACAATGGTCTAAAGGACTTATCTAGAGCAGATGCTTCCCAGCAAGTTTCCTTCCCAGCAAGTTTCACTCCGATCCCTCCATTCTAACCGTTTCTTGAAATTTCCGGTCTCCCCCCCCCAACTCCCCCCTGGCTACCGAATCCGGTCAAGACTTTAAACGGGACATTACAGATATATATTCTCTTCAGTTATGAAGTTTCATTACAATCCGATCATCCGTTCGAAAGTTACACACTTCTCAGTTTCCCGGATTCCCCTGCCCTCCACCCCCCCCCCCCCAAAATGGTCGGATCAGAAAACTGATTATTCCTAATTTTGTTTGGTCGGGTCTCTGATATGCCTGCCAAGTTTCATGGTCCTAGCACAACTGGAAGTACCCTAACTCGAAAAAGTGTGACAAAATGCCCTAAATTTTCAAGTTTCCAGCGCCCCGCACTCCCCCCCATATGGTCGGATCGGGAAACTGATTATTTCCAGGTTAGTTTGGTCGGGTCCGTGATATTCCTGCCAAGTTTCATTGTCCTAGCTCATCTGGAAGTACCCTCACTCGAAAAAGTGTGACAAAACGCCCTAAATTTTCAAGTTTCCAGCGCCCCAACTCCCCCGCATATGGTCGGATCGGGAAACTTATTATTTCCAGGTTACTTTGGTCAGGTCCCTGATATTCCTGCCAAGTTTCATTGTCCTAGCTCATCTGGAAGTACCCTAACTCGAAAAAGTGTGACAAAATGCCCTAAATTTTCAAGTTTCGAGCGCCCCCACTCCCCCGCATATGGTCGGATCGGGAAACTGATTATTTCCAGGTTCGTTTGGTCGGGTCCCTGATATTCCTGCCAAGTTTCATTGTCCTAGCTCATCTAGAAGTACCCTAACTCAGAAAAAAGTGACAAAATGCCCTAAATTTGCAAGTTTCCAGCGCCCCGCACTCCCCCCCATATGGTCGGATTGGGAAACTGATTATTTCCAGGTTAGTTTGGTCAGGTCCCTGATATGCCTGCCAAGTTTCATTGTCCTAGCACATCTGGAAGTACCCTAACTCGGATATGTGGGACAAAAAAACTCGGACCGACCGACAGACCGACAGACCGACAGACGGAATTGTGATCGGTATATGGCACTTGAGCCAGAGGCTGCAAGTGCCATAAAAACTTATATAGCCTACTTTTTGTATATGAACCCAGTTAAAATTAAGATAAATTAATAACTTACCATAGAAAGTCAAAATACCTCATGCTAAGCAAAGACATGGGTTAAACAGTCTGAAGTCCCCAATCTCAAGCACCATACCACCCCCTATTGATATAACACTATTTCATTTCTTTCAATCAAACTCCTTAAACTATCTTTATAGCTACTGCCAGTGATTGGACACGAAACAATTGTGTTTAAGAGTGTAGGCAAATTCTTTTTTTAACATTTGAGGTAGTGTAAAAAAGAGGTCAGGTACCCCTCCTGTACCACGTTTGTACCTCTGTTTTGTTTGGGCCTCATAAATTTCTTGTTGCTCCGCCGTCCTCCACAAGCGGGTTATAAGAAAAATTTGTATTCACAAATAATACAACATCCTCGTACAGAGCTTATTTACAGGAACAGCTATTTACATAATTCGAGAGCAGCAATTCCTCAGTTGTCTTCCAGTTTTAACACAAAACAAAGATACACTATGAATAACATATGAACTAACCTGTGACGAGACTTGAAATGTGTGGTTGGTTGAATCTAAGCACTTAACAGTAATACTGATGGTTTTGTCCTCCATCCTGAAATATATGTAGGCCATTATGTCTCTGATTAAGGTGGGGTTTGTTCGTTACCACTTTCTTGTCATACTATCTAAATATTAATCCAGTCTAGTACACTAGCCCTTTTTCAGTCACGGTGCTCAAACGTCTAGCACCGTGCCTGAGTGCTGGACGTTTGTGCACTGTACCTTGAAATTCATGCATGGTGCATGGATTTCAGCATATAGTGCACACATGAAAAAGTAAACTCAAGCCGATATTTAGTGTGTAACGATAGAAATTGTGCTTTTTCATGTGTGCACTGTATGCTTAAATCCATGCACCATGCATGAATTTCAAGGTACAGTGCTCAAACGTCTAGCACTCAGGCATGGTGCTAGACATTTAAGCACCGTGACGGAAGAAGGGCTAGTGTACTAGACTGTATCAATCTAGAAAAAGTTTATCGTAAGGGAGACACTTTTGCACAAGGGATGAACTAACCTATCCAGGATCAACTAATAACAAGACCGAAGGCTTCGATGGGATCCCAAAAGTTCAATACATGATCCAGACAATCGGGTCTTATAGAGGTCTAGTCTTCGCCAGACTCCATGACCATTTTTACTATTAAAATTCAGAAATAGATTAAGGCCAAATAACTAATCATCTGAGAAAACCAAGTTCACATATGGATTCAGCATGTGTGCTTAAACCCTGTAAGTCATATCTATTTTGACGAAACAGATCGAAACTTCCTGCCTTACTTCTGCCAATTTTCCGGTTTCAGTGGAATTTCGGAGCTACTTGTCCGGCGATGAAATAAAGCTCAAAAAACGAATTCAGCATATCACATTACTTGTTTGAAAGCTGTTCAAAATATTTTGTTTGCCCCTTAATTAGAACCCCCTCTCCCATCCCTAAATGTAGGGCTTCAGAGCCCATCTACGAACTCGACCTTTCCCTTGACCCAAAGGATCCTCACACCAAGTTTCATGAAAATATCTCATTCTGTTCGAGAGTTATCGTGCTTACAGACCGACAAACGGACAACTTTTGCGATGTCATAGGTATCCCTCCACTTACGTTTTGGGATAAAAAAAAAAAAACAAGAAAGAAAGGTTGCCGGTCTTGGAACATCTGTGGTCTACACCAGTGGTTCCCAACCTTTTCTATGCCGCATATCCGTAATCAAGGTTCGAAAAGATTGCGTACCCCCTTTTTCAGAACGTGAAAAGACGATATTCATTATCATAAATGATAAGGCCTACATGTGCAGAAACATATACAAAATCAATGAGGCAATCACTAGAGGCTGCTTTGTACCTAAAATTTTGTCGAATCTCGGCTCGACGTCATTGACGGCAATACTTTTTACAGTCAGCCGTTTCTGTGTTTGGTTTTGATGTTATTCGTGCTTTCATCAAGCTGCATCACAAACTTTTTCGTTGGCTCAGTTCGCAACCTGAATGACAATATTACTTGCAATGTCTTCATTTTTTCTTGAAACAGTATTGTTTGATACAGGAACAGATTTTACGGCAGTATGCTAGCTGTTTTGGAATCAACATTATTTCACTGACTTTCACTAGGGCTTGTAATCAGAGGCGTCACGCACAGGTTAACAACAACCCTCCCCCCAAAAAGGTAGGCCCGACGATTAAAAAGAAAAGAGTCTGCGCGAAGCGCCACGATTTTTCGTAAAAGCAATTATTTAAAAAAAAAAAAAAAACAGTCGGTAAAAACTACCTGTCGGTCAGTAAAAATACCTTGCCCCTTAAGATACATTTTGGCTGGTGCTACTATGCTGATAGCCTTAGGCTTTCGACAATCATAAATGAGTGAGACGAGATTTTGAAGCTATAGCTATAAAATCTCGTCTTTACAGATTTACTGTATACAGGCTAAATCAGTTTTGGTTCCTTCGCGTACCCATCGCAAGGGTCTCGTACCACCGTTTGGGAACCAATGGTCTACAACAACTCATCCTCTTACGACCATATTAAAAATGGAACTTAAGTCCAGAAATTATGAGCTGGCTATTCCAGGTTAAAAACTAATGTGTCAGCGTAGAAAAAACTTGAGGCGTTTTTCTGTGCTCCCACAAACAGTTTGTGGGTCGACTGTAGTAGTTGCATTTTTTCAGAAACCATGGTATCTGTTACCACGGTAACTGGATCTGCAATTAGTCGTTTTTGCAGTAACCGTGGTATCTGATAGGCCTATACGGTTGCTCTGCAAAAACGACAATTGCCGAAACTGCACTTTTCGAAGTCATTCCAAAAGAAAAACTGATATTCAGTCACGTCACTAAGTGCCAAACTTCTTTCCCACCAATTTGACTAAAATTTATAAAACCGAAATGACTTTTTCAGATAAAACGACCAGTTACCACGGTCGGACCGTGGTATCTGAATATCTGATAGACTTAAAATATCACGATAACTGGCCAGATACCAAGATAACTGGCCAGATACCACGATAACTGCAAAAACGCCTTTTGGCCATGGTATCAGATAACACAATAACTACAAAACGACTTTAGACCGTGGTACCATATACCATGGTATCTGCAAAAACACAACTAGCGTTTCCGTGGTCTTTCTTGCGGCCAACTAGTGTGTTTCCGCGACCAACAAGATGTTCGTGGCTCAAATTCGACAAACAACTGGCGAGGTGATTGTCGATTTTGTGGCTTTGTGGCTCAGCAAAATAGTGTCTAAACAATAAAGCTAACTACTTTTTCAAGCATGTAGACTTAAACCTGAAGATGCTTTTTGTACATAATGGTAAGGAAATAAGCCTGGAGTTCTATTTATTGAGATTTTACATGAATTTTATTTTTATTTTTAGATATTTGAAATTACCGCCAAAAAAATAGACAAAACGGCATTTCCGCGAGTTTCAACTAGTGGCTCGACTGGGTGTGGCACACAATCGTGTTTCCGCGACAAACACTCAGAAGTGTGTGGCCCACAACTGTGTCGCGGAAAAAGGCATTTGATCTGAGATATCTCTGGAAAGTGAGCCAATCACTTCTATCCAAGATAGCTTAAGTTTTCCAGCTAAATCAGACTTTTAGCTACCTCTTCCTATTGGGAAACTGCAATAGGCTAACAGGATTAGATAATTTTCAAGCATGTGAAACCAAAAGCGTTCGACATATTGGTACTTGAGAACGAGTGAGCTTCAACATATATTCAAATAATGCGTAAAACGGATACGTCAGCTACGATGAAAGTCGTCAGCTACAATGAAAGTCAGCTTGGGCTCAAGGAATATTTGTAGTGAGCTTCAACAGTACCCTAAGCTAAGGTACCGTGGGCAACAGAACAAAGATCACAAATGCAGATCTTTCCATTTTTTTATTCTGGCACATCTAACTTCCACTTTGCTTTAGGAACAAAACCATTTCTTTTCCCAAGTTTACCCAAAAATCAGGAGAGCTCCAAGGACCTTAGTACATGACTGGTAATGCACACAAATCAGTCATTTTGAGTTTTCCCAAACTTCCTAAGTGTGTCCCATTTCCCAGTCTATAACAAATGCCTAAATTTTTAGAAAGTGCCAAATATTTGTTGCACCAAAAGCTTGGAATAGCCTATGACAAATGCCAGTACAGCCAAGTCACATGCTGAAGTTCCCTAAATCACTAAACAATAATTTCAAATGTTTATTCTCTTTATCCCAGCATTTGGCATACCTTAACCATTATTTAGCATAATATCACACATGGTGGATAATATCACACTTTAAGTGGCCAAGCAAAAAATCAGGGATTTGTGGCTTCGGTGCTTAAAAGCCACAGTACTTGAATGGTAGATCCATCAAAGATTGCTACACTACAACATTTCTAATTTATTCTCTATTTTCTTGTTCCGGGGTTTATTCTAGGGTGAAGAGTTCTACAAACCAGACAAATAGTTAAAGAAGACCTCAAGTCAACTGATCCTTTTCAGAAAAGTTAACACAATAGTTTTTCTTTTTGTTGTTGTTGTTATGGCACTTGCAGCATCTGGCTCAAGTGCCATATACCGATCACAATTCCGTCTATCGGTCTGTCTGTCTGTCGGTCGGTCCAAGTTTTTTGTCCCACTTATCCGAGTTAGGGTACTTCCAGATGTGCTAGGACAATGAAACTTGGCAGGCATATCAGGGACCCGACCAAACTAACCTGGAAATAATCAGTTTCCCGATCCGACCATATGCGGGGGAGTGCGGGGCGCTGGAAACTTGAAAATTTAGGGCATTTTGTCACTTTTTTCCGGGTTAGGGTACTTCTAGATGAGCTAGGACAATGAAACTTGGCAGGAATATCAGGGACCCGACCAAACGAACCTGGAAATAATCAGTTTCCCAATCCGACCATATGCGGGGGAGTGAGGGCGCTCGAAACTTGAAAATTTAGGGCATTTTGTCACACTTTTTCAAGTTAGGGTACTTCCAGATGAGCTAGGACAATGAAACTTGGCAGGAATATCAGGGACCTGACAAAAGTAACCTGGAAATAATAAGTGTTCGACCAACCATATGCGGGGGAGTGCGGGGCGCTGGAAACTTGAAAATTTAGGGCATTTTGTCACACTTTTTCGAGTGAGGGTACTTCCAGATGAGCTAGGACAATGAAACTTGGCAGGAATATCAGGGACCCGACCAAACCAACCTGGAAATAATCAGTTTCCCGATCCGACCATATGCGGGGAAGTGGGGGCGCTGGAAACTTGAAAATTTAGGGCATTTTGTCACACTTTTTCTAGTTAGGGTACTTCCAGTTGTGCTAGGACCATGAAACTTGGCACGCATATGAGAGACCCGACCAAACAAACTTAGAAATAATCAGTTTTCTGATCCGACCATTTTTTTTTTGGGGGGGGGGTGGAGGGCAGGGGAATCCGGGAAATTGAGAAGTGTGTAACTTTCGAACGGATGATCGGATTGTAATGAAACTTCATAACTGAATGGAATATATATCTGTAATATCCCGTTTAAAGTCTTGACCGGATTCGGTAGCCAGGGGGGAGTTGGGGGGGGGGGGGGACCGGAAATTTGAAGAAACGGTTAGAATGGAGGGATCGGAGTGAAACTTGCTGGGAAGAACAAGCATCTGCTCTAGATAAGTCCTTTAGACCACTGTACTGGATCCGGACACTTAAGAGGGGGGGGGGTCCCGGAATTCCGGTGATGGTGGTTTTCGGGATTTTCACGATGAAACTTGGCAGGCATATCAGGGACCCAATCAAACTGACTTCAAAATAAAAATTTTGACGATCAGATAATGGTGGGGGGATTGGAGGGAGGGGAATCCGAAATTTTCAGTCATGCGTAATTTTGGAATGGGTGATCGGATTCGAGTGAAATGTAAGAATTGAACAGAGGACATTTCTCCGATGATTTTTTCATATCCGGACCGGATCCTGCAACTATTGGGGGGGGGGGGGAAATACGTGACCCGTTTAGAATGGAGGGATCGGGATGGAACTTTGTGGGAAGAACAAACAGATGCTCTAGGTAAGTCATTTGCTAAATCGGATTGGCTACGTGCACCGCGGGGCAGCTGGGGGGGGGGTGGACCGGAAATCTCGAGAAACGGTTAGGATGATGGTATCGGAGTGAAACTTGCTGGGAAGAACAAACATCTGGTCCATGTAAATCTTTTACATAATTTGACTGGATCCGGACACTTGAGGGGGGGAGGAGGGGGTTTCCCAGAATACCGTTTTTTGGGGGGTTTTCACGACGAAACTTGGAAAAAAAAATCCTCAATATGATAATCTTGGGAGGGGAGTTGAGGGAGGGGAATCCGGGATATTGAGTCATGCGTAACTTTCGAACGGGTGATCAGATTCGAGTGAAATTTAATAATTAAACAGAGGACATTTTTCTCTGGTGACCTTTTTCATTTCCGGACCGAATCCGGCAATTATTGGGGGGAGGGTGGAAAATACTTGACCCGCTTAGACTGGTGTGATCTGGATCGAACTTCGTGGGAATGACAAACAGATGCTCTGGATTAATCATTCACAGAACCGGATTGGCTCCGGTTATTGTGGGTGTAGTTGGGGGAGGGGGGGGGGGTCTGGGATTCCGGTGATTGCCTGTTAAGGTACTTCCAGATGTGCTAGGACGATGAAACTTCGCTGGAATATTGGAGACTCAACAACATTTGCTTAGAAATTGCTACGTCCCAAATCCGATTATTCTCTGATTATTCCTTAAAGTACCAATCTTGACCGCAAAGTAAAAAAATACTTTTAAGCAATATATGCATTTTCGTGATGCCCATCAGCCCATTAGCAGTTTTGCCTCAAGGGTTTTGCTTACAAATGAAGTTCCAGCTCCCTTAGAGTGCGCATCTCAACCGCAAAGTCGAAACTTACTTTTGATCAATCAAATCATCTTGACCCATGCAAGTGCCATATGAGCTTACAGCTCCTGTTTTTTTTTGGGGGGGGGGCCTGAGAAAAAAATCATTGTAAAGTTTTTCACTTAATGTGGCTACCGGTCCCATAATCCTACAGCAACAGCATACAGCAACTAATTTTTGCACCTTCTCCCACTTACTCGCAACCAATTTTCACTCTTCTCCCAGCCGTCATCAGAATATACAGACAAATCTTGTCAGCCCACTCAAGAAAGCTTTCAGCTAAACAGCAGGTAAAACATAAATAAATTTGAATCTATAATCTGCGAAATTGCCCATTGCATCTGCACAAAAAAAAGAAAAGGCAGGAACACTGTTCTGATTTTCTTCTTCTTCTTCCTTGACACATTTCTATGTTCAGAGACTTGTTTTGCAAGATTAACCTAACTGACGAACAAGGATCAGAGTAATTATGCGTCCTTCATGCTGTCAACGAAAAAGTCTCTGACTTGCTGGACTTGGAATTTCTTCCATAGCGTTTACTCTGGCAATGAACAAAGCTCCAATTTTTGGATTTGGACCACATATTTGGATGATATTTTTTCCGCAAGAACCAATTCCTTCCCTTTTGTATTCTTTCTTGCTGCTTGGCTTAGACAGAACTTCACCTTGAGCTGTGTTTTTTTTCCTAGAGACTCTAGTTTAGCTTTTCTCTATTTTTGAACTCAACCCAAAGTACAAGGTAAGAGGAGGGGCACAGCAGCTATAATAAAGTACAAAACTGGATTTTAGTATAACATACTCACACTTTGTAAGCTCAATTTACAAGTTTACTTTGGTTTGTCGAGAATTTTGAAAATTCGCTCCTAATTACTGAACAGAGATGTTGAAACTGAACTTCAGCCTCTGTTCATTGTTTCAGGAGCAACGAACAAAGCGGTGGTTCAACTGAACTAAGAAAACTCCTTATTCTCTACAGTCTAAAGCCGTTCACGAACAATGTTATAAAGAAAACGCTCATAGTAAAACAACGGTTGGAACTGCAGGTACTAGTAAAACAACGGTCCAAGATTTCAAATTTCCAAATAAATCTTTCCTTCAGAATAGTCTATCTGGCTTAAAAAGAAACCAAAAAATATGACACACATATAACTGAATGGTTTACATATTGGATAAATAAAAATTGCTTCAATATTTCTAGTTAAACATATTTGATATTTTTCTTTTCAAACAAGATCCCTTCATTCTAGCCTTACCTCGATTGACTACAAAATGATTTTCAATGCAGCTTCAAAACAAAGAAAAGGCACAGAATTTGAATATTTTTGGAAACATGACTGTTAAAAAAGTCATATTTTACCTATTCACTGTCAGGACAGCATGTACATTTTATTTTAACATTTTCATCGCAAAAATCGAGGTAGTGTAAAAACGAGGTCAGGTACCCCTCCTGTAGGTACTAAGTATAGCCTGCTTCTTTATTTCTCATAATCCAATCAGCCTATCCCTCCTAGCCTACTCCTTCTGCAAATAAACATCATTCAGAAGGCTTTCCAAATTAAAGTCTATTTAAGCTGATCTACTAAACACAGAGGATAGCAAATCTTCAAAATTGCATCATCCACCAAAAAAAGAACAACAAATAAACAATCACAATATTTAAAAATAAAAACAGACAATTCAAAATGCTTAGGAGCAAAGTAATTTCAAACCCAAACTGAAGGAAAAGGTGGAAGACCAGTGAGTAGAAGTGTCTGAATTTGAAGAAGGCCTGACTGACATTAGAAGAACAGACTGGCAACCTATGGCCAGACCAAGAACAGAGGGGTCTTCCTTCCAAAAACCCAAATGGCCTAAGACTAGAAAAAAGGACAACTACTGATGCTACGTATCCTACTATAAAATCAAAGAGACTGCTTTACTATGTATTCAAACTTGTTTTTTGACAATCCAACAATTTCTTCTAAATTTTTAAATCTCTTCTCTTTCTTCTCATAAATCTCATCTCTAGCGAGAATTTAAGAGCGCTGCCTATCTTTTATCATTTTGACCCACCGAATTACTTACAACATTTCTGGACAACAGAGTACTCTAAACGTCGTGCCAGTCGTCAAGTCGTCTTCTTTCAAAAGAAAGCGACGATAAAATCAGACAAATAGAAAAAAGTTGGCTTTGACTAAATTGTACCATAATTCCATGCAATCGTGATGTGCAGAGCGTCGTCGAGCTGTTGTAGGACCCAACATAGTAGGTCGTTTTATAAACCTAAATTTTAAAATATGTATTCACCGATAGGAATAAACTACAGTTTTTCGTTTTCTGAGGTCAAACACATCAAATGGGTACGACGTCACACTTGTATGGAATTACGATAAAACTTAGTTTGGACCAAAAAATTGTATTCCCCCTTAACCCAAACTGGCTAAAAAAGTCTAAGAGGGTCAGTGGATCCCAATGACTATATTCTAGAAGAAGAAGACTGCCACTAAGCAACCAGCCAGCTTCTAACAACCTTTAGGCTAAGTGTAAGTAAACCACTACTACTGCAAGTGTTACCCTTTTGGATGTTTCCTTGTAGCTATTAAAAAATCATGGACAACAGGGCCCAACCAGCGAATGACGTTATCCACTGCTTCCTGGCCGAAGATTGAAAACTAAGTGTCTTTTTTGGTGTGTTTAATTGTATAATTTATTTGTTATTTATTTTCTTTCATTTAACTCCATTTACTCATTTATTCCTATTTGTTTTTACCCTTAATTTGAAAACCCCTCCTCTGGCTCTGCCTCGAAATTACGGCTAAAGGACCCGTCTATGGACTTGGCCTGTACTTTGCCAGTGAATCCTCATACAAAGTTTGAACAACAGATATTAACCCCTTCGACCCCCTGACCTATAAAAACCCAATAAACTTTGCGCACCCGCAAAACCCAATAAAAACCCAATAAACTTTGCGCACCAAGTTTCATAAAAATATCTCATTACCTTCAAGAGTTATCGTCTTGAAAGACCGACGGATGGACAGACAGACGACTTTTACGAAGTCATAGGTACCACTTACGATTTGGGATTGCAAAAACCGCGTGGATTGTCGAGATGCCAAGTTCAATACCAATGAGGCAAGAAGAAGAAGGTTAGTCCAGTCAACCAAAATCCCCTGATTTTTGGATACCCTATGCCAAACGCTGGGCATATCTAGCGTTTGGCATAGCCTATGCCTAATGCTGGATACCCTATGCCAAACGCTGGATAGCTGTTGGTACCCAAACCTTGACCTACCTCACTACAGATGAATTCTGATTGGTTGATTTCTGAACTTCACTCTAATCATCAATATTTTGCCAGCGTTAGGCATAGGGTATACCAAACGCTAGATATACCTAGAGTTTGGAATAGGCTTTCCCAAAATCAGGGGTTTGTGGTACACTGGGTTAGTCGCCATGAAAAAAGATGAAATCTGGGGAATCATCAGAGTTGAAATGGAAACCTTGGAAAACATAATTCAAATACAGGAAAAATTGAGTCTCCAATATTTAGGTTACCAATTGAGGAATAGACAAAGAGACAAATACGCGCTTTGCCCAGCGTGGACACGGCAATGATTGAAAGCATTCCATTCTCTGTAGTGGGAATGTCTATTTACCTTAAGTAGTGAAAAAAGCCTGGATTGGTTCCAGGCCTGGTTCCAAAAAACTGGACCAGTTCACATCCCCATGTCACGGAAATTAATAAAATAAAAGTTCCATCTGTGTCTTATTATGTCCAGGTACCTCCATTTGACAGGAAGGTTAGACAGGTTTTAAGGTGCGAACGCGATATAAAGTGGTAGAATGAGTGATGTTTTTCATCAATTGTTTGTATAGAGTGATGTCTTCATCAGTTGTGTTTTAGACTGATGTTTCACCAGCAGTTGTGAATTGGGGGATTGGGACTGTGGCCCGTTAGATATCCTATGCCAAATTCTGGATACACCTAGCGTTTGGCATAGCCTACAGGACGGGTATCCAACCTCAAATTTATATGACCTAACTTGGCCTGAAAACCTTACAAGGAAATTTCTGTGCAGTCCAGAACAGGTCTGGGTCACTCAGGGTTTCCGTCTTGACAGTTAGGGCCTTTTTAAAACTGGACTGAGATTTCCTTCCATCCTTTTTAGGACAGGTTTGAAGTTGTGTAAATTCAGGGTTGGATATCCCTCATGTATGCCTAACCCTGGATACCCTATGCCAAACTATGGATACCTGTTGGTACCCTAACCTATCCCACTGTAGGTGAATTCTGATTGGTTGATTTCTGAGCTTCACTCAAATCATCAATATTTTACTTGGTTCAGTGGCAAACGAGCCCATTTTCGTGACAGGCAAGCCAATATTTTACCAACAGGACTTGACATTCTACCAAAAATGCGCCGTTGCCGGCGTACATTCCTTGTTCACGCGTTATAGAACTGTTGAGAAAATCAGTTGTGACGCATCAGCTGAGACTTTTTTTGTAAGGAAAGTTTGTAAATTTTTCATTCACTCCCTGGCTTTAATGTTTGCCAGATGGGCCCAAGAATATACCAAGCATTCGGTAGTCTAGCAAACCAGAAAAACCTGATAGGCACTGCCCAAGTAGCTGTGCACTACTTAATGATTCACGTGGCTGTCTTTTTCACTTGCAAACTTAGGCGATTTTTTTGCTATGGACCGTGTAACCTTGGGTTGCAAGTGCCATATAGCGAATGTAATATGTGTCCGCTGTCGGTCTGTGACTTGTTGGTCTGCCCAAATACTATTGATCACTTAACTCTCCTTGCCGATGCAAAATCGCCGTGTACCTAGCGGAAGAGTGGGAAGCGGCACCACAGCTGTCCCGAACGGGCGCCGTGATTGGTTGACAAATGATTGAGTTGTTGAGTTTGAGTCGTTCGTGAGACGTTTTCTCGTTCTTCTTGAGGATCAATGGCGTGTTTTGGACTTAGTTATATAGAGTATTTATATAGTTCGTGAGCTAGGACTAGCACATCCGGACTAGGCAATCCGTTTTTGTTTTTTTTTTGATAGCTGGTAGGAGCAGTTTTCCCAGATATACTGCTTACGTGTCCGAACCACATCCGACAACGGTGAGGGTAGTTTGAAGGGCGGGGAGGGGGGGGGGGGGAGGGGCAGGCACAGATTCTGTGACACGCGTCATCAAACCAAACGGACAGAAAAAGGGACGTAAAACTTGGAGCAAGTTCAGGGACCCTAGAAAGTGCTCTGATTTGAATGAAACCTCCCCAGGATGTGCCATTTATCCGCACCCGACAACGGTGGGGGGAGTTTCAGGGAGGTAACGGATATTTCGTGACGTAGAGACAGAACGGGCGAACTTGGAAGATCCTCAACTTGGAAGTTGGTAGACCCTAGATATGTAGATATTCCTTCAGCCAGAGCTGACTGCAAAAGATATCGAAATTCATTAGCTATTTAGGCTAGTTTGAGACCCGAACCGAATCGACGTCGATAGGGTGAGGGTAGGAACAGGGCGTACCGGACGTTATTCCGGAAGTTCTCCCATTCGAGATTCTAGATGCTTCTAGATTCTAGATGCAATGAATGTGCCATTTATGTGTTCGAGCCTCTTATGGCAGCAGTGACGGGCTTGGAGGGGGGGGGGGGGAGAGGAATTTTCTGAAACGCCTAGGGACCAAACGGGTTCATCGATTGGTATAACAAAATACAAAGGTGATGTGCGCTAGCGATACAATTTTGAGACCTGTGCCTCGTACAAACTTGTGCCGGCAGAGTCGGGTCTGGCGGGGGGGGGGGGGGGGGAAGTCACTGATTAAAGTGGACTATTTGTCGGATTGATTGCTTACCGAGCTTATTTACCACACCATAAAGACCAACAAAAGAAACAAGAATCCCGATTTGCCAAGAAGGCTTTTTCCGATCACACTGTGGGTAGTCGTGAACCAAAAGGCGGTTCGTTGGTGAAAACAGACAAATGACAAAAAAAAAATTTGCCCATGAGGTCGATTTACCGACAAGGAACGGAACGGAACGAAACTTATTAGATAGTGCAAAAACGATACGTCAGCTGGATTTGGTTAGAGCTATATTTTGGCCCTTCTTGGCAAGGGTCCTCTTAAGGCTCAAAGCCGCTCAAGTTGGAAAAAAGAACTTGCGGAAAAACAAACTAAAGATTCTAGCTTAGCGTTAAATATTTGACTTCGTGAATTTCTTTGTGAGAGCTGCTTGAAGTTAAAAGGTTGCTGTGATTTATTTTGGACACTGATGCTGTTTTCGCTGCTCGATTGGGTCGTTGATCGGGTAGATTTTCTGTATTTGGGTCGACTTTGGTTTTGTCGTAGAGAAGAGCTTGGCGTCTGAATTTCCTTTCGCTGATGATGCCGTTCTATGTTTCTGGTAGTGAGTATTCGCCTGTGCCTCTGTTGATCCCTGAGCGGTTTTTCGTAATTCCAACGGCTTCTTTTGTAGTTTGATGAAGTCCGGTGCATGTTGCAAGAATTTGGGCTACTCAATATGATTCCATGACAACTCGCCACACCGACGACTCGCCACACCGACGACTCGCCAAACCAACAACTCGCCACACCAATAACTTGCCACACCGTCATTTCGCCATAGGCACGACTCGTCACTGAGACGACTTGCCACACAACCAACTCGCCACATGGACAACTCGCCACAAAAATAATGTTTAGGTAAAAAAAGAAAGAAAATATTCCAAAAATATGACATTTAGCTTCAGTTGAACAAAGGGAATTTGGGTCCCTAACTAATTAATCCTTTCAGTTTTCAATCTGCAATAATAATCCGATGTCGCAGTTAAATATAAACACATAGCGGTCAATAATTCTGTGTGGTATTAAGATGTCCCGACACGCACCGATCGAATATCTGGGCATCTTCCACGAACCAACAACAACATAGAAGGTTGGCATCTCAGCTTTAACCAGCTGATAGGATCAAGCCACCCAAGTCTTTGTCATTGCCTGAAATGTTTCAGGATCGAAGAAAATTTGCGAAAGGCCGACGTGGACCGGATCAAGGCAGGTTGTTCTCCTCCTCGGCTAAAGAAACAATACTTGAAGACTAACCAGAGAATCGAAAGAATTGTCAGTAGGTATAACCGTCGCAGTGCTCTTGATTTATTGAGAGGCATTGCCCATAATTATCTCTTCCGTTAAAAAAAAATCGAATAAATAGTAATTGAATAAAGTATTTTATGCTATAAATGTGGCGAGATGTCGCACTGTGGCAAGATGTCTGTGTGTCGGCTTGTCGCTGTGGCAGGTTGTCGCTGTGGCGAGCTATCGGTGTGGCAAGCTATCGGTGTGGCAGGTTGTCGTTGTGGCAAGATGTCACTGTGGCAAGATATCGGTGTGGCGAGTAGTCGGTTCCCAGCTGTCGCTGTGGCGAGATGTCACGACACAACTAAAAATGGACAACATGGGATCGGTTTTCGAAAACGTGTTCTGCCAGAGTGCCGATTTGAAGTTGTAATTTGGACGGTGTCCGTTGGAAAGGGCGTAGATCTCCTGTTCGTGTTCTGTGAGCCTCTTTTCGAAAGTCATCTCTGAACGGAACGAGAAAGTAGTTGTCGGTGCCTTTGCCCCTAAAGGTTTACCGGCTTACAGGCGAGACTTTTCCGGTCACAACATAAAAGACTTTGCACCGACAAACGGTTTCAACGGTCTCACATTTTATTACTGATTCAACAAGTTTTTTGCGAGTCCAGAAGGAAACGGAAGAGTATTCGCTGTTTACCGACAAGACTTTTCCCAGTCACTGCAAAAAAGGAAAAAAAAAACGAAAGGAGGATCTCGGTTTGCCGACAAGGCCTTTGCCGATCATCCGCTTGATTTTCCGAGAAGGCTTTTGTCATACCAGAAAGGAACGAAAATCAATTTGTCCTAAGCATTGGACTTATTCCGGTGACCGCATCGGAAAGTACCAGCAATCGAAATGAGTGATCTTAATTCGCGACCAAGCTTTTGAGATCATCGGGCTTTTCCGACAAATTTTTTTTTTTGGTTCCAGAAAATGAACGAGAAACGGGTTTGTCGGTTCTTCTAATTTACCGAGAAGGCTTTTTCCAATCATCGGGGAGCAGCAGGATCACTCAAATGTGGGTCGTTCATGGGAGCTAACTGATAAACGACCAATATGAAGTTCCCGGATTTACCGACAGAGCTGTTGTCGGTTCCAGAAACGGAATCAGCACCGACAAACACTACCAATTTCCCGACAAAATGTTTCTTGATCGCACGGCAAGTACTGCTGATTTACCGACTTTAAGTTTCCTGATCGCACGGCAAGTACTGCCGATTTACTGACGATAAGTTTCCTGATCGCACGGCAGGTACTGCCGATTTACCGACGATAAGTTTCCTGATCGCACGGCAAGTACTGCCGATTTATCGACGGTAAGTTTCCTGATCGTACGGCAAGTAGCCTACTGCCGATTTACCGACGATAAGTTTCCTGATCGTACGGCAAGTACTGCCGATTTACCGACGATAAGTTTCCTGATCGTACGGCAAGTACTGCCGGTTTTCCGACGATAAGTTTCCTGATCGCACGGCAAGTGCTGCCGATTTACCGACGATAAGTTTCCTGATCGTACGGCAAGTACTGCCGATTTACCGACGATAAGGTTCCTGATCGCACGGCAAGTACTGCCGATTTATCGACGGTAAGTTTCCTGATCGTACGGCAAGTAGCCTACTGCCGATTTACCGACGATAAGTTTCCTGATCGTACGGCAAGTACTGCCGATTTACCGACGATAAGTTTCCTGATCGTACGGCAAGTACTGCCGGTTTTCCGACGATAAGTTTCCTGATCGCACGGCAAGTGCTGCCGATTTACCGACGATAAGTTTCCTGATCGTACGGCAAGTACTGCCGATTTACCGACGATAAGGTTCCTGATCGTACGGCAAGTACTGCCGATTTACCGACGATAAGTTTCCTGATCGCACGGCAAGTACTGCCGATTTACCGACGATAAGTTTCCTGATCGCACGGCAAGTACTGCCGATTTACCGACGATAAGTTTCCTGATCGCACGGCAATTACTGCCGATTTACCGACGATAAGTTTCCTGATCGCACGGCAAGTACTGCCGTTTTACCGACGATACGTTTCCCTGGCAACGGAGCTCTTCGGTACCACAAAAGGAATTAGGAAAGCGGGACAGGACAGGAATTAATCTCTGAGGATAGCCCTGCTGGGATCCTGGTTAAAACCAGAAGTTCATGTGTAGCTTGCCTGATTGTATGTAGTCTCCCCAGCCGAAAAAAACAACTAACTAATGGGTGGGTCTGGTTAAGGGATTGATTAACATCCTAGTAAAATTAACGAGATATTCGAAAGACTAGAAATTCACAAGATCCAGCAAATATTCTCCTTTGGGACCCCATTGAAACCTGTGGTCTTGTTCTTCCAGCTAAGATGTCCAGTGCAAAACCAGTACCAAAGGACTCTCTTGTCATATCAGCAATGATTAAAGAACTTGGCATTCAGGAGTATGATCCAAGAGTTGTCAATCAGCTAATGGAGTTTGTATACAGTAAGTTCAAATTTTGGTTAATCTTAGCTCGTGATTTTAGAATCTATACCAGAGGATAGAGCAATTGACTATTGGGCCGCTCACACTTCCTGGTAGTTATGTTGCCCAGGGGGGCCACTCGCCTTTTACCTTGCGGGGGGAGGGACTTCCGATTTTACCGCCGTGACTTGAAAATTTTCCAACAAAACATTCCCCACGAAAGCATAATAAAACCAGTGTAATAAGAAACTTTTTTTTAAACCGAGAGCGTTTACGGTCTGAGCGTTTATTTGGATCCCAAACATTTCCTGTCACATAGGGAAATCACACCAGAAACACCATCAATAGGCTATGTTTGTTTTGGCATTTGGAATTTTTTTTTTTTTAGAAAACCTGAGAACTTCATGAGGTGATGAGATTAAAATAAAGTTAATAGTTGCGTTTTTGCAGATACCATGGGTGAAGTGGACGATATTTGCCGCATTATTACTAACCGAGTTTATTTACTAAATCAAAAGTTACTAAAAACAAAAATAAGGATCCTGACTTGCCGACAAAGCTTTTATCCGATCATCGGCCAGCAACCTGATCAGCCGATGAGGTAAGGCAGTTTGTGGGTGCGAATAGGCAAACGGCCCACAAACGAAACAAGGAAAACAGGTTTGCCGCGTGTAGCCGGTTTACCGACAAGGAAGTGAAGGGAACGAAAAAGTGCTTTTACAAAATAAAAAGTTCTTGATTTACCGATTTAACTATTTGGCTTCGCCCTACGAAAGTTTACAGGACTTGATTCCTTATGTATTGTTCAGCGCTTCGCGCCGACAAACATGTGAACTTTCGCCGTGCTTCCTCTGACGAAAGTATTTTCTTTTCTTAGGACCTTTAGGGGGGAGTCCCCCCTAGTGACGCCCCTGGTTGTCCCCTTAGCCACCTGAGCTTCTACTGTGGTTTGTCTGGGAAATCTACCAGAAATGTCGTATTTTTCAAAGGATTGCCATATGTTCGGGCAACCTGATCGATTCAAACAGAATTGTAAATGTTTGTGAATTTTCCACATATTATCAGTACTTTATTGAGTTGGGGTGCCCCATCGTTTGGCGTACCCTGGGTTTGGTATAGCCGATCTAGAGATTAGGCATTTGTACCGGTGCCTCCTAACTAATGGGAAAATTGTTGCAGAATATGTGACATCTATCCTTGAAGATGCCAAAGTATACTCCGGTCACGCCAAAAAGAAGAACATTGACATTGAAGATGTAAAACTAGCAGTATCTCTTCATGTTGAGAAATCTTTTACCACTCCTCCACCACGCGAAGTAAGTAGGCAGAATTTGTACTTCTAGTCTTGGTGTATGACAGTAGAGTAAATCTTTTTGTGGTGTATGAAAGCTATCTCTTCTTTGTCGAAAGCGTCATGCGTATTTGCCTGGAAGGCTATTCTGAATGCCAGAGCTGTCTGATCATTCCCAGAGAAAGGATTATGTAGCTGCCATTGTTTGCTCCACTGAAATCCCTTTCTTCTCTTCTCCAGATCCTAATGGAAGTGGCAAGAAGCCGGAATAATCAGCCCCTCCCTGTTGTCAAATCTCACTGTGGGCTGAGACTTCCTGCTGACAGGTTCTGTCTAGCTGCTTGCAACTACAAATTGAAGATGCTAAAAAAGGTATGTTGTGAATTGTGTGCAAGGTTATTTGTTTTCTAATTACCGAACTGAAAGACAAAATCGCTTCTCGGCGGGATTTGAACCTGCCACCTTCGCTTTACGAGGTAGACGCGCTCTGAGCCACCAGGGGGCGCGTTAACATAATTCGCAAACTACGAAAACCAGTAGATGGAGCGGCTACTGGATCTGTGATCGGATCGGGGCAAATTCATTTAGGTACAGATAGTGTGATGATCATCAAATGTGATGGGAATGGAAATCACAAGGGCTTGTAAACCGTGACAAATAAATAGTCCTAATGTAGAGCCCCAGGGCGAAATTAAGACAAAGCCAAAGACTAGGTAGTTTGTCACTAGCTCGTTATTTTTTCGATCAGAAAATATGTCGGCCTGAATTTTTCGTTCGACTTCCATGGCACTTGCCTTCCGGCCAAGTGCCATATACCGATCATTTTTCCGTCGGTCCGGTGATCGCGAGTTAGGATACTTCAAGATTTGCTAGGGCGATGAAACTTGGCAGGCGTATCAGGGACCCGACCAAACTGACTTGGAAGTAGTCACTTCCCCGATTCGACGATCGTGGTAGGGGTAGAGGGAGCGGGAATCCGGAATATTGAGGCATGCGTAACTTTCGAACGGATCTGAATAAAACTTGATAAGTGGAAAGAACACATGCCTCACACAACTGTGTGTGTGTGGGGGGGGGGGGGGGGGGAGGACCGGAAATATCGTTACACGCTTAGAGTGGAGGGATCGAGATGAAACTTGAAGGGAAGGATATGCACAGATCCTAGATGCATCGTTGACATAACCGGATCGGATCCGGGCGCTGTGCGTGGAGTTGGAGGGTGGGTCCCGGAATTCCGGTTATTAGAGGTTAAGGTGCTTCCAGATTTGTTAGGATGATGAAACTTGACAGGCATGTCAGGAACCCGACTAGATTGACTTCAGAATAGTCATTTCCCCGATCCAAGCATCGGAGGGGGAGGGGGAGGGTAAATTCAGGATCTTGAGGCAAACATCACTTTCGAACGGGGCATCGGATACAAATGAAACTTGACAGTTTGTCTCGTGTCTCGAAACCGATATCTGAAAAGCTTTGTTCCCTCCTTTGACAAGTTTTTAACGCCAGTGCTAGTAAGTAATTGTGTACCTGAGCTTAAATCTTTTTATTAAATGTATTGGACGATTACTTTTATTTTAAATTAATTCGTAAGTGTTGACTGTAAATTGTATATATATATGTTTAATGACGACCAAACGAATATTCGGCTTGTCCGCTTCACATTTTAGAAATAAATTGAAATTGAATTGAATTGAAAGAGCTCAGGTCGCGGATCTCCTTTCCGTATCCTAACTGGATTCGGCAATTCTAGGGGAGGGATTGGAGGGGACAATCTCGGGACAGGCTTAAGAGTAGACGGATCGAGATGAAGTGTGGTGAGAAGAACAAGGACAAGTTGTAAATACATTTCGATATAAACGGAACTGATCGGCGCATTGTGTGTGTGTGTGGGGGGGGGGGGGAGAAGAGGGAGTTTCCCAGAATTCCGGTGATGGTGAGTTAAGATACTTACAGATGTACTTGGACGATGGAATTTGGCAGGTGTATTAGGGATCCGATCAGATTGACTTTGAAGCAGACATTTCCCTGATCGACAGTCTGGGGGGGGGGGGAGGGAATTGGAATCCGGGTTACCAAAATTTTGTTTTGCATTACTTTTGAACGGTTGGTAAGATCCAAAGAAAACTTGATAATTGTCAAGATGACGTGTTTCTGATCTAACGATACACTTTCGTAATTCCCATGGGCCTATGATCATTTGTACTTCAAGTATATGCTTAAAGTGCGTATCTTAACTGCAAAGTGAACAAATACTTTTGACCAAAATATTAAACATTCATGATTCTCAAGAGCCCACGGTCATTTTTGCCTCAAGGGTTTTGCAACAAAACATTTTTAAGATCCCCAAGGGCCCAAGACTATCTGTGACCCAAGTATTTTGCTTAAAAATTCAGTTCTAGCCCCCTTAAAGTGAGCATCTTAGCCGCAAATGCAAAAAAAAATTACAAGCAAATGATGCACTTCCATGACCCATGATCATATGTGTACCAGTGCGTTTGATTACAAAATAGATTCCTAGCCCTCTTGCGCATTGTAACCGCAGAGTGCATCGCATGTTTTTGACTAAACCATACATTTTCATGAATCCGAAAGGCCCATAATCGTTTGTGCTCAAGACAACACAGGTCTTAGCCAATACCCTTAGCTTGCTACATATGCTTGCAAGTGCCATATAAACTTACAGCTCTTGTTTCTTGTAGAAAACTCTGGCGAGCTTAATTGTTATGTGATAGTACTGATAGTTGGTACCAGGAGATCGTGCGCACGACCAGGCTCCAACTAAAAATCTCGAACACAAGAGATCAGTAGTGTATCCCTTTTCATTCATTAAACCGACGTCATATTCCCCTCTGCCTACTCCGCGCCTGCTTGGCAGTAACCATCTCCTCCCGCCTTCTGTGCGTCGGTCCGAGAGGAATACTGGCAATCAGTTTTCTCCATATCCTGCTAATTTTTCTGCCCAGTTTTTACGTAGTTTCGTCCCATCATTTATTTCTGGTTATATCTGGTAAGTGTATTAGTTAATATTGTAATCGACTTCTAACCGTAAGCTATTTGGATAATAAATTTGATTGATTGGTGGGCTTGAAGCACGAGGCAAGCGTGGATACGGTTGTTGCTACTGTGAACTGTTTTCTAGAGCACAGCGACGCCACAGATTGGCCAGCCAGTTGCTATCAAGTCTTCTCCAGCCATAAGAACATCAATCCAATCCCGGCCGTTGGGTAGCACTCCCCTTCGCACCGTTTCCGGGGTTGTCATCCGCCCCCCTGGGCCACCGAAGTCGGGAACGCAGACCTTCGGCGTCATAGGCCGGCCTTCTCCCGTGCCACGAGCTGTCGTGAGACTGGGTAACTCCGCCGGTCAGCCCCAGTCTGTGAACCTTGCAGAGTTATCCGTCGCTAACGAAGAGCTTGTCATGGAACATCGTGGTGTGAAACGAGAGAGAGAAGAATTGGACTACGACGGTTAAAACCTTTTCGATTTTTTTTTTCTGTTAATAAAGCTGTTTTCATTTTCGTAATTCTTAATCTTACCTCGGGCAGACAGGGGAACAGAACGAATGTCAGCAAAAAAATTTCTTTCACAGATGATGCGAAAAGGTCCAACGGCTAAAGCAGGAAATCAGTGAAAACATTTTTTTTTTATTCAACAATTCGCAACAGAAAAAAGTTTGGCAAACGATAGACTAGGGAAAGAAAACTGCAGCTGCCTCTACAAGGAAACACAAAATAAAAAAAATCCGCAACAAGCAAACAATAGAGATTCCACTTCATGGCTCCAAAAATTACACTGAGCGGTAGTTACACTGTCACTGACATAAGGCACTTCTCCACACCCAACAGTCATGTCTGTCAGGCTGTACGACTCAGCTGTCCACCTCTTCGAAAAAAAAAATCAAATCAAGCTGAGTACTTAATAGAGCATGAGAAGCAGGGTATGCTGTGTCGGAAAGGACTAAAAATTATCATTTTCATGTAATAATTTGAGGGTTGTGCATGTCTTTCATTTCGAGCTCGAACATTTCTACTGAGTTCTAAAGGCACTAACTTATGCAGCGAGAAGAATTAAGACGGTTAAGAGTGTTTAGCCTCGAGCCGCCGGGCAAGTATAAACGATTCTCAAACTCGCTGAGCTTGGTCGACGCTAGTCCTTCTTGCATGGACAGGCCGCTGTCCTTAAACAGACTATAAACTATACATTCAGATCTTAGCTTAGCGTCGACCCTTCACGAGATTAAAAGTTTGTCTTACTGATGGACGAAGTACAAACAAACCTTTCCAAAAGTAAATCAGAAAAGAATGAGTGCGTTTCAACAAGGGCCCATAGCGTTTTGCTCATAGGTATTCACCAGGGCCTTCCACGACAGTAATTCCTCAGGATGTATTATTCTCCCCATACCAGGTTCCTTATTTCTACTACAGAGTACGCAGCTACGAGACAATACTGATGATGTTCTGCGTGCTTTACTTCGGGCAAGAGAGCTGATTGGTTTCACAAAACTAAATCGACTTGTAGAACTTAATGGAGTACTTTAATTTATTTTGCCAATAAGGTGAACTTAGCGGCCGCGCGACGCAGGCTAAAGACAGTGGTCATGCCATTAGAGGATAATGGAAGGCTTCTGTGAATAACTAAGGTGGGAACAACGTATTATGGGCCCTTGGTTCCAGCAAAAATAACAAAGCAAAGGATTTCAAACTGATTGCACACTTCTTGGTCAGTTTCTACAGAAACGCATGCTTAGTCGCTGGATTGGTTTTCATTCGCTTTTCTTGGGTTCAGTCACTGGCTCGGACGCGACAGAGGTAGACTCCCTACCGAGTTTGGAGAGTGTATCGTTGATTTTTGCCAAGATGTTGTCGAAACTGTCCCGTCCGGCGAAGTCCATCTGGCCTTGCTCCCAGGCCATTCGACCGCTTAGACCTGTACCAGTCGCGGCCACTGCTTGAGGCTGCAATTCCTCTTCCTTGGGCTGAATCTCTTCAGGTGTTTCAATGAGAGACAAGGAGCTCGCATATCCTTTCTGAAACCGTATTCAAGTCAACGGACAGGAAAACAGACACTTTTCTCCTAAACTAACAGGGAGGGCAAGTCATTTACGTTTTCAGGAAGTCCCGGATTTCTTTCTGCCACAGCGGCTACATCTCTTCTCCTTGCCCCTCGCCCAGCCCATCTCCTAGCTGAAACCACCCGCTTAATTCGGACAGATGTAACTATCAAAACCTAAGCGAAGACGCACTAAAAGCCGTTAAAACAGGTCTAGGAAACAGAATCTCATACAGAACATAATCTTACCCTAACGGATAATAGATCCCAAACTTGGTATTTCGGACCGAAAGAGAAAAGAAGCTGACCCGAAAAGCACGGTGCGTGAATCTACAGTCTAGAGGTAGACAAAATACATACGAATCTTAGAATGGGCTACAGTATACAATATAATCTGAGTAATAATAATTGTTTTGGAAGACCCAAGGCGGTGTCTGACCGTGTTGGTCACAAAGCTACACCACTACCCATCGGACAAAGCTTCACTACGGGACTGGCGATCTCCAGTTATTGTTCAACTCTCCAGACTGACAAAACTTGTCAACCGTTTTCTATTCCTGGTGGGTTTACATACTGCGTAAAATTCGAGCGTATTTTACTCACGTATTGAGCTTGGAAAGATTTCTAGCAATACGGACGTATTTACATACAAAATGGACCGATTTCCCAAATACGTCCGTACTGCTAGAGATCTTTTCAAGCCCAAATACGTGCGTTAAATACGCTCGGATTTTACGCAGTGTGTAAATGCACCATCAGCCGGCTAAACCTTTTAGTGAATGTCGAGCCTCTTAATCGGGCGCCTTCCCGGGGCTTGGAAGCTAACACGCAGCGAAAGCTTCCGAACAGGAGCCCGTACAGACACCTCGAAACGGAAGACAACTATAGCTTGCGGTCTACTAAACAGCTGCGACAACCGAAGACTACTGGTACAAGAGAGATCCTGAACTCGGAGCTGCTTTAAAGCTATGAAATCAAAGCAACCAAGCGACTGACGGACTAAAGAGATTAAGAAGGATGCTCTGGTGGTCAGCTTAATGTCAGGGGGTCCTGTATTCAATATCATATGCGAATGAGTAGGCTTTAGGGCAATTTAGACTGCACCTGCATAATGTTGGGGAGTAATCCAGCACAATGGCTAGGAGGCGTTATTTTCGAAGCTTCGATTGACTCTTTCATATGCTTTCTGACTAAACGGTTCCGGTCAGGACACTCTTGAGCACGTTTGAGTTCTCATCAAGTACTAATAATCTACAATAGTAATGTTACTCACAGGAAATACTTACAAGCCCGTCACCACAACCAGGGGAGTCCCAAGCAAAAGCTGGCTAAAACAAGTCTAACATTAGCCGGTGCTATGTTCATGCAAATACCCTATTTCTAACGTATGAATTATCTATATCTACAAGGTTCTTCCAATGGATCATCAAGCAATGACCGACACCAATGTACGGACAGCATAAAGGGGTAGCAGTGACGGGTATGTATGACGAAGATGAACCCGCAAACGGATAACTTAGGCGACTGGTTAGTAGCTACGCAAGCGGCTACAAAACCCAACTGGCCAATAAAGCAAAAAAAAACCACCTTTACAACTAAGCCGGTATGCTAAGCTGCAACAAAAAAAAGAACCGATAATCCTGCCGATTGGCTGTCATCTTCCCTTTTACTCCACAAAGCCAGGCTCAGACTATGCCATGCCTGATATCACTGAGCGCCAATACTATACTTTTATACATGGTGTCCGTGCAACGTCCACGCACCACCATTCTCGAGCGTGTATCACGCATGCGTACAGTACAGGAGCTTGCTCAATCAGTATGGCCGGTGCAAAATCATTGGGGACTGATCGGGAATATATGCACGCCACACTGGCTGACCAAACCAGTACTCCTCCAGGATTATCGGTTCCGGATTTTACACAGCCGAACTCACAATCTCTTGTGAATTTACATCGTCGTCTTCGTTCTCATGGTGCTCTTCCACAAGTGCTTCGGCTGCTTCTACTTCCTTCACTGGTAGTTGCTCTTCACTGATATCGCTGGTCCGGGGTTCCTCTACTTGCGCCCGCTGCACTGGGACTTTCAAGTCCCCATTCTGATCCTCAGACTCCAAGACCATATACTGTCTCACATCTGCTATTGAGTCGGGCTTGTCTAACCTTGGATGGTGAATGTCTGGGAGGGGTCTTGGGGTGTGTGCGAGGGTGTACAGCGGCGATAGGCGAAGCCACTGACGGTTGGAAACAACTCCTTCCTGCGTAGGCAAAAGCAAGCGAAAATAGGATAGACCTAGTGAAGTATTAGGAAAACGCAAAGAGAGTCGAGGTTAGATGGAAATGCAGGAGAAAGTGGCCTGGTCAGCTCTTAATAGAAGGGGTAGTATAGAGTAATAGAAGGGGTAGTATAGAGTAAACTCCAGAATACAATTGTTTTTTACATGCGATATTCATCAGTTTCTAACTTACGAGTCAATCTGAAGCCATACGAAAAATTATGTGAACTATGACGCATTGAAAGCTGCTCGCAGGAACCGAAAACTGCACTGCAAAGCCCTCAAAATACCATATTAGCAGTAAAAAGAAATTACAACTGAGCATTTAGTTAGAAGTGGCTGTTATTACGAAGATGGATGTAACAAAGCGAGCAAGCGATGAGACGAAAGATCAGAAAAAAAAGATATGAAATATAGCCACAGAGCCAAATATCTCTCAATAGTAGATAGCGTTGCAAAGAACACTATTTCCATGACTTGGAATTTTGGGATATTACTGTCCGAGCTTCAGGGCATTGAACTAGCATTTCGCGATTCATGGAAAACCAGGGATTCATCCCAAGCTGATTACGAATCGTGTTGCTGGTGCTAAACGGATTAGTCGGGTCAAGTTTGTTTTCGGAACTATTTCAAGCCATCTGGCTCAGGTAAGATTTTCATTCGGCGGCATTCCGGTCCTTCTGAGTTGGCGATCCCCTACACAAACCAGAATCAGAATAATTTTATTTTTCCCAAAACAACGCAATAGTCGTATTCTCGCCATTCCCCGAGGACTCCTCGCGGAATCAAAGGGAACGGCGAGAATAGAGGGAGTCACTCCACGCGGACTCCGCGTACGGAAAACAACGAGAACACGGGGAATGCTTCCAAAATGGATTTTGTTCTTAAAAAAAATATACAGTCGACGGAATTAGTCTGGATCCGCTTTGTTTTTGGTTTTGTTTATTCTTATTTTTTTAATTACTTTTAAACTGCATCAACACCAGCAAAAATCGATTCCCCTCTGAATCTGAAAGGGAGTACTTTTTGATGATGGTGATGATAATCGGAGCATTCCCTGTCCATGGGGACTCGCGAAATACAGGGAGGGAGTCCCCGGGACAGACAAAAACGCGGGGACTCCTCAAGTGGAGTCCTCGGGGAATGGCGAGAATACGCCTAAGGTCGCTAGTTTAGATTATTAACTACGAGTTGTAAAGGATCCTTGCCAAAATATCGTCAACATGAAAACGCCGACTAATCGGTTTAGCAAAACCACACGACATTTTCATCGCAAAACGGCCCTTCAATACAATTTGTATCGCGAAGGGTCGGAGCGTAATATCTGGGCAATATCCCCTGGCGGCAAAATAAAACATTACTGTATGGTAGCATCAAAACCACTCGCGTGCGAAGTTAGGCCCTCACACCAGGCAGGCACCAGTAGGCACTTAGCAAAAACGAAACACTTGAGCTTACCATGTCCACACTAAGGTTGGGCTTGACGTACCGGAAGAACAGAGTCCACCACAACTGGAGGTGTTCAGACCTGTGATGGCCAGATGTGGCAAAATTCTGATTCCACGGTTTGGGAGAACCCAAAAAGTGGACGATTTTCACATTATTGCCAAACCTGGAAGAGTAAAGAACAAATGTTAGAATGCCCGCCTACACACTCGACGACAAGATTTTGAAACTTCTTCGTGCCATACTACGTGAAGCACTACAACGACAATATCCTCAAATCGAAGTGATAGCTCATCATGTGTGTTCTTCATGTTGCGTCTTTTGTGTTTTTCTCTTCTTTTGTTTGACGATACCCATGTTATTGCATTGTGATAAAGGGAAAGAATAAAGATTATTATTATTATTATTATTATGAATGGAATGGATACTATAACTGATCGAGAATATCACGACGCCAAACATTTAAGAACACACATAAGTAGGTTACCATTTATAGTATATTTATCACGATGAAAACTTACCACATCTTTGCTCCGACACAAACCTTTTTGTGCTGTGCGGGTTTACTTAAAGGACCCGTGGTACCTGCAGTGCCAATGCAACCTACTTCCGGATTGCTGTCATTAATTCATAAACCTGAAGACCTAATTTTCATATGTTTTATTCTAAATCCGATAACGAAACCACACTAATCTTTGCACTTGCCGCGATTCACGATTCTCCAAGCGTACTATGCTCCCAACTAGTATTCGCGTATCATGCTACTGTTGCACGATTATCTCAATTTTGCCCAGTTTTTCCTAGTAGTCAATGGGTCTGGGAAAAGGCTTAAAATACCTAAAGTCGTGGGCAAATTGTTAAAAGCAAAGCTTAGTTTTACAGTATTCAGATAGCTTCCAATACTGGAACATAAACACTATGTAGTACGACTGTGGTAAGCTACGTGAAAACGCAATCCGATTTGATTCCACATAAGAAATTCGCGTCATCACGAGGAAACCTGCACACGAGCCTCAAGATTGCGGAGCGAGGGAAGAAATTTTCATATGACTGCGAAAAAAACTGTGTATGCAGACCTTTACTTTTATTTATAGATTTCCCTACTTTTCATTCCTGAATTTCATACTGAACATTCAGTCACAGGCTTCGCCTGGGGGATTTTAAAGCCGGAAAACCAGGTAACTTTATTAATATGGCAACACTACTAACTAAAAGGCGAAATACTTGAAGTTAAAGCTATAGGCTTATTCTCGCCGTTCCCCGAGGACTCCTCGGGGAATCGAAGGGGACGGCGAGAACAGAGGGAGTCACTCAACGCGGACTCGGCGTACAGAAACAGCGAGAACACGGGGAATGCTTCCAAAATGAATTTTGTCCGAAAAAAATATGCAGTTGACGAAATTATTCTGAATCCACTTTATCTTTGGTATTGTTTATTCTGGTAGTTTTTAATTAATTTTACACTGCACTAACACCAGCAAAAATTGATTCTCCTCCGAATCTGAAAGGGAGTCCTTTTTTATGATGGTATGATAATCGGGACGGGGAGTGAGTCCCCGGGACAAAACAAAACGCCAGGACTCCTCAAGCGGAGTCCTCGGGAACGGCGAGAATACACCTTATATGATGAGGGTATGAGATAACTTCCGCCTTCGGCTACTAACTACGATTCGGTTTTCCTCTCTTATGTTTAACAGGCGTTGTGTTCGAGGCGTTTCTGGGGCAGCGTGTTTCTTCCTCTCCAACACCGTTTTCATTTCCACTTTTCACTCCGTGGCCTCGATAGATCACAAAGATCACAAACGTTTGCTGCTCTTGGTGTCTAACACGGTGTTGACGCGAGGACGCTATAAACGCAACGAAAGGGTAAAAGAGATTTCGGCAAAAGTCAAAGAAGACGTATTACTCACTGTTTATAGGCAGGAAGGTAAAAGTAAGAAGCCGAGGAGTTCATATTGTAAATGAAAGACAGATGTTTTCCTATGTCGCTAATCTGCCAGTCCGAGAAGTACAGATTCAGGAGTCCTTGGTCACCTCCTAGAAAACCAAACAGTAGATTAGTTATAAAACCGGAAATGCAGCCCATAGGGTACGTCAATCATGTGACGTACGTCACTCGTGCATCGTTCATTATCAGGAATTTTGCTACAAGTGTTTGGAATATAATCCCAAGTAAAGTCCGTGAAGCCCCGCGCCTTGCTTCATTCAAGACCACCGTGAAAAGGGTCTTCCTCGCAAAAGAGTAAGCAAGAGTCAGTCGTTTTTTTTTCTGTTCTTTAGAATTTGTTTTAGTAATTAGAAATATCTAATTACTAGTAGTATTTATTTTTCACTAGTAGTAGGATTTATTTTTCATTTGTAAATATAAGCGAATTTTGTTTTTCGCCTGTTATTTAACAAGTCCACAGGGACTTTCCCTGCAGGCGATGCAGATAGTGATTTGTTTGTAATAAACGTAATCTAATCTAAAAAAAAATCAATCAACATGGTTCGGGAAAAATGAGACATGCCAATGAAACGGGACACACTCAAGCCTAGTTGGCAGACTGTAGGTCCCGCCTACCCCTTTGGTTTGTGATGCGTCAATGGCTTCGTTCTGTAAGGCAAAGGTCCATTTCGGACTTGCACAGGAGAAGTCGGACCGACTTAAGAAGATCCAGTACAGAGCTCTTCTAATTGTGTCTACATCTCCAAAAGTTCCCTACTTCTCCGTTTCTCAAAGATTTCCGATTAGAGACTCTATCCCTTCGGTTTGGTACACTTATTCTGGCCAACCCAATCCTACGGAAAATCCTGCCACTAACACGGGCGTCACGGGGGGGGGGGGGGTTGAAGGGACCCCAGCCCCAATCTTTTCGGACAGTCGGTAAAAAATAATCGAGTCGGCGCGAAGCACCACGATTTTTCGTCAAAACAGCTGATTTTTTTTCAAAACCGTCAATTTTTTTTCTTGAAAACAGTAGTTTTTTCTGTAAAAATAGTCGGTAAAAATTACCAGCCAGTCGGTAAATGCCTCCCCCCCCCCCAAACATTTTGGGTAGTAACGCCACTGGCCACCAGAATACGAGACGGCAAGAATCCGACTCCCACGGTCAGTGGCTCGGCCAGTTCCAAGACTACAACCGGTTGCAAGTTCCCGCACCCGGTACCTTAATAGTTTTGTCCGTTCTTTTGTCAGGTTTTTTAACAACGTATCGATTCCTAGTATTTTCGCTTGGATTTTTAAGGTCATCTTGTAAACTGGTTATTTTACCATAATTGTTATTAATTGTACAACCCCCAACAAGATAGCTTCATGGGGTCTTGTTTTTGGGATCCCAAAACGTAAGTTGAGGGATACCTATGACTTCGCAAAAGTTGTCCGTCTGTCCGTCCGTCTGTAAGCACGATAACTCTCGAAGGGAATGAGATATTTTGATGAAACTTGGTGTGAGGATTCGTTGGGTCGGCGGACCAGTCGAGCTCGTAAATGGGCTTTGTAGCCCTACATTTAGGGGTGGGGGAGGGGTTTCAAATTAAGGGGCAAACAAAATATTTTGAGACAGCTAATGTGATAGTCGATTATGGGGTAAGAAGACATGCTGAACACGATGGTGAAAACCATTTTGTAGTCGGACAAGTGGTTCGCCCGGAATCCGGCCAAAGCCGGAAAGTTTGTTAAAAGTAAAAGTTTTATTTGAAGTTGATTAGATGTTTGATTTAGAGGTAGGAAGACATGCTGAAGACGATGGTCAAAACCATTTTCTCGACGGACAAGTAGTTCGCCCGGAATCCGGCCCAAACCGGAAAGTTTGTTAAAATTAAAAGTTTTATTTGGAGTTGATCAGATGTCCGATTTAGGGCAAGAAGACATGCTGAACTTTTATGTGAAAACAATTTTCTTCCCGGACATGTAGTTCGCCCGGAATCCGGCCAAAACCGGAAAATTGTTAGAAGTTAAAGTTTTATTTCTAGCTGATTAGATAACCGATTTAGGGGTAAGAAGAGACGCTGAATCCGTGTGTGACAATCATATTTTACCCGGACATATAGTTCGACCGGAATCCGGCTGGAGTCGGAAAATTTGTTATAAGTTAAATTTTTATTTGAAGTTGATTAGATGTTCATTATTGGGGAAAGAAGATACCCTGAGTTCGTTTTTGAGCTTTCTTTTTTCGCTGGACAAGTAGTTCTAGAGTTCGGCCGAAACCGGGAAGTTGGCAGAAGTGGCAGGAACTTTTCGTCAAAACAGATATGACTTATACGGGTAAACACGCATGCTGAATCCATATCTGAACTTGGTTTTCTCAGATGATTAGCTATTTGGCCTTAATCTGTTTCTGAATTTTAATTGTAAGAATGTTCAAGGATTCTGGCGATGACTGGATCTGGCTAAGACAAGACCCAGTTGTCTGGATCAGATATTGGATTTTTGGGATCCCATCGAAAAGTTTGGTCTTGTTTCCCTTATATTCATGTTATGTAGTCTATATAGTACGAATAAATGAATGAATGAATGTAAATATTACGAATTTTGACACTAAGATTAAGTGATTTTAATCTTTGTAATTTTACTGACAAGATACGTGACCTGGCAGACAAATGGCCATTTATGGGCCATTATGTGATGTGTAATTAGACCTATATATAATTCAGATCGATGTATCCGTTTCAAGATTTCTAATGAATAAATCAATTTGAATTGATTGAATTGGATGGCTAGTCCCTAAACACATTCCGGCCAAGTCTTATTGCGAGGCCGAATGTCAGGACAGGTCATCATTTTATAACTCAAGTTGTTCTGGACCGCAATAAAGTGCTGTGTCGAGAATATGAAGGCTGTCACAGCCAAACAAAAATTGAGATCTGGTCTTGACCGTAACAAATAAGTTTACCGTCAAAGCTTCCCCGCGTTGTGGAGAATTCGATCAAATTCTTATATGTCTCATCACTGGGCCGGTACACAAAGACGCCAGAGTTGAAACAGTCCGGCCATCCGGGATCAGGTACCGCTGACAGCTCCTCCTTCTCGAAGAGCTCATCGCAGTTCTGGATAACCTGAAGCAGAATAAGAGAGAATGAATGACATTTGAAAAAAAAAATCAGATAGTTAGATTGATAGATAGAGAGACATATATTTTTATTGATCTAACTCGTAGCGCCGACATGGCCCTAAATACGACGATCATTACATTTCATGTGTTAAAATACTTGAATACGTACAATTACTACATAAAATAAAATAAATCATTTGGAATTCACTTGTTTTTTGTTAAAGGACACCTGAACAATGAAACCATACTTGAACACACCATGGAGAATGCATTTACAGACATGAAGCATTCTTCTCCTGAGCGTGACGTTTTCAAAATAGGGATGTTCATTTCTGGAGGTTTGCACATGCAGACTCCAAGACAAAAAGCGCAATTCATTCAAATCTTGTACAGCGCTTGCCGGATCGTATTGGAATTTCTTCTAGATATACGTTTGGGCTTAACTAATTAAAAAATATTCCAGAAGAAGGGTTGATTGGAGACATTTGTTCATTTCTAAAATTGTTCGGTACTGAAATAAGGACAGATGCAAAATGGAGCAAAAATCATAGCTAGGAAACACTATTTCGTATTTGGATTCGGTTTTCTGCAGGCAATGTTAACGGAAGTCATAAAGATAGGGATGATACTTGGTACTCTTCATTCAGGTGTCCTTTATCTTCTCCGTGAAATATGGTACAAAGGAATTCGTGCAGTGCAGACGAAGAAAACATTACACGGGGCTTTGGAGAGGTGACAATGTCAAGAAAAAGAAGCAAATAATACCCTGTTTGACAGAAAGTCGTGCTACAGATAGAAAGCATGAAGGAACCCGACACGACAGAAGGTTCAAGTGTCTGGCTGACCGCATCGCCTGTGTTTTAGAGGAAGAAGATGAACTGCCAGCCCCATCCATTTTCTCGTGTAAAGTATTGTTTAGGGTTCAATACTTCCCTCCCTCAGGAAATGTCCCACTCCGTCACCAAAATTCGTTCCCACCTACATTACGGCGAAGATCATGTGCCATCTATCTGGCTTAAATAGCCATATCTTTCACATTCAGCGTCTCGAAAAGCCCATAAAAAAATACTGTAACTATGGAAATTACTGCGTCTAGTACTCTCGTGATGTTCAACGGCTCTTGGACTTGATGCAAATGGTCTATTCAAGTCGGGGCCACTTAGAGCAAAATAACACTAGGGAGTTAGCGCAAGACTTGAAAAACGTGACATAAACTCGAATAGCAGCGACATTAGCACCACTAGCGATAAAGAACGTCTCTAATGAAACTCATTCAGTCGTTCACCAGCGCTGGCTCCAATAACTTCTCATTCTTGATATAGCCAAAAAATAATAAAGCCTCCATTGTATCCTTGGTGTGTGCAGGCCGCACCTTCGCTTTACTAGGAATTTCGAAAGTACGGCACTACGAGTATGATAGGTTTAGATAGGTTTTGGCGCTACTCCCTAGTGTTGTTTTACTCTGGGACCACTAGACTGTGAGGTACGTTGCCAGAAGTCGGTTACATGATATTGATCCAATTTAAGAAACGAGACAAACATGGAGCAAAGAAAAAACTTTCCACAGCAAGCGATTCTGCGGCAACGAATGAAAGGGGCTAATTACTTCTGCAAACGGCAGGGAAACAAGGTACTAAACTGGGGAACACCACAGGCTAGCTGCCCATTTCATTTGGTGTTCTGACGGGTAGCCTGATGGCAATTTTGTATCCGTTGGAAGGCGTTGTTTTTTCTCGTTTGGGATACCTGTTGGATTTCAAAACCGGAATACGCGGAATACGAACAACTCCGACGAAACAACTATCACTTTCTTAGTACTTTAAAACGCAAAATGTAGAGCGCAACCGTGACAAAGGTCGTCAAGGTAAAGCCGGTTTTCCTTGTTCAGTTTTCGTGCATGGATTCTGAAATTCAACCGGAAACGCTGACCAGCTGAAACTTTGCCGGAAGAAAATCTATTTATACCTGTTTATGTGCTAGCGTTTTTGGATGTATAGTTATTTTAGTATTTTCTTCTTTTTTTTATTGTACTCTACTTGTTTTCCTCTGAAATTTTTGGGTAAGAAATAAATATTATGATTATTATTATTGATTAAGTGAAAAAAACGGCAGTTATTTCTGAATGCGAAAACAACTGGAAAAGGTATCTCATCTTACTCGCACGCGTTTCTTGCTGCCTAATTAATCCAAGCATCAGACAGTCTTTCCCAAGTTAAAAAAAATAAACATTCTTCGTCAAGTCAACGTTTGGGAATGAAGTGTTCAGGAACCATCGGACAACACTTCTCCAGAAACTCTATGTCTTGACCAGAAACTACATGAAGATTCTTAGGAATGCTCACTGCGGAACAGGTGATGGGCCCGAGTGCCTTCGCATCTTAGAATGAGCGGAATTCAAGAAAATGAGACTGAGACTACGGTTAAACCGAAGTAAAAAGGCGTAAAGGAAAAAGAGAAAGAAGCGTCGTGATTAAAACTTAAATAAAACTAACAATCTAGGGATGAATGCTCGCTAGGCACCATTTGGAGGTTCTCAACGTATTTTAAGATACGAGCATGGCGTATGCAGAATTCGATTTCATCTGTGTTTTGCCCGACAAATGTTTGCAGGATCTTATTTCTTGCGTATAAAAAGAACTCGATGTGCCGACGAGTCGACCGACGCTCGACAAAAGCGTACAAAATTCTATTTCTTCTGTGATGCTCCGCGCCGACAAACAAGTGAACTTAAGCCGGGCTTCGCCCGACAAAAGTAATTTCTCAAGACCTTCGGGGGAGCACCCCCATGGTGACGCCCCTGGCTGTTGTAACTTGGTAAATACTGGACGAGGACTACAGGTGTCAAAATTTCTAGAGAGCATATAACAACTTCTCAACCCTCTTTTCTCCGTTGTCTTTGGCATGACAAATTCAAACCTTTCGCCCAATACGTGCTACATGAATGGCATCTAGCAATGATTTTCGGAATGGAATAGTTCAAAGACCTAGGACGAGACGTCCAATGTACGGGTCCGCCCACGTCCGGTTTCGCCCCCTCTCCCTAAATAGCATATTTCAAGCATAGAGGTACAAGCATGTACCACAAATCCGAAAGAAACATTTCATTCGATCAAAATCGTTTATATGAATAGCAAAGCAACGAAGTAAAGCATTTTTATAGTGTCTCCAAGCCAGTGATGTCGACAAGACCAAAACGTCAAGACCAAGGCCAAGACCAAGATTTTCACACCGGCCTTAAGACCAAGACCAAGATTTTAGCCCTGGTATTGAGACCAAGACCAAGATTTTAGCTCTGGTCTTAAGACCAAGACCAAGAAAGTCTATTTTACTTCACGTTTCTAGCCTTACTAAGGAACATTAATGAAAAGTAAGCTGATTATATTCCTGTTAGTAAATACACACATAAAATTTAAATAATTATATGCCAATATCCCTGTTGCATTTTAGATAAATGAATGCTGCCAATAGTTGCGTTTTTGCAGATACCGTGGTATCTGTTACCACGGTAACTGGATCTGTAATCAGTCGTTTTTGCTGTTATCGTGGTATCTGATATTACGGTTGCTTTTCAAAAACGACAATTTCCAAATTTGCGCTTTTAGTAGTCATCCCAAAAGAAAAACTGAGATCCACTTACATCACAAGTGCTAAACCGCGTCGTAAACTTCTTTTCCACCAATTTGGTGGGGGATAAAAGTGAGCTGATTTTTTCAGATACCATGATCAGTTCCCACGGTCTGACCGTGGTATCTGAATATCAGATTCCACGGTAACTGCGAAAACGACTTTAGACCGTGGTGTCAGATACCATAGGGACATCCTTTCTCTATGCGGTCGCCCGCTGTGGCTGAACACTCGCTCCACTGGTGCTGAAGTTGCTGGAACGGAGAAAACATTCTCGTGTCTTGGTTTCATGCTTTGGGGGAATTTTCTTTTACTGTAGGCTACATACGGCATGCTTACCATTGCAGAACTTACAAACAGCGGACCACTTCCGAGTCTTTTCCACAAAGCTGAAAGTTGGTAAACCCATACTTCACTACAGAAGATTCCCTGGTAGCCATTATTTTGTAACTGAATTTACTCACGTCGAGCCTTTGCTTATATATCATTTAACGCGATGAATAGACCCTATAAATAATAATTATGATCCACTAATCTTTTCGATCCGCGTCATCAGCACCAAAACTGGTCCTGATGATGCAACCCGTTATTAACCTTTTCCTGCTTTGCGACGTTCTGAAAAGTTCCGAAATTAATCCGAATGTAATTAGGGTCTTGAAGATCAGGCTAGGTCTTGAAGACCAGAATAGGTCTTGGCGACCGGAAGCGCAAGAACAACACCAATACCAAGAATTTGCAACTGGTCTTAAGACCAATACCAAGATTGTCGGCATCGGTCTTGAGACTGGTCTTAAGACCTCTCAAGACTACATCTCTGCTCCAAGCCAATTTAGAGGAATAAGTGATAAGTAATTTGACTGCCCTATCTCAGACCTCTTTGGTTAAACTTTATGTGCAACTTTTCTGGAGTACTTTATTAAAATAAATAGGTACTCGAAGGCTTCAAGTATCAATACATTTTCAAGTACAATACTCTCTCAAGAATATTCTGCTCAGATCACACCGATTTGCATATTCAAATGCTTCTTTGCATCTAGCCTACAATCAGTAGCCTTCAGAAAAAAACTACCGAAACTCGGGCAGTCTGTGACGCACAGTCGTACACTGCACCTTGGTAAGCACACTACTAGATGGCTACCCGTAAACTTTAAGCGCCTTCCCAACCCCTACGTCTTGAGGTACAAAGGGCACACCTCATTCCTGAACCGAAGAGGCCACAGACCAATGATCGGAAATTCTCAGATCATTGGAACTGATCGCGAGCACAGAAAGACGGTCGGCGGGAAAGGTTTGCCCCTTAGAATGTTGTGTAGTAGATTCAACCTGTCAAAGGAAGGTGTGGTACTACCTCTTCAGTGAACCTGTTCGGTTCCCCATTTAAAGACAAAAGGAATTTGATTCATCCAGTCAATAGCACAGACATTGCAAAGAAGGAACACTCAACTCAACCCGAGGACAAGTTGGCAAAGACCAGAACAGCACACAAACACCTCGCTAAACTCAACAAATTCAAGCCTAAAAAAAATGGAGTAATCTAATACAAGAGCACTCAACATATAGCCAACTCTCAAGTCTTTCAACCAGCATTTCATATTTAAGTTTTACCTGAATATTATGATTTTTTTCACAGTCATTACTTTCGGGCTACAATTTCTGTTTCTCCATTTTGTGAGGTTAATGTTTCTTCTTGTTGTCAAAGGCGGCTAATCTTTCTGAAAACTAACTCAAAATCATCCTTCTACATCCACATTTAAACATCCAAATTTAAATCCTCAACTCCACTTTAACAATCAAATTTACAAGACTAATCTTAATTTCAAACTTATTTATAACTGTTGTGTAGGCTACTTACAATGTCCTCCAGTACACTTTCATACCAAACTGACAATCTCAGCCATATACTGGAACTGGAAATGGGAAAAGAGCATGGAAAAGAGTTTAGCTTACTTGTAACCTCACGAGGCTTGAGAAAACGAAAAACTAAGACTCTTACCAATGTGTCAGCATCTAAAAAGACGCACTTTTGATATTGTGTCAATCTCCAGGCATGGATCTTTGTAAAAGTGATTCCCAACTCTGGTCTAGCTAGCAACGCCAAATGAGTTGCATCAGCAGAGTCCAAAACATCAACAACTTGAACACAATCAAAAACTTGCTGCAGCCGTCCTCTGGAAGAATTAACAGTTACAGTAGGCAGACACAGATTTTGATATCTTAAGGCGTTGCTCCAACAAAAGGCGTGTTCTCGCCGTTCCCCGAGGACTCCACTTGAGGAGTCCCCGCGTTTTTGTTTGTCCCGGGGACTGAATCCCCGTATTCTCGCGAGTCCCCACGGACAGGGAATGCTCCGATTATCATCACCATCATCAAAAAGGACTCCCTTTCAGATTCGGAGGGGAATCAATTTTTGCTGGTGTCGGTGCAATGTAAATTGATTAAAAACAATCAGTATAAACAAAACCAAAAATAAAGTGGACCCAGACTAATTTCGTCAACTGCATATTTTGTTCTTAAACAAAATGCACTTTGGAAGCATTCCCCGTGTTCTCGCTGTTTCTGTACGCGGAGTCCCCGTGGAGTGACTCCCTCTATTCTCGCTGTTCCCTTCGATTCCACGAGGAGTCCTCGGGGAACGGCGAGAATGCGCCTAAAAAGTTTGTGGGTCGATTGTGGCTCAAAAAGAGTGTTTCCGCGATCTTTTGTGCGGCCTACAAGTGTGTTTCCGCGATCAACAAGATTCTTCTGGCTCGCTTTGTCACTTGAATTCGACAAACAACTGCCGAGGTGATTGTCGATTTTGTGGCTCGATTCTGGCAGCAAAATAACGTCAAAACAATAAAATTAACTATTTTTACAAGCTTTTAGACATAAAACTGAAGATCCTTTTTGCACGGGACGATAAGGGCGAAAGCCTGAAAATCTATTCACTGAGACTTTATCTCAATTTTGTTTTTACTTTCAGACAACTGACTTTACCGCCCCAAAAATAGACAAGACAGCGTTTCCGCGAGTCTCAACTTGTGGGTCGACTGTATGGCACACAATCGTGTCGCGGAAAAACGCCTTTAATGTGTCTGTCCTTATGGCAAGCAGTTCCCAGGATGCACTGCCTTTCATTTGCTAGAAATAGTGGCTGGATCACACAGAAAAATGTCCTATAGCCATGTTGTTTGTTTATTGACGTTCATCAGCATGGGAAGAACTTGGAAGACAATAATAGGGTAGCTACTCTGTTTCATTTTAATATTCAGAGCATTTGTTAAAAGACCAAAGGTTTCGATGGGATCCCAAAATTTAATAAATTTGGTCTTGTAGATATCCGGTCTTCGCCAGACTCCTTGAACATTTTTACTATTAAGATTTAGAAACAGAAGAAGGTCAATGGCTAACCACCTGAGAAAACCAAAATCAGATATGGATTCACCATGTGTGTATTTACCCCTAGGGTATTCGTCATATCTACTTTGACGAAACAGATCAGATCTTTCTGCCTTACTTCTGCCAAATCTCCGGTTTCAACCGGACTCCGGGCGAACTACTTGTCCGGCAAAATCTAAAGCTCAAAAACGACTTCAGCGTATCGCCTTACCCCTATGTCGAACATCTAATCAACTTCAGATAAAACTTTCACTTTTAACAAATTTTCCGGTTTCAGCCGGATTCCGGGCGAATTATATGTCCGGGTAGAAAGTGATTGTCAAAACCGGATTCAGCATGTCTTCTTACCTATAAATCAAATATCTAATCAACTTCAGATAAAACTTTAACTTTTTACAAATTCACCAGTTTCGGACGGATTCCGGCGAACTACTTGTCGGACAAGAAAATGATTTTAGTATAAATGTTGAGCATGTCTTCTTACCCCTGAATCGAACATCTAATCAACTTTATATAAAACTTTTACTTTTAACAAACTTTCCGGTTTTGGCCAGACTCCGGGCGAACTACTTGTCCGGCGAGCTGCCGGCGAGAAAATGGTTTTCAATTCATTTCAGCATGTCTTCTTACCCCTAAATTGACTATCTCATTAGCTGTTCGAAAAAGAATTGTTCGCCCCTTAATTTGAAACCCCTCCCCCACCACTAAATGTTGAGCACATCTATGAACTCGACCTCTCACTTGAGAATTGACCCAAAGAGTCCTCACACCAAGTTTCATCAAAATATATCGTTCCCTTCGAGAGTTATCGTGCTTACAGACGGACAGACAGACAGACGAACAACTTTTGCCATGTCATAGGTATCCCTCCACCTCCGTTTTGGGATCCCAAAAATCTGGTTGGTGTTATTTGGAATCACTTATGCATGCAAAGCTGCATGGCCTCCAAGGAGGCGGATTTCGGAATTGCATCTCTTGCAAGCACGTCTTGCAAGAACCTGTAGATGTTATCAAGAACTGAATAGGCTAAAAGTAGTATTGAATACTTGAACATACGCATTTGAGCATAAACTATATGAAGGAATTATTTTGATGGAAGGGTATATAAAGTGATCCACAAATGTTGCATCCTAGGAGGCATCATTTGGAATGAACTATGAATACACGGGCTTGTGAATGTAGTCATCTGGTAGGCATCGTTTGGAATCACTTAAGGCGTATTTTCCATGCTCCCAGAAACAGTTTGTGGGGCGACTGTGGCTCGAAAAGTGTGTTTCTGCAGCCTTTTCTGAGGCCCACTAGTGTGTTTCCGCGACCAACAAGATTTTCTGTGCTGGCTTTGTGGCTCAAATTCGACAAACAAATGGTGAGGTGATTGTCGATTTTGTGGCTCGATTCTGGCGGGAAATTCAAAATTAAGCAGCAAAATAGTGTCTAAACAATAAAGCTAACTACTTTTTCAAGCATATAGACTTAAAACTGAGGATATTGTTTGTACAGAATGGTAAGGAAATAAGCCTGGAGTTCTATTCCTTGAGATTTTACTTTTATTTTTAGATGTTTGAAATTACAGCCCAAAAATAGACAAAACAGCGTTTCCGCGAGTTTCAACTTGTGGTTCGAATGCGTGGCACACAATTGTGTTTCCGCGACAAACACTCAGAAGCGTGTGGCCCACAATTGTGTTGCAGAAAAACGCCTTTAAATTGAGAGCTGTAAATGCTGTCTCATAAACTGTAAGAAGTTTTTTATCAGACAACACAGGTATGCGCGGTTTCAACAGACAATGCATAACAGACAACACTTGGGATGTTATCTGTTGTGTCTGAAAACATTGTGCATGAAATGTAGTGCCGAACAAGCAATGCCGGGAAGAGCCTGAAACTGCCAAAAAAGCATCTGCTGAATTTTCCCACATCATGATGACAAAGAAAAAAAATCAGCAGATGCTTTCTTGACTGTTTTTTGGCTCTTCCTGGCAGTTTTTCTTCTTATGTTATCTATGTTATCAGTTGTGTATGAAAGCGTTGTGCATGAAATGTTATGCATAACAAGCATTGCCAGGAAGAGCCGGAAACCGCCAAAAAAGCATCTGCTGAATTTTCCCACATCTTGATGACAAACAAAAAATCAGCAGATGCTTTCTTGACTGTTTTTTGGCTCTTCCTTGCAATTCTTCTTCTTATAACATGTCATACATAATGTTTTCAAACACAACAGATAACATCCCAAGTGTCGTCTGTTAAGACCGCACATCCTTGTGTTTTCTGTTATGAAACTTCTGACAGTGTAGGAGAGGCATCATTTGGAATCAATCACACACAGACGGGCTCGTGGATGCAGTCATCTGGTTGGCTTCATTTGGAATCACTTATGCATTCAGAGCCATGGACATTGTCTCCAAGGACAAGGCATTTTTAATTGTGGGACATGGCAGTTTTAACTGAGGGAAAGTCCATCCTTTGAACTAGACCACATCTTTCAAGCACTTGCTAGACCAGCATACTTGAACATAAGTATTTAAGCATAAAATTATATGATGGTATTATTTTGGTGGAAGGGTATATTAAACTAAGTAAGTGATCCGCGAATGTTGTCTCCTACTCCTAATTTGAGCCTAATTCGGAATCAACTATGAACAGGTATGCTTGTGAATGCAGTCATCTGGTTGGCATCATCCGGGTTCACTTGCGCATGCAGAGCCAGGGATGTTGTCTCCAATCACATAGAATTTTTAACTATGTACTTATTATATTGAAGAAAGGCCATACTGTGAACTAGGCAACATCTTGCAAGAACCCTTTAAACTTTATGAAGGGCACAGAAAACACAACCTACCCAAAAGACTGCATAACGCCACTTTCACATTGATGCATCATTCTGATGCATTGCATATGCATTTATCTTGCATTGTGTACAGGTTGCACCAGTCTACCACAAATCCCTGATTTTTGGATACCCTATGCCAAACCCTGGGTATACCTACCTCAATATTTGGGAGTTTTGATTGGTTGATTTTTCGGCTTCACTCAAATCATCAATATTTTAATGGGTTACAGTCAGGGGCATCACGACTGGGGGGGAGGGAGGGGATACCCCCCCCCCCACAATGTTGTCGGCCAGTCGGTAAAAAATAAACCGAATCTGCACGAAGCGCCTCGACTTTTTGCCAAAACTGTTGATTTTTTTCATTTAAACAGTCTATTTTTCGTCAAACAGTAATTTTTTTCTGAAAATCAGTCCATTTCTTCAAACTGTTGTTTTTTTCTTGAAAACAGTTGTTTTTTCTGCAAAAACAGTCAGTAAAACTTACCAGCCAGTCAAAAAATTCCTCAGACCCCCCCCCCAAACATTTTGGCTAGTAACACCTCTGGTTAAAGTATCCAGCACCTGGCCTAGTGTATCCAGTGTTACGCATAGGGTATGCCAAATGCTAGACATATCCACCATCTGGCATAGGGTGTCCAAAAATCAGGGGTTTGTGGTTGACTGGGTTGCATAGCGTATCTTTCACACTTGTGCAAGAAGCTTTTGTGCTGGATGCTAATTTACATTTTCGTTTCTACGTTTCTTCTGCTGAAATGAATTTAAATTTCTTTCACTAGTAGCCTAGCAAGTTTTCTTCATCATCAGCATGTTTCTGTATAGTTTTTCTTCAAAAACATCCATTTTCCACTACCAAATATGATCCGCATGTTTCGATACAATGCAAGAACAGAGTTTGGTTCTATTCTTGCATTGCATTTTCTGCATAAATAAGCTCTGCATTGTGTCAACGCAAGTACAACGCAGAGGTTGCATAGTTTAGTGTGAAAGGCTCAATACATCTATGTGAAAGCCACTTAACCCTAAACTTACTTCATGGTCTCAGAGACATTTGGAGTTATCAGAATGGCAAGCTGCCCTCTTGTCGACACTCTCTTCAAGGAATTGCCAAGAACCAGAGAACCAATACAGTAAGTGTCATTAGTTGCTAATGTTACCCAGGCTTCTGACATATTTTGTGTCTTTTGGCACAAGATGGAATAAGGAAATGATATGAAAACCCTTTAGCTCTTGGAGGATAATCCAATCCAATCCACTAGAGGCACTGAAATCGGGAAATGGGAATATTACTTCTACTTCTTCCGTTGGCAATCGGAGCCTTCTAGCGATACGAATTAACGCAGTTCACGCCAGATGCCTTCACAAAGATGGCATTCCGTAGCTTTTCTTTGTAGCAAGTGAAAAAATGTGAAAATGTAAGTGACAAATCCGAGATAGTTCGGACTTTCCGGATTTACTACGCACCCCATTAGAGCAGGAGTGAAAGGACACTGTCGCAGTCACAAGTTCAGATCAGAGACGACTGGGACTCTTCTTGCGCGTCTCTGCAGTATCTGCACTGCATTTATCCGACCCTGTTTGGCATTTTGTCCTTACGGTCGAACAGACCGCCAGAATTGAGAAGATACAAAAAAGAGCCCTAATCATAGCGTCAAAAGTGGCAGAGAGGTCCTATCAAGAGTTACTACGTCAATTCGAAATCGCCTCCTTACATGAACGAAGGCTGAAACTCTGCATGGAGTTTGGTGTCAAATCTCTGAATCACCCAATCCACAAAAATATTTTCCCTTCTGAAAAGCTGACAAAAAGGCTCCCTCGCAAGTCTCGCAACGTAGCTACTGCGGTTGAAAAGTTAAAGCCAATCAAATGTGCCCACCAGAGGTTTGCAAAGAGTTTTGTCCCTTCATTTCTACAGTTGTATAACATAACGAAGCATAAGCTGAGCTGCTAGTTTAAATTTATAATGTTATTTATGACCGTTTTAGCCCTATATACGTAGGCCTATTACCAGTGATTTATGTGTGTGCTCATAAGTTGTATCTCTGACTATATATACCCAACAAATTTGGCGTGAGCCATGATAAGTTTTTGGTGAATAAAAAGATTTATCTATCTATCCACACTGGAAGCACAGGAGGTTCTATAGGTACGTGCACACACAGTCCCTTTTTCGCAGCCGCATGCGAGATTCGTCCTTTGCTCCTGAATCTGGACAAGGCTCGCGTTTTCGGACTGTGTGTGCACGTAGCTCAAGGCAAGTAGAACGTAAAGTCAATCTATCAGAAAGGTCTACACAAAAATTTGAAACAATCGGGCTTAAATACTTTTACTAGAATTGAAATTATGAACATCAACTCGCTTTTTAACAAAACATTCGACAGCAGAATGGAATTAACACTTTGTTTCAAGAGCATTTGGAACCTTACTTAACTATCCGCACTTGCTCCCACGACCATCTTGCAACTATTCCACAACACCCACCGAAGGGCGACGAAAAGGGCCTCAGGGAATACAGGTTGATAGCCTGTCAGCTGAGAGGGCGAAGAAGGACTTACACATGGCACTGAAACAACCTAAGCCTAAGGATTCCCAACTCGTCTCGCAGCGATTAACCGTGACTAACAACGCGAAACGCAGGGTAATACCTACGAAAATCTCTCTTGGACAAAACACACTTTCTCGATAATATAGAGCGTGTTCCATCCTACTTACCGTAGTTACTACGCATGACGTCACAAATTCTGGCTTTTTGCCGTCAAGGCAGGAACGATTTTTCTACTTTCCAGCAGGATATCATGCCACAGGCGAATCCGACCAATCACGTTACAGAGATGCGTAGTTACTACGCTTACTACGCTCCAGAGCATGGTAAGCAAATAGTAACCATTACTTACTATTTCGAGAAGGTTGGAACGGTCAGCGTAGTGACTTTTCGTGAGGATGGAACGGAAATAGTAACTAATAGTAACTATTGTTAGAAGGGTGGAACACGCTCATGGGTTTCTGTCTCTTTCCTTTCAATCGTGCGCTCAGCCCAGCTCACTAGCTTACCGCTATTTCCAGTCGACTATTCTAGGCATGAAAGCCATCCGCCCAATTGCAGCCTATCGAACATCGACCCGCCCGCTTTTACCACTAAACTCACGCCAACGACACCACTGCACTTGTGGCGAGTTGGAAATTCTCTTCACTTATCCTTCCCTCGACTGGGCAAGACATCCCTTTCAGAAGAGATACTGGTTCATGCCTCCATCTTCACATGGACATATGTTACTCTGATGCAAGAGTACTTCGTCTCCGAATCGTCTATGTTTGCTAGAAAGGTAAGGCAAATCAGTCCGGGAAACTCTCGACTTGGTTCTCTCCGAGTCCGAACTTAGCAACTCGATCCGAAAATTCGAGGGCAGCCGGAAAAGGGCAGCCATTCAAAGTACTGAAATCACTAGAGCATTCGCGTCCCAAGGACTGTGGAAATTCTGTTTGATAAAGAGAGAGAATGAGGGACGATGGTATTCGTGTACCAAAAGTTGCAACTTTCCTGGTTACCGAAGAGACAGTTTCAGAACACTCCATCACTTTTAGTATTCGAACTTGGGGAACTTCTGCTTACATACATAGCAAAGTTCTAACATTTCTTCAAAACTTGTCCTAGTGGCGTGGTTCCCTGATCACGAAACTATTCGAAAATCCCCAAAACTGACATCACCGGAATTCCGGCAATCTCCCCTCCACCCCCCCCCCCCTCCAAGGGTCCGGATCCAGTCCAATTGTGTAAAGGATTTATCTGGGGCAGATGCTTGTTCTTCCCCGCAAGTTTAACTCCGATCCCTTAATTCTAACCGTTTCTCGAGATTTCCGGTCCCCCCCCCCAACTCCCCAATAGCTACCGAATCCGGTCCGGACTTCAAATGGGACATCAGAAAATATGTCCTTTATCCAGTTATCCAGTTTCATTCTAATCCGATCACCGCTTCAAAAGTTACGCACTACTAAATTTTCTAGATTTCCCCGCCCTCCAACCCCCCCCCCCACCCCCCAGATGGTCGGATCAGGACACCGATTATTTCCAAGTTAGTTTGGTCAGGTCAGGTCCCTGATATGCCTGCCAAGTTTCATCCTCCTAGCACATCTGGAAGTACCTCAACTCGAGAAAGTGTGACAAACTGCCCTAAACTTCTCAGATTCCTCCGCCCTCCACTCCCCCGCAGATGGTCGGATCGGGAAACTGATTATTCCAAGGTTAGTTTGGTTGGTTCCCTGATATACCTGCCAAGTTTCATCGTCCTAGCACATCTGGAAGTACCCTAACTCGAACATGTGGGACAAAAATTCGGACCGACCAACCGAAGGACAGACCGACAGACGGAATTGCGATCGGTATATGGCACTTGAGCCAGAGGCTGCAAGTGCCATAAAAACACACTTGAGTTCAAAACTGGCAACGAACGGGCTTCGGCTTACTACGAAAAAAAAACAAGACCAAAGGTTTCGATGGCATCCCAAAAATGTAATATGTGATCCAGACAATATGGTCTTGTGAATATCCGGTCTTCGCCAGACTCCTTGAATATTTTTACTATTACGATTTAGAAGCAGAGGAAGTTCAACGGCTAATTATCTGAGAAAACCAAGTTAAGATATGGATTCACCATGTGTGTATTTACCCCCCTTAATTTGCCCCACCCCCCCTAAATATTGAGCTACAGAGCCCATCTACGAACTCGACCTTTCCCTTGACTCAAAGAGTCCTCAGAACAAGTTTCACCAAAATATCTCGTTCCCTTCGAGAGATATCGTGCTTATCAGGCAGACGGACGGACAGACTGACAGACGGACAACTTTTACGAAGTCATAGGTATTCCAAAAACAAGAGCTAGAAGCTCATGTGGCACTTGCAAGGCTGGGTAAGAGGATGAAAGCAGGAATTTGCCAATTCGTGGGTTTGCTGTAACCATTTGTAAGCAAAACCCTTGAGATAAGAATGATCATCGAACACTGGAAATCACGAGAATGTATCGTTTGGTAAAAAGTATTTTATTTTTGCACTTGGCTGTGATGATACGCACTTTAAGGGCGCTAGAAATACATCTATAATCAAAACCCTTGAGGCAAAGATTATCATGGGCTATAAGATATGGTCGGATCTAGGAGTGACAATTTCTAAGCAATTTCAAGCTAAGTTTCATCGCCCTAGCACAACACTGGAAGTACCCCCCCCCCCCCCCAGTCGAACTCACCCCAGAGTGCCCGAACCCGGTCCGATTCTGTCACTGATTGTTCTTGTTTGGCTTATGCTTGTTCTTCCCACCAAGTGTCATCCCAATCGCTACACTCTAAGCGTGTCACAAATTCCCCCCCCCCCACATTGATCGGATCCTGGCCACACTTGAAATTGGATATCTGAGACAGCAGTTACTTCCGAATATCAGTTACTTCCGAATATCAAATTGCATTAAAATCCGATCATCCGTTCAGAAGTTGGACATACCTCAAGATTCTGGATTCCCCCTTCCTCCACTCCCCCTACGATGGTCAAATCAGAGAAACGACTGTTCCTACGTTAAAATGGTCGAGTCCCTGATATGCCTGCCAAGTTTCATCGTGCTTGTTCTTCCCACCAAGTTTCATCTCGATCCGTCCGCTCTGAACATGGCACACGATTTCCGCCCCCCCCCCCCCCTCCAACTCCGCCCAAAGTCACCGGATCCGTTCCGGAGTTGAAGTGTATCATCTGAGACACGAGTTCTTTCCAAATACCAAGCTTGAATTCCCAGTTCAAACGTTATACATAGTGTAACGTCTGAGACACGATGTCTTTCCAAATATCAAGCTTCGATTCCGCGTTCAAAAGTTAAACACACGCCAATATTCCGGATTCCCCCTCCCTTCACTCCCCCACGGTGGTCGGATCGGGGCAGTGACTATTTCTAAGTTAGTTTGGTCGGGTCCCTAATACGCCTGCCAATTTCCAGCGTCCTAGCACATCTGGAAGTACCCTAACTCGAGAACAGTGTCCTGACAGGCCGAAAAGTGATCGGTATATGGCACTTGGGCGGAAGGCAAGTGTCACAAAAACTCACCCGGTTCCGAGTCTGATTCCTTCACTTCTACTCCGCAGCTGTCACCAACTGAGAAACACCAGGAAGTGATGATCTGTTTCTTAGCCGAGTCGGACTTTAAAGTTGTTTGCCACACCCATGGTTCCAGCCCTTCGCTGAAAAAAAATAGCATGGAATGTATTACTTTTGCGCTAGGCCCTGACAGCAGGAGATATAATTTCCGTGAAGAAAACCGTCTCTGGTCGTCATCTGGTGACGATCACAGAGACCGAACTTTCGCAGCAATGGAAAAGAGTAGAAACCGCGAGAAACAAGACCAAAGGTTTCGATGGGAACCCAAAGGTGAATATTTTTTGACTTCCCGATACAGATTATCGGTTTATATTGCATATATACAGCAAGAACAAATAAGAGCAAGAGCCCCCGTTTCCCCAACTCGTTGATGCTATCGTGCCTAGTCGAATAAAGTATGGTCAATTTCCGAGCCGAGCAAGCGGAGGTGGAGCTTACTCGTGACATTTTAAGTCATTACCTCCACAGAGAAGGTGTAACGCAGTAAACCACAGAGGAAGAAAAATCGAACAGAGGCAGAAGTGATAAGTGTAACGACACGAAATGTGTAATTGCAAATCTGTATAACAGCTCTCGCGGAGCACCTTTTTCTCGAAGTTGCATTTCCTCACTCATTTCCTCACAACTGTTTTATGCATTCAAAAGTGAAACGATTAAGCAAAGAAAAAAATCAGGTATATAAGGACCAATGTACATGTATTAATTAAGTCAGTCTGGAGTCAGTTTTAAGTCAGTTCTAAGACAGTAAGGATCGTTGGATTAACAGATGTATTCGATGTATGCTCAACTTCAATATCAAAAGCAAGTGTGTTTTCTCAACACTGTTTACTGAATGTAGGACCTAGGACCTACCGTCCGAACTTCCCCCTCCACAGTTACGAACCAACCCTTCGAGGATTAAGATCAGAGTACCGGTATAGTCTAATATGTACCAACCGCTCGGGTACACGCTACGCGTATATTAGATACTCGGTTTCCGGCAACAAGTTAGAACGTAAAAGACACGAAAGAGAGTCTTATTTAACATAAGCCTGTTCACACTGGACTGGACGCCGATACAGGCGTTGCCTGATTCATACAAACTATGGGGGCTCATAAGAAAATTTAAACAATTAAGAATATATCCAAATATAAATAAACTGGCATTCGAAAGAAAGCAGATATTACGAATGTGTCAAAGCCTCTGGTAATTTAGTAATTTACGAGAATCTGTATATGGTAACGTAAATTGTATCTTTTCGGGGCCAATTCAACCAAGTGGTGTCAACATCCAGAACAAGAAGAGATAAATTTCATTATAGATATTTGCTCTCATCTGAGAATATCAGATGAAAACAAGCAGAATCTTTCAAAAAGTCCGCAATTCAAATTTAGTAGGCTGAATGGAAATTAACAAATGTTACGCAGATGGAACATTATACAATAGGCTTCTTCTGTGACAAATCAACCAGAAACTATTTTGAATTAAATTTAAAAAAAACTAGGACTCCTATGTGGGTCCTAGACAAACTAGGACCAACATGGCAGGGCCTAAGTGTGAAAACCAAAGATTTTATTTGACGGGAAAATACGCCGCTGACATGGAACTATTTAAGTAGTGAACTAAACGACAAAAACACGCTTCAGCCTGGGATAGCCCAGGTTGAGGTGACTTTTCGTCTTTCAATACATTACTTAATCGAACTCATAAATCCAAATGTATACCATTATTTTTCTAGGAAAAAAAAAACAGACAAAACACAAAATATACACTCGCCTACTGATATCGTTTTGACTATTTCATGTTATTCTACCTTTTCTGTAATTTCAGTAATCCTCGCAAGCCTTGATTACTGCAGATGTTGAAACTCAATGGGTCATGACCTCAGTGAGTATGCTTCAAATCCCGGTTTTTCATTATATGGTTCCCCCCAGAGACATAAACGGGCACGTCACAATGGATCTCAATGTCCATCTTGATGGTCATGTTATAACAAACGCGATTATGAACGACCATCGTCAAGTTCGCTTTTATTTTTCACATCACTAATCAGAAGCCCAGCGTCTAGTCATACAAAATCAACGCTGTTTCCTTCCCGTGTGAACAGGCCAGGCCAGAACATCTGCCTCGCTAGTGGCTACGTTGCTTTCTTCGCAAATGACTTGTGTGCAACGTCGGAGGCCAATGAGTATACACGGGCGACCAAGAAGGCTTTGTATTGGCTCCACCTTCGCTGATTTTTGTCGGAACATTGTTGATCGGTGGATGACCGAGAGACGAAGGTTCTTGCTCTTATTTGTTCTTGTATATAGACTACACATCCAGTGTGTATTTTATGTTGACACTTTAATCGAAGCCTAGCAGCTCTAGAACTGGCAAGCCACCACACAAGCTTACATAAAAACATGGCAACACAGGCAAGTGAGTTGCAGCTTGAGAAATTTAAAAGAAAATGGATTTGCGGTGTGAGTGGATCTATTAGGGGAGGGGGGGGGGGGGGTATTAGAGTGCGGAATTAGCGTATGTTAACGCTGAAGCTTTAACAAATAAATCCCATATATGATTGCTTTGAACATGGTCAAACAGTTCAGCTCAGTGTACGAAATAATGCATAAGATAGAATTCCCGAAGCATTCCTTCTGTTCGAAAAATAACAGTTCCATCTCGGTTGATACCGGAAAAACAACCTCGACAGCCATTAAGAATATCGACCTCGCTGGTGCTCGGTAGATCTTTCTCGTAATCTATATCCCCTTCGGCTCGGATCGGTTTTATTTTCCGACATCCATCTCTTTATCGGAAGTTAACCTTTAATACATTAAAAATATTACTCACCTTTTTAGAACCTCTGAAAGCAGGTTGGCGCGTAGTTCAAATTCAGCAGTCGCCACATTTGTTCCCTCGACGTGTATCTTGCTAAACACGCTGTCCACAATCAGATTGGCTCTGGCTTCGGGAACGCGAAGATTCCGTAGGGCTAGGGAGCTCGCTTCAAGAGATGTATGCAGGCGGTAAAGGGAGTGAACGGTGGCAAATGCGTATGCTTGAAAATCGCTAAACTTGGCCTGGTCTGGTAAGACAGCGGTAAGCTTTTCTTTCGAGCAGAGATTGGGAGCTGAAAAAGGGAATTCGAATAGATTAGATGTTTGACTTTTTGGAACGAAACCGATACTCCTCGCAACCCAAAACTGTACCTGATAACATGAGAGAGAGAGAGAGAGAGAGAGAGAGAGAGAGAGAGAGATAGAGAGAGAGAGAGAGAGAGAGAGAGAGAGAGAGAGAGAGAGAGAGAGAGAGAGAGAGAGAGAGAGAGAGAGAGAGAGAGAGAGAGAGAGAGAGAGAGAGAGAGAGAGAGAGGTTTGTTTAAACAACATCGTAGCTGACAGCTAATTTGCGCTGCTTCACTATACTAAATAACAAATTGACACAAAAAAAGGAAAATATCACTCGGCTTTGTTTAGCAAATCCGTAAAAAAAGGTACAAACGAATTTGCGTGGCGGTTCGTTCGCGAAGCTACTGGAACCAGTTTATTTTGGTGACGCGTACGGTTGTTGGGCGGTGCAGTGGGTGGTAAGATGTCTCGATGCTGGAGTTTAGAGAGAAGAAACTTCCCAAACCTCAGGAGTAATCTGCTACATGTACCGAGAAGATACAAGGCTCACGGGGGTTAGCTTCTGTTGCTACAATACCACTCAATGGTTTCACCTACGAGCAAAAAATACTCGGCAAACACAGAAGAAATTAAATTTGCTATGATTTTATCGGGCGTCGGTCGACTCGTCGGCACATCGGGTTCTTTTTACACGCAAGAAATCAAATTCTGCAAACATTTGTCGGGCAAACACACAGAAGAAATCGTATTCTGTATGCTTTTGTCGGGCCTCGGGTGTTCTCGCTGGCACATCGGATAAGGAGTATTTTCCTTCAGTGACCTCGATCAGCCTTGAACCTGGAAATTAGAAGTTCACTCTAAACAATTTTAGGGTTAGATGGCAACCATGTACCAACACTCAGGCAGTATGCCTTCACGTTGGGGTATATCGGTTTTGGAAAGACCACCGGCCTATGTCTTCCGAGAAGCACCATTGTCGGCACAGGCGATTTTTCGATCCCAAAACGCTGGTGTCGGGATACGGATACCTTCGAACTTCGTTTGTCCGTCCGTCTGTTAGCACGATACCTCTCGAAGGGGTTTTTGTGGTTCGCTTGATCCCACGATGATATCGACACCCCGCACCGCTCGAGGCAATCAGATAAATACAGCCACCAAGAGGGGAGAAATGGAATGAAAGATCAGAACCGTGCCAATGGCCAGAGAGTCATATTATATGTTTTTATGATTAGGTTAGTGCGTAACAAAAGTGTGTTCGAAACTTCCAACAGGGGTTAAGATATTTTTTTCCAAACTTGTTGTGAGGATCCTTGGGTCGTCAATGGGCCCCATAGCCCAATATTCTGGGGTGGGGAGACGGTTTCAAATTAAGGTGTGACTATGTTTGCTCGTTCAAGCTGATAAGACACGCGATTCACGGGTAACAAGACATGCTGAACGAGACCAAATCTGGACTTAATTTTATCGCCAAACAGAGGTTAGTCCGGAATCCGTACAAAACCGGAAATTCGTAAGAAGTGAAAGTTTTGTCTGAGTCTGTTACAGCGTCGAAAACTGGGTAGGAAAACACGCTCGATCTGTATCTTCGCTATGGTATGACATATTTGCTTAAAGCCCGAGGGCCATCGCATACAAAACATGTTGTCCTGCCGGACGTCCCGTTGGTCGGCCGGAATCTGGCAAAAAAAAAAATTCGGTACTAGGGTGCTTACGTTTTCTCGATATCGATGTAATCGTGTAAGAATGTCAATAGTGGGATAAGCTGACATGCGGAATCGATCTGTCTGGCTTGTTTTCCTGCCTGTTCGATACTAATGACAGGGTCCGGTGAAAACTGGGCACTCAGTATGCCTCGTTTTTTTTCGGGTGTTCGGGGTTCGACTTGGGTTGACGAGAGTTCGGCCAGATTCGCCGGATTGAGGTGACAACTGGAAATCCATTGGTTCTAATCATTTCTTAGTCCATTTCTTCTTATAGAGATAATAAAGGGCGATTCTGGTGGTCTGGAAAGCTCCGCGAGCTTTTGCGCCGGCTGTTATTCCGTCTTCGGCTAAAAGTCGCTTCGCTTTCCAAAGCTATTCTCGCGCTCGGCTAGTTTCCGCCAGCACTTGGAAAGCGAATCCACTTCGCGAGTGGAAAGTGATTATGGCACGTCAGCGAGAAGTTGTAAAGGTGCAACTGAGGTGCAACTACTTTCCGTTTGTTCTTGCGCTCGGCGGATTCTTGCTTTGCTTTACGGAAAGTGAATCCAAGAGATCGCCAGAATAGCCCTTAAGACGAGTGTTTCATTTATCTGCTCGGCTTTCCAACCGGATAAATGGTAAGGCCGGAATCGTGTATATTTCGGAAAGAACAACGTCCTCTGATGAAATTTATAAGGTTGTGTGTTTCGGAATAAAGAGCATGTTTGGATCAAAATCTTCGTCGGGTCTTCGAATAGCACTGATATTGCCGTCGTAACCTCGGCTGGACGCGGAGTTACAGAGCGAGCCTAACAGATCTGGTTAAAGGGGGAATCGGGGGAAGACCAAAGTCTACAAGACCCGATTGTCTGAAAGTCCAAATATTCCCCATTTGGGGTCCCGCCTAAAACCTTCGGTCTCGTTTTTAATGAAGCTTAAAAAGGCTTCGTCGCAGGGATCGTCGTTAACAACTAGGACAATCTTGAAAACAAAAGATTTGGTGGTCGATAAATTGAGGGATTTCGAGCTGTCGTTTTTAGGTAAACAACGAAGGGAACATCGCTACACTTTTTCTGTATCACCGATTTGCCTGTGTGGGAAAATACCAGTGATCATACTCCACCGTCGGCCTTACGAGCGCTTTGGAACTGCACGACCGGAGTCAGAAAGTTTCAACTGAAAGTTTCGGTAAAAACAAAATCCTCTGATAAAACTATTAAGGTGGTGTTTAAGGGAAAATGAGATGAAGGGGCGAAGAGATTTATTTTATGGCAAGGTCCAGTACGGAAAAGTTAGGTTTGGTAATAAGTTCGAGGGCTGACGGTTTACCTTTCGGCGAAGAAGAAAGGATAGGGGAAAAAAGAGTAAAGGTCCGGTCCTTACATCTGCCCTATGAGGGTGTGTGCCGCCCTTTGTGTAAATGCACAGAGTTACAACGACTAAGGGATAAGATTTTTGAGGTAGGAGAATGGATAAAAATGGATGGAATGGAAAAAAATGGATGCAATGGAAAAGAAATGAATTATAAAATGACGGGGAGTAAAGGTTTAAAGAAAATAAGAAATCTTGGGAAGTGCCTAAAGTTTTCTTTCGAACAGAGTAGTGTCAATGATTCAGTTGCTAGCCGGCAAGGCACACACTGCGGAGGTAGTATGATCGGGACCTGAAGGAGGCGACCGTTTCCCTCACTCCTCAGTGAGAAGATGCCACTGGAAGCTGCACAGCGTATGAATGGAGAGGCTTAATCAACGCCATATGTGCCACTGAGGGCTCAGGAGGATTTAAGACAAGCTAAAGTACGGCGAGAGAGGCTGTGTATATAGTACACGTAAATACATAAGATACATATACGTATAATTTTATTTTAAAGTTTGACTGAAAAGCCAACTTGTTTCTGTATCGTCTAATTGAATACACTGAATTATTTGGATTCTGCTAAGGGATTTTTTGGTTTTCCATTATCTGCTCTAGTAGTGACGTTTAGAATATCTACAGCCGTCTCCACAACGCAAATTCTACTATGACGCGGAAATTTTGAATCTTATGTTATAAACGCGGCTTTTGAATGGCCAGTGCTCAGCTCGCGGAAGGTAGCTAACTGCGTGAACACTTATTTTTTTCTATCGTTTTCGTTAAGCATAAAACACAGGTGCGAGTGCATAGAGGTACCACAAATCCGACAGGAAATTCTACTATATGAAAATCCAGTAACCGTGAATAGCTGCGCAACGAAGTGACGCATTTTCATCGGATCTTCAAGCCTCTTTAAGTGAAGAAATGATGGGTAATTAGATTGTCCTACCTCAGGCCTTTTCAGTTAAACTTTAAGTTAGGTTTACCAGCACAGACTCTGAAGCTTTGGTTCCAGCTCCGAACGAATTCATTACCACTTGGGTTTAGAAAAAGGGGTTCTGAGAGGAAGAGAAACAGGGATCCTTTAATCAGGGATAATTATAGATCTCCGCTTTGTTTAACTGGAGAGGACATGGTTGCTCACCTCCTACACCACTACCAAATCCAATTTACCAGATCAATTTGAGCCCGGGGAGCTCTTCCCTGGTATAGCCTACTGACATCGTCTAACTACAAAGTAATAAAAATTGGGAGATTACGTGAGGGGAATCTGAATAGGAGGTAGTTTATTTTCTCTGTTGTACTATCATTATGTTTGCAATTTATTATTATAGGCCTACTTACATGTGGTGTTTCTAAAACTCTGTGTATGGCCCATTCGTGGCTGAATAAAAAAAAACATTAATAAACATTATATTTTATAGTATACGTAAAGTGATTGTAGTATATAATGGTATGTTAATATTTTTTGTCCCATGGTGGCCATGGGGCTTTACTATGCAAATAGGTCATTCATTCATGTGAACAAAAAAAAAGGATATTCTATGAGACAAGACGTGTCAATAATCCGGTCGTAATCCGGGCAAGATCAGAAATCGAAGACCGAAAAGAACCTAACGGATCTGGTACAGAGACCTATTAAGGATAGATTAACACGTTTCCTAATCTGGCAAAGGCAGGAAATATGCAAGACTGAATTCCCTGGACAAAGGATCCTCAAAAACATTCCCCATTGTGCCCGACCGAAACTTTTGGTATTACAAGGCTATCCGACTTCTATCTTAACACTTGAAGACACGTCAGCTTAGTCGCATTTATTTCTAACCTCCCTGGGTAGTCATTCCACAGAGACCCTTCATCTACTTCTTGAGCACTGCAGCGATAATGAAACAAAATCATCACTTACTGACGAAGGCGTGTAGGTAGTCTCTCTTCATCTTCTCTAGTCCGGCGTCGACAAGAATCTCTAATGGCTCCATGCTCTTGAGGACAGGAACTTGGGATCCACGTAAATTCCGTGTAATGAGTTTTCCAAGCAGAGTTTTCCCAGCAGAAGAAACCTAAAGAAAGCGATTGCTTTTCAATGCAGAAACTCGGCGCAGCATGAATTGGCGTTGTCTACAGACTCTTGAATGAACGAATGATAAATTTATACGCATTGTCCCACGGCGCAAGGGCAGAAAGAAGAAGAAAAAAAATAGAAGACACTTAAACAAGTTACAAAAAGGTTATTCACAAATTAGAAGATAACGTAGGGTAAAATTTACTTACTTTTCTGGACCTCTCAAACCCGTCCAGGAAAGCAAGACATGATGCACAAAACGGAGTTTTCAGCTTCCCTAGTCACTAAGTCATACCGCGTGGGAATGACTGGGCACAATTCCGCTGTACCCAAAACAGATCCTATTAGCAGCTCATTCAACAACCTCCTCACAAATCTTTCGCACTTCGAGCAATTGTGTATCCCAGCCGTCGATTTTTGGGTTTCATTTGAAGTTGATTAAATGTTCGATTTCGGGGTAAGGAGACATGCTGAACACGACGGTTAAAACCATTTTCTTGCCCGACAAGTAGTTCGTCCGGAATCCGGCAAAAACCGGAAAGTTGGTTAAAAGTAAAAGTTTCATTTGAAGTTGATTAAATGTTCGATTTAAGGGCAAGAAGACATGCTGAACACGATGGTAAAAACCATTTTCTCACCGCAGTTCGCCAGGAATCCGGCCAAAACCGGAAAATTGTTTAAAAGCGAAAGTTTTATTTGAAGTTGATTAGATGATAGACTTAGGGGTAAAAAGAGACGCTGGGTCTGTATATGACAATCATTTTTTACCCGGACATATAATTAGTCCGGAATCCAGTTTTAACCGGAATTTTTTTTAAGTCTAAATTTTATTTAAAGTTGATTAGGTGTTCTTTATGGGGATAAAGAGATCCGCTGGATTCGTTTCTGATTTTTTTTTTTTTTTTGCTGGACTAGTAGTTCCCTCGGAATTCGGGAGAAACCGGAAATTTGGCAGAAGTAAAGCAGGAAGTTTCGGTCAGTATCGTCAAAATCGTTCAGATATACCTCTATAAAGAGGTATATCTGAACTTGGTTTTCTCTGATGATTAGCTGGCGAAGACTGGATCTGGCGAAGACAAGACCCGATTGTCTGGATCAAATATTAGATTTTCGGGATCCCATCGAAACCTTTGGTCTTGTTTCTTCTGTTACAATAACTTCTAACATTTGTAGAGGTTTTCTTTGGAGTAGCAGGGGCGATGAACCAACGTACTGGCATTCGCAGACATTCGCGGAGAGGCCTTTCGTGGTCGGGTTAGGCTAGCGACGGTTGCGATTCTACGCAGTAAGAAAACCAAGAATACAAAAGCGTACATGAGCTTCGAACAATTCTTAAAAGTATGGTCCTCCCCCCTACAAATTACCGTAAAGGACAAAACCCGGGGAGATCAAAAACCAGTAGCCCTTGAGTCTCAAGTTGCGGCAATCCGGCTATGTTAAATTATTTCAAACTGAAGCCAGAAGTGACCGGTTCTGATCGCCAGGCGACAAGAAATTGGACTCTCGACGGTAAGTTGAAGTCGGACAGAACAGAAATCGGGGCAAAGGGCACAAACGCACTGCCCTAAAAAAAAACCAATACATTTTGCCATTCCTTTTTTTCTACTATGGCTTCGTCCCAGTACCTTTCAGTCTATACTTGGTACGATTCTTGAGACTTTAAAGCCCCCCCCCCCCCCCACCTTGTTTCTCTGACCGAGGGAAGATTAAACAGGAAACTTTTCAGATCAGCAGGAGAAACTTTGGCAACCTCAAAGCGTCTACCATGGCAGAGCAGAGGAAACACCTTCGGTCGCTTATAATCAAAAGGGATCGGGTTGTAATTCGTTACCCAAACAGTTTCCTTGGCAACAAGCAATGCAATGTCTTGGCAACAAAAACAGCAGATTGAATGTGTTCCCGGAAAAAGGAAACCTGTGAAGTGAAATCTTTCAACTTAATATTCTGAACGTATTGTCTTCTTTTTCTCTATGCTCTGAGAAAATGGAAAGCTGTGAAGTGGAATCTTTAAATTTAACATCGTGAACTATTGTATATTGTCTTTTCCTTTTCTTCCTTACTCCGATTTTTTTTGTACTTGTACATTATGATGGGCAAAAAAAGAATAATTATACTTACATTCGTTTTCAGTTTTCCTTCCTTAGCGCAATCCAATAGAAAGGTAAGGCCTTCTTTTAGCTCGTCGTAACTACTGCAGTCTGAAATATTTAATATTAACTACTAAGTTATTCAAAGGGAAGATACACAACATTCCTAGAACATTCCTGGTACATAAAACTCCCCGTTAATCCACTAATTGGCTATACCAATGAATGCCGCAGCTCCTGGGGAATACTATCTGAAAGGTCTGAAGACGCCTATCAACAGTCGGTAGACGCAAAATTTTCTCCAGACCAAATTTCTATGGAGGAATATGACATATCATCACGCCATTGCGTTTCACAGTTTTTCTTCCAGAATCAAATAACTGGGCAGTACGGTGAGATATCCTTTAGAAGGAATCGAGGGTGCCCAAGGACATAAAATTCGCACATCGAGAAATTAAGGTTGAAAGGACAGCTTCAAACTGTCTCTTTCAAATGGAAAAAAAATGATTTTTCTTTATATTGCCTGAAACGCGATCATCCTTTATGGTAGAGTAGAGTAGAGTTTTCTACATAAAAGGTAGCTTGCACAGCGAATGCGCCGAATCTGACCTTTGCGGCAAACATAATCACACTAATATACGTATATATAATATATCAATTCATCATTTCGAAATAATCATAATACAATTCATGAAATATGCGATTGGCCTTCTATTTATCTATAATATTGAAGAAGAAAAAATTCTTTATGTAGTTGTTTAGTATAGTATTGCATTTATTTTTTTCCTTTTCTTTTTTGTTCCCAATATAATTATGCTAAGTGATTAAATTATTGAGTCCTGCCACAAACAAATCTGTATAGATTTTCACGAGGCAGATCTGTTTATGATGCTGAAATTTTTGTCTGTAAAAATTCCATTATATATTAAATTTCTCTCTCTCTCTCTCTCTCTGCAAAACTCATCTAAAACAACACTTAATGTAAAACTGAACACAATACTCAATATTGCTCCAGGGAAAAAATCAAATTCGCAATCGCGGGGCTCCTTATTTCAAAGTGCTTCCCTACGAAGCTCGACCGGTAATTGACATTGAGATTAGTTCAATAGTTTGAACCACCATAAAAATTGTTCCTATGATGCTAATGTACACATGGAACTCATAACCTGTATCATGACGAGCATATCTGACTTGGCCCACGGCCGTCTGTCTCAGCAGGAACTTACTACCTAAAACGGAACGATTCCTCAATTCTTTCATGCCATATTTTCCGAACATTTCAACGCTCTTTAAAAATTATTGTCGTTTATTTCTTTTCAGCCATCTCTTTACTTTAGTTGTGACATAAATAGTCTGACCATTTCATGTTTGATTAACTTTTTTAAATATTAGAACAGTAATGACACTTTTGAAATGAAATGATGATTTAATCCGTAATATCTTTAAATACATAAAAATAGCTTTGGATATGTCAATACAAAAAAGACACTTCAAGCACTATCAATCAACTCGACAGGACAATATTACTTATCTGATAACATTAAAATTTCATAAACAAACTACATCAATAAACAAAAGAAAAGTCAAAATTACATACCGTATCTCGTATAAAATTTCTAAATAAAAAATCAAATAATATTTATACATATATATGTATTTATTCAAACAATGTTTACAACGGATACGTCAGCTACGATTCTTCATCAGCGATATTTCGGCCCTTCTTGGCAAGAGTCCTCGTCAGGCTGTCAATCCTCTGGGTCCACGTCGGGGAAGGAAACAAACCTGTGATCGGATTAACGTATCCGTTGTAAACATTGTTTGAATTAATGTTTCCAAGTCAGCTTGGGCTCAAAGAATATTTATATATATATATATATATATATATATAATATTTATATAACAATGTAAATAAAAACAATCAAAAGATATTTATGGATAAATGACGAATTATTTTTGTAATTGTTTTCAAGACTTGTCATTTTAACTCGCGTTCGTATTTTGATAAACTGTATTTTAAACCGTGAATTGTATATATAAATCATAGGTTACAATCGTAATATATCCCTTGGTCGATCTTTTTATCTGTATTGATATGTCCAGCACTATTTTTGTTTGTAAAAAGATATTTATGGATAAATAAACCGAATTGTAATTGTAATTGTAAAAACTAATATGTCAGAACAGCTCCTTACCAAGCATGGTATTCCAGAAGGTATCGACGATGTCACTGCGCTGACGATCAAGAGCGAATCCAACGCCAGCTGCGGCAAAATTTTCCTTGTAACCGTCGGAGGGACCTGTGAAGAAAAAGCCTCACATTATGACCCTTGATCTCTACAAACCAATTTGCGTTTTCACCTCCAGCGCACGTCACGTCAACTCCCGAAAGGGTTAACGCCTCCCCCCCCCCCCATGAGACATAACCCAGCTGGCGAAAACCCCGGTACCAAACAACCCTCGGCGACCCCCCCCCCCCCCCCCGGTATCGAAATCCCCCTGCACCCCTCCCCCCGGACATGTCTAGACGGGCTGATAAAGATAACAAGAGCTGTAAGCTCATATGGCACTTGCATGTGTCAAGATGATTTGATTGATCAAGAGTAAGTTTCGACTTTGCGGTTGAGATGCGCGCTATAAGGGAGCTGGAACTTCATTTGTAAGCAAAACCCTTGAGGCAAAACTGCTAATGGGCTGATGGGCATCACGAAAATGCATATATTGCTTAAAAGTATTTTTTTTACTTTGCGGTCAAGATTGGTACTTTAAGGAATAATCGGATTTGGGAAGTAGCAATTTCTAAGCAAATGTTGTTGAGTCTCCAATATTCCAGCGAAGTTTCATCGTCCTAGCACATCTGGAAGTACCTTAACGCGCGATCACCGGAATCCCTGACCCCCTCCCCCTCCTCCAACTCCACCCACAATAACCGGAGCCAATCCTGTTCTGTAAATGATTAATCCAGAGCATCTGTTTGTCATTCCCACGAAGTTCGATCCAGATCACACCAGTCTAAGCGGGTCAAGTATTTTCCGCCCTCCCCCCGATAATTGCCGGATTCGGTCCGGAAATGAAAAAGGTCACAAGAGAAAAATGTCCTCTGTTTAATTATTAAATTTCACTCGAATCCGATCACCCGTTCCAAAGTTACGCATGACTCAATATTCCGGATTCCCCTCCCTCAACTCCCCCCCCCCCAAGATTATCATATCGAGGATTTTTTTTTTATTCCAAGTCAGTTTGACCGGGTCCCTGATATGCCTTCCAAGTTTCGTCGTGAAAATCCCCCAAAAACGGAATTCCGGGATACCCCTCCTCCCCCCCCCCCCTCAAGTGTCCGGATCCAGTCAAATTATGTAAAAGATTTATATGGACCAGATGTTTGTTCTTCCCAGCAAGTTTCACTCCGATACCATCATTCTAACCTTTTCTCGAGATTTCCGGTCCACCACCCCCCACCCCACCCAGCTCCCCCGCGGTGCACGTAGCCAATCCGATTCAGCAAATGACTTACCTAGAGCATCTGTTTGTTCTTCCCACAAAGTTCCATCCCGATCCCTCCATTCTAAACGGGGCACGTATTTCCCCCCCCCCCCCAATAGTTGCCGGATCCGGTCCGGATATGAAAAAAAATCATCGGAGAAATGTCCTCTGTTGAATTCTTAAATTTCACTCGAATCCGATCAACCATTCTAAAATTACGCATGACTGAAAATTTCGGATTCCCCTCCCTCCACTCCCCCCACCATTATCTGATCGACAAAATTTTTATTTTGAAGTCAGTTTGATTGGGTCCCTGATATGCCTGCCAAGTTTCATCGTGAAAGTCCCCAAATCCACCATCACCGGAATTCCGGGACCCCCCCCCCCATAAGTGTCCGGATCAAGTACAATGGCCTAAAGGACTTGTCTAGAGCAGATGCTTGTTCTTCCCAGCAAGTTTCACTCCGATCCCTCCATTCTAACCGTTTCTTGAAATTTCCGGTCTCCCCCCCCAACTCCTCCCTGGCTACCGAATCCGGTCAAGACTTTAAACGGGACATTACAGATATATATTCTGTTCAGTTATGAAGTTTCATTACAATCCGATCATCAGTTCGAAAGTTACACACTTCTCAATTTCCCGGATTCCCCTGCGGATTCCCCTCCCTCCACTCCCCCACCATTATCTGATCAACAATATTTTTATTTTGAAGTCAGTTTGATTGGGTCCCTGATATGCCTGCCAAGTTTCATCGTGAAAATCCAAAAAACCACCATCACCGGAATTCCGCCCCCCCCCCCCCCATAAGTGTTCGGATCCAGTACAATGGTCTAAAGGACTTATCTAGAGCAGATGCTTGTTCTTCCCAGCAAGTTTCACTTCGATCCCTCCATTCTAACCGTTTCTTGAAATTTCCGGCCCCCCCCCCCCAACTCCCCCCTGGCTACTGAATCCGGTCAAGACTTTAAACGGGACATTACAGATATATATTCTCTTCAGTTGTGAAGTTTCATTACAATCCGATCATCCGTTCGAAAGTTACACACTTCTCAGTTTCCCGGATTCCCCTGCCCTCCACCCCCCCCCCCCCAAATGGTCGGATCAGAAAACTGATTATTCCTAATTTTGTTTGGTCGGGTCTCTGATATGCCTGCCAAGTTTCATGGTCCTAGCACAACTGGAAGTACCCTAACTCGAAAAAGTGTGACAAAATGCCCTAAATTTTCAAGTTTCCAGCGCCCCGCACTCCCCCCATATGGTCGGATCGGGAAACTGATTATTTCCAGGTTAGTTTGGTCGGGTCCGTGATATTCCTGCCAAGTTTCATTGTCCTAGCTCATCTGGAAGTACCCTCACTCGAAAAAGTGTGACAAAATGCCCTAAATTTTCAAGTTTCCAGCGCCCCAACTCCCCCGCATATGGTCGGATCGGGAAACTTATTATTTCCAGGTTACTTTGGTCAGGTCCCTGATATTCCTGCCAAGTTTCATTGTCCTAGCTCATCTGGAAGTACCCTAACTCGAAAAAGTGTGACAAAATGCCCTAAATTTTCAAGTTTCGAGCGCCCCCACTCCCCCGCATATGGTCGGATCGGGAAACTGATTATTTCCAGGTTCGTTTGGTCGGGTCCCTGATATTCCTGCCAAGTTTCATTGTCCTAGCTCATCTAGAAGTACCCTAACTCAGAAAAAAGTGACAAAATGCCCTAAATTTGCAAGTTTCCAGCGCCCCGCACTCCCCCCCCCATATGGTCGGATCGGGAAACTGATTATTTCCAGGTTAGTTTGGTCGGGTCCCTGATATGCCTGCCAAGTTTCATTGTCCTAGCACATCTGGAAGTACCCTAACTCGGATATGTGGGACAAAAAAACTCGGACCGACCGACAGACCGACAGACCGACAGACCGACAGACCGACAGACGGAATTGTGATCGGTATATGGCACTTGAGCCAGAGGCTGCAAGTGCCATAAAAATAGTTTTTTCATGAAAATTACATAAACAGGCGAGCCCCCCGTCACTCGTTTAACTCGTGTGTCTAGGAAAAATCTTTAAGTGATCGCGGTCAAAACTGCAGTTTAAACAAATTCCTTATATACTTCATATACTTGTATTAGGGTGGGTTTTGATACCGGGGTTGTTTTTGCCAGGGGGATGGAACCGGGTGGGAGGGTTTGTCGGGGGGTTGTGTCCGGGGTGGGGGTCGCGTATGCCCCCCGAAATTACCAAAGTTCGAATTAGAGCTCAAGGAAAAGCACAACTGATAAGTTAAATCCGAGACGGGTACAGGAACTGAAAACTTCAAATCGGAGAAAGCACTGTACTTTTCCAACCGTGGACTCGAGAGCGCTTCCGATTCCCTATAAATCCGAGTTGGGTTGAACTATCACATATTCCCGGCGCGAATTCTACTTTCTCATGAATCAACAACGGAACAAGAATGATCGCTCTGCTGTTGGAGTCGTAAAAAGGACAGTGATTATTTTGAAAAGTATAATTTAACAACTTGAGTTTCTTTACTAATTTCATTATTCCTAGATGTGATTCACATGAGCTAGCAACAGAAGATCAAATTAACGCCCTTTACAAGTATCTTGGCCGTAATTTCAAGCAATTCCGAATCTCCTCAAGCAATTCTTTATAGTTTCAAATTCGTCGCAACTGAATTGTGAGAATGAGCTTTTGTGTTTTTTTTTCTTTTTTTGAGCAATCCAAGCCCTCATTATTATTATTATCGCAGGGTCTTCATTACTATATTCCTCGTTCCTGCCTCACCCACAAATTAGTTCACAAGTTCCGCGTCACTACTATGTACATCTCGTCATCCTGGTCATTGAGTACATGATGTTTTTCATGAATTTGTAAGGCCTTGTTAGAAAATATGTCTATACTGTTATTTATCTTGTGTTGTTTTTCATTGCTCTCTTTACTCCGCTACCACCTTGTGTATTTGGCGGGCTACAAATAAATATATATATATATATATACTATTGGGAACCCCTCACTACGCCCACCCGTCATTTCGCCTAAGAAATCCGTCAGTTCGCCCACTTTTTCCGACAGTTCGTCCACCCGTCACTACCTGGACCCGTAAATACGCCCACCCGTCACTGGGTGGGCGAACTGTCGGATTTCGGAAGTGGGCGAAACGACGGGTGGAGGTAGTGACATCGACTCATACTATTGCCGGGCATGTCCCGCTCTCTATGGGAGCCAAGCTCTCAGGCGCAAATAGTATCCCTTACCTGACCGAAAAGCAGTCCGCGTAGAGTGCCCCTTCTCAACGAAGTTTACCAGCTGGTCCATAACCGACGTACCCGCTCCCTCAGCAACCCAAAGTATCTGCCCAGTGGTCAGAGCCTCGATGAGGCTGTTCAGGTGTTTGGCTTGCTTCCACAGTTCACTCGCAACCGAATCTTTGGCCTCAGGATATACTCGTATCTTCTAGAGAAAAACATAAAAAGTCGACAACCAAAGTCCATCATTGTAATTTTATTGACAAGTTACGTGAACCGACAGACAAATGGCCAGTTATGGGCCATAGCGTGATTTGTGATTTAGCTCTATATATATTATTCAGTTTCAAATATTATAATGTTAGTGTATACATTGTTGACGTAAAATCAACTAGTTGGCTTACCGCCGTTTCAAGATTTTTAGTGAACAAAATAAATTGAATTGAACATACAAAACAATTCAACTGACCTTATTCGTTTCTATGTTTCTTATTTCGTGAGCAATCGTCTATTCGGAAGTGACAGGTTTCATTAAAATGAAATTTCTTACTTCATGCTCAATCGTTCAGCTGGAAGTGACAGGTTTAATCAAACTGAAATAAGCTTATAGGTGAAATAAACTGTACCCATTTCACCAGGCTAGAAAAGTCCAGTAAAAATCTACGGATAGAAGCCACGACAGCCTCTCTCTTCGCGAACGCATGGATGTGCGTGTTCTGCTGTGTCCTGAGCCAGTCTAAGATGGTTGGTAAAGTTGTCTTTCCCAGATTCAGGAGCGCGTCCACGTAAGCTAGAACCGTGTTTACGACCGTCGACGGCGATTTCGTGTAGGTGACGTGACCGAGCCGTCAGAGTTTGAAGATAGTGGTCTTGTAGCGTATTAGCTTGATTGATTGATTGATTTATTTATTTAAAACACAAGCACAAATCGTGGCACAATGCCAAATAGTGTACTTACTCAGTCAACAGATGAAGCTACATAAAAACAAAAATAATCATATTCGTCAAATTATAACTTTCAACAGATCGGAACAAAACACTAATATCAGTATATCAGCCCTTACGGTACATACTATAATCCTTGACGTGATACAATATACAAACAACAATAATCATAATCATCCATTAATAAAAAGACCCAAAAAAACTAATATCAGTACTACCCTTGGACTACCCTTGCGGTAGTGTTTTGTTGTAAACTTCAACAAATTTTGGGACGAAAGCAGTGGGACGTTGGAGCTTCCTTCCAAGAATTTCAGCAACGTCATCAGTTTCGTACACAAAGATCTCTTCAATTCTCCTAGTGTGGAATGATGGACATGGAGGGCGCCCGCCCAGGAAAACTGATCTTTCGTCACACCATCAGCCCAGCCCCTACGATAAAACTTTTCCAGTCGGATTTCAAAAGCTTACCACTTTCACTTTGGCTGTCATGGGTGGTGACTCCAGTGTGGACGTTGGATCGGCCCAGGAACATTCTAGAACGACAGAGTTTCCTTTTGTGGTATCCAATCCTTTTGAAGAGTACAACACGTAGCTACTCCATACTCGCGTTTCAATCTGCAAGGACAGGTCTTTCAGAAGGTGCTACAAAGTTAATACCGAAGGAATGGCTCTGAAGGTGCAGAAATAAACTCATCAGTAGCTTTTTCCCTTCATGGTAGAAAAGCTTTTTTGCAAAGGATACATGGGCATCAAATCGTTCAGTCTGAGCACTACCTAGGAGTATCCCAAGCAGTGATAAAAAGATAGCGAAAAGCTAGTTTGCCTACGAAGAGCTCGTGGGAGGGCCCGACAACTCGAAGGGAAACTGTCGAAATGTTTGTGTCTAGAGTTGGTTTAAAGCAGCGATAGATTTTCCTAAGCTTTTCTCTTCATATATTAACGATCTGTCAGCAATAAATGGTACCTATGGTATCCGTTTATGTGGTATAAAGCTGTGAATGTTATTATTCGCAGACGATAAAGTTTGGTGGCAGAATCGAAGGAAAATCTTCAATCTTTGCTAGAATTTGTAAAACAATATTTAAGACTGAAAAAGTTTAAATGCTGATAAATCAGTAATGACGGCTTTTCGTAAAGGATTACGATGGGATTACGATAGGGATTAAGACTAAAGACCAGGTAGAGCTGGACGGGAAATGTGTAGAGATTAAGGAATCGTGCATTTACTTGAGGGTTAAATCAACATCGAATGGCAAAATTTGGTAAGCATGTGGACAGTGTTTCGGTGAAGGGTAACAGATGTTCAAGGTTTTTTCATTTGTGACACTAAACTACAAATACATTAAACAAGCACTGGAGAACAAAAATGCGTACGTCCAATGCTTGTTAATCGTTTTACCTTCATTACAGCCTTACCGAAGATGCGGCTAATGCTGAATCGATCAATAGTTTCAAGTGCATTGTTGATGGGATTTTTAACTCTGATCAGTTCGACTACTCAAAATTTCTTACAGTTATTTAGAGGCGAAAGCCTTTTCTCTTGCTTTGTATTACAACAACTACGTACCTTATTAATATATAACAAATCTAACAAAATATAATCTAACTTAATATAATATGACCTGAATAATATAACCACTATCTACAAAATACCTCCTACCTCCTCTATGTGTGAACGGTATTTTGCGTAGAAATTTTTAATACGAAAGTGACATCGGCTATGCAATATGGGGCAGAGTCGTGTGGGATTAATGCAGGTGTTAGGTAGAAGTAATACAAAACAGATATTTCAAACGAGTTCTAGGGCTATCAGAGGGGAGTCGTAATTTAGTTCAAAGAGGATCTAGGAAAATCTAGGATTATTTTCGTTACGTAGTAGTAGGCTTGTCCGACTGGTAAGGTTTTGTGAAACTACAGTTGCGTTTTTGCAGATACCGTGGTATATGTTACCACGGTAACTGGATCTCCAATTATTCGTTTTGCAGTTACCGTGGTATCTGATATACGGTGGCTCTGCAAAAACGACAACTGCCGAAGTTTCACTTTTCGAAGTCATCCCAAAAGAAAAACTGATATTCAGTCACTTCTTCTTTTCCACCAATTTGACAAAAACTGACTAAAGTGAGATGACTTTTTCAGATACTGCTATCAGTTACCACGGTCGGATGGCATCTGAATATCAGAAACCACGATAACTGGCCAGATACCACGATAAGTGCAAAAACGTCTTTTGACCGTGGTATCAGATACCACGATAACTGCAAAAACGACATAAGACCGTAGTATCAGATTCCATGGTATCTGCAAAAACGCAACTTATATAAATTTACCTAGGATAAGACCTCTGAAAGCTGCTTACTTAGAGGCTCTCAGAGACCATATAGGTGTTTTATAAGTAGTGAACTGAAAGACAAAAATGCTCCTCAGCCGGGAAAGCACCTGAAATTATGTCATAGCCATACACTGACGGAGAAGTTCAAAATTCAAGATGCAGGTGTTACCCTTTTGGATTTTTCCTCGTCGCTATAAAAAATCATGGACAACAGGGTTCAACCAGCGCACGACGTAATCCATTGCTTGAAAATTTAAGATTGAAAATTGAGTGTCTTTTTCTGTGTGTTTATGTATTTTATATATTTTCTTTCATTTACTCCGCTTATTTAAAATAGCGGGTTATTAATTACTTACTTACTTACTTACTTACTTCTGCCCAATGTGTGGTTATTTCATTTTATGCTGGAATGTGTGGAGTTGAATGATTTGAGAGCTGAAACTTTCGGAGAGAAAATTTCTGGGGAGGGATGTTGGATGGTGGGTGGAAAAGTTTAAGGAGAAAAGCCCGTTGGGGATTAGGCAACTTGAAAGAGCTCCATTAGAAGAGTTGTTTGTTTGTTTTCTATTTATTTGTATGAGATTGCCCTCAGGCTTTAGCTAATGTATCATATCATTGTACACAATGGATCTGAAAAACTTTTCCGCGTGGAAGTTAAGGCACTGAACAACTCAATTCAATTCAATTTATTTTCGAAACCGATACAACGGTCAAGCCGATTTGGTGGTTCTCGTCCATATTAACACTAATTATATACAAAAGATAATTCTAGGCTAATTCTAAGCTATATCTATTTTCTTTTTTTGTTCCTGTTGTCTTGTTTTATTGTATGTGATTTATTGTGATAGTTGCTATGGCCAGTTGGCTTTTTGCAATAAATATCATATCATATCATATAGCCAAGACTTGTCAAACATAATAAACAATATTCAAATCTATATACAATTAATGATGCGAGTTAAAAAGGTTGACGAAAGCGGGAACAAAACTTCTTAGGTAACGAGTCGTTGTGTGTTTGATTGGCTGCAATTTGGGTGTTGGCTGGGCTACCACTCTCTCAGGCCTTACTCTTGCCGCTGAAAAATCTGGGGGGAGGATATCACGTAATGCTGGCATATTCAAGATTTTAGTTCCAAACACTAACGAAAGTTTTTCACGGCGGTTCAACAGGGTTTCTAAATTATAAGTATTAAGGATGTCTATATACGGTACTTTAGGGGACTTGGAACAACCCAACAACCCATTTGCCTGGTCGGGAAATACTGATGGCAGAGACTAACGATTACGTCACCTAAATATCTGGCAACACTCGCTTAAAAACTGTTATCTGTAAAACGGTAACACAAAGAATGATAACCAACACGTCGGAATCGATTAGATGTCAAGACCGCGAAAACAAAATATCGCAACAGGTAATACCGCGAAAGTAACTACCACGTGCGGCAAGTACCGCGAGAGTGAAAAAACCGCGAAGCTCGAATGTGTGTAACTTATTAGTTGCGTTTTTCATCGCCTGTGTAAGTTCCCCTGTGAGTTCGCCGTTGAAGCTTAATTTCTGTTTTCACCCTCAGTTCGCCTGACGCCTTCGCCGGTTCAAGACGAAGGTGAATAAACACGGAAAATCAGCATCCCGCAAATCATTCATAAAATCGCCTAAATAAGTCAGTAAATTTGACAGTGAAAAGGCAATTCTTGCAGTTGAAATATACAAGTTGTAATCATCCATTTCCAAACACAATTTCCAGGACTTTATTCATGACAGGTGAACTCGGACCGGGAACTGCGTCTGCGTCACAGTTCGCCGTTTCACTCGCAGTTGTTGTAGAACCGAGAACTGACACGGTCTCCGTTTCAGCAAAAACGACAATTAAACAAACTGCGAACTCGGAAGGTGATCGAAAACGAGAAATAAGAAAAACTGAGATCAGGAACGGCAATCAAAAACGCAACTATTATCTTGACAGAGTTATGCACGTTTTGGTCAGGCGCGAATTTAACCAGTTGCGGTTTTTGCCTGTCATGGTAATTACTTTTTGCGGCTTTTGCCTTGTTGCGGTATCGACTTGACCGTCACGGTCTTTTATTACCGGTCACCATTCCCAACAACTTACCCTACATGGCCCACACAAAGCCTGCTGGTACTTTCTCTGTCTCTCAACGGTCACTCGCGGATCGGACTGTTTGACTAAATCTGCAAACGGAAGGCTGGCAACCAAGGACTTAGGTCTATCAGGCTCACAATGCTGACCTAACAGTACCACCCGGGCAGGGTCACTAGCATCACAGTATATGACAGAAAAAGAGGCATCTTCATTCTCAAAATTCCGTAAAAGTAGGGCCCTGAAAAACAGCTAAGATGAGGACACATATGTTATTTTCTAACTACTGTAACTTTGTAATTGATTGACCAATGTGGTCGAGGTGTTCGTGGGGGGGGGATGTAAAATGTTAAAGCCGATATTTCAGAGCCCTCGTGCGAACTCAACAAACAAAGAAGGGAAACGACCAGCTTCATTGACCACCGTCACTTGGGTGAGTTAGATAGGATGGTGCGGGTAAAACTATACATTTTATTTTCAATCTCAAACACTTTCACCCCTGAAGGACCTGTCTTACCTACAATCCTAACGCAACCTACTTCAATAATCACTCCGTATATTTCTAAACAGAGACCCCAATTTCGTACGGTACGTTCTAACCCCTCTAAGAAAACCACGCTGATTTTCTCACTTGCCGGGTTTTGCTACCTTCGATGTGTATCACGCTGTCGACGGTTGTCTGCGAGAAGTATTTCCATCAGAAATACCTGTTATGTAAATTTTTCCCTGTTTCCGCTGTAAGTCAACGGGTCTCGGAAAAAGCTTAAAATAGCCAAAACCGTGGGTTATTTCTAGAAAGCACAGCTAAGTATTAAGGTATTCAAATATATTAAAATACTGTAAGTTGTGCGAGGGGTCCTTTAAAGGACCCCTCGTATTTATTCCACCTTTTACTCTGTCCCCAGATCCCATACAGAATTATAAGCTTCAGAAATCTACGCTCTTCGTAATTGTTTTATTTTCCACCTACAACTTGTTTTCAAGCCTAGCAGCAGAAAGATCACCGAAAGCTTCAAGGTCGCCCGACAACTCTTTCAAGCATATGGACAAATAAAAATTAAGCTTAAAAATTCTGTTTTTATTTTGGCAGGTTTCGTAGGCCTACACGTCTACCTCACTTGTCCCACAAAGCATTCAGTTCTTCTTTAAAACCACCTGGACAGAGTCGCTAAAGATGGTGTTGACGATGGTGGCTATTTCCTGGTTACTACTTCTGGGGCGCACCAGTCCTCTCTCCACGGCTGCGCGCGCCAGTCCTCGTCGAGTCGCTTTTTGAAACCCTCCGGTGTTTTGCTGGTGACAGCTGATTCAGACAGGCTGTTCCACAGAGGAGCAGCTCCGTTGCTGAAGAAGTGCTGGCGAACACGAGAGGTGCATGACCTTCGGGACAGCTTCCGGGCCGGGAGGGGGGGGGAGGACAATTAGGATTGAGAAGTTTGAAGACTATTAGCATGTCCCTTCTCTTCTGCCGGTAAGTTAGTGTCGGGATCTTCAGTTTCTGCAGTCGCTGTCCCGATGCCACAGACGGATTTTGTTGTTCGCCGCTGGACGCCTTCGATTGGTTTCTTGTTCTGTATGCAGAAGGGTGAGGCGAGGGCGTTACCGCTTTCCATCTTTGACCTGACCAAGGCTTTATAAAGCTTCAGCATTACAGTTGGTTTGCGGGATGCAATTGAGTTTTTGATCATCCCTAGGGTCTATTGGCGCTTGCCACTACCCTTTAGGTGTGTGGAATTTTAATTGGACGTCCACAATAATTACCGAGATCCCGCTCTTCTGAGGTGGACGGGATCTGGACTTGGATGCTTGATCCATGTCTTGTCATCTGGTAGTGTCGCTTTAGATTATTATGTCTGAAGTTGAGTACATGACATTTGTCTGGGTTGAACTAAAATTTCCATTTATTAGCCAACCATTTGGAGACCGTTAGAGTGTAGAGATCCTCTTGAAGGGTGTTCATAAAAGCAAAGGCAATTAGCTTCGAGTCATCTCCGTATATCGGCTAGGGGTTCTTCAGTAGGTGATTGGGTCTCGTTGGTGTATATACTGAAGAGGGTTGGTCCTAGTACCGTCCCTTGCGGGACTCCACTAAGTACCGCGACTTCCGACGACAAGGCTTCCTCACCTGCTGTCCCGAAGACACGGAATCTTACTTGCGTCATGTCAGGAAGTTCTGCACCCAATCTGCAATTTGAGGGTGAATACGCATGCGTCGACCTTGATGCGCAATCTTCGGTGACTGACTTTGTCAAATGCTTTTGCCTGGTGAAGGAGTGCTACGTCAACTGGTGTGGCTTGCTCCAGAAGGTTGGTAGCAATCTGTCGACAGACTTTCCTTGGACGAAGCCATGTTGTTTGGTCGATGATGTTGTTAGCTGCCAGGTGTTGGGTAGTTTCTTTATTCATGATGCCTTCATTAACTTTCAATATAACAGATGTCAAGCTGATTCGGGGGAGTTCTCTGGGGAGTTTTACTTCGAGGTTATTTTAGTTTTTTAGAGGTTATATTACCTCTAGCCCTTCAACTTACGTTTGCGGGGAAGGGGGCCAAGATCCGAAACAGAAAACCAAAACTAGGAAATATCGTTGTCACTGTATGATTACTTCCACAGATCTCGTTCATAGCATTACTGAAAGTTGCGTTGCCCATTAATCCAAGAGGGAGTGGGGGGGGGGGGGGGGGGGGCTCCCGCACAACACGAAAAACAATAGTTTAACCATGAACGAATAACCAGTACAGCCTCCGTCTCCCGATCTCTGTCATATAAGCATGCGGAGTCGAATAGATTCCCGATGCAAGTATGCAGACGCCACGCGCGGCGCTCTGCAGAGGCGAGTCAGTTTCAATTTCAGGTTTATTTCAAACAAATCGTGGCTTGGGGCAAAATTGCGTGTTGGCTACATCCTAAATTTTGGCTTCTAGTGTTAAATTTTGCGAGTCATGCATGTCAATACTGGGCATTTGACACCTGTCATAATTCCTCAGTTCCGACCAAAACGCAAACAATGATGGGTATTGGGCACTGCACTAAAATCAGAAATTGTGACAGAGTAGAGTAGAGTAGTTAGAGTAGATTTTTAATTCTAAAAAGTAACTTTCACAGCGTGAACGCCGAATTTGACTTCTACGTCCAAACATAACTAAACACTCGAATCAATTCGTCATTTCAGTATTTCGACAATTCGTATTCAAATTCATGAGTTGATACAAAACTCCTTCGGTACCTTTCATGTTTTGTGGGGACTGGATTTAATTTGGGTACTTTCTGAGCCTTGTCGCGCTGTGGTCTGTTGCGGATGGGCGTGTAGAGTTCGGGGAGAATGGGAAGCAATCTGGGAACAGACAGGGTCTTGGTGCCGAAGTTAAGGCAGAGAAGGTTTCTTCTCGCGTCCAAGGTGGTGAGCTTGAACTTGCCAAACAGATAATGGTAAGGAAGCTTCCCTTCCCTATTAATGATCCTAAGCGCTCGTTTTTGAATGTTTTCAATGACAGAATCCGTCGGCATATATTAAGGAGAATGTACGAGCTAATTCTACTTTCTTTTTTATTATTATTAACGTAAGCCTATACAAGACGGAGTTACAAAAAGAAGAAGAAAAAAACATGTAAAAATGCACATAAATTCAAAACTAGCAGATATACGCTTAGCCTAATAACTAAACATTAGGAGAGTCAGAGAGTAAAACATTTAGGAGTGAACTAGACCAAATGCTTAAAAATATGTCATGCAGTAACAAGGAGAATTACCTGGCTTCATCAACTCGGATAGGTAAGTACAATCCTTCGTAGACACCACTGATTGATGGCTCCTCTAACTCTTCTACAGGTCTGCCAAGCAGCTTGAGGTCAAAGGGACATTCAAGAGGGTTTCCTTCGAAATTTTCTAGTGATACACTGGCTTCTGAATTCTCAACAATACGGACAGGAGACTGTTCGACTATAGGTGTTGGGTTTTCAATCTAAAATGAAGCACACAACTACACAGTTCGTTAACAGATAAATTCACTCGAACTGGCAGCAAATGCCTAAAAACTTAATAGACGTCCCGACCTAAGGAGAACAGCAAAAAGATTTATTTGCACAAAAACAGAATTGAGAGTACACCTATTAAATTCATGATGGAATCTAACAGACAAGTATGTCGTGAGGCAACTGGAGGTATCCACAGTGCTTCACCCCCAACAACCAAGTAGAAAGGAAGTAAAAATCCTTGGCCGGAGCCGTCATAGTCACACTAGGCCTAGTGTCCTATCCTTCGTTATGTATTATTTAAAACTATTTGGCAAAATAAACCAAATCCTCCTACAAACCTCCTTATGACGTAGCTTGACTCCAAGGATAAATTTAATTCCAGTCAAAACCCTCTGAACAAAATCTAGCACAGGAAGCTCATCTTCAAGCTCTGGGTTTGCAGAACTAATGAACCTATAAAGAAAGACATAAACACTTTCTGGTAGCAGAATTTTGCGAATTTTATGTACTTAGCCTACTGAGTTATCATACTCTGGGAATTTTAGGCTGGATACTCACAGCTAGTGTTCCAAGTAATAACTTTACAATCTCTATAAACCCCTTTTTTCGAAACAGTTGCAATTTCCATCATTCACAGCCTGTGAGTGACAGTCTGGAATGTCTTATCGATCATGATGTGATGATCGATGAATCAAATGACAAAGGTATTTTCTGGTGCCACATTTGTGTGCCACACATTTCTGAGTATTTGTCAAGGAAACGTACTTATGGGCCACACAAACGGCAGCCAGGGGCGTCGCGAGGGGGGGTGCAGCCCCCCCCCCCACCTTTTTGGAATTCGGTAAAATTTTGGGCCGGAGGCCCAAAATTTGACTAAAGTTGTTCGGTATTTCTTCGATAGCAGAACTATTCGATACATTTACGGGAATTCGGTAGTTAAACAGAATCGTAAATACGCTATCGGTACAAATCTCTTCGGTATAATGATCGGGATTCGGTATAATTGCCAGTATTCGGTAGTTATCACGAATATGGTGAGAGAATTTACTGAAATCATTTGGTAATGTTTCGATTCCGGAACTATTCGGTATATTTATGGAGATTCGGTGGTTACACAGAATCCCGAATGAGCTATCCATTAAAAATTATTTGGTATCATGATTGGGATTCGGTAATTTATTCGGTGTAATTTTCTGGATTAGGAAGTTTACCACGAATCCCAAATTTTGTTCCAGTTTCGACGAAAGTGTACCGAATATGAATATTGTTCGGTAGTCTTTCGATACAAAAACAATTCGGTATAATAGCCGGGATACGGTAGTTATACAGAATCCCGAACATGCTATCGGACTAAACCTTATTCGGTATAATAACTGGGATTCGGTAATTTTTCGCTATAATTGCCAGGATTCGGAAGTTACCACGAACCTCGAAACTCGGAAGAGGTCGAGTGAAGCATTGGTTGCAGACAAAAGGGATGATCTATGATTTCATCAATAGTCCTTACTTTTGTTTTGGATCCCAAAATGAATATTTAATCATAAATATTTCGAAAATTCAGTCTGCAGCGCCTTTCGTAATATTCTCTGTTTTGTGGAAGGGCGCGGGGTTTTAAGCCAGTTTTAGGATTGAGATTTTGAAACATTAAAAGCTAGGATTTGGATGGAATTCAAATTTGGCAGGAAAAAGCAAAAAAAAATCGCGCCTGCGGCGCTCACCTTATGTGATTATGGGCAGTATATTGACTAGACTACAGTTGCCGCTGCTGCCGGAACGTCGCTCCATTCGGTTCCTGTGACTTCTTAGGGTCTCGGCATTTAATCCACGGCAAATTTGGAAGAGAAGCGGTTACATTTTAGCCTACAGAAAAAAAAATGGATTTCGAAAATTTTCGCCTGCGGCGCTCAATTTAATTTTCTATTGGCTACAACAGATAGAACCTGTTAATGCAATCATGCCCGGCAATATATTCTCCAAGTGGTCTTCGCCAAAACGCCACCTAATAGTTGGCTTATCGCCTTTCATGCTGCCCTTTATTGTTCCTCTTCCTACGTAATCCTTTTTGTTCCACATTTAAAGCTCGAATTCTCGGTTTCTAGGATTCGGTAAAATTTTTGACAGATTCGGTAAAATTTTGGCTCTGCACCCCCCCCCCCCCCCCACCGAAAATGCACTTGCGACGCCCCTGACGGCAGCAGAAACACTCTTCTCAAGCCACATACACTTTGTCAAATCACGGAAATGCCTTTTACCATATTAAATTATAATCTGATAAATTCTACCCCTGCTGCAGGCATTTCCACCAAGCAGCATGGCCCTGGCCGATTTACAGTAAAGGTGTGTTTATTTGAAAACTTCTCTAAATTTTGGATTACCTGTGCTTTTGCTTTTGGCCTCTAAGACAGTCAAATCGTAATGATAAATTAAAAATTTAATTTCTGCTATGAACCAAGTGTTTCAGCTTTTTGAGAGAGGTGACTGACCTTGGATTATAAAAAATAAACTGGAATTAGCATAAATATTATAAATTTACATGCAGTCCTGACAATCAATAAGTCCTGATCTACTCAATTATTTGCCTTTTCCTTTTATTTGAACCTCCTTTTAAAACGTGTTTCTATTTGCTACTTTTTAGGTCTGTTTTTCATCATCTGATAGGAATTCGACCTCAGAAATATCTTTCCATGACAACTTTTTGTGCCACACATTTCTGAGGATTAGTTGCAGAAACAGAACTGTGCCACACACTCAACCCGCAAGTTGAACCTAGCAGGAACACTATTTATCTGTGTTTTTTGGGAGGTAATTTAAAACGCCTGAAAATAAAAATAAAATACAGATAAAATCTCAAAAAAAAAAGAATTCAGGCTTATAAATATTCCTTCAGCCCAAGCTGACTGCAAATCATATTTGACAGTGCAAGACGGATATGGCAGCTCAATTCTATTAGAGCTATATTTCTGCCCTTCTTGGCAAGCTTCAGGCTCAAGCCACCCAACTGGAAAATGAACTTCTGGAAAAAGTTCTACAAGTTCAGGTGTATGTCCTGTGCCTTCAAGCTTATGTTCTTCCCCACTTTATCCTAGAAGGATTTCCAGTCTTATTTCTTTCTAGGCTATTTGATAGAGTAAAGGAGGGGTATCCAACCTTGAATTTAGATGACCTCGAACTTACTTGAAAAACTTACAAGGAAATTTCTGTGCAGTCCAAAACCAGTCCTGGGTCACTCAGGGTTTCCTTCTTGACAGTTATGACCTTGTTAGGGCTGCACTGAAATTTCATTCCAACCTTTTTAGGCCAGGTTTGAGGCTAGATACCCTTCCTGTAGCTAACTTTATTGTTTAGATATCAATTTCCTGCTAAATTTGAATTTCCCACCGAAACCGAGCCACAAACATTAGAAATCACCCCAACAGTTGTTTAGCAAAATAACATTTTGTTTGCAAAAATGATGTGTAAACACACTCTTCAGACACACAACTCACAAGTGATAGTGGAAATACTCCTTCAGAGCCACAACCAAAGCCACAAAAAGTTTCTGGCATCATGGAAAAATGCCCTAGGAGTCAGGTTTGAATGTGCTGATTCTGTACATATTCTATACGGAATTCAAATTTCTGAAGAAAGAAGAATGCTCATCTAATATGTAGACCAATATTTTAGCTTCTATCTGGACATCAAGTATTCTTGTCATCTTTTTTTCATTCCTTTAGCCTACATTTCCTTTATTTTTTAGGAGGCCAGATCCTTCTGTCTAAAGAGAAGGATTATAGTCTGGAAATTGGAAAACTTGGTAAGATAGAGGTTGGATTGCAGGAGTGGTCAGCTACCTGACCTCATTTTTAAACAACCTCGACTTCTGGTGCGAAAATGTTAAAATGAAATGAAGGCTACACACTCAGAGGCGTCACAAGCCAAAATGTTTAGGGGGGGGACAAGGCATTTACCGACTGGCTGGTAATTTTTACCGACTGTTTCTGTAGAAAAAACGAATGTTTTCAACAACAAAACATGACAGTTGTGAAAAAATCGACTTATTTTCAGAAAAGTCCATTGATTTTCAGAAAAACCGACTATTTTGACGAAAAATCGCCCAATTTCAGAAAAAACTACTGTTTTCATGAAAAAAATCAACTGTTTTGACGAAAAATCGCAGCGCTTCGCTCTGACTCGGTTATTTTTCACCAACTGGCAGCAGTCGTGACACCCCTGTAATACTGTCCTGACAGTAAAGAGGCAAAATATGACTTTTCTGGATAGTAAAGTGTCCAAAATATTCAAATTCTGTACCTTTTCTTTGTTTTAAAGTCACTTTGAAAAGGAGTTTTCAGGCTAACTTTGCTAACTCAAACTTTTTCCTCATTTTTTAGTCAATCGAGGTAAGGTTAAAATGAAGGGATCTTGTATGAAAAGAAAAATATGTTTAAATAGAAATATTAAAGGAATATTTACTTATCCAATATGTAAACCATTCAATTAGCTTCAATTTGAATGTTTGTCATATTTCTTGGTTCCTTTTTAAGCCAGATAAATCATTCTGAAGGAAAGACTTCTCTGTAAATTTGGAATATTGTCTGAGGTTGGATATCCCTCCTGTAGAGTGTAGGCTATAGTCTATAGTCATAGAACAGAGGTTCCTGTTTCAATCCGAACTAGTCAGGGACTGATAGGACTATCTGAACGATCTACATGGTATTAAACTCACTTCAAGTGTTTCATTTTTCAGCAATTTATATTACAATAGCCGAAGTTAGCCTATATGATACATTCAGTGAAGTCCATGAATTGACGATCTCCTCGTTTCCAGATGAATTTGAATCGAAATTCCCGCGTTTGTCACGGAGGCCACAGAGTTACTTGACTTTGACAACAGACTATTAGACAGAGTCGACAGAGATATATATTTTCTTCCTCGTTTCCGACTCTACAGAGCTTCTGAAACAGTTCCACAAACTTGATATGAAGAAAAATAACTTTCCGGATGTAGAACCTGCTATACAAAATCCAGGCGGACTCTTTGAAGTTTCTTTTACAATCAGAAAAAAATTATCTGTTTCCACAGTAGAATGCGAATTTTCTCTTTTGCTCCGCAATTTTGACAGATCGAATGAACGTTTCCCCATCGTGACGCGCATTTCGCATGCAAAATCTTATCGAACTGTATTTGCTCCCTAGCGCCTGTATTCGCCATTCTGCGGAAACTACTTGGAAGTCGAAATGTCAAAAACAGAGGGAGCCACTTCCGGGGACTCCGTGCTACCCGAAGAACTGAAATGTATCGAGATGCATTTTATCCTGAAGTTCATTCGTATTTGGCACGTATGTATATGCGCCAGCTATGACTATGGCAATCGGTTGTTGGCATTAGTGGCGGACCAGCCGCAGTTTCTGAACGGGCTGACCGCCGGAATGAATCCACGCTCAAGCAACTCGCCATCGATCATGGATAGGAGTCCTTTTTGATGGTGGCGAATAAAGTCGGAAACACTTCGTTCGAGGGGGCTCGCAGCAGTCCCGCAGGACAAAAGAAGCACTGGTACTCTTTGCGAAAAAGAGTCCAGTATTATGTGTGGGACTTTCCTACCGGTCCCGCCATACTTGCAGTACTATTCTGCTCACACGTGGAGTTTACAAAGGCCTAATAAAATCATACTGAAGAGCCATTTTAATTTACTCTGTTTTGACGACTGAGGACGCTTAGACACAAGAAAGGATATTTCTAATTTTTGTGCTTGCCTTCTTCCCAGACCGGCATTTTTCGGAACTAAGAGTTACAGGCTCTTTACACTTGTCTTTGGTGTGGATAGACAACTGCATTTTATCGGCCTGATATTCGGCAGTTTCATCACTTCCAGCTGGGAAGATTTGTAAATCAGTTTTTGTGTGATCTGAATACTCCCTAATGACAGATAGGTCTTGATTGTCTGTCAGCACACTAGTAGGCTCCCACCATGACAAGTTACCGTCAGCTTTACTTATTTCCATAAAGTTTATGCTGACACCACACTTTCACCTGACACTTTCTGCCACACCAGTAAATAGTTACGCCCTACCCAAGCTACAGACTCCTCCACGTCTTCACTCTTCAGGTACGAACAAATTATAATCTTCTTATTTTTACAAAATATGTACATACGCGTCATCAACAAAATAATTAAACATGGAAATGGCCACGAAGGCAATATAAATCTCTCTTTTGAACAAAATAAGGTAGTACTGTCAATAACACCATAAAAGCGCAAAATTTCCAACGTCACATACTGGGTACACTGGGTTTCTCCTAGTACGGATTAGATTTAACTGCAGCATTTGCTACTGGGATTAATCTTATCTCTAATGGGATAAGATTAATCCGATTTTTTACATTGGACTCAAGAAACGTGAATGTGACATTAACCAGCGTCTAGAAATCCTTCCCTTTCGCCCTGAAATTTTGCATTTATGCCCATGTACTTTCATGGGGTTTTGCCTGTGACAAAACAAAATCCCAACTGGGCCCCTATGAAGCGTTGGCCGTTTGCCTGTACTTTTGAAAAAGAAGGAGGGGAGGCGTTGTCACCGCCACCCAGACGAAATTTACTTTCGGGCGTAATCAAGGGCTGTAACTGCTTTAAGGGCGTAATCAAGGGCTCAGCCTGCATAAAAGGCTTAAAGAGTTCATCAAAACAGCTGCTATCATTACCACTGCGAGACAAATACTCCGCGGTTCACCGGATACACTAACGTATTTTCACACGCGTCTGGATCACAACTGTACTAATAGTAGTGAAACTGGATTAAATGCTCGTTGCATTTGTGAAAAGATGGGTTGTTTTCTTAAGATCATCCGGATGCAAAAGACGAATTTTCGTATGATGCATACCTAAAACCTAAAAACTAACTTTATCTAGTGATTCTCAGTTTTTGAAAAAATCGACAGCTATACAGTGCAGACTCGCCGTAAAATTTCTTCAAAGAAGACCTTGAGCTTGTGGTACCTTGCGAGTAACACACGAGCTTCCAGCACGTATCAGATTACAAATCACAAACCTGCTAAAAAAAAGCTCTTAAGCGCTTTCGTGTACGTTTACCAATATGTTTGCTTAAACACGCGACATAACCAGAAAGCACGAAAAATACGGGTGCCCCCATAAAAACACGAACGTTTATACAATTTTATGTACACTTTTATCGACTAGTTCCGACTTTGAAACGTATTATATCTAGGCACTCGAACACAAAATAAGGGACTAGAAAGCACAAAAGTCATACAAACCCAACAAAATAACAGATAAATTCACAGTGACTTCCAATTCACCGGAACTGGCCGTCTGTACCATAGTAGATCAGGCATAAACTTTGTTGCTGTCACTAGCCGACAAGCAGACGGAAACGGATTGGTAACAACAAACTATCCAACAGGGCATAGTTATTATTCCGGTTTTGTTGTAATTTTGCCGAGTTACTCTAAAAGGAACCAACAATAAGAGAAATGCTGTCTTCCGTTTGTACCAAGTGTGAGACTAGGGATTCTGCCTCAGACCGGCGTCATAACTGCTACACTCAGTCCTTACCAGTGCTAGGTATATCAGTAAGTTTGGAATGCGGCAGGGGCTTGGCAACAAAGTCCTCGATATGATTTAGCGTTCTCAAAGAGAAACATATTTTCCTAAACCATAGAGATCTGTCTCCGGATACCAAATGAGCTCTGGCCGAGTTTATGTCCTTGCAACGACCTTCTCCCTGATTTTCATTTCAACTTTAGAAACTGCGATCCACTCATTCTCACTTGAGTTGTACCAAGTGAGCCCCAAGGCATACTTTCCGTTAATATTCACATGCTGACAGTGGGAGTACCACCACCCTCCCTGATAGCTCTGTGCACAGTTCGTATTACTGATATCTTGGTCATGATCGAGGGAACTGAACTTCATTCCTTCGTGATAGGACAGGGCATCACTAGCGTTGCCGTGGAACCCCTCCGTATGTAGTAGATAGCCTGAGGCAAGATCCCCAACGGTGAACTGGTCGTACTGCGCCCACCAGTATTGGCCGTATATGTCCCATATGTCGACCCGAAGCTCGGTGGTGTTGCCCTTGGTTAGATGGTGTATCTGGTCGTTGCCAAGCCAATAATCCCCTAAAAAAGAAACAAATCTGATTAGTAACTAGTCTGTGACCAGGCTGTTTGTCGTCTTTCCCGTCAGCAATATCGCACGCTGGCACGTCTACTTTCGTAGCTTCCGACCCTCCTGGGAGTATCTTTGAAAATAAGCCCCTTCCGTAAAGCAACAACATTTTAATACGACTCTTTTATTATGTTTAGAAATTCCACCAGGGAGTATTGTGAAATGAGACGACGCGGAAAGCTCCCACGTAACAAAGGGGAAAAGTATTTTTTTTTAATATCCATTATTTAATTGTCCGCAGTATGTATATGGACAGTGAACTGAAACTGGACACAAACGATGTCTTTTTGGTAATTTACAATTATCAGGGCACGTGCACATTCGGGTCACTTTAAGACGAAACCAGAAAAAAAGATCCAGCCCGTTTTGCCTAGTCATACAAATATCACAATACTCCCTGGTCACATCAACTGTGATGTACAAATTACAATGCTTTCAATTTAGCGTACACCCCAAAGTAATGATTATTGAGACAATTGGGCAAGTTCTGGGATTCAGTCTCACATTATAATGTGTACGGACTCGCATCTCTTTAAATACATCTGATGCGACAGCTGCGACGACAAGCTTTGAGGCAAGGATTTTTTTGTACAAAATGCAACCCTTCTCCGCCGGGGCTTCCCGGCAGATTAGGAGAGTTGTTTCGGTGTGTTTCCAGCACTGTTCTAAGCTAATGGCATGTGTATTCTCCTGTCGCTGGAATACTGACGACCTTATCTTCAGAGACCGCGGCGCTAGGCCACTTAATCGCAAGAAACTTTGTTTTTGTTGAAGAGAGGTGTCTCCGTATTCTAATCCTTTGAAAGAGAAACTCCACGTCTCCTTAGAGTTTAACTGAAAAGGGCTGGGATAGGAAAATCTAGTTACCAATCACTTATTCACTTAAATTGGCTTGAAGACCCGCTGAAAATGCGTTACTTCGTTGTTCCGCTATTCACGAATAGTCGATTTTCAAATAGTAGAATTTCAGTGTGATTTGTGGTACCTCTATCGCTTGTATCTGTGTTGTATGCCTTACCAGGAAGATTTATGAATTTTTTTTTTGTTCAGGCACTAAGTATAGTCTTCACCAAGCTCACGCACTGAAAAGCTGCGTTTGTGTTGGGATTAAAATTTCCCGCGTCATAGTAGAATTTACGTTGTGGGGACGGACGCAGATATTCTGAACGTCATAACTAGAGCAGATTGTGGAAAATAAAAAAAATCCCTTAGCAGAATCCAAATTATTCAGTGTACTCAGTTAAATGACACAAAAATAAGTTGGCTTTTCATTTAAACTGTAATATGTTGCAAGCTAAACACCGCAAAGCTACAAGGAGAACATCGAAGCAAGGGTTAATTCAGCTTCATAAACCTATGCGAAATTTTACGAAATTTCATTTTATCGCTGGAACACGGTCTCCCGTAGGGAAATCATCCGATACACAAAGACCTAAGACTGCCTTTCAAATAAAACGAAAAACGAAAATACAATCGCTCCAGCGAAACCCTAATCAATACAGCCGGATATGCTAAGGTCGGAAAGTAAATAATAGCAACGGATTCAACTGTTCTGCTAGCAAGACATTTCTTTAATTTGTTAGTGATTATTATCGCTTGTTGCTTTCCAGCCCGGTTTCCCAAACCCGGAAAATGGGATAAAAGCATCGGATAAATTACTATGGTGACTTTTCGATTTTCGACCGCTTAGGTAAGCTAGTGGTTGTATGTTCTAGACTGGAATCGGCAATCCAATCTATTCGATTATTCGCGGCACATGAACCCTAAGAATTTCCCAAAGTGACACTCCAGACAGGATTTGGGACGTGTTTAAGCGAGAACTCAGAACATTGAAGTGAGGTACCTATCTGCCCTCTTCTATTCCGAAAGTTTTGCCACTTCAGAACGAAGAGACGAAAAGCGGGTCAATAAGTCAAGTAGAGGTAGTTGTACCAGAGCAAATACAAATCAGATGGAAGACTTGTTACGGCCTGTAATAGCAACGAGAGCACCATTAAAGAGCCCACATAATTTTATGTTGGTTTTGAAGCACATATGCTGGACCGTTTAGTATCGTGTTTTTTTTTGTTTTTTGTTTTTTTTTCTGTTGTTTCGATGCAAACCGAAATAGCAGTTGACTCGGCAGTTACGCTTGCCGTTTTTTGTTTACATATATTGATGTGTCTTTATTTGTTCACGTTGGAATCAGTGAGTCGGCACACACCGCGAGTAAGATTCTTAATAAATAAACGATTTGATTTTGAAGTAATCTGGACGAACAAACAAACTGCAATGGGCTCGCTCAAATTAGCGAACGAAAAAGAAAACAAGGAAAAAATCACTACGTCTCTCTTTGAAGGAAACCTTAGACCTGGTTATGCGAGCTCGGGATCTTCATATTGCGTAGATGGCCACGCAGTACGAACGACAAGAGTAGGGACATGTTTCTGTTTCTGCCGGTCAGTAGTATATTTATGTACGATACTAACGTCCATCAAAGCGAATCACGTGGGACAAGGGGGAGCGGATACTATTATAAACTGTTACACGCACGCAGTGTTGCCACAATTCTTGACGGAACCTGTGACATCTGGCCGCAAAATCTATGACATTCTAGTGCCCACACGTTTTTTTTTAGTTTAAACGAAAAACTCTTCGGTCCTAAGGTTCTCTTTCCTTAGTTATGCTCTTATAGAGAGCATATAATAATCAATAAAAAAGAAAAAAAAAATCCTTTAGAAGTGCAACTTCTTGAGACAAATTTTTCACAGCTGTGAATCTGGTGACAAATCACCAGATTCCAACCTGTGACAAATCACATAATTATGCGACCAGTGATAGCACTACACGCACGACCTCTATCGCACGGTAATACAGAAGAAAAGACCCTTCCACAGAAATCCCTCTCCTGCACTAATTCAAACCGGATCTGGGAAATACTCCCCTTGAACAAAATTTATTGCCCCTCCACAAAAAACTGCATACATTAAGAAGAGTTATCCCTTCCTGCAGTTGCTGCAGCAGCTTTAATATTCCCGAAAATCTCCCAGTAATGATCCCGCTAATTCGGGGAGAAAGGAAAAAAGTCATTTTGCTGGTGACAGCATGGGCGTTCTGGAGAAAATAGAAGGAGACTGGGAATTGCAATAGAGGATTAAATAATAGAATATCCAGCAGATTTTCGGGACAGGCGAAACATATGCTGTGTATCATACGCTAGGTAGCCAATTTTTGGATGCCGGCGAAAAAACAATAGAAAAGCCAGATCTTCATTCCTACATAGCAGAGTTGCAGTTTCGTAAAACGCTTGTCGTTGACTTCTCTTGACATGGGGCATCTGAGCATTTGGCTGGGACCGCTAAATATTAGATGCCTCTGCGAATTTTTATTTAATCTGATTTTTTTTTTTTCTAGGAGCCTTTTTTCGGATCGTTTTCGGATTCTTATCCGTTGTATAATCCGTTCTGTTCAAACAAGCAAGTGCAGAATCTATTTAGACAATGTTACCTTTTTCGGTGTTCCTTCAGCCCAAGCTGACTGCAAATCATATTTGACGGTGCAAAACGGATAAGTAAGCTACATTTTACAGTACATACATTTTTCTACATTTTTTCAGTACATACGGAAAAATTTTGCTGACTTATCCGTTTTGCACCGTCAAATCTGTTATCTTTTTCTCAGCTGGAGCTAAGAAATCCGCACTCCGTTCGCTCAGAACTGATGCGTTTTCACTTAACTTTGTGGGAGCATGAGATCAAATTAACCTGGTCAAGGTAGTGCTTTCTAACCACCTTCGGCTCGGAAAGTTTCTAAGAATCCGATCTTACACTTAAAAAAAAAAGTTTAGTTAGGTAGTAAAAAACTAGAATCAATACGGATATTTTCTTTGGAAGCAGGGGTCGTCATCAGTTTTTCTCTATCATTCCTCTCTGGAATCATCTGCGTATAAAAAACGAATTATTCGAGCTGAAAAGACAACTCGTAGCGCTCGAGCAGGCGTAAGAACTCATTCGAAAAGGTCTCCTCACCATTCGGATTTCCGAAGCCAAGCTTATAGCTTTCCCAGTCTCGGTTAAAATTCTCTTCTCCGCTCTCTCTCCGTTGAAGCACTAGCCATCCCCCTCCCTCGGTGGTCGAGTCGCAGGCGGCCGTCAGAGGTCGTTCGGAGCCCGGGGGCAAAAGCGTGGAAACGCCTGACACCGTCACTTCCCGACAACCTAGAACAAGAAAAGGGATGTTAGGAAAAGTCGGATGGAACAGCCAAGGGCAGTGGAGCGAATGGCCCTTTTTGGAACTGCTGAGGGGCTTTCAAGCGGAATTATCGTGAAAGCGAGGTTTCGCTATAGGTTTATCCAACCGTATCCTCAAACCGACTACGAAAAAGGTGGCCTTATCTTTTTGCTCCACAAATTTTTCAACATGGAGATGCTTGCTACATAAGCTAATTTAGCTACAGCTGAAATGACGAATTAGGCAAAAAGGTCTGGGGTGTTTTTGTACTTGATTTAATATTCTTGCCCGGAATAATTTCGAGCGCCGAGGAAACTATGGTGACTTTTCTTTCCATTGGGGGCGGTCTTGCGTTAGCGCTTGGTTGGTTCAGATTAGTTGGTTAACCATCGATATACTCGTTCGCCTTCTGCCTTACACGTAGTATTTTCCAAGTTTATAGCATCTCTACTCATCCATTGGCTACGAGCCCTCCTTCGTGCAGCGCTTTTCTTTGTGCACTACCGATACTGAAAATCTTTCTTACTTACTTACTCTTACTCTTACTTTACTTTCTTTCTTACTTCTTACTCTTACTCTTACTTTCTACCTTAAATTGGCAGTTTTCTTGTCAGAGCTTGTCGGCTCTATCCAGCCTTCCTGCTCTCCGATGCGGCGGCTGAGCGCAAAACGTCGAAAACTGAACGCGCCGTGGTTAATAAGTTGTAGTTTGTCAAAAGAGAAGATTATCATATCCTTATATTTGAAAGAGTTGTTAGCGGACATTTAAGGTTCCGGCAAACTTTGCGTTGTCTGACGGGCAAAACTCGGCACAGCCGAAAAAGCGCTAAAAATTCGTAGGCACAAAACGAAACAGTGGAGAAAGGTGGAAATTTTAGAAGCTTATGCTTCCACAAGGGAGCTAGGTATATTATAAAAGGCAGAATAAGCAAGAAGGGTCCTTTAAAGATTGGTACGTCAACGCTTATGTGAAAAAGATGGATAGACTTCCGCGACTACGGAAATGGTCCGTTTCCCACAATCTCGACTTTATTTTCTTTTTCAGTGTCCTATCGATTTACAGTACCTCAATAGAAGATGAAGGGTGCCTCAGAAGAAGGCGAACAAGTAAATCTGTTCGCTGCACCCTCTGTCTATTCCGTACAGAACATTTTTTTCGGCTTTCCTGTTTACCCGATGCGCAAGGATTCACTTCGCGCATTGTTTTGCAAAAATCACGGAATCCTGTTGTTTGCGGTTATGTTGTTGCGAAAATTATGTTTTGCGGTTAATTTTGCACCATGTGCATTTGTTTGGATAAAATATGCCGCCTCGTCCGTGCCCGGAAGCCGCAACGTTTATTACCCAAACGGTCGGAATTATAAAGGTCGCGCAAAAAGAGTGCCGCTTTTTATGGAAACTGTTAATTACTGGATCTTCTTCCGCGCAGGATGGCATACGACCAGCGCGAGCCACCTGTAGGCAATTTTGCTTGAAATCTTGTCATTTCCTTTACATCGTTAGCCATGCCATATGCCAGCCAAAATCTAACGTTAACAGATTTCGCTTTAGCTTCGACCCCGAATTTTCCGTAAAGTTGGCCGATTTTGACCCCCAGCCCTTCCGTCAATTCAGACTCTCGAAATCAATATTAAGAAGAAGAAGATAGAAGAGGTGCATGAGCGGACTGTTACACACATTATTCTAATAGATATCTTAGGATTAGTTGAATGGCGTTTGGGCTGAAATGGTGTATGAATCTACCAGTCGCTCGATTTTTACGCTGATTCGCCCGCCTGACGGTTCGGCTCATCGTATAACGGAAAAGAGCGGAAATGTGGAAAAGGGGAACACTTGATACATTACTTACGTTTCGATTACGTGATTCCCTTTTCAGAAACAAGATTGATTTATAGAAAAGGTTCATCAGTTACTGCCTAGCTGCAATGCACTGCCGGATAGATTTCGATCGACCTACGTTGAATAACTGTTGGCTGCTCGCCAGTTTGCTATGCGGCTTTTTCGGCCGTTTCCCGAATCGAAACGCATATTTTTGCTTGCTAAGTATTATTTTCCAGCAGTTGGCTTTCAACAGTGCCGTGTCTTGCGAAGATTTATTGACTCGGTCGAGTCGGAAACGACTCCCATTTTTTGCCTCTGTCAGTGCTGATACCCAGACATTTTCGGAAGAAATGAAGCCTTTCCTCACAAAGATTGGTCCTTTGGTTTCCATGGAGACAGCTGGAACTATGTTGAAAAATTGCTGCTTTTTCCACATTTATCTACAGACTCCTGGCCAGATGACAAGAAACGCTAGAAATTAGTTTTGTCATGTCAAGTCTATAATATCATGCTCGTGCTACAGCGATCATTGCACCGCATGTCCTCTGACCTTACGCAGTAAAACCCGTCTTGATTTCTGGTCAGCCAGGACCGTTTGATAACAAAAACACATATTTGCAATACAAAAACAAAGGGTTTTCGCGAGCTGGAAAGCAAAGTCGGAATCGCTTTACAATGGTTTCGCGCTGCTTCGGAAAGTTGCCGAACTTTCCATCCGATTACGCGCCTCGGAAACAGAAGCATCTTTCCCGGAAAGTAATTTTAGAAAGTTAGTGGAAAGCTCCGCGGAAAGTTGACTGCTTAGGCGGGACCTTTTAAAGCATGGCAAAACAGCTCAAGTGTCACTAACAAATGAGACAAAAGTGGTAAGCGTCATTAAAGATGACTTCGTTGGAATATATGAGAATCAAATAAATTTAATCTGAACTATATTTATTCTAAAATTTTTAAGAATCAAAATTTTCCCGGCGATTTTAGCTTTTAATAAGTGAAAATGATTCCGGGAAAAACCTCATAAGAACAGAGGATTCTGAGCATACAGCACAGCACAGACCCTTACAGTGTTAGACCAGAGCAAAATAACGATAGGCAGTAGCGCCAAAACTTGAAATAAATGACACATACTCGAATAGCAGCGACACTTGCATCACTAGCGATAGTGAACGTCTCTACTGAAACTCAATCAGTCGTGCATCAGCGCTGGCTCCAATAACTTCATATTCTGAACAGAGCAAAAAAAAAAGATGAAACCTTCTCTGTTTTCTACATGGGTGCAGATCGCATCTTCGCTTCATCAGAAATTTCTAAACACGCAAGTTTGTCCCGGTTTAAATGCCGCAAGCGTAGAGGGCGGCACTATGAGTATGGCCCGTTTGCAAAGCATGGAAAGCATATTCCCTATTGTTGTTTTGCTCTGAGTTAGACGAACGTGCTTTCGGCGTAGAGAATTTCCGAGAGAAATCCTCCGAAGTCATTCGTTACTACTGTAATGTCGTTCCATCCGCTCATTAGTCTGTCCTGCAAGTATCATCGGCCAACGGTCTTTTAGAAGCATCGGAAACAAAGCTTGAATTAAAAGGTTAGCCAACCGCCTCACAAAGTGTCGTGATAAAATTGTGTTATGAATCTAAGTATGTCGCTCTGATCTCTGCGGAAGACATAGCGGGAAAAACCATTTTGACACAAAAACTGGGATACAGTGGGCATAGAAAACTAGCTGACGAGCGACAAAATAATGAACATAAAGCTGGGAATACTAGATCAAGAACTACCCATTTTATTTTATTTTTCGTTTAGCTTTCGCAAAATTGCTCTTATAAATTTGGATTACCCGTTGCATCAAATCCTTTGGCCTTGTTTCTAACCCTTCTTTCCCTTTTCCAGCTCTTTATGTCACGCTCTTTTTTTTTCAGAAGAAATTAATCGTACAACCGAAACGGCTCAACTAAATTAACGACCCATCAGACTTTAGGAGAAAAAAACACAAAAGCGCCAAGGACAAACTCAATTTCCGTCGCGCTTCCTTTTTTCCATTCCCTCCCAGCTTAGAAATGGGGTATTGTTTTCTCAAGTTCTTAAAAGCTCTCTAAGAGAGGGATCGCATGACCCAAAAGTCTGAACACAAAAGAATCCCTCAGGGATATAACCTAGGGGCACTTACTTTTTGGTAGAGCTCCTAGAAGACCTTCATAGAGTCGCTGCATCTCTCCTATCCTTATTACAACGGATTTTTCTTCAAGGAGTTCTTTCATCTGTATTTCCTGCAACAAAAAAATATTTTTTGCTCTCGAGCCTTCTTTATAAGATATCCGCGGGTTGCAGAGTCCTGGACAGATGGTGTACCTGCTTGGTAAGGGACCTCCGAGAAAGGAGCATTGTCTGAATGAAAACGTAGTTATTCTTGTCAGTATAAAGCTTGAACAGAAAGCTTGGGAACCATAAATTATTCAATTTAATTTTATTTCCAAAACGGGAAGCGGACTAGCTGAAAATTCGTACAGTCATCAATATAAAACATGTTATCATAGGCTAATATACCTAATTTAACCCTCAACATTTCAAAATTAATTTGCAAATAAAATTTATCATCAAATATATTGATGACGGGGAGGTAAGCTCAGGTATAGTTATAATTCAACAACAGATACAAAAAGACATAATTTTCTACACCAGATATCTTCCATTTCTTCTCAAAACCGCACCAGCTACTGTCGTTTCTCTTGGGACGGAGAAACGAACCGCTGTTCAACAGACTTTCGCTAGTCCAACAAGACCGGGAAAAAAAGATTTCATTCGCACTACACAAATTTTCCTGTCTGGGACACAATTTTTTGCTTGGAAACTTGGAAACGAAAGAGGTTTCGGCCGGGCAATTCGATTCCAGTTGGAGCGAAAATTTCATTCAAACGATGTGGGCTGGCCATTTCTTGCCAAGCCCATCAAAGATGATCCCCCGAAAGAGTGAGGAACGAGCCCTAGGGATTCCTGCGGGCCCTTGGTAGAAAGTTAATGGCTCGCCTGGCTTTCGGAATGGCAAGCCGACCTTTAATGGCAAATTCTATCATGGAAGGCGATGGAGAAGTTCTTCATGTCAGAACGAAGTTCGCCACGCTTGGAAAACCATCGGTCTTCTAGCCATTAGCATCTCGTCCAAACTTTGGCATCAGATAACAAGTTATCTGAGAGAGCGCAATCGAACTCGTCTCACAAAAAACCGCGCGTACTTCGCCTAGTTGTAACGATTTGCACCTGTATGTCTCGCATATGCATTTTTGTTTTCTTTCTTTTTCGTTCCTGTTTCCCTTATTTTTCTCTCTTTTTCATTTAAAGTTGAAAATACTGTTATTTTTTTCGTCTCCCCCCTTCTTCTTTTTCTTCATAAAGTATTCAATTAGTTGATTCTGTCTGTTGTTTAATTAATATCGGTTACTTCCCTGCCCTAGCCAAGCACTCCTTTTGTGCTTTCCTGGCAGGAATGTTAATTATGTATTTTTTTGTGTCTTTAAATATAGTCCAGTGAAACTGAAACTATCGACTGTTCCTATCGGCAGAAACAGAAATAACGTTGCCGTTCCTTTTGACTGCAGTGGTAGTTTAAAAAAGGATTTTAACTCTTTCCTGCTCGGCAAAGAGATTGTTTCGGGTCCGAGAGGAAAGTCAGGTGACGCGAAATTCGGTCGGCTTTTCGTCGCAGCACTGTAAAAAAAATCTTGCAGTATTTGCTGCTGTGATTAATAATGTCTCTACTGCGATAAGATTATTTCTAATTCGGATTAATCCTATCCCAGTAGAGATAAGATTAATCCCAGTAGCAAATACTGCAGTTAACTTTAATCCTTTCTCGGAGAAACTTTTTACAGTGAGTAGTGTCAGAAAGGAAAGGAAAAGAAGCTAGGACAAGTGCACAAAATCACGATTAATTCTCGATAACATTGAGTGATTCACTTCACCAAGACAACTCTTTCACAATATAGTGGGACAGCATGCGCTCTGTATGGGAAACGTGTGGAAAGGCTGCGAGAATGTAGGAGTTGTGGGTACAGAAGTAGACACTCTCAGGGAGCTGCACTGATACAACGGAAAATGGCAGTTGTCCTATACAGGACTATCAGTTCTTCACAACAGAAATCGCTAATGGCATATTACAATATGCCTATAAAAATAAGATATCTCATTTTCTTATGAGTGCTTTAGCAAAATAAAGAACGAGTTGAGCGATGTACAGTGTATTCTTTCCTAGTGTGCATGTATTTTGTACGGCCAGTTGGTTATTAGACTATGAGCTGGCTCTTAGCAAATAAAATTTACAGAGGCCAACATATCTACAGAGGACTATTTTTTGCATTATATTATTATTGTTTTTAAAACAATACCACCGGCGTGTTGCATGATCAGACTATAAGGAACTTAAACTGGACTAACATTTTTAGAATAACTTATTAGTAAGAATGCTTGCTAAAATGACTAAGGAGCACGCCAAACCAGCGTACAAAACGAAAGTAAGAAAAGTCAAAAGCATAAAACGGCAGGCAAAGGAAGTCCGACCATGCACGAGCGGACACCAAACGAGCTTTTCGCACGGGACAGACACTTTTTGAAGTTTGAACGTCCGAGTTTGGAAATGGGTCTGATGACGTTTAGAAACTTAGCCAGAGTTCCTCATCAGCATGTGATTTCCAAAACACAAAAGGTTGTGGCGTGTCTGCTCGAGGTAGCGTCTGCAAGGAATATGCTACGAAAGGTTGCGCTAAACTGAAAGTCTGGATATTAGACACTGCAACAGCGAACACGAGTTCAGTTTGACGCAACAAGTGGACTGAAACAACCTGCTAAGATACTAAGATTAAGGTCTGAGACTTGATGTTTAGTTCTCAGGAAAGCTTGCTGTGCGGTGGCACGAACACAAAGTGGCCTTTCTAGACTAGTATAGTAAGACATACATAGAAAGTTCATTTGAGAAATCGACTTCCGTATTTACACACAGAAATTTGTTTTATTGTCAATCAAATATTTACAGTTCAAATGTTACGGAACATTTTATTAATTGTATCTAGTAAAATACTATACGCAGGTCTGTCACTGACTAACGCACACATCTCATTCCACATGGAGACCCATGCCGTGTCCAGTTGTCTTAGAAAAACTAATTTCGCAGGGAAAAGCTTAGGTATACACATTTGTACTGAGCCGTCTACCGTAATCTATTCCATTTTCTTTCATTTTCAAGTAGTTATTTTTTGTGTTTCCACCAGAATACTGATTAGTAATTCAGATTACCGTTTAGTTCCGCACATAATTACCAGTCATGCTTCCGTAAGTCTACTCAGAAGCCCTATGATCAAGTACGTCGGGACTCTGGAGTTGTCACTTAGTGAACTTTCCGGGAAAATAAATTTCTTGGAAAATGGATTTGTTCCAGCAATTCAATCCATCAGTACCCTCGCGCTGGAAATTTCAAAAGAGCCAGGACTCCCTGGACTGCGAGAATTACAAACGTAAAAAGTCCATTCGGGGAAGAGGCTTTAAATTTTCAGGAAATTTACCAAATGTCGGCGAAAAGGATGTCCGGAAAATAGGGATACGAATGCCCAGGGGATACGAATGCCCGGGGGATCCGACCGACTAATCAGACAAAAAGTAGGGAGATCCTTTTCCAACCGAGATCGGCTATCTCATCGCCGCTACCAGCAGAAGCTGGGGGATCCGCGGACGCCTAATAGGTACAATTTAGAGGGAATGAGGCAAGGGGGAGCACTGTTAATCAGGTAGTCAACGAGAAGAACAAACATTGAGATCAGGGGCTCTTATACTATTTGAAGGGAGGGAAGTGAAAAGAAAGAGCTCAGGCGTGCTTGGACGGGATCCCTGAGGCGCAATTTTTTTTCGTTCTCCCCTTTTTGCTTTCTGTTCATTTGCGACGGAAGTTGTTAAGCATTGCTGAAAGGTGAGAAAGAGAGTTTCTTAACTTTTAACGACAGCAAAGATTTTTTTTGCATAAAAACCAAGTATAGGCTAACACCGTTCGAGAGCTATGACAACAGAACGAATATTCGGATTGTCTGCTTCCCGTTTTAGAAATAAAACGAAAGGGCTGTAGACCAAAGCAAATAACACTAGGGAGTAGCGCCAAGACTTGACAAAAAATAACAGCGATACTAGCACCACTAGCGATAGAGACCGTCCCTACTGAAACTCATTCAGCCGTTCACCAGCGCTGGCTCCGATAACATCATGTTCTGAACATAGCAAAAAAATGATATAGCCTCCGTTGTTTCCTTGGTGTGTGCAGACCTCACCTTCGCTTTACTGAAAATTTCTAAACCCGCAAGTTTTTTAAATGCCGCAAGCGGAATGGGCGCTACGACTGTGGCCCGTTTGTGAAGCATAGAAAGCATAGGTCTTGGCGCTACTCCCTAGCGTTATTTTGCTCTGCTCCAGACATTATCCTCCCCAGGACTTCATCCCCTGAACTTGGATCCCCCACCCCCGCCGACTTGACATTATAAGGCTGACCAACTTTGACCTAATCAGAGGCATCATGGGTGGAATTTATTTTGACACACTTCACCAAATCAATCATACTGCTAAGCTGGACGACCGTTTTGGATTACAATGAACCCATCGGCTCTAACGACTACTTTTTATTTGATAAAGCTCAACTAACCTTTTCCTCTGTTTCTTCCATCTTCCTTGTGGCATTAGGTTTCTCCATTGAAATCGAATTCTGGATTTTCTGAAGGTTCTCTCGCACACTGCGGAACGAAGCCCTCTCGTCGGCCTAGAAGAGAAGTTCATCAATCAGATCTAACAAGACCAAATAGAGGGCTTTACGACCGAGTAGGGTCATTAAGGGATACGAGGCTCCAGACTAAGAATCAAGAGTTATCATTCGCAATACCGGATCGTAGAATCAACTACTGAGACACAAACTCATTCAGAAACAGTTAAAGCTGAACTGAAAAGGCAGCTTATTTTTATCTGATATCTGAACACACTGAATTATTTTATTTAAGATGATCAGACAGTATAGCCTCCTGGTCCTACTTTAAAGTTTTATCCGACATTCCGGCGATTAATCAAAGGGATAAAGCAACAAAGTATAAAGTATTTCAACCACTTTCTGGAAATAAGATTTTACCTTTCCCAAGTCAACACCCCTTCGTGACCTGGTTTGGCATATCATCACGTTGCATCTTCAGAATAGAATGGAGATAGGTAAGCAAGTTTTTTTCCAGGTATTAACACGAACAAAGTGGAGGGCTCCTAATCCATACGGGAAAACCAGCAATGATTTTTTACCACTAAGTTTAATGGTTCCAATGGGAGGAGGGGGGGGGGGGGGTAGAGACGAGGAGAAAAGTAAACACATACCCTAGTCATAGAAAATATGGAATTAATTTCCATACAGGTTACAGAATTTTTGTGTTTTAACGTTCCCTTTCTGTTTCTTTGAAGTGTTTGAAATATTTGCTCAGTTCAAAGTGGTTTCTCTCTTTTCTTTTGTTGATCTCTCAAGATACCTACTAGAATTTTAGTCTTGAATTTGATTGGAAACCGAGTTGCCCGAAAAATCCTCTTCTTAACTGCTAACCACCTAACAGAGGATTTCCTTTGAAACTGTTTTCGGTCGAGACACTAAGAAACACTAAACATTTGTAATCTCGTCCTTCTCATTTACAAATCCGGGGCCTTCTAGATAATGCAGAACTGATTCCGGCACACCTGAAAGGACTAAGAAACCGGAAAAGTAAACAAGCGAAGGAGACAGATATAAGAGCACAGCTCATCCTATCCCTTGACCAGAAATGACAATTTTTCCCGAGTCACTTTCCGAGGAAACGAGGCGTGCAATCCCTTCCAACAACAATCTTTACAACCCTAATCCCCTTGAATCCCACCGACTGATTTCCATTCCTGCTGTATATTTATTTTACCGTTTTTCTTGAGGCTCCCGTAATCCTATTTTCTTCATTTTATTCCTCGTCGCATTTCATGGATCACGTCCCGTGCGCTGAAGAGATCTAAAAGCACATATCCCCCGAGACCCCACATGTGGGTTCATCTACACTTTTAATGCAAACTTCACTTCCTGAGTGTTTATTCCAGTTACGTTTCCGAATTTCATTTCGGAAGGAACGAGATGGAACTATAAATGGATGCGCTCGTCTTATACAGATGAAGAGAACCTGGCTTTGCGGAAGCGCTTTGGGGGTTGGGGGGGGGGGGGTGTAGCTCAAAAGACGGATTAAATTTCCTATTTGACAGAACACAGGCTTTAACAAAAGGGAAGTTTTCAGGCTGACAATCGAAAAGTCGAAAGAAGACTTTTACTCGGAAGCTTTCGAATTTAGTACTTAAGGACAAGTTCAAAGAGGAAGCCCTCGTTCACGCAGTAATATCTGCGTATGAAAATATGACAGAAGTTTACGGACAGCAAAGTTAAATTCCTTACTGCCTAGAGCGGCACTCGGACAACAGTATGCAGTTTCTGCTCGAACCGCCATTACGGGATGCAAGACGAGATCCGTTTCGCTTCAAACGTTGTGTGTGTGTGTGTGGTGTGTGTGTGGGGGGGGGGGGGACAAGTCTGGTGCAGAATGGGTCAAGCATGGGATAGGAATCTACTGAGGCAAAAACCATGAGATCATGAAAATGAGAAGAACCCAGCTAATCCCCCTTTAAGCCGAGTACAAGAAATACATCTTGTTCGAAAGAAAGCTTTCGAAGTACCGAACAAGGCGCAAAACCCAGTCTAGCGTATTTGAAGTCGCCTTCTTAAGGGGCGGATTTATTAGTAATGAATAATTTATTTTTGTCACCTGGAGCATCATTTTTCGTGTTGTTTCTGATGACTTACCTCTTCTTCTTTGATGTTTTCAACATCAATTGTCAGCTGTTGACTAGCGGCGTCGATCTTAGCTAGCTCTGTCTGCATATCCCTCAGTGAGACATCGTATTTATCTTCCAGTCCTTCCATCGCTTCAAAGAGCTGAAGAGTAGAGCTCTGGACTTTGTCAATATTTGCTACTTTCCCGCTCGCCTCCTGAAGTAAACTCTCCAGCTTACTCTCTTTGTTGGCGATGCTGTTCAAGCGCTCTGTCAACTCTTCCAGCTGAGGACTCTTGTTCAAGAATGACTGGAGCTCGATTTCAATTTTCCCCAGGTTGGAGTTGTCTGTTGTTTGGGCAATGGCGATCTTGTGCATGTTCCGTTCAAGGATTTCTTGATTCTTGATGAGAGATTTGACGAAGTGATTGAGGAGGTCGACCTCGCCGTGAAGAGAGCTGCGACGGTGGCGCTTTCGCGTGTTTGACTGCTCTTCTACCTCTTCGACGATATCCCTAGGTGGCGTAATCTGTAAGAAAAAAATATGCGACATAAGAATAGGTAGGTAGGTAGGTAGGTTTATTTTAACCAAAACATTGAAAATAAAATAAAATAACATTACTAATATTCTATTGCAGCAAAAAGAAAGTTCTAAGGACTTGTGCTGCGATAAATAAATAACTAAACACAACAACTTACAATTATCCACCTAGCCTATGACTTAAAGAACAGACAATTAACTATACACAACAAGAATCCTTAATATTTATTCCTTACCAGTTTCAGCCCCACCCGAACAAATGCGAAAAAGAAAGAAAGAAAAAGACCACACACCCTTCAACACGTATTAATTAAGTGGAAAGTGTTCAGTTTCTTTTTAAAACCGTATAAAGTGGCAGACTCCCTGATGCTAGCCGGCAGATTATTCCAAACAGAAGGCCCCAGATTATGAATCATAAAAGATGATCTAACTGTTTTTCGTTTTTCATGAATTAAAAGCTGTGCATTTCTGGTGTCGTAATTGGGGTGCTCCTGATTCATGGAGAAATAATCATGGAAATAATCGGGGCATATGTGGTTCATGCTTTGAAACACAAAAATTGATGCCTGGTAATCACGAATCTGAACAACGTTCAGAACTTTACACCGGGAAAAGCTGGCAATGGTTTTAGATTCAACCTCCTTTTTTATACCCGGTACCAAACGAATGCTTTTATTTTGCAAAATCTGGATCCTTTTATAATTGGAAAAAAAATTGCTAGCCCAATGAATGCAACCTTAATCAATGTAAGGGTGAACAAGGGAAAAATAAATAATTTTTAAAATCTGAAATGGAAATGTTTTTCTTCCCGTCTTAGAATTCCTAGCCCCCTAGCCATTTTTGTACCAATAATACTACAATGTTTTCCCAGCTAATATTATTATCTATATAAAACTCCAAATATCTCATTTCAAAAACTTGTTTAATGGACGAATCTCCGAAAAAAATTGTATTGTTATCATTGAGTAACCTACCTGTTCGACTAAAAATAATATAATTTGTTTTATATGCATTAACTGCTAGGGAACTGTCAACTGTAAAACTACGTAAACGTTCAAGTGCTAAGTTGGCCTTATGCACAACCTCCGCCAAACAACTACCAATTACTGTTATCGCAGTGTCGTCCGCGTAAGAGGTCACCGCCTCCTCACCGACATGTGATGCCAGCGAATTAACAGAAACGAGATATAGTAGAGGTCCAAGCACGGAGCCTTGAGGCACTCCACACTTTACATCGAACTCGCTGCTCAGGATATCCGATAAAGCAACTTTGATACTGCGGCCTTGCAGGTATGATGAAAACCACTTTACACAAATACACCGGGAAATAGTAGGACTTTTTGGCTGGACCAAAGTACTTTTGACAGTCAGGTGCCGCAAAACAGGTTTGCCGAGAAAAGTTAAACAAAAAAAGTTAAAGTTAGAAAATAAAAAGTTTTTATCTATACTTTATACTAGTTTCTTCATAGAACTGATACATGATTAAATCAGTTCTTCCCTCCAATCTCTTCCTCTGTTTTTTTCCATCGCTGCATCTATCTGCTCTATTGCTTCTCTCATTAGAACCCTATTTTCTTGATTACGTTCTATCTTAAGCACTAGAGCCGATTTCACGTTTTAGTCTCCGGACCTTTTCAAGTTATTAACACGGAACAATCACCTACTTCTAGTTTCGCGGGATATTCCTACATCACTGTTTAAGCTGATGGAAGGATATCAAATATTGGCCAAGGGCAAAGACTTTGAAAACAGTCTTTGTAGGATTCAAGGGCATGAATACACCGATTTCGAGAATGAGCTCGAAATTAGTATTCGGCTCAAACAAGGATTAAGCTTCAAGGCAAAGAGTAGCGCACTCCTTGATAAGGTTCAGGTTTCGCTATTATTGAAATCGAGGACTATGATGGAATGGAAGTTAAGCCGCTTTCAGACTGACGCGCCGTTGCGATGCGCTGCGGATGCGTTTAGGTTGCGTGGCGTATCTTTCACACCTGCGCGACAAGCTTTCTAACTGGATGTGTATTTACGTTTTCCTTCCTCGGTTTCTTATGCTGAATAGTCGTTTCTTTCATCATGATTAAGTGTTACTTCGTCGTTAGTTGGTTTTCTGCAGTTTGTCATTTTCATTGAAAAATCTGATGCGTAGGCGTCGATGCAACACAGGAATAGAGCTTGGTTCTATTAATGCGTCGCGTTTTATTTGTCTGCGTAACCTCTGCGTTGCGTCACCGCAAGCACGACGCAGAGGTTGCGTAACTCAGTGTGAAAGCCTTACCGCGTCAGTGTGAAAGCGGCTTTAGTAATAGAAACTGCAATCCGGAAAAAAAGTACCGGTCTTCCTTTCGCCAGGGCATAAATAAGGTTCACGGGTTTGGGGGCAATATGAAACACAGGCCCCAGTGCTGTGCGAAAATACGACACTCAAAATGGTCCTCAACCCTTTGCACCGACCACCTCCGCTATGACGACGGAGGCTTCACTTCGGAAGGGGGAGGACTCCCCAAGAAATTAAAAAGATAAGAATCAGACAGGAAAAATAATCATTTTACAAAGTGAACAGGAGGAATGGCACAGCCAAATTCTAGTGCAGAAAATATCGAATTAGAAGACAATCATGAATGGTCACGAACGAACTTTTTATTATGCTGGACTGATCGATAAAGGTAAATAAATAAAATAAAAGGTTGATTTTTTCAATGCGATATTTTTCCTATCATGGTTACTGATGCTTTCGTTGTTCTCTGGGATTCCAGCTGCGGTAGAGGGATTTAGAATTTCTTGCTGCAATAGTTGAGATAGGGACTTTTAGGCTGTTGCGGATCGGAACTTAGGGAGCTGGATCGAACGATCCCGGCTCTAATGAAATATTATCAACGAAGATAATTTCGTAAACCACATTTTGTGATATTATCAACGAATTAAGAGGAAAAAGGACGAGAAGCAGACACGGAGCGGAGATCAAAGGTTAATGTTCATTTGCATTTACATATTATAAATTTCAAATGGTGTTAATTCCCGTCAAAGCAGAGAGCATGTTCGATGGCCGGAATTTCTCTAGGAGAAATTTCAACGGGCTTTCCTCGATCCTGCCTTCATGGTTCAAAACAGTGGCATCTGAATCTGAGAGAAACGTAGTATTTTTAGGCTATCTATTAGTGAAAATGACATCGATATCAACAAGACCAAAGTTTTCGATGGCATCCCAAAATTTAATATTTGATCTAGGCAATTTGGTCTGTAGATATCCGGTCTTCGCCAGACTTCTTGAACATTTTTACTATTAAGATTTGGAAACAGAAGAAGGTAAATGGCTAATCATCTGAGAAAACTAAGTTCAGATATGGATTCTCCATGTGTGTATTTACCCCTAGGCTATACGTCATATCTTATTTGACGAAACTGAGCCTTACTTCTGCCAAATCTCCGGTTCCGACCGGATTCCGTGCGAACTACTTGCACTACAAATTTATGAAGGCGAATGAAATGGTAGAACGTGAAATATATTTTGGATCTGCAAATTGTGATATACGAGCCACCGGGATGTATTACACTCACAGAAGTTGTAAGACAAATGTAAATCTAGGTCTCGTTCCACCGGCCATGCGACACTCGGGTGGCTGACTCGGCATGTGGTCCTCCTGATTTAGTTCAGCTTTTGGTTACACATTAGTGGACACCGGGTAGGGAGCTACCCTAATTATCCACTCTTTACCCTTACAAGCTGGCTCATTGCCCTGGGGAGCAGTCGAGCAGTAATTTTGAAAGAGCTTGTCCCGTCGGCCATCTGCCCTTGTCTTGTACAATCAGGAAGGGATATTACATTGGTTTGGAAAATATTAAGGACGGACTGAAAATATGCTGTTTCTGCTTGACTCTCTGTTTCGTGGTACATGCAAGAACTTTCTTCCGCCAAAGACTTATAAGTAGAACAAAACAAGCACAAACATTCACTTTTCTAATTGCTGAGTATCTACACCCCCCTTGCTCATCGCCTGCCTCTGTATTACGCAGTTCCGCGACTCCAGGATTCTCGAATTCCTTCCACGAGCATACACAATCATCGGTGAATAATTAGTCAATGGGGGTAATGGCAGAGGCGTCATTTCGTGGATACCTAAGAGGGGGGGGGGGGCAAGGTATCGTCCTGGGCCCCCTTAATATTATTTAATCTAAATCATAGGTGAGACCGAAAATACTTCACTGATTATATATTAACGAAGACAGATGTAACCAGATTTTTGTATAAAGTGTATTTACATATTCAGTCTTGCGCCTCGCCAACTAGGTTTTACAGTGATTTTTCATGGGTGGTTCTGGGCCCCCTTGGAAAGCCAGGGGGGGGGGGGCTTCCCCTACTCCCCTCAAATGAAGCCCACAATTTATGAGTTTTGGATATCAACTTGAAAAACTTTACCCCTACGCATATCTGAAAGGCCTTGTTTAATCCTAATTGCTCTAAATCAGATCCAATTGAGGATGGGGATGTTTAATATTTGAAATGATGGGTGGGATTGTGGGAACCATAAGCTAAATATTCGATTTGGATTGAGAAGTCCAAGTGTGGACACGGACTTTAAGAGGACGTTAAAGTATATCAGGAGGTCTGACATTTCTGTGTGTGCCATCAACACGTTTGGCGGGTCTTAACAGGACTAACACACACATTCGTAGCTGATTGCTTCTCAATGGCGGTTTCGCTTTGACCTCCTGAGCACGTGGGCAAGAAGGGGCGTGTAATCCCGTATCTTTCCGGGAATGCACGGAACGCACAGAGTAGGTCAGATCCCACAAGGTATTGGTTCAACATGTTTCCACCGTTTGCCCTAGTAGCGCGAACATGCCGAAAAAGATTCCTTCTCGACTCTGCAGCAATTTGAGGCCATTAAGTGGACATCCGTAGTTTTCGGAAAGACAAGGGGCCTGATGTGTATTATTTCAAGGGAGGGAAATCTAATTTACGAAATTTGACTCCAGGAAAACACTGGGAGAAGCAGCCTAGAAGGTTTCATATAAAGAACGTTCCTCAGATCGTCAGAGAGAAAATTGGCGAAGAAATAAGAAAAAAAACGTCTCGGAGGTATAGAACGAGAAACTGGGAATGACACAGCTCATACAAAAGGATAAACTATTTTTTCTATATCCTGCTAAATCTTCTGCCCAATTTTTCGTAGTTCCATCCCATCAATTATTTCTGGTCACTTCTTGTAAGTGTTTTAGTTAATTTGTCTCGGGTCCGTGTATTTCGTAAATATTGTATTCCACTTCCAGCTGTGAGCTATTTCGACAATAAACTTGATTGACTGATTGAAAAAAAAAAAACAGTTTCCATAACATCGCTGTCAACGATGTAGCACCCAGCGTCTGAGCGGATACTTCTCCTCAAGCGTCACCGAAGAAAGTTCAAGACAAGCGCTATCTGCTCATCTATGGAGGAGAATGTAGCAGTCCTGCTTAATAATTTCTTGAGCTAGGCAAAGTTAACTGGCCCTCACATAACAAAAGCAAGACAGCTGAGCTTCTGGTATATTGTTCTGAATCCCCTCCGAGCCGAAAACGCAACGTAATGGCGGATGTTCGGCTTAAAACGTGACTCGTCAGGCTCACATCATCTAATACATCAAACTACCTACCCAAGCATTTTACAATTTTATCGCCCATAATTTCATTCACTCCCCCTTTATAACGCAACTGTCAAAGAAGATAAGACCTTGTGGTGTTTGCAGACAATGGGTAGAGTGACTTTTGGTCTGCCCCTATGTGTAGCTTGCCATCTGTCCCCCTACGGCAAAAAGAACAGCTAATTGTCATACAAAGCGTGGCTAAAAAACTGGTTAATAGGAGCAGGTGGAAAAAACAAAATGCGGGTAAATATTTTATCTCAAACCAGCCAGAGATGAATCGGGAAATAGATAATTAATTGACAGTTATGACAGCCGTTGAACCAAACGAGCTTTCCGCTTGGTTCCGAATAAAAGGATCGGAGTGCATAATTAATAATAATAATTTTATTTAAACCCTCCATACAAATACAAGGTAAATGGTCGAAGGAGTTGGTAAAGAAACAAAAGAAAAAGAAAGCACACAACACTAGGAGGCGAAAATAGACTGCGATAACTAAAAATATCCAAAAACAAGAACAAACTTGAATCACATGATTACACCAGGCTAGCCAGTGGAAAATCGTGCAGTTTTCTACTCTGATTGATGAAACGACTGGTTAGCTCATTCATTTTTTCGCTTATTTCAAAAATACGGTACCTTTGTGATGCGTAAGAGTTTCGGAACCATATAGGAATTCCCAGTAAATATTTGCAGTACCGGAAAAAATTAGAACGGACTTTTTTAAGCTCAGTTTTATTCAATGAATTCCACAGAGGGGTTAGAAAGAAGACATGGGGCGCGGCCGCATTACGGCTATGGCTTCCTTTAAAGGCCAAATAATTTTACTCTTTTTATTAACACGGAATTCTCGGAAGTCTCGGAAGTAGACTACGAACCGGACAGAAACTGTGAAAATAAATTCAGAATCGCTATTAAACGAAAGAAATGATAAAGGGATCTTAGTGCTTTTACTGACAATATAAGGGTCTATTCTAAATGCCCAATAAACGGATCATAAATTCCGAAGAACAAGATGGTGTCCATAAAAGCTATAAAACACTAAAATCAGGTAGCCGAGATGAAGCAAGCGGTAGTTGCTAGCGCGTGCTATGCCACTCGCCACGATCTTCAACTTTTCATTTAATTAGGAGGCTTGTTGCAGAAAAGACAAGTGTTAAGTTAGCGAGTCATTGTTATTTTAAAGTTTAGCGTAAGGCCATGAGAGGTCAAATACGGGTTTTACTAATTTATGGGAGGCAAAACATTCCTCTTGTTTTCAACGAATGGGCTTAAGCGGTGACAAGTCCATTAACAGGAAGAAAAATAACAGGCACTGATTTAAACGGAAAATGGAGGTCATTCAAATAGAGAGAAGAATAAAGTCAATCCACTAAAGTACCTAGAATGTCACACAGAAAAGGTAAGACCTTTAACCGAAGAGCGTTCGACAATAGTTTAGAAATGGGTAAAATCAGATTAAAATTAATGTCACTGAGGGATGGAGGAGTAGCCACAAAAAGTACGAACTATGATTTTCTTTGTTTTATTTAAATAAGAAAAAGTAAGTCAAATCAGAAAAGAAGCTACGGGAAAAAAAATAATTAGTGAATACAGTTGTGATTGCTGCACTTTTACGACACTTCTGTTCCTATTAGATTTTATTAATCAAGTTATGAAATTAAAAAAAAAATGCTTTCGACAATGTACTCGAATCAAAAAGTGACTTCGGAAGGTTCTCATGGACATGAACCTCGTCCAACAGTACATACTAGAGTACGTCATGACCACAGCCAACCCTCCTGGGGGAGGAAAGCTTGGGAACACAACGTTCATGAAAACAATTAGTTTAATGTAAACGGATTTTCCTATGCAAAGCTCAGGAAAAAAAGCGCTGAAATTCAAAAAGGCGAGATAGAAGCGAGGAACTAAACTGAGTACAAAAGAAATCAGGACTAGGAAGTAACAACAAAATGATAAGAGAGAATTCGCATGTCTATCTTCTAGCTACTCAAAGTAAACAGATGCTATTTTTTTTTCAAAATATGGAGTTCCAGCAATCTTCGATCCTCAACAAAATGAAGTTTCTCACCAGCTATTTTCAATCATCATTTCCGGCGAAAAGGACAAACTAACGGATCGAAAGTCAGACAAACGGACGAACAATTTTACGAAGACCGGTTGTTTTCCAAAGCGTAGTTTCGCAAGGTTCTCTAAAATCAGCTTCACTTCCCCACCCACGCAGAGAAATGTGGACTAAGAAGCGGGGATTGCAAAGAGTTTAAAGATCGGCTTGACCTTTCGTGAGTAGAGATCCAATACAAACAAATGATCCAAAGTCGTAGCTCTTACCTTCTCCGCATTTTCCAGAATAGAACGTTCTTCCAGGTGTCTCTTTACTTCAGCGTTTAACTCTTGCAAATCACTTTTTGTCTTCTTCTTCTCGGCAAGGAGCTCATCCACAACTTCTCTCATCTCTTTTGCTTCGTGCCGAAGAATGTTGATGTCCTTTTTCATTTCTTCGCTTTCGGTAATTTGCATCGTAGCATTTATGGAACGAGCCACATCGACAACCTCGTTTCGCAGCTCACTGACTGTGGTCTTCAGCCACTCGATGGTTTTATGGCCGTTTTCTTCCATTGTTAACGACGGCTGGTTTCGGGAAACACTATCTTCCAGGCTAAGGAAGTTGGCGTGTAATCGCTGATAGTCATTCCTAAAGGAGGGAGGAGCAATAAAAACCCGGGCGAAAGATATGACACAGAACTTGGCTTTGGCATTAATGAGAGGAGGGAATGTTAACAACCACAAAGCAGCTATCTCTTTCGTCCTGATGATGTCTAACCAAGGAGAGTCTGTCAAAGCCTTCAGGCAGGCCTAGATTGTGAAATAAATTAGTACAGTTCAATCTGAAGTCCATCCATCATATTCATCGAGGCTCTATCAAAACTGTCCAGTAACTTCCGACATTCTGCCATTTCGCCATCAGTCAGTGGCTTGTGGCCCTTTGTACCGAAACGGAGGCACCTATTAAAAAATGTTAACATTCCCAAAGCGGAGCCAATGATTACATTTATAGGGCACTTGAAGCTTCGCTCAAGTGCCATATACCGATCACTTTTCGGTCGGTCTCTCAGGCCACTGTTCTCGAGTTAGGGTACTTCCAGAAGTGCTAGGACGATGAAACTTGCAGTCATATTAGGGACCCGACCAAACTAACTTTGGAATAGTCACTTCCTGCCGATCCGACCACCGTGGGGGGAGTGGAGGGAGGGGGAATCGGATCTTACCGAAACTTTACATTTGGAAAGACCTCGTGTCTCAGATGTCACACTTCCAGTCCGGAATGGATCCGGTTACTTTGGGGGGAGTTGGAGGGGGGGGGGACCGGAAATAATGTGACATGTTAAGAGTGGACGGATCGGGGTGAAGAACAAGCAAAAGCCCTATATTATACATAGTTGACAAGACTGGACCGGATCCGAGCACTGTGGGGGGGGGGGGTCCGAAATTCCGGTGAACCGACTTAAGATGCTTACATATGTGCTAGGACGATGAAACTTGGCAGGCATATGAAGGATTCGATAATTTTAACTTAAAAACAGTCGTTTCTCTGATTTGACCATCGGGGGGAGTGAAGGGAGAGGGAATCCGGAATCTTGAGGTATGTCCAACTTTTGAATGGGTGATCGGATCTTAATGAAACTTGATATTCGGAAAGAACTCATGTCTCAGATGTCAGTGCAAGTGCGGACAGGATCCGATCAATGTGGGGGGAGTCGGGGGGGTGGGGGCGGAAATTTTGTGACAGGCTTCGAGTGTAGAGACTGGGATGACACTTGGTTGGAAGAACACTAGATTCGGGCACTCTGGGGGGAGTTGGAAGGGGGGAGGGGGGAATTCCCGTGATCGCGATTTAAGGTACTTCCGGATGTGCTAAGGCGATCCAAGTTGGCTTGAACATTAGAGACTCGAGAAGATTGGTTTAGAAATTATCACTTCCAAGATACGACCAGCCCTTAAAGTGCTCATCTTAACCACAAAGTACAAAACATAATTTTAAGCAAAATCTACATTTCCATGATCCCCATGAGCCCATGATCTTTTTTGCCTCAAAGGTTTTGTAAGTGCCATATGAGCTTCTAGCTCTTGTTTTTGTTTTAAGCGCGTCGCATATTCTCTGATTTCCCTTCCTATTTTCTACGTTTCCGCTACGTCTGCTCGACTCGATGACACACACATTTATACATTCACATGTATAAATGTATAATGGCTATTTTATCTCGCATTTAATATCCCTTAAACTTTCTAAATAATGTATTTAATTTACATATATCTACATGTTCACACCTCAACCTATAAGCCCCTGTGTTTTGAGACGCCAAAAAGGTAACCTGAAACTGGAGGAAAAATTCATTCCAGGGCTGAAATGGAAAGAAGCTGAGTCTCTGGTCGGGGTTGAACACGATTCTGGCTGTGGCTACAGTAGACATAATTAATCAATAGGGATAGATGACGACCGATTTCAAAGAACATGGTGGTACTCATCATTGCAAATCACTACAGGGACCAAGATTATCCCCAGGGTATTGCTAGGTTAGTTTGCATACGAATTAGCTTAATTACAGCTCCCACATGAAGACGATGTTACAAAGTTCAAAAAGATAAAAAAGATCAGCACTGCAATTCGTAATCTTCGTGAGAACCCAAGTTCGGTGAGAACCAGAAGGACAAAATAAACACGAGATAAAAAGCAAGATAAAAAGGTGATTATAAACACCCAGCTGTGTTTGCCTACGAGTAATACGTCATGTCGTAGATGAAAGAAATTTGGCTTGTTTGGCATTACAAAACAACCAATTTAAAGGAAGAACAGAAGGAAAGACGACCCAAATTTTCCAGGCATCCTGCAGGAAATTGCCTGCTCTTTGTTCGAGACACAAACGAGGGAGAGTAACGGAATGTCAAGACTCTGAATACATGGGTGCAAGAGGAACGAGGATGTATCCGGAAAGAAATAAGGCAGCGAATTTGCATTCGCGCGAATGCAAACCCTCATAGGTTTTTTCTCCAGCGCGAAAGCGTTGTTTTTTACTTATTTATTTGTGAATGTTGAAAAATAAAACTTGAATGATTGTAGTTCCTCGCAAAAAAGCATCTGGAAGCTTGGTGTTCCACTGGCTGGTTCTTGAACGGTTCCCGAGGATATGTGCACTGGCCGAGTTGGTATATCAAAGTCCAATAGGATTGATGCTGAAGGCATGTCTATCATCTCTTCAGCTCCGGTTCAGTTTACTACTGCTGGATCACGGATATGTCCAAGTATGTCGCTATTTCTTTTTTAGATTTTGTTTTGTACGTGATTAACAATAAACTGGAGGTTTCATTATTTGAACTCAAACAGCAACGCCAATATAGACTGTAGCTGTCGAGAAAGCGAATTAAATAGTGTTTGCCTAGGACAGGTTAGGCTACGATCCGTTAGAAAAATAGGGCAACTGGATAAAATGAGTAAAATTAAAGGTATAACGCATGCTTTCGACTTGAAAAATAAAAGGACGGAAAAAAGAAACGGAAAATAATAAAACATAAGCTGGAGGACGCTCGGGCGGACGCAGAACAAAGACAATATTTTCTATAATGAACCTTCGCTGCTCGCTTGAAGAAATTCTGGACGTAAATGCACCGAAAAGTGTGGTTTGATTTTAATCGAATATTTTATATATACATATATTTTAATACACCCGTCTTTACAATACAGGCAGTTTTTCGACACTACGATCGTTCGAGATGTTTTTTTCCGTTTAAGGGTCTTAGATGATTGACTCAAATTTAATATTCGCCAGCGGTGGTTTATGGCCTTTATCGTCTCCCTTCGTCAGTGCGATGACTCAGAATGGTGGAAAGTTAATTTGCTTCTTCCGAATTTTCATTATTAATTTTATTTATATCGCTGGGAAACGGCACTGCAATGAAAGCAATTAGTGATACGCCTACTTGTATTGTTGGTTGTCTCGGGTAGTTTCCTACGCTCCGGAACGTATGGCAATAAACATAACTTTCATAATTTGTTTCTTCAACTTACCTAAGGGAATCGAACTGGCTTTGTAGACTCGCCATCGAGTTGGTTATTTTCTCCGAGTCCAAGGTAGGCTCCTCTCCTTTTTTCACCATAATCTTGCTGTCGGCCGCCCCCCCGAAAGCAGACACCAACTTCTCCACCTTTTCTTCTAACACCTTCAATCTTTTTTCTGCGCTTCCTCCAGAAACGACAGCAAAGATTGCTGCAAAACAAAGAAGACTGATCTTCATTTTCGACCTTCTGATATGTCAAGCTATCTTTTCCTTTGCATTCACTATCTTATAGGCTTCACAGTATCTTTAGTCAACTCAGAACACCTCACTCGTCGGCGCTCGGCAGAAGACTACAGATTGTCGGTACCAACGGGGATGATTCCTGTTGCCACGGCGCGTGCCACTTGCAGGTAGGCGAGTGCCTCTGACAAGTCGACGCTGGGCATCTGGTGGACCTCAACGGCTGGCTGCTGTATCTTGTACAAACACCTGCTTCTCGGGTCGACAGTCCACTAGCAATTAAGGGGATTCAGATTAAAAAGAAGCCTAAAAAGATAGATGAAACCATGACCTAACTACCTGATGTTACTGATTTGCAGTATTCTTGCAATCAAAGTCAAGTAGTCCTTTAAACACTTTACAGATACGCTGTGTTTTTACTATGTTGGGAATGTCTTTGACACGCATTTCTTTTACAGCTAATGTTCTGGATACTCTTCGCTATTTTTTTTAGTATGTTCAATTACTGACAAAAAAGGGACATTTTCCAAGAAAAGTAAACATTAAAAAAAGTAGAGATTAAGAAAGAAAAGATCTTAAATAAAAAATAGAACAGCAGATTTCAGACTTGTGTCATCGAAAGGATGAGGCGGTAAGAGATTAGGATAAATCGGATTAGTAACTGAGGTAAATTGGTCTGGAGGTCTAAAATTTGGATACTTGCACCCTTTTTCCGACGGTTTTAGCACGAAACCTCACCTGCCACTCTACAAGAAAGTTACGCAGTTCTGAGGACTTAGTTTTGATGCTGGTCACAGCGTAACGGGTACGGCAGAAAACTCATGTGATGTGATGTTGTCGTAATCCACCTTACTCTTTTCCGATCGTTTTTGTTTAAAGCATAACTCTTACTAGAAATGACCTTTTCACTATGAAATGGACCAGAAGAAACGTTTTTCGAAAATACAATTGCTTTCCACCTGAATTTAGCGATTTTCTTGCTAGTGCTTGTCGAATCTATGCAGCCTTCCTGCTCTGCGACGCGGCGGCTGGGCGCAAACATTTTAAAACTGAACGCGCCGTGGTTAAAAAGACGGAAACTAAGCAAATAAAAAAAGGAAAAAACGGAAGGTTCTCGTATCCTTAAGTGCAAAAGAGTTGTCAGTGGACGATCAAGATTTCGGCAAACTTTACGTTATGTGACGGGCAAAAGTCGGCACGGCCGAAAAAGCTCTAAAAGTTCATAGGCACAAAACGAAACAACCGAGAAAGGTGGGGATTTTAGAAGTTTATAACTCCATAAGGGAGCTAGGTATGTTATAAAAGGCAGAATAAGCAAGAGGGGTCCTTTAATGGCACTGTGAATTATGAGCTGCAGCAAGATGCCTAGTAGAGCACCGGCCTAAACCGGTGAACATGAATTTGGGCCTTAGGCTGAGTAGGATAGGACACTCCTTCATCTCATTTCGTAGATCGGTGAGAGAGTGGAGAATAAGGTCAGGCCCGCCGGCCTCATGACAGTTTGTCACGCTATTCACCAGGTCCCAAAGACCTTTCTCAAGACCTAGCCGAATCCACCCCCTCAAAACCCCATCAATCGGTAGCACGCATGGCCCAAACTGATTAGTAGCAGCCTGCAGGAAAATTAGCTCCAAAAAGAGGTCGACCCGGAAACAGAAATGATTTTTCCACCATCTTGTAGAGAAAAAAATTAACATCAAATGCAAAGTTGCATATCGTGGCTCGACGCAGAATAAGCGTCTTTCGTTTTCAATGACTTTTTGTTTACGTGTTTCGAAAAAAAAAATATTCGTTGTTGTCCGTTATTCTTGAACTGAAGTACGGTTCTGATACAGCATGACAAGCTGAAACCGAAAATGAGGTCAGATGTGGCATACCAAGCACCAGAAAAAAGTTAATGTCCTTTCTTCAACCTATTTCGCAAAAAAGTACAATTTTCTGTGTGGCCCGATTTTCTTGAACGAAAGTGCGATCCTGACATTGAATCAGGAGCTGTGACCGGAAATGGAATCAAATTGGGTATCTAGTATGCCAGAGAGAAGCTTCATAATCACCAACAAATTACAACATATCGACGCAAAATAAGCCCTTTTCCGGCTCTTAATGCCATTTTTAACAAGAACAAAAATTACAATTTTCTTGATCGTCCATTTTAAAGTACGACGCTGACGCAGAATGACAAGCTTAGACATGAAATTGAAGTTAGATTTGGTGTATCTTGCAACAGAAAAAGTATGCAATATCATCAATATGCGCTGTTAGGGTAAAGATAGTTTAGTCAGAATCTATTATCCATCAAAATGATCGATTGCTGATAAAATAAGATATTTTAGTCAGCATTTATTATCCATCAAAATGATCGATTGCCGATAAAAAAGGAAATTAAAAATACCTGAGCTGGTCACTAATAGCAGAACCTTCTCCGAGACTAGATAACGTATCCTTCGAAGAAGACCCCGAGTAAGACAAGGCAGTCGGATAGATAATTAGTACTGATCAATCAAAGTAATTATCTACTGAATACTTTTTTGTTCGCCATCTACCCTGAGACCTATCCACCTTACCCTGAATTTCATTCGATATTTTTGCCATCTACAAATCTATTAGCTCATGCGAGCAAACGCATTCCCATGATCAATCCACTGCTGAATGCCCATGACTTTTTTTTTGACAAACATTTTTACGCATTGTGCAACACATATCAGATGATTCGATATTTTGCGACCCGAAATCGGAAGTCCTTCGATCCGAAAGTCTCGGAGAATTTCAACAAGTCGTTGACTACTCCAGTCTTGAGATCATTTGGATTTCCTTCTGATTTCTGGTAACCAAACCTGCGCTGTAATGGAACACAGCAATCACATAGGCTATGGTCGGGTATCACCCAGGAAATCGTTTACTGTTTTCCTCTTGATATAGGTTTATAGGTCTTTCCTCTTGATATAGGTTGAGAATCAGAGGATTGCAGTCGTCCATCATCAGGCTTTTTTGAGCCTTCCCCGGGCGGTTGCGTGTTTTTATGGCACTTGCAGCCTCTGGCTCAAGTGCCATATACCGATCACAATTCCGTCTGTCGGTCTGTCGGTCTGTCGGTCTGTCGGTCTGTCGGTCTGTCGGTCGGTCCGAGTTTTTTTGTCCCACATATCCGAGTTAGGGTACTTCCAGATGTGCTAGGACAATGAAACTTGGCAGGCATATCAGGGACCCGACCAAACTAACCTGGAAATAATCAGTTTCCCGATCCGACCATATGGGGGGGAGTGCGGGGCGCTGGAAACTTGCAAATTTAGGGCATTTTGTCACTTTTTTTCTGAGTTAGGGTACTTCTAGATGAGCTAGGACAATGAAAATTGGCAGGAATATCAGGGACCCGACCAAACGAACCTGGAAATAATCAATTTCCCGATCCGACCATATGCGGGGGAGTGGGGGCGCTCGAAACTTGAAAATTTAGGGCATTTTGTCACACTTTTTCGAGTTAGGGTACTTCCAGATGAGCTAGGACAATGAAACTTGGCAGGAATATCAGGGACCTGACCAAAGTAACCTGGAAATAATAAGTTTCCCGATCCGACCATATGCGGGGGAGCTGGGGCGCTGGAAACTTGAAAATTTAGGGCATTTTGTCACACTTTTTCGAGTGAGGGTACTTCCAGATGAGCTAGGACAATGAAACTTGGCAGGAATATCACGGACCCGACCAAACTAACCTGGAAATAATCAGTTTCCCGATCCGACCATATGGGGGGGAGTGCGGGGCGCTGGAAACTTGAAAATTTAGGGCATTTTGTCACACTTTTTCGAGTTAGGGTACTTCCAGTTGTGCTAGGACCATGAAACTTGGCAGACATATCAGAGACCCGACCAAACAAAATTAGGAATAATCAGTTTTCTGATCCGACCATTTTGGGGGGGGTGGAGGGCAGGGGAATCCGGGAAACTGAGAAGTGTGTAACTTTCGAACCGATGATCGGATTGTAATGAAACTTCATAACTGAAGAGAATATATATCTGTAATGTCCCGTTTAAAGTCTTGACCGGATTCGGTAGCCAGGGGGGAGTTGGGGGGGGGAGACCGGAAATTTCAAGAAACGGTTAGAAAGGAGGGATCGGAGTGAAACTTGCTGGGAGAACAAGCATCTGCTCTAGATAAGTCCTTTAGACCATTGTACTGGATCCGGACACTTATGGGGGGGGGGGGCCGGAATTCCGGTGATGGTGGTTTTTTGGATTTTCACGATGAAACTTGGCAGGCATATCAGGGACCCAATCAAACTGACTTCAAAATAAAAATATTGTCGATCAGATAATGGTGGGGGAGTGGAGGGAGGGGAATCCGCAGGGGAATCCGGGAAATTGAGAAGTGTGTAACTTTCGAACGGATGATCGGATTGTAATGAAACTTCATAACTGAACAGAATATATATCTGTAATGTCCCGTTTAAAGTCTTGACCGGATTCGGTAGCCAGGGGGGAGTTGGGGGGGGGGACCGGAAATTTCAAGAAACGGTTAGAATGGAGGGATCGGAGTGAAACTTGCGGGGAAGAACAAGCATCTGCTCTAGATAAGTCCTTTAGGCCATTGTACTTGATCCGGACACTTATGGGGGGGGGGGGGGTCCCGGAATTCCGGTGATGGTGGTTTTGGGGATTTTCACGATGAAACTTGGCAGGCATATCAGGGACCCAATCAAACTGACTTCAAAATAAAAATTTTGTCGATCAGATAATGGTGGGGGGAGTGGAGGGAGGGGAATCCGAAATTTTCAGTCATGCGTAATTTTGGAATGGTTGATCGGATTCGAGTGAAATTTAAGAATTCAACAGAGGACATTTCTCCGATGATTTTTTTCATATCCGGACCGGATCCGGCAACTATTGAGGGGGGGGAATACGTGCCCCGTTTAGAATGGAGGGATCGGGATGGAACTTTGTGGGAAGAACAAACAGATGCTCTAGGTAAGTCATTTGCTGAATCGGATTGGCTACGTGCACCGCGGGGGAGCTGGGTGGGGTGGGGGGGGGGGAACCGGAAATCTCGAGAAACGGTTAGAATGATGGTATCGGAGTGAAACTTGCTGGGAAGAACAAACATCTGGTCCATATAAATCTTTTACATAATTTGACTGGATCCGGACACTTGAGGGGGGGGAGGGGTATCCCGGAATTCCATTTTTGGGGGATTTTCACGACGAAACTTGGAAGGCATATCAGGGACCCGGTCAAACTGACTTGGAATAAAAAAAAAATCCTCGATATGATAATCTTGGGGGGGGGGAGTTGAGGGAGGGGAATCCGGAATATTGAGTCATGCGTAACTTTGGAACGGGTGATCGGATTCGAGTGAAATTTAATAATTAAACAGAGGACATTTTTCTCTTGTGACCTTTTTCATTTCCGGACCGAATCCGGCAATTATCGGGGGGAGGGCGGAAAATACTTGACCCGCTTAGACTGGTGTGATCTGGATCGAACTTCGTGGGAATGACAAACAGGTGCTCTGGATTAATCATTTACAGAACAGGATTGGCTCCGGTTATTGTGGGTGGAGTTGGAGGAGGGGGAGGGGGGTCTGGGATTCCGGTGATCGCGCGTTAAGGTACTTCCAGATGTGCTAGGACGATGAAACTTCGCTGGAATATTGGAGACTCAACAACATTTGCTTAGAAATTGCTACTTCCCAAATCCGATTATTCCTTAAAGTACCAATCTTGACCGCAAAGTAAAAAAAATACTTTTAAGCAATATATGCATTTTCGTGATGCCCATCAGCCCATTAGCAGTTTTGCCTCAAGGGTTTTGCTTACAAATGAAGTTCCAGCTCCCTTATAGCGCGCATCTCAACCGCAAAGTCGAAACTTACTCTTGATCAATCAAATCATCTTGACACATGCAAGTGCCATATGAGCTTACAGCTCTTGTTATAGTTTATTTTGTATTTAGTAGTAAAATAAAGAAAGTCAAAGTCAAAAGTCTTACTCATTGATCTTCCAGCTATTGACGTCACAGCTATTTACTTGGTTGTGTTATTTATCCCAGACCAGGCGAGCCGACATGTATTTTACTCTCGTTGTAACCTTTGACCGACCCCTGTTGTGGAAAGTCATGAAAATGGTCGAAGCAGCTTCACCAGAAAGTGCGTTTTAAGAATTCGTCCTGAAACTTGGAGGATTCCATGTCGCGATGAGCTTATTTGGAGCATTGGGCAACATCCTGGAGGGGCCAGGACTTGGGAGATGTTCTTGAACATGTCTATGCGCCTAATATTGTCCCTCGCCTTCTCACCGGAAAAGCGATGACCAGAACCACAGGCCACGTGGCCATGTACTGATTGACGCTGCTCCACACGCTATTCTGCTTTCCAAGACTACAGTCTGAAGAAATCATTGAACTTAAAAGCTTGTACACAAAACTGAAGAACAATGAAGTAGATGTTGAGGATGTAGAAAATCTTTACTTAGAAAAATTACAGGAACTAATGAGAAGGGTGTTAAGCACGATTTCGAACATTAACCTTAACATCCAGTTTGGTTCGTAGTTGACATTTCTTAAGAATTTTCTTGTTTTTCTAAATTTGCAGATCTCATATGTCAGTGAGTATGAAACTTCTTTCTAGTACACTCGACACCCAGTTTGATTCCATTTAGTTTTCTGCTCGTGATTCTATGTCAGGATCGCACTTTCGTTCAAGAAAATCGGGCCAGTACGAAACTGTGTACTTTTTTGCTAAGTAGGTTGAAAAAATTAGATTAACTTATTTCTGGTGCTTTACACGCCAAATCGGACTTCATTTCGGTTTCAACTTGTCAGTTTGCACTGGAATCGTACTTCATTTCAAGAATAATGGACGACCACGAAAATTGTATATTTTTCGAAAAACGTAAAACATGGCATTATAAGCCAAAAAACGTTTGTTTTGTGTCGAACCAGGATATTCCACCTAGGATTTGTTGTTGTTCAGCTTTTTTCTCTACAACATGGTGTAAAAATCATTTCTGTTGCAATTTGTTCCGGGTCAAACCTCCATTGGCCTGTACAGTTCCGTATTCTCATCCTCGGAGCCGCGAATCTGAAGCTAAATCCAAGAAATGGATCAGCGTTCGGGGACTTTTATCTTCCCCTCCATTGCTTTACAGCTCAGTAGTGTCACGGGCACCTAAAAATCTAAACTAAAGCACGGGAAGCCCGACAGAGGACAGCGAAGCAGAAGATCAAAACTGTGATACGCGAGATTTTTTTTTTAACGACTTGCTATGCCCTTAAATTATCAAATCGGTGTTAAGCTTGAATTTTGGGACGACACATTCCCTTCTCTAACAAGAATGAAGATTTCGATGGGATCCCAAAAATTTAATATTTGATCCAGACAATTCGGTCTTGTAGATATTCGGTCTTCGACAGACTTCTTAAACATGTTTACTATTAAAATTTAGAAACAGATTAAGGCCAATGGTAATCATCTGAGAAGACTAAGTTCAGATACAGATTCAGTATGTGTGTTTACCCTATAGCCTACGTCGTATCTACTTTGACGAAATTGATCAATACTTCCTTCGTTTCCACTTTCGGCCGGATTCCGGACAAACTACTTGTCTGGCAAAAATTAAAGCTCAAAGTCGAATTCAGCATGTCTCCTTACCTCTACATCGAACCTCTAAAATCAACTTCAGACAAAACTTTTACTTTTAACAAATTTTCCGGTTTCAGCCGGACTCCGAGCGATCTTTACGTCCTTGAGAAGATGATTGTCATATACGTATTCAGCTTGTACATGTCTTCTTACCGGCAAATCGAACATCTTATCAAATCGTATCAAATACAAATAAAAGTTTTACTTTAAACAAATTTCCCGGTTTTGACAGGATTCCAGCCGAACTAATTGTCCGGCGAGAAAATAATTTTCATCTTTGGATTCATCACGTTCCCTTACCCCTAAACCGACCATTTCATTAGCTTTTAAAAAATATTTTTTTTGTTTCCCTTAATTTCAAACCACTCCCCCACCCCTAAATATAGGGCTAGAGAACCCATCTTCGAACCTGATCTGTACTTTGACCCAAAGAGTCCTCATGCTAACAGACGGACAATTTTTACGAAGTCATAGGTATCCCTCCACTTACGTTTCAGGATCCCGAAAGTCCACATCCTCCCTACATCCTCAACCCCATAACCACCAAAAAGGCTTCCACAAGCTCGTAATCCGCAGTTCCATCTCATCAATATGCTCACACCTGCCGCGGTAGTGTAACTTAATCTCATCGTCGTTTATAGCATCGTTATTAATGTTACGTGAGACGCGTGTCCAAGCTGACAGCTTGTTGTTTTTGTCTGTAGCCCGCATTGGTCAAAAGTCAGCTGCTCGCCTGATGAATTACATCTGCTCTTGATTGTAAAACCGACGTACCTGCTCTGGTGGTATAGAAACAGAAGGCTTCTTCACGACCAGTATTGGCTAGGGTGACCCACCTGGTGCAGGATCAAAGGGGTGTGAGGTCCGCCAACCTAGAATGAAAACAGGGATGCTTGAGCCTTGAAAAACAAAGGACATGAAACTATCCATTAGTTTCTGACACTTTTTAAGGGGTTCTCAAGATCTTCACAACCATGCCCAAACTCCAGAAGTCAAAAGAGCACACTTTCTTTTACTTAACTTAGACCGATTTGACCTCAGACAAATCTTGGTCTATGTTTTTTACGGCCAAGTGCCATATAGCGATCGCAATGTCTGTCCGTCCGTCGGTCTGCTAGTTCGGGCACTTCCACAGAAGCTAGGACGATGAAACTTGGCAGGAACATCAGGGACCGGATCAGATTAAATAGGAAATAGTCACTTCCTCCATCCGACCCTCTAGGGAGGAGTGAAGGGAGGGGAATCCGGAAAATTTAGGCATTATTAACTTACGAACGGGTGATCGGATCTTGATGAAACTTGATATTTAGAACGACCTCGTTTCTCAGACGTCCCACTTTAAATACGGACCGGAACCGGGGACATTGGGGGGAGATGGAGGGGGAACCTGAAATCTTGGGAAACACTTAGAGTGGAGGGATCGGGATGAAACTTGGTGGGAAGAATAAGCAAAAGTCCTAGATAGGTCATTGACATAATCGGACCGGATCCGGGCACTGTAGGGGAGTTGGTGGAAGGGGGCCCGAAACTTTTGACATGCACAAAAACCAAACCGATGGACCGAATGGGATGCAAGTTGGACAGTACCCGGTGCATGCGGTTTAGATTTGTGATTTGCCGTTCGGACCGAATCTGGCCAAGGTAGGGGGTGGGGGAGGAACCGGATTTGTAGATAGACAATTGCGGCTTTGTGGATATAATTTAATAGCTCGCATAGGGGTCAAACGAGTGGATTAATTGGGCTGAAATTTGGGCACTTGCTTTTGGTAAAGAGTTCGCGCTTCAGGATCACCCATGGGCAGACGTGCAAGCTTCAGCGATTTTTCCCCACTTACATAACCGGCTATCACTGGCACATTTAATTAGTTCCGAGTGAGTTAGCCGTTGGTAAAACAAACCTTTAAAACAACTGGGCCAGGTGTTAGGTGTACCACTCTTTTTGAACATGGACATTGGAAATGTGACTCTTTATTCAACTTTTCGGCAGGACCGTCATTCAAATTTTTTCAGAGGGCGAGGAGCCCTATTTAGCGAGTCGAACAGTTGGGGTAGGCGGGAGAAAAAAGCCTGGTCATACAAAGCAGGTAAAAAGCCTAACAGATCTTGCAAAAATTGTGCGTAAGTATTGTATGACAAATTTTGATGTGCTATCAGAACACAATATTTAGCGAAAAGCCGGCGAAAGTACCCGTACTGCTGCATTGTCCATGCTGAGCACTGAATTAATGAAGCAGATGCAAGGGAATCGCCGTTTCATTGCAGCTGCCTCTTCTTATCTTATTTGCTCTTTGAATGCATAGATTCTAGGCGCGCATGTTTCAAATTTCGTCAAGTTCGGCAGCTGCAAATGGTCAGGTGAGAAGCCTTGTCAGTTTAAAAGGACACAATACAGGGGCACAATGCAATACAATGTCTTTTGTTTCTTGCTTAAAAAGTCGCTTTTCGCGTGGTTCCTGTGGGGAAGCAGCTGAATAAGAAGTTTAAAATTCGAAAAGCGATAACTATATTTCCTTTTTCTTTTGTTGAGTAGAAACGTCTCTCGAAAAGCCAATAAGAAACACAAGCTGCTGGAGGAAGAAATTCGGTGACCGTGAACTTTATATTGCAGCACCGCTGACACTAAAACATGCGTTTCAGTCAGCGAAACTCGGAAATAGAACAAGAACAGCTGGAAGAAATTGCGATAGGTTCTATCTCGACCATTAAATTAGGTCCGAAACTCCAAATTTCTGTTTTGTTAATTTCTGAACAACTTACGTTGCCCTATGCGAGGCCGTGAACATAATTAGTATTTTCGTAGTAGTTTCTGGAAAATCTTATTCGGGAACTTTTCCACAGATACAGAACTGTCCCTTTTTTTATTGGCGACTTTTTCAGTCCCTATTTCATGGTCTGCGGTGGGAACAAGCGTTAAGCCGCTTTCACATTAACGCGTCGTTGCGATGCGTTGCGTATGCTTTTATCTTGCATTGCGTTCCTTTTCCGTGGTCTCTCTTTCACACCGTCCTGCGCATGAAGCTTTCACGCTGGACGCGTATTTGTGTTTTCCTTTCTTGGTTTCGTCTGCTGAATTGTAATTTGTTCATGATTAGTAAATTCTTCTTCATCATAGGTAGGTTTTTCTCCAGTTTCTCTTCAAAAACTTCCATTCTTCACGGAAAAATCTGATGTGTACGCGTCAATGCAACGCAAGAATAGATCTTGGTTCTATCTTGCTTTTGTCTGCGTAAACCGTGCGTTACGTCGCCGCAAGCACGACGCAGAGGATGCGTAGCTCAGTATGAAGCTGCTTTCACATTGACGCGTCGTTGCGATGCGTTGCGTATGCGTTTATCTTGCGTTGCGTATAGGTTGCGCAGCGTATCTTTCACACCTGCGCGAGAAGCTTTCACGCTGGATGCTCATTTACATTTTCCTTTCTCGGTTTCTTCTGCTTTATTTTAATTTCTTCCACTAGTAGCAAGTTTTTCTTCATCATCAGCATGTTTTTCTAGTTTTTCTTCAAAATCTTCCATTTTCGACAAACCTGATGCGTACGCGTCGACGCAACGCAAGAATGGAACTTGGTTCTATTCTTGCGTTGCGTTTTATTTGTCTGCGTAAGCTCTGCGCTGCGTCGACGCAAGCGCAACGCAAGGCTTGCGTAGCTCAGTGTGAAAGGCAAACGCGTCAATGTGAAAGTAGCTTGAAAGGCTCAATGCGTCAACGTGAAAGTCTTTCGTCATAAATTTGACATCTCCAGCCCTTTCATGGCCGTGATGCTGAAATACAAAAGTTCCTTGCTGCTGATCTGCAGGATCTCTTTTGCCAAGTTTATCCAAAACATTTCAAATTGCTTCACATTCAGCGTGCCTACAAGCAAAGATGGGCGAATCCAAATCCGAATTCGGATCCGAATCCAGGATTCGTTCTTTTGGCCGGATTCAAATCTTCTGCTTGTCATGCTGTAGTTGGATTCGGACTCGGATTCCAAACCCTCAATCTTACGAATCCGCTCAAATTCCTAGACTTCATCCTTCCATTTTCCGTTTTCCCAATTTTTACACAGTGTGCTTAGGCTATTCACTTTTTGGTCTCCACCACCAAGAATCCTCAGTGATCTATCACGTAGCTATGATAGCTGTGGTAACTGCTTTTTGTAGTCTCTGATTTTAAACCATAACCTAGCGTGCATGATCTGATTTTTGTAAAGGTCGGATTCAAATCCTCAGCATGAAATGGTGGATTCGGAATCGGATTCGTACCTAGCCCTGGATTCGGATTCGAATCTTTTCATGATCAGATTCGCCCATCTCTCCCTACAAGAAGGGGGAGGGAGGGGCTTTCAAAGTAGACTGGGACAGGCCATAATTGATGTTAAGCCTTTTAGTTGAGCCTACTATCTTGGTTCTTAGGCACAAAACTTAAGTGAATCGATCTGGGAGATCCACCCATCACCGAGTCCAGTTGGAAAGGATATAAAGTATAACTGTACCACTAGTGAATTAATGTCAGTTTTTGTTCACATTACAAGCCTACCGACTAGCAGATGAAGCCATATGCAACCCTCCCGTGTAATTCTGCGCGGATTAGCGAACCCACTTACAAATTTCAAAAATATGAGGGGGTCGAATCGGATAGTATCGCGTGACCAATTCATCAAGCCAGGTGTGGCATTGACCAGACAGCAGAAGTGGTCATTCGAGTTCAATTACGAGCCGGCTGGCGGTCCCCCGTATGCGGGCAGCTGATGATCTCAACGTGGGGTCACTCGTATGGTCATGTTGACCTCATCTGCCGCCCGCATCATTGTTGCTCACCCAAGTGTGGAAATCCTCTCTGGAACACCTTGTTTTGGTTCGATCGTCAGGATCACCTCTCAGAAAAAGGGTGAGCCTGTCCAGTAGGAATGTTTCTAAACCATCGCGCAAGCTTTGGCTAACTGGTTACGAATACGATCTCGCATCAAAATCACCAGAATTCTACGTGAAGTTTTTCGATTCTTCACAAAATCTCTCCAAGGCTTTTTAAATACAAGGTCCCAGATGTAGAATGGAAGGTCTGTACAGGTTCTGTTCTGAATTCTGGTCAACTTTATTATTCCACCAAGAAAATCAATCTGAAACAATCTGGCTGACCTTTCTTTGCTTGCCTTAACTTTTGCGCTGGTATTCATTCTGTCGATCTCCAACAAGTGTGCGAAACAATTCAGTTCAATTCAGTTCAATTCAGTTTTATTTCAACACCAATTACGAACTAGCCGAATAGCAGGTGGTAAAGTCAACAAACATTAAAAACAAACCAAAATTGCCAACATATACTAGAAAGTGGTCGAATTTCATATAAAATACTGAGAACAAACAATATAACAAGAGCTGTAAGCTCATATGGCAATTGCATGGGTCAAGATGATTTGATTGATCAAAATTAAGTTTCGACTTTGCGGTTGAGATGCGCACTCTAAGGGAGCTGGAACTTCATTTGTAAGCAAAACCCTTGAGGCAAAACTGCTAATGGGCTGATGGGCATCACGAAAATGCATATATCGCTTAAAAGTATTTTTTTTACTTTGCGGTCAAGATTGGTACTTTAAGGAATAATCGGATTTGGGAAGTAGCAATTTCTAAGCAAATGTTGTTGAGTCTCCAATATTCCAGCGAAGTTTCATCGTCCTAGCACATCTGGAAGTACCTTAACGCGCGATCACTCGAATCCCAGACCCCCCCCCCCCCTCCTCCAACTCCACCCACAATAACCGGAGCCAATCCGGTTCTGTAAATGATTAATCCAGAGCATCTGTTTGTCATTCCCACGAAGTTCGATCCAGATCACAGCAGTCTAAGCGGGTCAAGTATTTTCCGCCCTCCCTCCAATAATTGCCGGATTCGGTCCGGAAATGAAAAAGGTCACCAGAGAAAAATATCCTCTGTTTAATTATTAAATTTCACTCGAATCCGATCACCCGTTCCAAAGTTGCGCATGACTCAATATTCCGGATTCCCCTCCCTCAACTCCCCCCCCCTAAGATTATCATATCGAGGATTTTTTTTTATTCCAAGTCAGTTTGACCGGGTCCCTGATATGCCTTCCAAGTTTCGCCGTGAAAATCCACAAAAAAACGGAATACCGGGAAACCCCCTCCTCCCCCCCCCCCCCTCAAGTGTCCGGATCCAGTCAAATTATGTAAAAGATTTACATGGACCAGATGTTTGTTCTTCCCAGCAAGTTTCACTCCGATACAATCATTCTAACCGTTTCTCGAGATTTCCGGTCCACCCCCCCCCCAGCTCCCCCGCGGTGCACGTAGCCAATCCAATTCAGCAAATGACTTACCTAGAGCATCTGTTTGTTCTTCCCACAAAGTTCCATCCCGATCCCTCCATTCTAAACGGGTCACGTATTTTCCGCCCCCCCCCCCCAATAGTTGCCGGATCCGGTCCGAATATGAAAAAAATCATCGGAGAAATGTTCTCTGTTCAATTCTTAAATTTCACTCGAATCCGATCACCCATTCCAAAATTACGCATGACTGAAAATTTCGGATTCCCCTCCCTCCACTCCCTCCACCATTATCTGATCGACAAAATTTTTTATTTTGAAGTCAGTTTGATTGGGTCCCTGATATGCCTGCCAAGTTTCATCGTGAAAATCCCCAAAACCACCATCACCGGAATTCCGGGAACCCCCCCCCCCCATAAGTGTACGGATCCAGTTCAATGGTCTAAAGGACTTATCTAGAGCAGATGCTTGTTCTTCCCAGCAAGTTTCACTCCGATCCCTCCATTCTAACCGTTTCTTGAAATTTCCGGTCTCCCCCCTGGCTACCGAATCCGGTCAAGACTTTAAACGGGACATTACAGATATATATTCTATTCAGTTATGAAGTTTCATTACAATCCGATCATCCGTTCGAAAGTTACACACTTCTCAATTTCCCGGATTCCCCTGCCCTCCACCCCCCCCCCCCCCCCCAAAATGGTCGGATCAGAAAACTGATTATTTCTAAGTTTGTTTGGTCGGGTCTCTGATATGCCTGCCAAGTTTCATGGTCCTAGCACAACTGGAAATACCCTCACTCGAAAAAGTGTGACAAAATGCCCTAAATTTTCGAGTTTCTAGCGCCCCAACTCCCCCGCATATGGTCGGATCGGGAAACTTATTATTTCCAGGCTACTTTGGTCAGGTCCGTGATATTCCTACCAAGTTTCATTGTCCTAGCTCATCTGGAAGTACCCTAACTCGAAAAAGTGTGACAAAATGCCCTAAATTTTCAAGTTTCGAGCGCCCCCACTCCCCCACATATGGTCGGATCGGGAAACTGATTCTTTCCAGGTTCGTTTGGTCGGGCCCCTGATACTCCTGCCAAGTTTCATTGTCCTAGCTCATCTAGAAGGACCCTAACTCGGAAAAAAGTGACAAAATGCCCTAAATTTTCAAGTTTCCAGGGCCCCGCACTCCCCCGCATATGGTCGGATTGGACAACTGATTATTTCCAGGTTAGTTTGGTCGGATCCCTGATATGCCTGCCAAGTTTCATTGTCCTAGTACATCTAGAAGTACCCTAACTCGGATAAGTGGGACAAAAAACTCGGACCGACCGACAGACCGACAGACGGAATTGTGATCGGTATATGGCACTTGAGCCAGAGGCTGCAAGTGCCATAAAAACTAACGATTGGGGAAATAGACAACGAGGGGTAAAATAATAACCTAATAATTTCTGTTACGTAGGGAAACAAAAGGAGGGGAAAAAGCTATTCTTGTATCTCACGTTTCGGCAAAACACTGGTTGAAGGACTGGGTGAATGAACGAAAAATAAATACGCAATAGATGTTCCGAAGGGACACCATGACGGGAAAGAAGTTTGAGTCCCCGAAGGCCCATATTCATATTGGCCTTCTTTAAAATGGAATCTACGTGCTTTTCCCACTTTATATCATTCGTGATGTGTACACCCAGCAGTTTGATTTCTTTAACATGTTGCGCACTGGGGATTGGGGGACAAAATTTGGGTACACTTTTTTGAAAAGAGATCGTTAGGACCACTGATTTTTCCGTGTTTACAACCATCTGGTCTGCAGATGCTTCATCAGAAATATCATCTATGATTTGTTGTGCTTTGCTTTTTACATTTCTACGGCAGACTTCTAACAAGGAGTGGTCATCTACGTATTTCCAGCGATCATCCTTCAATGTCGCAAGCTCATTGACCATATCTAGAAACAGCAGCGGACCCAAAAGCGTATCTTGAGGACCTCCACAGAAAACTGGAAGGGGGTCAGAGTATGAATTCTTATATTTAGTTTGCTGAGTCCTATTAGATAGAAAATTTGCGACTATTTTGAGAAGAAATGATGGCACATCAAACTTTACTTTCAATTTCTCTAGTAGTATGCTATGGTTTATTAGGTCGAACGCTTTACGCAGATCAATGGCAATCAGATTCAATGATCCGGGTTCTCTAAATTTTTTAAAATGGTATCCACCAAACTAACCAAGTAATGGGCTGTAGAGGTTTTTGGGAGATTACCAAATTGTTTTGCGTCTATTAACTTCACAATCTTTTCTTTTAACCAAGAAGAAAGGAAACCCTCGTAAATTTTGCTGAAAATCAGTGTCACAGTAATTGGACGGATTCCAGAAAAATCATTGGGAGAACCTTTTTTAGGGATAGGAGTAATGTAACCATTTTTCCAGATTGAGGGGTACTCCCCAGTTTTCGTTATAGAATTAAAAATATCACACAAAGGCCCAGACACTTCGTCCGGGAAAGCTTTAATAATAAATAACATTGTGTAAAACAATGTTGAAGCAGTTACCTCGACCCTCACTCATTCTGGGTGATCATAACATCTCATATGAAGGGGCTTAAATTAACTGACCACATAAATACTCTTTCAAAAATGTTTGGAGCGTTGTCCCCAGATGGCCCATTTATTCCCCCTCCCCTCCCGTCTTCTGTGCGTCCGTCCGAGAGGATACTGACAATCAGATTTCTCCATATCCTGCTAATTCTTCTGCCCAATTTTTACGTAGTTACGTAGTAAATCTTGTAAGTGTATTAGTTAATTTGTTTCGTGTCTGTGTATTTCGTAAATATTGTATTCCACTTCTAGCTGTAAGCTATTTGGATAAAAACTTGATTGATTGATTACCTTAGACCTTAGTTCCCCCAGAGCCATCGGTGGCGCATAGGTCACCGACAAAGCCTCTCCACTTGCCCCACATTGATGCCGCAACGGTGACGTTCTCCCATTAAGGTACTGGCGAGGTACCACCCGTCCTCAGATCTCGGTCATATGTACGCCTCAATGGGTTTTTGCGGTGGCCTCGCTTTCTTCTCACAGATTGTACAGGAAAGGCGGCTCTCCTCCATTCGAAGGACGTGTCCCGGGTGGGTCCACTCCCTTCTTTTCAGCAACTCAATGACAGGAGGCTGACTCTGCGTCGGTGACTTTTTGTCGCCAGCTGTTATTCAAGATTCTTCCAAGGCTCCTATTTTCTAATGCGAGAATCCTTTTTTCAAGCTGGGCTGGGTGTTGATGGGTGTTACCTCGACACTTACTAGAAATTAATATTTCGCGTTCTCGTTCAGTTCCCTAGCCTAGCAGCCGTCTTTTGCACAACCACGACCATCGAGAGAGAAACCAAATACGAACCAGGCTATATAAATAACTGAGAAATAACAGAAAAAAAGGGTCAAAAATTGTTAAGTAATCTTGTCAGCCTGACCTCAATGATGTTCCCCCTTCATGTCCGCTCCTGGTGGCTCCAGCTTCGGCCGTACTCAGGAATTCAGGAAGCTTTCTCAGGGTCCGACGCATCTCTCAAAGCCCGTCACTATCACTTGAAGCTGAAAGCCTCAAGCACTGAATCCTGGTCCTCCCGCACCTGGAAAGCGTAGAGGTTTGATTACCAAAAGCCACCGCAGCCACAAGCCACAATGACATGCAGGACCCCTGTTCTGTTTTTCTTCTTCCTGAAGAAAGGAGCCCTGTTCTGATTAACAGGCAGGAGCCCTGTTTTCGTGGGCAGGATCATAGTTTTATGAACGTCAACCTCATTGACGAACAAGGCTCTACTTACTTAGACTAGACTTGCTTCACACACTGTTATTCTCACCCTTGCCAATACAGTCACCATACAGTAACCAATGCAGAGACCATACAGTAACAATTTCCGGGAAGAATACAAATAAAAATTAAAGGATTCGTTAAAAAGATTCGCAAGGTTGAACTTACTCCATGCTGATATATTAGAAATAATTTGCTACTGTGCCAATTTTTCATTGCCTGCCTGTATGGCAGTTTCTTCTTGCTGCAACGCAACAGCAGGAACAGACTGCATGATTTTGTTGTTGTTGTTGTTTTCTTTTCTGTGTTTTCTTTTTCGTCTATGGCAATTTGCTGAATTAAAAGTATTCATTCATTCATCATCATCATAGGTTATAGATTAACATAGATTCCTATTCTAACTATTCAACTAACTATTTTTTCGAAAAAAAAATATTTTAAATGTTGGACAAATTAGAGATTACCAGATTGTGTGCACTGGTTTGTATACCAGTGTCTGTACGGACTTGGCCCAACAGTGTTTTCTGATTTATTTAAAATGAACATGTTTAATCATGATTATAACACAAGAAATGCGGAACTACTGGCGAGCCAAGCGAGATACACTACACGTTCGGGCTTCGTCATAAAGCATATGGGAACCACAGTTTGGAATTCGATTCCATGTGAAATCCAGAATGCGGTAAATTTAGCTCAGTTCAAGGACCGACTAAAGAAACATTTCTTGACAGACCACCATCGATAAAATTTTACTCCATTTGTTTAGTTGATTGGTTGATTTTGGTACGACGGCATGGTTTCCCACTTATTGTTTGTTGTTGTTGTTTGTTTGTTTTTTCTCTTTGCTTTCTTCCTTCATTTCTTTTTGTTCTTCCTCTTTCAGTTTTCTTCTCTTTTTGCAAAAAGTATGTGAAAATTAATGTAAAGTGAAGTTTTTTTTTGTTTTTTTTTGACTGCTTCCACAGTCCTGCAGTCAGAAGTATGAGCCACATGTATAAAGGATATAAAAGAGTTGCGCAAAAGGTGTGTTCATGTGGTTTAGCATTTAAAAGTTGGTTCGTATGATAGAAAAAAATAAAAAACCTAGCTCATCTAGAAGTACCCTAACTCGGAAAAAAGTGACAAAATGCCCTAAATTTTCAAGTTTCCAGCGCCCCGCACTCCCCCGCATATGGTCGGATCGGGAAACTGATTATTTCCAGGTTAGTTTGGTCGGGTCCGTGATATGCCTGCCAAGTTTCATTGTCCTAGCACATCTGGAAGTACCCTAACTCGGATATGTGGGACAAAAAACTCGGACCGACCGACAGACCGACAGACGGAATTGTGATCGGTATATGGCACTTGAGCCAGAGGCTACAAGTGCCATAATAAAAAAAATGACGACACAGTATGGTCATGGACGGATATTAAGGATATCTGCACCAACGAACCATGTCCAGGAGGTGAGCAAAGAGATTGACCACTTGTGAAAAGCAACCTGAAGAAATTGATTGTACTTGCGGTTTCTTTGCGCTCGTGGCACTTCAGTGGGCGAAAAGATTGTTGGTACAGAAATACAGAGGGGGTTGGCTGTCAGCACAAACAGCGTATTTTGTGGCCCTCTTCAAGGGTCTCTGTTGTTTAGACGATTTCCAATTTATCGTGACATTGCTCACAGCTTGACCGTAAGTGCGTTTAAACCTTCTGCTTTCTGTCCGCGCGATGCACCTGAGGACGATAGAACCGACCCCCCCCCCCATCCAGAGGGTCCAAAAGGACCAAATCACGAAATGGGAAGTTCATGTTTCAAATTAAGCAGGGACATTAGGTGAAAGCATTTCTGCAATAAGTGAATTACCGAACTTTGCGAACAAACGCGAATCCGCAGTGGCAGAAAATCGAGTCGGGATCTATTCGGCTGGAGGAAATTACGTTAATCAATACTCATCTCCACAGACGATGTGCATTTTCGACCCGAATTTGAACAAGCAAGAGACAATAGAGCATAAAGGAGACAATTTTTATATTACTGTATTTTTTTAATCAATCAATCAATGATTTTATTAACCCATATAGAAACGGCACAGAACATGCCCTTGCGGAGTATACGAAAAACAATAAAAGAAAGAAAAAAGAAAGAAAAAGATCAGACTAAGTTAAACGAAATGACTATACAAACGCGCTATAATACGGATGGCACCTGTCTAGAGAAGAATCAAACTCGGCACGGCGTTGGGCCACAGCCACAAAAGGATCAGTAACGCCGTAAAGCTGCGTAACTTTGCGGTTACGAGCCCATGGGGGAAGGCCGAGTAGGTACTTGGCATACTTGTAGAAATTGTCCTTAAATCAGTTGTGCTATAACTTCCAAAAAGGATATAGGGCTAGAATGAGGGGGATTGTGTAAGCGCTGTAAAATCTAGCCAAAATATGTCTACTATAACGGGTTTAAGCCCTAACCAATAGACCGTAAGCTGCTCTAGCCTTCGCGCCGAAATGTCCGAGTAGTCCAGCACGGGTACTTTTCAGGTCGGTACCAAGTAGTAGACCGAGATAAGTTAGGGACGACGAAAGCTGGATACTGAAATCACCCAAAGAAACTGTAGCGCTATCGGCACCTGGTCGATTACGAGTAAACTTGATGCATTAACTCTTACTCGGATTGAATTTCATTAATTTAACGGACTGAAAACATTAATATGTTTTCAATATTTTTACCAGACACGAGAACAAAATTTCGACGTGTTGCTGCCTTTGCGCTGTTTCCGGAAATAGAAGAATCAGAATGTGATGTTCTGAGATAACTGGCAACTTTAAAACTTAGCCATGCTTACAGAAAATTACACAAGACATCGGCTGTTATCCTCTTTCAATGTTCTTTGCCTTGGATGACAAACTCCACAAACTATGCACAACCGTTCATTTGATCATTAAAGTTTAACTGAAAAGGGCCGGGATAGGACAATCTAGTTACCCATCACTTATTCACATAAATTGGCTTGAAGACACGCTGAAAATGCGTTACTTCATTGTTCCGCTATTCACGAATAATCGATTTTCAAATAGTGGAATTCCCGTGTGATTTGTGGTACCTCTATGCGATTGTATCTGTGTTGTATGCCTTACCAGAAAGATTTATGATTTTGTTTTTGTTCAGGCACTAAGCAGTCTTTACCAAGCTCACCGCTGCCCACTGAAAAGCCGCGTTTCGGTTGAGATTAAAATTTCCGCGTCATAGTAGAATTTACATTGTGGGGACGGCGGCAGATATTCTGAACGTCATAACTAGAGCAGATAGTGGAAAATAAAAAAAGTCCCTTAGCAGAATCCGAATTATTCAGTGTATTCAGTCAAACGACACAAAATAAGTTGTCTTTTCAGTTAAAACTTTAAGCATCTGAGAAACAATGATCGGGAGCCCGATACGTCGCGTAAACAGAACAAGCGTGACAATCAGTGTAATGCTAGTAGAGGAGATAGGCAACATTTAGCAAGTGTAGATTCTCGGAAACAAGAATGGATGGAAATACGACTGAAGTAGAACGAATGACTATCACAAATGTTACGTATCGTGTAATCTACTTACAACGTGGTCGGGTTAACTCCCCGTCCCCTCTAATGCAAACTAATAACGTGGGTTCTGGAGCGCACGGCTCTAGGGTTTGGCGAGTCATACTTAACGCCAGCTGGTCAATATGTTGGTTCATGGAGAATAAAGCAACGCAGATATTATCGAAGACTGTTAGCTGCACAACGATTTGTGTGCGACTGAAAGTTGCATGCAATAGGAACTTCAACAACCTGTCTAACGTGTCTCGGTTTAAACTAGAAGAACTTCTATTAACTCGTTTTGAAGCTTTCCTGAAAAATTCACGAAACGAGTAGTTGCAATACTGAAAGCTAGTTGACGGGGAAGGCTAGACAGGAAATGACCATGTGGCCGGCGTCATGACAAATCCGACTTGAAGAGCTATCTGTTCCTATTTCATGCTTAACGACCCATGACGACTTCTGTTTGCCATGTGGTTAATCGGTACAGGTGTAGAAGTCATCTGCCCTGACCCGAGGACAAGCGGGGGGGGGGGGGGGGATAATCAAGGTAGTGTTGGGATTTCTGCCACGAGTATTGTAGGGTACTATAGCCTACTAATTCCAGATGCCTGGATTCCAGGCCGATTTTTTTCCTACGGGTTTAGCCAGTTGGAAATTATCAGTCTAGGGTAGTAAAGTATGGCTGATACCACTGACGCCTAAAAAGACAACCTATGCAGAATTGCAAGGGTTTGTATCACCATGGTAAAATGGGCCATCCAACTTCGGAGGTATGGAATTGGGTACACGGCAGCTAATCTCTAATACCAGTAAGCCAGTTAACTTGTAGCTCGCGATGAAAAGAAGAAAGACGAAGTAAATATTAACAAGACCAAAGGTTTCGATGGGATCCCAAAAATTGAATATCTCATCCAGACAATTTGGTCCTTTCTTCTCCAGACTCCTTAAGCATTTTTACTTACAAAAATTCAGAAAGAGATTAAGGCCAAATAGCTAATCATCTGAGAAAACCAAGTTCAGATATGGATTCAGCATGTGTGTTTACCTCTACAAATCATATTTGTTTTGACGAAACTGATCGAAACTTTTGGGAACTAGCTATTGAACCGAAGAGGTTATTACTCGTGTTATTACTCTTTACTTCCGAGTTCCCGCGATGGACCTTTCGTTGCTGGTTCAATGTCGATACTCTGACCGAGAGCTAACCCCGACTTGCGAACATAACGGTAGCGTGCGAACGGGGAATCGTTCAACTCTTCAAAGGCGTATTTGGGATCGTAGTCTTTCGTTTGGTGGTTCGAACTGACTTACTGTATTGATACTTGGCAATCACAAAAAGGTTCACTTTCAAAAGCTTTCTCTCGGCTTATTTCTAATTCGCATCTGTTCTAAAAACCACTCTCCAGTTCCTGCTTCCACGACCGCCACTTCCGTTAGCTTCCACAATCTCGGTTCTTTCAGAAACCCCAAAAACCACGATGCTTTACTAAAATCTATGTTTTTAGCAGGATATTCAAAACCGCCATTTCCAGGAAGTTCTACCCAAACTCTGCGTTTCCAAGAGGAAATGGAATATTCTTTTATGTCTTTTATATTTTCTGAACTACGAATAAAATGCTTCCGATAATTAAGTATTAATGACCAACCCAATGTAACACTATCCGGCAAAAAAACAAAGCTCAAAAACGAATTCAGCGTATCTCCTCACCCCTATATCGAACATCTAATCAACTTCAAATAAAGCTTTAACTCATGACAAATTTTCCGGTTTCAGCCGGATTCCGGGCGAACTATGCGTCCGGGTAAAAATACATTGTCATACACGGATTCAGCATCACTTCTTACCCCTAAATCGGAATCTAATCAACTACAAATAAGACTTTTGCTTTTAACAAATTTTCCGGATTTGGCCGGATTCCGGGCGAACTACTTGTCCGGCGAGAAAAGGGTTTTAATATTCGTGTTCAGCATGTCTTTCTACCCCTAAATCGAACATCGAATCAACTTCAAATAAAACTTTTCCTTTTAACAAACTTTCCGGTTTTGGCGGGATTCCAGGCGAACTACTTATCCGGAAAAAAAAATGGCTTTCACCGTCGTGTTCAGCATGTCTTCTTTCCCCATAATCGATTATCACATTAGCTGTTTAAAAATATCTTGCTTGACCCTTAACTTAAACCCCCTCCCCCGCCCCTAAATGTAGGGCTACAAAGCCCATCTACAAACTCGACCTTACTCTTGATCCAAAGAATCCTCACACCAAGTTTCGTCAAAATGTCTCATTCTCTTCGAGAGCTACCGTGCTTACAGACGGACGGACCGACGGACAACTTTTGCGATGTCATAGGTATCCCTCCACTTACGTTTTGGGATCCCAAAAAGAGGGTTGATACGGAAGAAGCTGAAAGTTTTCTAGTTGTCTTAGCGCCAATTTCCGAAGTTTCGCAAAATATTAAAGGTCAACTCAGACTTTGAGGTTGATATCTGAAAATAACACTGAGACTGCAATTTGCGAATCGAGCCGTAGGCGATATAGGTTATGAAAGATATCTACCGAGCGTAGCTAGGTTGATGTTTTAAATGCCCCTCGAGCTTATTCCGATATCAACCGATATGGAAGTATGGTAACTGTTATAACTTTTTCGGACGTAACCACCAGCAATTAACCATTAACCACACCTATCATCTTAAGGTCTACAGGTCGTGCATTACGATAATCGTCACACAGAAAGCTAGAGGTGGATATGACTTCATATCAGTCTCGAGGCATTGTCTGACTTCATATCAACCTCTCTGGAGGTATGATCATACCTACATCCACAGCTAACTTTCTGTGAAGATTATCGTAATATTAACTGACGGCGGATAATAGGATGATGCACATTGAATATCTGTTCGAGAAAAGTTCTTATTATTAACTGTAGGCTTTTATTCCAACAAAATGACGAGATATTTGCTAAGAATCTACAAAGCTTAATCACTTACAACTCAGATCCCGACATCCTGATCCTGAATCAAACAATCTACAACATTCGAAATGAAATAATAGACTACACATATTCACCTTCGAAAGGGCGAGTCCGAATTAAAATTTCTCAAAACTTTCTTAAAAAGCGCAAACCGACTACTTCGAACCATTTGCACTGTTACAAACTTAGGTCAGCGCTACGCTTCCCACAAGTTCACACACATATTCACCTTCGAAAGGGCGAGTCCGAATTAAAATTTCTCAAAACTTTCTTAAAAAGCGCAAACCGACTACATCGAACCATTTGCACTGTTACAAACTTAGGTCAGCGCTACGCTTCCCACAAGTTCAAACTTGGGCCTAATTCGCAGCTATCTATTCCCTCGAGGTCAAATTTCAAAAAATTTCCGTCCGAATTCCATCTGAGAATCTCTGCGAATCTCAAAGCAGCATAAGAGCAGCACAAAAGTGAAAATTTAAAAACTCTCACCCACAATGATAACACCCAGTCACAACGGAGAATACCGTGATTGATTTGCAGTCTGATGTAGGCTATGTATTTTTGCTGTTTTTTGGTCGAAAGTCTTTCGGTACCAATTCACCCTGTTTGAACTCCTTTAACTTTTCCAAGGAATGGCCTCAGCGGGTTTAGCTATGCAGACTCTGCCAGTATCTTCGATTAAGAACATGACTCAGGACATTTGCTAAACCTTTTCAACGTTATAGTCTTCATTTCTGTTTTCTTACAGCTAGTGACTTATTCTTATTCAAACAGAACTAATCAACAACGTTAAGTGGATTATGTCCGACTTCGACTTAAAAAATGAGAAGGGAGTTTTTCTAAAGGCACGCAATTTGGAGATCTATGAATTAACCGGCTTCACGCGATAGAGCCAACAAAATAAATAATCCTTGAGCCCAAGCTGACTCTGAAACATATATTCAGATAATGCATAAAACGGATTTGTCAGTACCGACGCTTTGGCAGCAATATTTCGGCCCTTCCTGGCAAGGGTCCTCGTCAGGCTCTCAACGTTCAGGGTCAACTTCGAGGAAGGAAGTTTGCTATAATTATATAATAAAATATTATTAAAATTTAGTTATATTATAAAATATTAATAAGCGATTAAAGGTTCAAGGCAACAAGGTTAACGGTGAAGGTACAAGGTTCATTAAACAAGATCTTGAACTTCCCATGCCGTTTTTATCCACCATAATGACACTACGCTGTTTTTTTCTTCCTCCGTGTTTGATTCTTTTTAAGCCAGGTCGGGCCTCTGCTTGTTTCCTCCTATGCGCTTATTGGTGGAAATTATTGAAGGGAAATGGTGCATGTCTGAAGCAACTAGTCCCACGTCCGCCCTTTCCTGACTACAAAGAATGCCCCTACATCTGTAATTCTAATTCTGAAGTTGTTCTACCTCGGTCATGCGTCTGAAACAATTTAAAAGTATTGGCGACGTTTCGGCACGGGACATTTTGTCGTTGGGACGTTTTGTCATGCGGACGTTTTGCCATGGGGACGTTTTGCCAGGGACGCTTCGCCCGGGACATTTTGCCGTGGGGACGTTTCGCCACGGGGACGTTTTACCGTGGGGATGTTTCACCATGGGGTTTTGCCGTGGGGACGTTTTGCCACGGGGACGGCTTGCCACGGGGACGGTTTGCCACAGGGACGTTTCACTGGGGACGTCTCACCGAGGACGTTTTGCCATGGGGACGTTTCGTCGGTAAGCCGATAAAACGGCTTTCTGAATCGCTTTCCTACAGAACCCCTCAAACCTATCAAGAAAGTTTTCTAAAAAGACGTAATTCTTGAAATAAACGTTTTTTCAGAGTCATTCAAACGAGGTATCACCTCCCTCCATATCGCAAAACTGCAGATTTAACTCAAGCAGGGGCGTCGCTAGCCAAAATTTGAGAGGGGGGGGGGGTGACAGGGCGCCTGCTTTTCGTCACAAATGCTCATTCATTAAACTCGTGATACCTGCAAGCGTTGAAGTCGTATCTCGGAGCTCAGGGGAGGTTCGAAGGGCTTGGGCGTGGGCGGTGACTAGCTGAAGATATACGACTGGTTCTACGAAAGAAATAAAAAACAGTGATTTTCGGTTTTTTTCTTTTTTTTTTCTTTTTTTTTCTTGATCAGCTAATTATCCCTCTAGGATGATGTGCGAGGGATAAATATCCGAATTTATATTTATCCCTCGCACATCATCCTAGAGGGATAATTAGCTGATCAAGAAAACCCCCGAAAATCACTGTTTTTTATTTCTTTCGTAATGAATGGTCAGCTTGGCTTCAAACCTTATATTCGACTGGTTATACCAGTTAGAAACACAGCCAAGAAACTCAACACCACATGCGGGACACTGTACGAATTTTAAAGAAACTTAAGGCGAACGTCGTTCATATAACAGGAATTCGCTTCGGCAATTGCCCACCCCGCAGCAGTTTCTAATGACTGTATATCAGACAGAACCAAAACGAGCGCCGCAGGCGAAATTTTTTAAGTAGGCGATTACTTTTTTCTGGCAAAACACTACTTCCACCAACAAACTCTAGCTTTAATGTGATCCAAGCCCCGAAATTCCAGGCCTAAAACCCGAATGAAATGACGCGACCTTTCCAGTAAACAAACTCTACTACAAAAGGCGCCGCAGGCAAATTTTGTGGAATCTGTATGTTCAGAACGACTTTTCGGGTCCCAAATAAAAATAAGGGCCATTTAGGACGGATCAGACAGTCTGTCTTAGTTCACAACGAATCTAGAAAATGTAACTGATAATCCAGGAAAAAAAACTTGAAATAGAGCAGACTTGTTTTGAATTTACAGTTAAAAAACAAAATAAAAATCAAATGACATGTTGAATAATCAGGCCTGCCGTTACATCTTTTCTCATTTCTCGCGAAGCCAATTTATTCTTAAAGGACACCTGAACAATGAAACCATACTTGAATGCACCATGGAGAGTGCATTTACAGACATGGCCACGGAGAGCATTCTTCTCCTGAGCGTGGCGTTTTCAAAATAGAGCTGTTCGTTTCTGGAGGTTTGCACATGCAGACTCCAAGACAAAAAGCGCAATTCATTCAAATCTTGCACAGCGCTGGCCGGATCGTACTGAAATTTCTTCTAGGTATACGTTTGGGCTTAACTGGTTAAACAAATATTCCAGAAGAAGGGTTGATTGGAGACATTTGTTCATTTCTAAAACTGTTCGGTACTGAAATAAGGACAGATGCAAAATGGAGCAAAACTCGTAGCTTCGAAACACTATTTCGTATTTGGATTGGGTTTTCTGCAGGCAATGTTAACGGAAGTCATACAGATAGGGATGATACTTGGTACTCTTCATTCGGGTGTCCTTTAAACATCGCACTGGAGGGGAATTCTTATAATCAAATTCTTTTCTGTTAAAGTACAAAAAATCTTTGCATGAAACTAACAAATTCTTGAAAATGTACGCCACAAGCAAAATCAGCCTGATTTTTACTTGAATCGAGAGATATTGGTACACAGTACCTAGATTCTGTTCAAACACCATTCACCATTCGACCGACGCCCAGCTGTGGTCAAACAGTTTAGAACCAGGTGAAAATGGAAGCTGTGACGGTGGATCTTCAAGAATATAGCATTTCTACACTAAAACAGATTTCTCTTGCGCTAGGGGTGTCACCCAAATAAATGTCCATCAATGAGCCATCACTTAAAGAACCCCTCGCACTGTTTACTATTCAACTTACAGTATTTAAAAATATTTGAATACTTTAAAACTAGGCTGTGCTTTCAACAAATAAACCACGGTTTTCACTGTTTTAAGCCATTTCCGAGACCCGTTGACTTACAGCGAAAACAGGGAAAAAAATTACATAACCGGTTTTTCTGACGGAAATACTTCTCGCAGACAACCGTCGAAAGCGTGATACATATCGAAGGTAGCAAAACACGGCAAGTTAGAAAATTAGCGTGGTTTTGTTAGAGGGGTTAGAATTTGCCGTACGAAATTGGGGTCTTTGCGTTTAGAAATGTATGGAGTGATTATGGAAGTAGGTTGCGTTGGTGTTACAGGTAAGACAGGTCTTTTAATGTTTATTGTCCAAAACAAGATGGACTGAACAAAAGTTATACAGTGATTTTACCTATACAAATGAGCATGGCAAATGACGCCAGCACTGCCTCATAGCTGAATCTACAATTACGGTAGGGCTACTTTATTACTTATTTCGATAATTCTAGCCCGATTCTTGCATAGCCGAGGACAGGCATGTACTTCCCGATTCCCAGAAAACTCGGGCTTCCACACAGTCGAGCCAACCCTTCTGGGTTTTCATAATGATAACTAACTGTGCTATTCTTCAACGTTTCCTTGGAGGACCTTCACGCCTCACAATCACAACAGTCAATCACTTTTCCTTCTTCTCCTATCCCAACTATTTCCGGGATCCCAAAACGGAAGTGACGGGATACCTATGACTTCGCAAGAGTAGTCCGTCTGTCCGCCTGTCCGGACGATAACTCTCGACAGGGTTGAGCTATTTTGTTCAAACTTGTCAAAGTACTGAGTCACAGTACAGGTCAAGCTCGTACATGTGCCCCGTAGCCCTATAGGTAGGAGCTTGGGGTTATAAATGCATCATTTGTATATTTATATAGTATTATGTATGATGCAAATGATAAATATATTAGAATATATTTATAGTGCCCTCAAATGCAGGGGCGGCGCAAGTGAATTTTACGGTGGGGGGGGGGGGGGGTGCAGAGCCAAAATTTTACCGAATCTTTCAAAAAATTTACCGAATTCTAGAACTACGAATTCGAGCTTTAAAATTATAGAACAGAAACGATTACGTAGGAAGAGTAACAATAAAAGGCAGCATGAAAGACGATAAGCCAACTATTAAGCGGCGTTTTGGAAAAGCCCACATGGAGAATATATTGCCGGGCATGATTGCAGCAGGATTGCAGTAACAGCTTCTATCTATTATAGCCAATAGAAAATTAAATCGAGCACCGCAGGCGAACATTTTCGAAATCCAGTTTTTGTCTGTAGGCTAAAATTTAACTGCTTCTCTTGCAAATTCTATCATTTACCGTTGATTAAATACCGAGACTCTAAGAAGTTCCAGAAACCGGATGGAGCGACGTTCCGGCAGCAGCAGCAACTGTAGTCTAGTCAATATACTACCCATTAAATTTTTTTTTCCTTTATCCTGACAAATTAATTTCCATCCAAAGCTTTTAATGTTTCAAAATCTCAATCCTAAAACTGGCTTAAAATCCCCGTCAAATGACGCGCCCTTCAACAAAATAGAGAATATTACGAAAAGTGCTGCAGGCGGAATTTCCGACATATTTATGATTATATATTCTTTTTGGGATCCAAAATAAAAGTAAGGACTATCGATGATATCACAGATCATCCCTTTTGTCTGCGACCAGCGCTTCTCTCGACCTCGTCTGAGATTCGAGGTTCGTGGTCCGAATCCTGGCAATTATAACGAATAAATTACCGAATCCCAGTTATTATACCGAATACGTTTAGACCGATACCATGTTCGGGATTCTGGATAACTACCGTATCTCGGTTATCGTACCGAATTGTTTTGGTATCGAAAGACTACCGATCAATATTCATATTCGGTATACTTTCGTCGAAACTGGAACAAAGTCAGGATTCGTGGTTAACTTCCTAATCCTGGAAATTATACTGAACAAAATTACCGAGTCCCAATCATGATACCGAATAATTTTGAACCAATAGCTTATTCGGGATTCTGTGTAACTACGGAATCTCCATAAATATACCGAATAGTTCCGGCATAGAAAAATTACCAAATGATTTCAGTAAATTCTCTCATTAAATTCCTGATAACTACCGAATACTGGCAATTATACCGAATCCCCGATCATTATACCGAAGAGATTTTTACAGATAGCCTATTTAGGATTCTGTATAACTACCGAATCCCCGTAAACATATCGAACAGTCCTGCTATCGAAAAAATACCAATTTTTTTTACCGGATCTCAAAAAAGGTGGGGGGGGGGGGGTCCTGCACCCCGCACCTCCCTCCTTGCGACACCCCTGCTCAAATGTGTTGCCCTATGACACCATTCCAGATTCCGGATCGGGGGGGGCACTTCGGGCCCAGCACCCTTAGCCTGGCTTCACCTCCCGGACCCACTTCCACCAAAATGGATGTCTGGGATACAAAATGAAAATGTGGAAATTTGCTTGAGTTCCTATTACAACAAAGCAGCAAAGCTACTTCGTGCAGCTGAGAATCAATTTCTCTGACATCTGGATAAAGATTGAATTCGGATAATAGGGAAGGCGCCCTGACTCGACGGAAATCGCTCCACATATTGTCCGTGGACCCGTGTTATTCTTTGATCAACGGTTAAACGGAATGTTTCCGGACCACAGCGCAAATACACATTTCTATAAAATTAGGTCTATTGACAACCGTATCCTGGGGTCGCAAGAATGACTGAAGCATCATTTCAATTCACCCCTCTGGCACACTATTGGGTAGGGCTCTAAAGGCTACCGAGCCCCTGATTATAAGGGTGGACCAGGGGGCATGTAACCCATCTTTCTGAATAGAATATTCGGGTAGGTCCTGAGAATTTATAACCCAGCTGGCCGATCTGGACTTGGCGTGAGTTACGCAATTCAGAATCGGATAATTGTGCTTATTGATAGCCCCTCTGTGACCGATGTCAGATGTCATGAGACCGATATGGTCTTTGAAAGTCATCGAGCCTTGAAGTGTCCGAAACGAATGTCCGGTGAAATGACTGAAATGGGCTACGGTAGTTAAATGAAGGTCTAGAGTTTTTCTTCTTGTGATTCCTCAGTAACATTGTTATATTGACTTCTGGTATTATTGGTTTGGTTTTGATGAGTTCAATTGCCGAAGAACAAGGCCTCGGTCCTTATAGCCTAGTAAATTGCCCGGAATTAGCATGTAATCATTCAACCAGGACAGGGTAGCAGAGTATACAACGAATAGATTAGAACAGAATTTTATTTTTCAACACAGCCTTACGGCCGAAGTTGATCTTTTCGTCAGAAAAAAATGATGAATAACATAACATTCTATCACTCACTTCTATCACATTCTATCACTATATCTTGTCACGAAAGAAAAAACCAACACTAAAAAGGACTAACTTATCAGTTATTGTACAACTCAACAAATGCTAGAACAAAACTCCTTCTGTATCTTTCATGAAGAGGTGCCACAGGTGCTTTCTGGAATTTCTCTCGCTGGGGTCTAATACGTATAGGAGAATAGGGGGGGGGGGGAGGGAGAATATTACGTAATCGGGGAACAGATGGGGTTTTAATATAGAAATCGATAAAGATCAAGTGTGTATGTGAGAGGGGGGGGGGGGGCGGGTAACATCATGTCCATTTTTACTGTCTAAAATACAGTCCTAGATAACAGAGCAAAAATAAAAACTAGCTTACGCTCCAAGGAGTAGCAATTAACGGATTGGTACCAAAAAGCTTAGATTTTTGCCGAAACAAAAGGGACCGACGCCCCCACCAAATTGTCAGACTGAAAAGTTCTTAAGAATTTCTAGCCACAAAAAAAAGATAACGGAATATAAATCAGCTGAAAATCAATGGACAAGGGTTGATTCAAAGATCAGCTTCAAGGTCGAAGAAGTCAAACATTTACGATGTCCAGATCACTAGTTCAAGTTCAAGTTCAAGTTCTGTTTATTTCAAACTAAATTCAAAATAAAGAGCCAATTTGGTAGAGAGAAGGCTCGAGGCCAAATGGCGGACATTTTCTTCAACTACAAAATATAAGAACATCAACGTACAAGTTAGAAATTAACCATAATCCATCCAGTTTCCAGATTCAAACGACCAAGATGAGTTGGGTTTAACCGCGACAAACCATAATTTTTTTTTCCTTCAGTCTATTTTTTATTTATTATTTCTTTTTCTTTAAGTGTTTTCAATGAGCATTGATTTAACGTTATTTTTGAAACTATTTACAGAAAGTTCAAGTTTAACTTCATTATGATAATTATGCCATACCCTCAATATCACTCACATTGAAGTTGCTGAGTAAAACCAAGACGCGGTTCGACCATGGGATGATCTCGTGGCACGGTTCGGAAGGAGTCAGATTAGCTTCTAGCAGAAAAACAATAGATACAGAAAAATATTTAGCTGGTGTACTAGTAAAACGTAAAACTAAGTGTTTCCACTAAGATGGTCTGAGATAGTATGTTACCTACTATATAACTTAGCTATGCCTACAGCAAGTTACAAAACGCTTCGGCTGTTTTAGCCTCTTACCTTGCCCATTGCAGAGGACGATAAACGTAACAAAATATGCATAACCGGTCTGCTGGCTGAGCTTCTCGGAAACAACGATCGGGAGCCTGATACGATTACGTACAGAGACGAAATGTGGCAAGCGTGATAATTGGTGTAATGTCAATGGAGGAGATAGGATACACTTATGAAATGCAGAGTCTCGGGAACGAGGATGGATGGAATTACTACTGAAGTAGAATGAATTAATGTCATAAGTACGACGTGTACTTTGACATTGCATGGTCTTCTTTTTTCAATAATTTCTTTCAAAGTTGTCATATTATTTCTGGTGAAAATAAAACATTTGTCAAGAAGAAAAATCGGATAATAAAATTCATGAGCGGGCGAAGGGTTGCGCTCAGTTCAGTTCAGTTCAGTTTATTTCTTACGACCAAAATACATTTAGTGTATTCTGCGCTAAAGCAGCTTATGAAACGGTTTAATTATTCAGAAACGGCTTAACCTTGTGTTCCTATCCCGACTCGAACCTCTAATGGTCCTTAGATTGGAATGTTCAGATTTTTCGTGCGAATTTCGCCCTACGTCAAGAGCGAGTTTCAGCATCCGTCACACTGGGCCAAAAATCTGGAACTCAATTCCAGTATCAGTGCGAGAATGTAGCAATAAGCGACAGTTTCTAAAATTACTAAAAAAAAAAATTTACGACGCGTAGTTGAGCAATTTCTTTTGTTTTTGTTCTCTTTTTGTTGATGTTAAAATGTAGTTAGAAGACGGCTTTTTATTTTATTTTATTTTCGTTGTGCAACATTGTCAGTGCTAAAGTATGCCACCAGGCATGTGCACTGGTCCGTGATTTTTATCTATGTTTGTTGTAATTAAATAAAACTATAAACTATAAACTATAAACTATAAACTATAAACTAATGAACTTCTGCTTTTACAAAATTTCCGGTTTCGGCTGGAGTTCCGGGCGAACTACTTGTCCAGCGAGAAAATGTTTCAGGTACGCATTCAACATGTCTCCTTACCCATAATCGACTACGGCATTAGCTCTAAAACATTTTTTTTTGCTTTACATCCCCTACCACACCCCTTAATATAGGGCTACAGAATAGAACCCATCTACGAACTTGGCTTGTACTTTGACCCAAACGAATCCTCACAACAGGTTTGAACAAAATATCTCAAATCCCTTCGAGAGTTATCGTGCTGACAGACGGACGGACAGACGAAGAACTTTCAAACAAACATAAATGGCATATCTTAGATATCATACCAACTGGTCGCCGCTGTAAAGTCTGTCACACGCAGCCCATGGACTAGCTGACAAGGAGCAAATCTATTTACACATCAGTTAATTGCATAGAGTATTCGTTATTAACATATTTTGTGGACACAATTCTTTGTGTAAATATTGTTTGTATTTAAGTTTAACATGCTGTTAATTGCTTATGTACTTCTGGTCTTGCATAGGTAAGGTTTTCATGCTAGTGTGCGAAAAGGAAGCCGAGACGACTCCATGCCCTCTTCCCCAGGGCTTACCGACGAAACATCCCCATGACAAAACTTCCCTGGCGAAACGTCCCCGGCGAGGCGTCCCCGTGACAAAACTTCCCCGTGTCAAAAAGTCCGCGTGACAAAACGCCCCCATGACAAAACGTCCCCGTGGCGAAACGTCCCCAAGCACAGATTTTTAAGTTCTCCTCGCTCTTAAGGTGCATGATCCAGGTACAACAACTTCAGAGTGCATTGCAGATGCAGGAGCATTCCTTTTAAGCAGGGAAGATCGGACATAAGACCGGTTGCTTCATAAATGTATTGTTTCAGTTAAAATATGTAGTGTAATATGCCTTGCAATTGACTCGTAACTGATCAATTCTAGGTCGTTTGAAGCAACATGCACAATCTGAGGAGCACCAATAAGCTCCTCAGAGAAAGGGGAAGCCCGCTGTGGCTCAAAGATACTAAAACAAGGAAAATGTAAAAATTAGCGTAGTGCCGTCATGCTGGATAAAAATGATACGGGAAGCGAGGAAACGAAAGCGGGTGGAACAATTAGTAGCCTAAGGTAGAGAGACATAGTAAATCTAGGTCAGACGGGTTTGTTCCTTTGCTAATGAATATCACCAATTTAAATATCGAACAAAAGCGAGATCAATGATTTATATCGCAGCGTAAACTAACACACAAGTAAACCAATTAAATAAAAGATAAATGAAAACTTACAACCTACTAAATATTTACGCTTTGGTTAAGAAATGGCTATAGCCGGGAGCAGAGGCACCAAAATGTTTGTTTGTTTTTTTTTGGGGGGGGGAGCAAGGAAATTACCGAATGGCTGGTAATTTTTACCGACTGTTTTTGCAAAGAAAACGATTTTTTTCAAGAAAAAAACGACAGTTTCGAAAAAAATCGACTGATTTTCAGAAAAAATCGACTGATTTTCAGAAAAAAACGACTGATTTTCAGAAAAAAACGACTGTTTGGACAAAAATCGACTGTTTTAATGAAAAAAATCAACTGTTTTGGCGAAAAGTCGCGGTGCTTCGCGCCGACTCGGTTGTTTTTTACCGACTGGCCGACAACATTGGGGGGGGGGGGGAGGCTGGCCGGGAGTAACACTTGACTGGTTGTTTCTTGGCTATCGGTTAAATGCTGAAGTAGTCACAACCCATCGTGGTTTTCAAAAGTTTTTATTCCAAGAACATATTTTGTCTGAAGTGATGACGCAATCAGTAATCTCGTCGGCATACCCTCAACTGAAAAAAAAATTCTATAGCCGGGGACGTTTCGCCAGGGGACGTTTCGATCGGGGACGTTTCGCCACGGGGAACGTTTTGTCATGGGGGGGGGGGCGTTTTGTCATGGGGACGTTTCGAATGGGGACGTTTTGCCGACAATCCTTCCCCAGTTCCCACGTGTTTCCATGAAATGACGCACCTGGGCGCCTCACCTCCCTGCTCTACAGCAAATCCTATAATCTTAGAACTCAGGATTACTCCAGCACACCCTGGAGTTGTGCTGGAGTCTCCAGGGCGTGCTAACTCCTAAGTCTAGGTAACAGTACCAAAGTCAAGTATATCCCTCCCCCTCCGGCCTCCACTACTCTACAGGTATAAGCAATGCACAAGCCAGTTTGCATGCGAGTGTCTACTAGCACAGAGCCATCTCATTTCGCTTTACTCGCCATCCTGTGCACCGGAAGAACAACAAAAAGTCACTTCCAGGGCGGGCACAGGTTAGTTTCTTTTTCCTGATTTGACTGTGTGTGTACAGTCTACAGTTTACTGCCCCAAGGAAACGACTTACGAAGAGATTGAACTTCTTTTCAATTCCAAAGAACTAAGAAGTGCTGGCAGCTTCAGAGAAACTGTGAACTCACAATTCATTTACATTTGTTACCGCTAGAAAGTGTTGATTTTGTCGTCGCCGTGTTCTTCCTCGAAGTTCTGAAGAAAGAAAAGAAGAAATTAGTAAAACAAAACGTAAAGCGGCGCGGCGGGAAAGAAATTCGGCTCTTGATTGAAAATTCCTGGATGGAGGACCTCTGTGTTGAAGTAAAAGGAGATAACGGAGCTTATTACAAGGTGGTATTTTGATAATCACACAGTGGCTTGGAAAAAATAAGTTTTCTGAAAAGCCTTCCTTCCACTTTTCATAAAGATCCAGGAAAGATCTGTCTGGGTTATGCAGCATTTACCAGTAGAGGGGAAAAAAAACTGTTTCTTCAAGCCAGAAAAGCGGACTAAAATAAATGGCACTGTCTAGGGAACTGAGAGCTGTACTTTATGTCCCATGGGCTATGGCTGGGCTATGGAACTGGTACAGTAGAGGTATCCTTATGTGAACAGTTACTTTAATGTGAATAGTGCAGTTTTGAGCTAAATGGAAGAATGAAGATGCAAAATACCTATACAGGTGTTTTCAGATGCCCTTAATGACCTACTTTGGTTAAATGGCAGTCAGCTTTAACCACAGCAAGTGCATGAAAATGGCAAAGTCCACTGTCAACAAACGTTCACTTAAGCATACCTCTACTGTAGTTCCTGGGTAGTTCTCACGGAAACCAAACCCTGTGAGCTGCGACTCCGGGATCTGACATCATTAGTTGCATTTTTTGCCTTTTCTCCATAGGTCGGTTTAACGACCTAATTGCCACTATTGACTGTTTTTTCGTCTTGCCGGTTGGTTGGATGGAGCTCTACAAACGGCTTACAAGAAAAAAAGGAGTTTTCCCCGTCGCCATCGCCTATCTCTCCAACGAGAATTTTGAATTTCGTGCCATGCCTAGAGCGTAGGTCGGTTGGATGGAGCTCCCCTCTCAGTCCACAGGTCAGTTAACCGACTGGCAAATGGAGCAAAATAAATGGCTTATAAAAACTAAGGTCGGTCAACTGAAGGAAGAAAACGACTTATAGTGGGAAATCTTGTAGGTTGGTTAACTGGATGATGGCAAAAAACGCAGCTATTGACTAACAGAAACTTGTATGTGCTGGCTCCTGTTCCAGCAGTAAGTGGAAATAGCTCACAGAAACTTCATCGCACCAGCTTCTCGTCCGGTAGTCTCACGGAATTGTGTGGTTGGAAGCCAGGGAGCCCGTAATTGATACTGGAAACTGTATAATTAGAGCTTGTGTTCTGGTAGTGTCTACGTGGAATATAGAATTCACGGAATAGTACGATGAGAGCTAGGATGCCGGGGGAATTCACTACCGGAACCCATATAGTGAGAGCTAGGGCACCGGTAGCAACAACTATTTGATTGAAATGACCAGCTCACAGACACGGATGGCTATGGGCTAGGGTTCCGGTAGTGCAAAAAATTAAAATTAAAAACTCACTGGCACATGTCAGTATAGACTTTGAGTCCGGTACAGCCAGGGGCGTTGCAAGTGCATTTTCGGTGGGGGGGGGGGGTGCAGAGACAAAATTTTACTGAATCTTTCAAAAATTCTACCGAATCCCAGAACTAAGAATTCGAGCTTTAAATTATCAAACAGAAATGATTACGTAGGAAGATTAACAGTAAAGGGCAGCATGAAAAACAATAAGCCAACTATTAGGTGGCATTTTGGCGAAGCCCACATGGAGAATATATTGCCGGGCATGATTGCAGTAACAGCTTCTATCTATTATAGCCAATAGAAAATTGAATCAAGGGCTGCAGGCAAAAATTTTTCGAAACCCACTTTTTTTCTGTAGGCTAAAATTTAACTGCTTCTCTTACAGATTCTATCATTTACCGTTGATTAAATACTGAGACTCTAAGAAGTCCAGAAAACGGATGGAGCGACGTTCCAGCAGCAGCAGGAACATAGTCTAGTCAATATACTACTCATTATCACATAAAGTGAGCGCCGGAGGCGAAGTTTTATTTTTTGCTGTTTCCTGCCAAATTTAATTTCCATCCAAGTTCTAGCTTTTAATGTTTCTAAATCTCAATCCTAAAACTGACTTAAAACGCCCATCAAATGATGCGCCCTTCCACAAAATACAGAATATTACGAAAATTGGTGCAGGCGGAATTTTCGAAATATTTATGATTATATATTCTTTTTGGGATCCAAAATAAAAGTAAGGACTATCGATGATATCATAGATCATCCCTTTTGTCTACGACCAGTGTGACCTCTTCTGAGTTTCGAGGTTCGTGATAGCTTCCGAATCCTGGCAATTATAACGAATTACCGAATCCCGGTTATTATACTGAATAAGTTTAGACTGATAGCATGTTCGAGACTCTGAACTACCGTATCCCAGTTATGATACCGAATTATTTTGGTATTGAAAGACCACATATTCGGTATGCTTTCGTTGAAACTCGAACAAAGTCAGGATTCGTGGATAACTTCCTAATCCTGGAAATTATACTGAATAAATACCGAATAATTTTGAACCAATAGCTTATTCGGGACTACAGAATCTCTGTAAATTTACCGAATAGTTCTGGCGTCGAAAAATTGCCAAATGATTTTAGTTCTCTCACCAAATTCGTGATAGCTACCGAATACTGGCAATTATCCGAATCCCGATCATTATACCAAAGAGATTTGTACAGATAGCCTATTTAGGATTCTGGATAACTACCGAATCCCCGTAAATATATCGAACAGCTCTGCTATCGAAAAAATACCGAACAACTTATTTTACCGAATCTCAGAAAGGTGTGGGGGGCTTCACCCCCCCCCCCCCCTTGCGACGCCCCTGGGTAAAGCTCACGGAATCCAACTTCAATGAGTTTGTAATTTTATTTTTTGGCACTACCGAAACCCTAGCCCACAGGTGTTGGGATCCATGACTCGTGATTTAAAAATATTCACTTTTGGTTTCCTAGTCTGCACTGACATGGGTCCGTGAGTTCAATTTTTTTTTTTTTGGCACTAGGCCTACTGGAACCCTAGCCAATAGCCATCTGTGTCTGTGAGCTGGTCATTTTCAGCCAAATAACTGTTGCTACCGGTCTACCGGTTGCTATCTGCTGTGACTCAGTCAAGCGTTTTCTTCTGAAAGAACATCCAGTAATGGACCCTGTTTCTTGTCTAATATTTTATGATTCATAAGTAGATTCCTTTAAACCATCAGTCAGAATAGAAATTTGGCATTTATGCATTTTGCTGATTGTATTTTTGTTTACAGGCCTTCTTGACAGATGTCACTGATACAGAAATCGTGGTAGCCTTTGAGAATGAGTAAGTATTGTTAAAATTGAACTTCCTTTTACTGTTACATTCAACGGAATGCTGAAAGCTAGCCAAACCACACTTGCCAATTAAGTATAGGTCTAGTAATGAAAATCATTTGTGCGATGTTTTGAGTATAGATTCAGTGATGGATATGATTATCAAGATGTTACAGGATAGTAAATGGTTCATGGCGGATAGTTCAAAACTGGCAACTTTCATGCCACACAGTGCCCGAGTTTAGAATTGGTAGCATACGACCACTTTAACCCGCAGAAGAAGCCATCACCCTACATTGGATCAGCTGGATTTAAAGCCTTTGAGGACTGAAATTGCCTCCAATCAGTGCCTTGCCCATGCTGGACATTCTTGTGCTCAGTTAATCCGCACCTGCTACCTAGTGCAGGCTGGAGACTTAATTTTTCCAATGTGGTAATTACCTTGTCCCAGCTTTGTCATTCCATTGACGACCTGGACTATTCCTAAGGTCTCATCTTTCTTCGGGGTAACTAGACGTCTAGTTCTGGCTGCATTTCATGTGACAACCATATTAATGATATGGAATATGTTAAAAACTTGGGAAGTTTAGGAAGGATAAGCTTCTGTGACAAAACTTGCTATGCCGGAAACGAGTTTTGACATCATGTGGTGGGCAAACGAGACCAGCACCGTAGAAAGCCCCTGAATCTGGGTTTCGAGGTTGCTGTTTCAAATGAATATGTAAATTGTGTGGGGGAGGGTTAAGTCATTGCACCAGTAGACTTACCGTGTGGATAGATCAATTACTGTGCTGTTAGGAATTATAGGCATGTCTGGGGATGAAGAAGTTTTTTGTTGTTAGCAGGAAGAAAAATAAACACATTATTATCTAATTGTTTTGTTGTTCTTGCTTGTGCCCTTGTCCTCTAGTCGTGAGTGGACTGGATTTACATTCAAACCCAAAAGTTTGACAAACTTTTTGCAAACTATTTGAACAAGAAGTTAGGTGGAGAAGACTGGGCTAGTATTTCACGAACTTACTAGATCGGCTTGAGGCAAAGTAGTATATTAGAAAAACACTGGGAATCAGTTTTCTCCATATCCTGAAAATTCTTCTGCACAATTTTTACATAGTTTCATTCCATCATTTATTTCTGGTCATATCGTGTAAGTGTACTAGTTAATTTGTTTCGTGTCTGTATATTTCGTAAATATTTTATTCCTCTTCTAGCTTGAAGCTATTTGGAAAATAAACTCGATTGATTAATTGATATTAGAAATATTGACAAATAATGATCAAGGGCGTAAGCTTTTCGTTAAAGAATGTATGGGTGAAGAATATTAAAGTCAGCCTGCTTACTGAGTGAGTAAGCAGACCTGAAAATTCTCAGTTGGGTTAGCAAGGGTGATTATTTTGTTATCTTTAGCTGGCAGCCAGAAAGTCGGTTTGCGTTTGCAAGATCTCGGCTCCCTCCTGCCAAGGATGCAACTACTCCTTCCACGTGGTCGGAAGGACAGGAGATTGAAGTCTTCTCTCGAGCGAATGAGCAAGAGGCCTTCGGCTGGTGGAGAGCTACTGTTAAGGTATTGAGGATTGCTTCTTTTCACAAATTCGTTTTTTAGCAGACACGAAAAAGGTACAAACGTTAATAAACAACAGCTTTAGGCCAACTGAACATGTTAGCGCCGTCAGTTGTTCGGGGAATCGTCGTCGAACATGTTCTGTATGTGATGTTCTTTCGCTAGAGGCTTGCGAAGCGCGAGGAAAAGCAATGCCACTCTGGGTTCTTCCCACCAATTGTACCTTGGAGATTTCTCTGAGAACTCTACATGTTTCTGCATTTTCTAGATGTAACTGTTGGTAGTTTATTTACACCGTGATACGTGGTAAATTCCAGTAACACAAAACAAAACAGAATATACATCTTATTGAAAAGAAACAAAACGGAACCGACATCAAGGCAAGACTAGATGAAGTAATCCCTGTGCGACATTCACAAACAGACGAAACTGATAAACCCTTCCTATATTTTTAATTCCTACAAAAGATTTTTCTCCCAATTCCAGTTACAATCATTCCTTCCCCTCGCATTCCACCCTCAAAACCTCCCTCCTCAAGTCATACATCTTCGCAAACATTCCTAAAGTGTTTAATACTAGTAAATCTGGAAATTATCCGCCTTGTTGGAAGTTAGGGTATGTTACTCCGATTGAGAAAAAAGGAGGTCTAAATGACTTCACCGGAGTACGACCAATTAGACTTACCCCGACATTTTCAAAGATGTATGAAAGTTTTCTTGCCGATTGGTTGAAGGCAGAAATCCTGGAACTGATTCACCTTAAACAGTTCGAGAACCTGAAGGAAACGTCTATCTCTCATTACCTTGTGAGTTTACTTGATTTAATTTATAAAAACCCTGATACATGGTTAAATCTTCTATTAATTGATCTCCAGAAAGCTTTTGATCTTATTGATCATAACATTCTTGAACAGTCTTTGAACAGTCTCAAACAGTCTTCGTCTGACCGTTGAGCTGAACGGTCGCAATCTCCGTTTCAGTTTGATAATTATCGGTTTCAAGCTCCAACTGTCAAAAAGTGACCGTTGTGTACTTGGAATCCAAAACCTGGCAGTTGGCCATGTCGTCTCCCGTGCTTTTCTATGACCCTGTACTGAGCTTCCTGCAAGATAATTTCAAAAAGGGGATCGGCCATGACAGCATTGCTCAATGCGCTGTGGAGTTTTTTCCTGAGGCAGCTATTTTGGCTGCAAAGCGCCTACTTTGGAAGAAGGCTTTTCCGCAGGATCCTGTCCCACGTCGTTCAGGTCCCAACGCTGCGTCGGCTCATGCTACCGATGTTCTCGGTGCCTTCACTCGCTGCGATGAAGACGACGTCCCTCTGCCTGATTTCGTGATCAAATCTCCAAGTGAGGTACCGTTCATCCCAGCTTCAGCCTTTGCCACCCTTTCCTGCCAAATCACTACCTGTGTCAACGAAGTCAAGCTTATGTCTGAGAGACTTTTCTCGATGGATAACTTGTCTCACACTCAGCCAAAAATGTCTGCAGCCGGCAACAAATCAGATCATCGCAACCACATGACCACATACTCCGATGCTGTGAAAATAATCGTCGACAACTCTCCTGACGGCATAACTGATCCGCTTTCCCGAAAAGCCGCACTTGACCAGCTAGATGGGCATGACTCTATTACCAACGTAAAAGTCAGTAGCCAGTCAGGAATCAGCTTCACGAAGAGCAAAGGCGATTACGGATAAGCACCCCACCCCGGCTCCCGCACTACCGTCGTTAGACCAAGTTACCTTGCTGTCATCCGGAATGTTCCAGAGAACATTACCTCCGCTCAACTTACCAATTGCATCCTAGGCACGTCTGAAGTCATTCAGCTTGGAACGTCACGCACCTTCAAGCTAGTGTTCCTGGATCAGCCAGCGCTGGAGAAAGCCCTTGTAAACGGAGCTCGGATTGGTTATGAATTCTTCCGTATTGTGGAGTATCGCCGTATTTTCCCAAGATGTAATAAATGCCAATCTCCTGGTCACAGACAGGACAAGTGCAAACTCGACTGCAACAGCTTGAGGTGTGCTCGTTGTTCTGGAAACCATATGCATTCTAAATCCAATCCATGCTCAAACAGTCCGCTGTGCGCCAACTGCCAGGGCAACCACGTCTCTTTCAGCATGAAGTGCCCCATCTTACGGAAAGCAGCCGAGAAATCTTTATCTTAAATTGAGTCGACTCTTATCAGGTTAGCTTCTCTCAACATCGATGGCACTAAGGACAAGGATCTGCTAAAAAACGATCTATTGGCGAAACATGATATAATATTTCTGCAAGAGCACCTATTGACCAACACGAACGTACGTTTTCTCCAACGATCGCAAAATCACTTCACTTTCCTTCGGGATGCGCGCAAAACCAAGGGTAGACCTGCTGGAGGATTAGCCACATTTGTTAGCTGCGACATCTCTGCTTCTGCCCATCTAATCTATTCGGACAATAACATTCTTGCTGTCAAGACTGATCGTTTCGCAGTTATTAATGTGTATCTACCGTGCAATCGACGCAACTCGCAACCTTTGAATGCCTTTGCGAATGCATGCAGAAATCTCCAGACGGTCCTGAAAAGCATCTCAAATCAACAAACTCCATGGATCTTGGCCGGTTATCTGAACTGTGATATTCTGGATACATCCCCTAGATCAACGCTGTTACTCGATAGCCTACCTGATGGATACCAAATAGCACCAAAAGATCTCGACTTCACGTATATACACAACGTAGGCAGTGCAACGTCAAACATTGACCACATAATCACTTCGTCAGATAATGCAGTTGATGGCCTTGTCCATGTGGATACCGAAAATATTGACGATGACCACTTGTGTATTTCGTGCAGCTTCAGATCAAAACTCGTTGCTCTCCAACAGAATAACACTCCCCCTAGATGGTGTGAAAAGCGCAACTGGTACAGGTGCAACAAAGTGATATTTTTGCAGTACCTAACTACGCTTCTGTCCACAATAACAATACCTTTCCATTTGCTCCAGACCAGGATACCCCATCAGTCAGCCCGTCTCGACATCAACTCTTATTACAGTCAGATTGTATGGTGTCTAAAACAAGCTGAAGAAATGGCTGTCCCTCTTGAGCATGTCAAGATAGGGACAAGGTAACCTTTATGGAAAATCGACCCGGAGATCAAAAAAGTTAAAAGCCGTGCGTGGACTTGGTACCAAATATGGAATGCCTGTGGTCGCCCTATGTATGGGACTGTCTTTGACCTCAAGCAAAAAACGAAGCGCAATTTCAAAAAGGCCCTTAGGTCAATGCGCGTTAAGGGTTTGGATTTCCCGACTAATAAGAAGGATTGGGCATCGGTTCTGCGTTCTGACAAAGCCACTCCTCCACTTCCGTCGCCACTTCAGATGAAGGACTGGTTGCACCACTATTCTTCTGTATTCAGCTCTAGTGATGGCCTACTCCAACGTTTTTTTGGCGAGCTCCTTTCGAAACTTCTTCCGAGCAATATGAAACAGTCTACACCGTCACCAGAGAAGGAGTCATAAAAGCTATACGCAGACTGAAAAGCACCTCCGTTGACAGCGACGGTCTCTGCTCCAGCCACTTCAAGATCAGCTATCCCGAACTCATCTTCCACACTCAGCTGCTATTTCAGATGATTCTGGCAACGTCTATAGTTCCAGACAGTTTTCTATCTGGAACTATTACGTCAATTCTAAAAAAAGGAAAAGGTCCAAACCAGTGCAGCTCTTTCCGGCCAATTACAGTGTCTTGCATCTTTAGCAAAATTTTTGAATATCTCTCAGTGCCAGAAATTACATCGAAGTGCCAGTTTGGCGATTTCCAGTTTGGTTTTCAAAAAAAACTCAGTTGCAGCCATGCTCATAGTCTGTCTACAATTCCTGTCTACAATTCTCAAGGAGGCGGCTCTTGGAAAATTTGCCGTTCATCTTTGTGCAATCGACATTTCTGGAACTTTCGATAATGTAGTACATTCACAGGCTCTACTTTCTTTGTTGCGTCAGGGTGTTAATGCTTCCATTGTTTCTGTTTTAAGGTTTTGGTACCGTAACGCGATTGTTCGGGCGAAATGGTCAGGGGCGGTTTCGGAATCCATTCCTGTGAGCAAGGGGTCCTACCACTACCACACTACCCTGTGGTAGATAGGACTCTACCACAGGGTAGAGTCCTATCTCCTTTTGTAATTAAAAGTGCCATTTAGGAATGCCTCTCAGGCTTATTGCCAACATTTTTCCTTGGAGACCTAAGTATTAATAACATAGCTTATGCAGACGACATTCTGTTAATAAGTCGAACTAAAAGTGGGTTAGAATCTAACATAAAAACGATTTGTCAGGGTCTTTCCCAAATCGGCCTTTCTGTTAACATTTCTAAATGTCAGTACCTTAAATTCAACAGCCCAAAAGATTCCGGTATTTCTTTTCAAAATGAAAAACTCACCAATTCCACTACCGTAAAATGGCTTGGCATGATCATAGCACAGTCTCTAAAAAAAATCTGCGATAACGCTGCTTCGGCTGTTCACGATTCCATTCGTGTCGGATATGGAAAAATAGTTCCAAATAGAGGAAGTATAACAGAAAAGTCCTTGGTAGTTTATATAATAGTTTTTGTTCTCCCTCTGTCTGCAACCTTTCCGGGATTTTTGGTATTCTGAGGCTAAAAGATATAAAACGTATCAGGACTTATTATTTCAAATATTGTAAATTTCTCTTGTACCTTCCTCGACGTTATAGGAATTCCCGTATAACTGCAACTTTTTTGGCCTCTGACCCTTGTGCGAAGTTATCTTCACTTGCCCAGGACCTTCACGTTTCTGCCCTTGGCCATTTCACCGCACTCCATTTAGGAAGAAGGTTTTTTAGACCCGATTAGTCCCTTTTCTTTCTTTTTTTTAAAGTTTCTTTTTTTATTTGTGCATTTACTACATTATTGAAAGCTCAGTGTATTTTTTCCTTTTATTTGTCTATACTGCACTATTTTCCTCTTTTTAAGTGCGTAAATAAAATGTCATCATCATCATCTTGTTGAAAAGTTGCTTTCAGAGTTTAAAGTTAGTCCTTTTTTGATAAAATATTGAGTTTCTTATTTGACATATCGATCACAAATTGTCAAATATAATAACGTTTTTCTGAACCATTCCCTATTTTTTGTGGTGTTCCTCAAGGTACTTTACTAGGTCCGATTTTATTTTTAATTATGATAAATAGTCTTATTTCTGAGTACCCTAACCGATGGAAATATGTTGACGGCCTCTCAGCTCTTGAGGTTTGCCGGCGAAATATCAAGAGCTCAGCAATGACCATTCTGGATGACATTACCAAGGAAGCTGCTCTGTCGCAAATGAAAGTCAACACCAAGAAATCTTCAATTATGACAATTAGCTTTTTAAAATCTACCCCAGCCTTTCTTGACCCCATTCCCCCAAAAATCTCCGTTAAAAAAATTAAACTACTCGGAGTTACTTTAACCAATGATCTAAAATTGGATGCCCTCATCAGAAATATTTTAAAACAAGCCTCCCCATGTATTGCCGTTTTGAAACTACTTATAAAATTTTCTTGCCCTTCTAAAGACCTCCTCCAAATTTACGTTAGTTTTATCAGACCTATTCTTGAATACGCTTGTCCTGTTTGGCACTTCGGGCTCTCTTCAGAACACACATACCGTATCGAAAACATTCAAAAAAGGGCCCTCATGATTATTAACGGGGAGGGTAAAGTGCCCTAGAGTTACCTACTAAAAAGGTTCAAGCTGGCTACCCTGGAAGAGAGACGAACCCGCCTTAGCATCGATTTCGATATTAAAACCCCATCTATTCCCCGATTACGTAACATTCTCCCACCCCCCTATTCTCCTATACGTATTAGACCCCAGCGAGAGAAATCCCAGAAAATCCCCAAACTAGCCACTGTGGCCCCTCTTCATGAAGATATAGAAGGAGTTTTGTTTCAGCATTTGTTGAGTTGTACAATAACCGATAAGTTAGTCCTTTTTATTTTATCTTTTCCATCGTGACAAAGGGTTTAGTTATTCCAAGTTATTCCTCATTTTGTATGACAAAAAAATTCAAATTCGGCGGTAACGCTGTGACAGCTGCTTTCTACTATTCTACTTTCTAGCGCCTCTCTACACGTTTGCAAGATAAAACCATCGACTCGACCAACTTTACCTAGATATTTTCCTTCGCCCGTATTGGAGTGAACCCTATCACATCACCCTTTTTGGACATGACTTAAAATATGCCCCCCCCCCCTCCCCCAAGCAGGTTTACAGCTCCAGGGACGGTGACCTCTAGAGCTCGGGAATGGTTTCCGAGAGATTGGTAGCCAAGTAAATAATTTCTGCTTCTGTTTTTCAGCGGCCGACGACATACTGGGGCCCGAGGAGCCCCTTGGTAAAGCATGGATAGAGCCACAATTCTCCCTGATTTTCCCCTTAGATGACGCTTCGAAATTCTTTCCTGTCCATTGTAGCGTTTCTAGTACTCTTGTCTTTCGTGAGTGGGGCCTTATGTCACTCGCGTTATGTGTATGTCATCGGAACAGCTGTTTGTTGCAGTGTGTTAGTAAAAAAAAGAAGTAATATTGTCTTCTTTCAGATGATTAGAGGCGACTTCTTCGTTGTGGAGTACGTCGGATGGGAAGTTGGTTACACGGAAATCGCACCTGTCGATAGGATACGGCTTCCAAACCCGAACCCACCTTTAAATAAGAACATCTTTGTAAAGTTCGATGTTCTAGTTCCGGAAGACCTCAGAGAATAGTAAGTCTTCAATCGTATAATTTGAAATTTGAGATAACTGTCTTTTTTATCCATCAAACCGACAATTTGGCAGTTTGGATCGAGCTGTAGTCCATACCCACTACAAACGATTGTATGCTATTCTCATTGCTATACCTGCTACCAGAGGCGTTACCATCCAACTTTTTTTTTGGGGGGGGGGGGACAAGTTATTTAACGACTGGCTGGCCATTTTTGCCGACTGTTTTTTTTGCAGAAAAATGACTCTTCAAGAAGAAACAACTTTTTTGACAAAAAATCGACTGATTTTCAGAAAAAACGACTGTTTTTAAGAAAAGTTTATTATTTTTACGCCCCCCCCCCCCCCCATTCGTGGCGCCCCTGCCTGATACTGCGTAAAACTCTTCCAGATCAGCATGGAAGAATGGCAAGGCAGATCACAAAAAACAAGGAAAATCGCAAGCGAAGGGAACTGAAGACTGTGTATACGGAACAGCGGTGGATAACGGGAAGCTATGCCGAGCTTAAAGTTTAACCGAAAAAGGCCGAGACAATCTAAAAAAAATAGTGACCCATCACTTATTCACTTAAAGAGGCCTTAAGACCCGATGAATATGCGTTACTTCGTTGCTCCTCTATTCACGAATAATCAGTTGTCATATAGTGGAATTTCCCCGTCGGACTTGTGGTACCTCTAGGCGCTTGTACCTGTGTTGTATGCTTGATGAAAACGGTTTACGAAAATAAGTCTTCACGCAGTGTTTTGCTTTCCGCAAGCTGATCACTGGCCGCTGAAAAGCCACGTTTGTATTAAGATTCTAGTTTTCCGCGTCAGAGTAGAATTTTTCATTGTGGAGACGGCCGTGGGTATTCTAAACGCCACTACTAGAGCAGATAGTTGAAAATAAAATAATCACATAGCAGAATCCAAATAACTCAGTTTATTTAACTAAATGATACAAAAATAAGTTAGCCTTTCAGTTAAACTTTAATGCGACTGTTCATGTGTCAATTTCTTTTTAGTGCCAAGAGAGAGGGAGTCCATAAGGAGTTTCAGCGTTCAATAGGTGCTGCCATCTGCCGATTCGTCCCCGAATCCGGAAACCTGGTTTGCATTGTAAGTAGCCTTTGCTTTGTTAAAAAAAAAGTAATAAAAATGATCTAAACGAGGTGCTAGTAACTAAACATAGATTTTTTTGAAAAAAAAAACTATCCAGGTTTTTTTTTCTTTTTTGAAGAAAGGCCTGGTTCCCATTTCAGAATAAATGTTGAATTAATATGGGCTGGACGTTCTGTGTTTCCTGCTGAAACTAACCTTCCAGGTAGTAACAAACCGTCAGGACCCCAAGCAATATCCGTGGTAGTTTTCTAACTCTCAGTAATATCCTTGCTAAGTTTTAGAAAGAGCGATAAAGCACCCATGACATGAATTTTTGCTTTTGAGATGATTTATATGAGCCTTTTTGTCAATCTCGAGATGAAAGCCGCTAGTCTATACAAATAATGTATTTCTGCATTCTCCAGTGGCGGATTTTTATGGCACTTGTAGCCTCTGGCTCAAGTGCCATATACCGATCACAATTCCGTCTGTCGGTCTGTCGGTCGGTCCGAGTTTTTTGTCCCACATATCCGAGTTAGGGTGCTTCCAGATGTGCTAGGACAATGAAACTTGGCAGGCATATCAGGGACCCGACCAAACTAACCTGGAAATAATCAGTTTCCCGATCCGACCATATGGGGGGGAGTGCGGGGCGCTGGAAACTTGCAAATTTAGGGCATTTTGTCACTTTTTTCTGAGTTAGGGTACTTCTAGATGAGCTAGGACAATGAAACTTGGCAGGAATATCAGGGACCCGACCAAACGAACCTGGAAATAATCAATTTCCCGATCCGACCATATGCGGGGGAGTGGGGGCGCTCGAAACTTGAAAATTTAGGGCATTTTGTTACACTTTTTCGAGTTAGGGTACTTCCAGATGAGCTAGGACAATGAAACTTGGCAGGAATGTCAGGGACCTGACCAAAGTAACCTGGAAATAATAAGTTTCCCGATCCGACCATATGCGGGGGAGTTGGGGCGCTGGAAACTTGAAAATTTAGGGCATTTTGTCACACTTTTTCGAGTGAGGGTACTTCCAGGTGAGCTAGGACAATGAAACTTGGCTGGAATATCAGGGACCCGACCAAACTAACCTGGAAATAATCAGTTTCCCGATCCGACCATATGCGGGGAAGTGGGGGCGCTGGAAACTTGAAAATTTAGGGCATTTTGTCACACTTTTTCGAGTTAGGGTACTTCCGGTTGTGCTAGGACCATGAAACTTGGCAGGCGTATCAGACACCCGACCAAACAAAATTAGGAATAATCAGTTTTCTGATCCGACCATTTTGGGGGGGGGGGGGTGGAGGGCAGGGGAATCCGGGAAACTGAGAAGTGTGTAACTTTCGAACGGATGATCGGATTGTAATGAAACTTCATAACTGAAGAGAATATATATCTGTATTGTCCCGTTTAAAGTCTTGACCGGATTCGGTAGCCAGGGGGGAGTTGGGGGGGGGGAGACCGGAAATTTCAAGAAACGGTTAGAATGGAGGGATCGGAGTGAAACTTGCTGGGAAGAACAAGTATCTGCTCTAGATAAGTCCTTTAGACCATTGTACTGGATCCGGACACTTATGGGGGGGGGGGGTCCCGGAATTCCGGTGATGGTGGTTTTTTGGATTTTCACGATGAAACTTGGCAGGCATATCAGGAACCCAATCAAACTGACTTCAAAATAAAAATATTGTCGATCAGATAATGGTGGGGGAGTGGAGGGAGGGGAATCCGCAGGGGAACCGGGAAATTGAGAAGTGTGTAACTTTCGAACGGATGATCGGATTGTAATGAAACTTCACAACTGAACAGAATATATATCTGTAATGTCCCGTTTAAAGTCTTGACCGGATTCGGTAGCCAGGGGGGAGTTGGGGGGGGGGGGGGAGACCGGAAATTTCAAGAAACAGTTAGAATGGAGGGATCGGAGGGAAACTTGCTGGGAAGAACAAGCATCTGCTCTAGATAAGTCCTTTAGACCATTGTACTTGATCCGGACACTTATGGGGGGGGGGGGGTCCCGGAATTCCGGTGATGGTGGTTTTGGGGATTTTCACGATGAAACTTGGCAGGCATATCAGGGACCCAATCAAACTGACTTCAAAATACAAATTTTGTCGATCAGATAATGGTGGGGGGAGTGGAGGGAGGGGAATCCGAACTTTTCAGTCATGCGTAATTTTGGAATGGGTGATCGGATTCGAGTGAAATTTAAGAATTCAACAGAGGACATTTCTCCGATGATTTTTTTCATATCCGGACCGGATCCGGCAACTATTGGGGGGGGGGGGAAATACGTGCCCCGTTTAGAATGGAGGGATTGGGATGGAACTTTGTGGGAAGAACAAAAGATGCTCTAGGTAAGTCATTTGCTGAATCGGATTGGCTACGTGCACCGCGGGGGAGCTGGGTGGGGTGGGGGGGGGGGGGGGGGGGTGGACCGGAAATCTCGAGAAACGGTTAGAATGATGGTATCGGAGTGAAACTTGCTGGGAAGAACACACATCTGGTCCATGTAAATCTTTTACATAATTTGACTGGATCCGGACACTTGAGGGGGGGGGGGGGAGGAGGGGTATCCCGGAATTCCGTTTTTTGGGGGATTTTCACGACGAAACTTGGAAGGCATATCAGGGACCCGGTCAAACTGACTTGGAATAAAAAAAAAATCCTCGATATGATAATCTTGGGGGGGGGGAGTTGAGGGAGGGGAATCCGGAATATTGAGTCATGCGTAACTTTGGAACGGGTGATCGGATTCGAGTGAAATTTAATAATTAAACAGAGGACATTTTTCTCTTGTGACCTTTTTCATTTCCGGACCGAATCCGGCAATTATTGGGGGGAGGGCGGAAAATACTTGACCCGCTTAGACTGGTGTGATCTGGATCGAACTTCGTGGGAATGACAAACAGATGCTCTGGATTAATCATTTACAGAACCGGATTGGCTCCGGTTATTGTGGGTGGAGTTGGAGGAGGGGGAGGGGGGTCTGGGATTCCGGTGATCGCGCGTTAAGGTACTTCCAGATGTGCTAGGACGATGAAACTTCGCTGGAATATTGGAGACTCAACAACATTTGCTTAGAAATTGCTACTTCCCAAATCCGATTATTCCTTAAAGTACCAATCTTGACCGCAAAGTAAAAAAAATACTTTTAAGCAATATATGCATTTTCGTGATGCCCATCAGCCCATTAGCAGTTTTGCCTCAAGGGTTTTGCTTACAAATGAAGTTCCAGCTCCCTTATAGCGCGCATCTCAACCGCAAAGTCGAAACTTACTTTTGATCAATCAAATCATCTTGACACATGCAAGTGCCATATGAGCTTACAGCTCTTGTTCATAATTTCATTCCGAAAGTTTAAGTTTCGTCGGCACATCGGCTTCTGTTTACACGTAAGAAATAAACTTTACAGTCTCGTCGGGCAAAACACAGAAGAAATCGAATTCTGAATGTTTTTGCCGGGCGTCGGTATTCTTGTCGGCTGATTGGGTTCTTTTTATACGTCAGAAATCAAATTCTGCAAACATTTGTCGGGTGCTCTCGGAAAGTTTAAGTGTAGTCGGCAGATCGGGATCTTATTACACGTAATAAATCAAACTGCGTCTATCCCGATTTGTCGGACGAAGACGAAAGTCTAAAGCCGCTTTCACATTGACGCGTCGTTGCGATGCTTTGCGTTTGCGTTTATCTTGCATTGCGTAGAGGTTGCGTAGCGTATCTTTCACACCTGCGCGAGAAGCTTTCACGCTGGATGCTAATTTCCATTTTCCTTTCTCGGTTCTTCTGCTGAATTCTCGTTTCTTTCACCATTAGTAACTTTTCTTCATCATTTGTAGTTTTATGGCACTTGCAGCCTCTAGCTCAAGTGCCATATACCGATGGCAAACGCAATACCGTCTGTCGGTCGTTCCGCTTTTTTGTCGCACTTTTTCGAGTTAGGGTACTTGCAGATGTGCTTGGCGATGAAACTTGGCAGACGTGTCAGGGACCCGACCAAACTAACCTGGAAATAATCAGTTTCCCGATCCGACCATCTGAAGTGGAGGGTGGGGAATCTGAAAAATTGAGTAGCTTGTAACGTTCGAACCCGGGTGATCGTATTGGAATGAAACTTGATAACTGAATAAAGGATATATCTGTGATGTCCCGTTTGAAGTCCGGACCGGATTTGATAGCTATGGGGGAGTTGGGGGGGGGGCAGAAATCTCGAGAAACGGTTAGAATGGAGGGATCGGAGTGAAACTTGCTGGGAAGAATAATCATCTGCTCCAGATAAATCGTTTACACCATTGGACTGGATCCGGACACTTAGGGTGGGTGGGTGGAGGGGAGTTTCCCGGAATTCCGGTGATGTCAGTTTTGGGGATTTTCGCGACGAAACTTGGAGGCAAATCGGGGATCCGATCAAACTGGGGGGAGTGGAGGGAGGGGGAATCTAGAATATTGAGTCATGCGTAACTTTGCAACGGGTGATCGAACATGTCTCTGGTGATCATTTCGTGTCCGCACCGGATCCGACAACAATTGGGGGGGGGGGGGGGAGACCGGAAAATACGTGACTGGCTTTTACTGGAGAGATTGGGATGGAAATTTGTGGGGACAACAAACAGATGCTCTGGATTAATCATTTACAGAACCGGATTGGCTGGCGACTGTGCTTGGAGTTTGAGGGGGTTGGGGGTGGAATTCCGGTGATAACGAGTTAAGGTAGTTCCAGATGTGCTAGGACGATGCAACTTGGCTGGAATATTAGAGATTCGACAAAGTTTGGCTTAGAAATCGCCACTTTCCAAATCCCACTATTCCTAAAAAGAAAAACATAATCATTTCTGCCTCCAAACAGAGCCCTTACCTACTACATACAGTTGCAAGTGCCATATGAGCTTACAGCTCTTGTTTCTCCAGTTTTTCTTAAAAACTTACATTTTCTACTGAAAAATCTGATGCGTACGCGTCGACGCATCGCAAGAATAGAACTTGGTTCTATTCTTGTGTTGCGTTTTATTTGTCCGCGTAAGCTCTGCGTTGCGTCGACGCAAGCGCGACGCAGAGGTTGCGTAGCTCAGTGTCCAAGGCTCAACGCGTCAATGTGAAAGCGGCTTAAGTCTCGTGGCGAATCCGGATCTTTTCTTATACATAAGAAATCAAATCAGATTCTGTGAATTCATGTCGGGTGAAGAACAAAAGCTGAAGTCGCGTCGTTAAACCGTTTTTTTTTATGCATTCCGTTCCGTTCCTTGTCGTCAAAATTCGGTAAACCTGTTTGCTTGTTTTGTTTGTGGGTCGTTTATCTGTTCGTACCCACAAACTTTCCTTTTGGCACATCGATGATCGAAAAAAGACTTAAGCTGCTTTCGCATTGACGCGTTTGCCTTTCACACTGAGCTACGCAAGCCTTGCGTTGCGCTTGCGACGACGCAACGCGGAGCTTGCGCTTAAAAAATTGACGCAACGCAAGAATAGAACTGAGCTCTATTTTTACGCTGCTTCCGACGCGTACGCATCAGATTTTTCAATTTTTTTTTCACTGAAATGGAAGTTTTCGAAGAAAAACTAGTAAAAATAGTTCAAGAGAGACCTGAACTATATGATAAAAAGGTCCCTGACTATCACAAAAAGACTTTCATTAATAATACATGGTTATCATTTGTGAAATCATCAACAAGGAGTTTAGCAAGAGCATGACTGGTAAGTTGACCGTACTTTGTATCACATTCATTTAATTGGACCTTGCCTCCTTCAAGTAGCAAATAGTAATATAAAAAATTACCTATTAACATTCTACCAACTGTCTGAATTTGCCTATAGGCTCCATGTTCAGTCCAGGCATCATTTTTGAACTAGTCATTTCCTGAAAACGCAACGCGCAAGCCTTCATGGTGTGAAAGGTCCGACGCAAGACAGACGCAACGCTGACTCTACGCAAGCGCAACGCAAGCGTCTTGCATTCTCAGTGTGAAAGCCGCATTACCGGCAAACTGGGATCCTTATTTCTTTATTTAGTCAATTCTAGGCATGGTCATAATATCGGAAGAGTAAATGACGGGATGCAGTGCAATGACGATCGCAGTACCCTAGTTTAAGCATGTCTTTTAGCGTGAAAACTACTTCTTCTGTTGTGGCTTCAGAACAAATCTACTTTGTGCCTACTTTATTGTGGATGGTCACTACTTTTTTGGCTGAAAGATCTGTATTTCACAGGTAGGCTTGATGTTATTTGGGATCGCCAAAAGGTGCTCTGCTAATCAGCGTCTTCACAAAATTTCGCCTGCGTCGCATTTCGTAGTATTATTTGAAGAAGGATGTTTCATTTAGTTGGTGTTTTACGCTTGAAATTCTTGGGGGTTTGGAACACATTAAAAGCTAGAACTTGTTTTGTATGTACAGATTAAATTTTTCCGGAAAAAATATAGGTTTGAACAGTTTCGCTAACGCTGCTTAGTTTAACTTGTTCGTACAGTCGTTGGAAGCTTCGCTTTTTAGCGAAAGCTGAAACGAAAATTCGAAGATGTGATTTAAATATATGAATTTACATTAAAGGAATAATCTCAACTGATGCATTACAGTTGTGTTTACAAAAAATTTAGCCTGCGGCGCATTTGGTAGTATTTTCTGTTCGGAATGCCGGTGTTTCATCTAGCTCGCATTTTAGGATTAACATTCTGTAGGGTTTGAAACACGTTAAAAGCTAGAAAAAATGCGGATTGAAAAAGTTTCGTCTGTGGCGCTTAGTTTAACTTGTTCTGGGTGCAGCCGTTGGAACTTCGCTTTTTAGCGAAGCTGAATATATGAACTTAAATATACGAATAGTGTGATAATTCATATTATATGTTCAAATAATGCATAAAATGAAATACGTCAGCAACTATGCTTTGGCAGCGATATTTCGGCCCTTCTTGTCAAGGTTCCTCGTCATTATTTGAATATAGTTGAATAATCTGCCGGAGAGCACTAGGATGGCCGAGAGTGTATATTCATTTAAAAATAAGATGAAAAGTTTTTTGATGAGTAAAGATGGGTGAGGATAGAGGGTTACCTTGGGTCTGAAACGGTTCTGGATTGCCACGAGGTTGAACTGTTTTCTATTTATCTATAATATTGAATCTTTTTTTTTCCTCTTTATTTAGTTGTTTATGTAGCCTACAGTATTGCATTTATTTTTTTCCCTTTTCTTTTTTGTTCCCAATATAATTATGCCAAGCGATTAAATTATTGAGTCCTGCCACAAACAAATCTGTATAGATTTTCACGTGACAGGTCTGTTATGATAATAATAATAATAATCTGTATTTAAAGCCAGAGGCCATATACATGAACAGGTTATACACTGATTAAGCAACAAAATTAAACAAAATATAACAAAAATTCAACTTCTATTGTCACGAAACTTCACTCCTTCATCAATAAATACACACTTTGCATATTATCTGTGCCGATGTACAATCCAAGATGTCTGGAAGCCGCAAAATCCCCCCAAGCAAAGACAAAGCAAAGAAAATTTTTGTGTGTGAAACTCCATTATATATTAAATTTGTCTCTCTGTCATGGGTCCTCTGCAAACCTTGATGACTTACAAATGAACAAGCGTGGTGTCCATTGCTTTGAATCCTCCAGTTCATTCTGTTTTTGTTTTTCAGTCAAGGGGGGATGGTGCGAAAAGGTTAGCTGTTATGCTCAAAGATCTTCATTTCCGAAGTTTAAACCAAAAAGTGTTACTGCTGAGGAGGACAGAAGAAGTAGCTAAACAGCTGGAGTCGACCAGAATCAGTTCTAGCGCGGGGTAAGCTCATTTTTTGTGGCTGTGTTCTTGCATGAGCAAAGGAACCATGTTGCCAAGCAGAGCGAAATAAGACTAGAGAGTAGCGCCAAGAATTGAAAAAAGTGCCACACACTCGAATAACAGCGACACTAGCACCACTAGCGATAGTGAAGATCCTTACTGAAATTCAATCGGTCGTGCACCAGCGCTGGCTCCAATAACTTCATAATCCAAACATAGCAAAACAATTAAACTGCCTCCATTGTTTTCTTGGTGTTTGCGGACCGCACCTTTACTTTACTAGAAATTTCTGAACCCGCAAGTTTGTCTCGCTTTGAATGGCGTAAGTGTAGTGGGCGGCAGTACCAGTACCTTTGCCCGTTTGCAAAGCATGGAAAACATAGGTCTTGGCGCTACTCTCTAGTGTTATTTTGCTCTGTTGTCTGCGGAGTCCAAAGTTTTCTCTTCCCATTCGGTACACGAAGCGCTGTAGCACGAGTAGGGGCAGATTACTTGGGACGGGTATATATTACTTTGAACAGTGTAATTTTATCTGGGCCCAGTTACCCGTGAACCGGATGGCGCAGACCCCAAAAAAGCGAATCTAAACCGCAGTGCCAACACGTACAGCGATTTCTCCTTGATACCCATTTTCAAGGCGGGGGAGTTCAAAAGCCTTCAAAAGCATTGCAGACCCTAGGATCTGCAAGTGCGGGAATATTATCGCAGCCATGGCCAAGTCGTGGACATAAGTGCCCATTTGCCCCTGGACCGGATGGGGTGCCTCACAAAAATCACATCTGGATCCCAATGCTTGATAGAAAGAAAGATGACAAGCTTATTTTATGAATCAACTATCGTGGATTGTGTCATCGTTCACGACTTCTGAACTCAACAAAAAACGGTGAAAACCGAACGCTGGAAGTTGGCTAGAGCGGCCTCAGGACTGGATTGATCATAAAGAAGTACTTCACAAGACTGACTCAAATCCTTTGACCTGAAAGAAGAGTTTTCAAGAAAAAAACCGAAGTTTCGAAAAAATCAACTGATTTTCAGAAAAAACGACTGTTTTGACGAAAAATCGACTGATTTTCAGAAAAATCAACTGTTATGATGAAAAATCAACTATTTTGGCGAAAAATCGTTCAGGTGTCAGGTGTCCTTTAAAGGACACCTGAATGAACAGTACCAAGTATCAGCCCTATCTGTATGACTTCCGTTAACATTGCCTGCAGAAAACCCAATCCAAATACGAAATAGTGTTTCCAAGCTATGATTTTTGCTCCATTTTTACATCTGTAACTTTTTTCAGTACCGAACAATTCTAGAAATGAACAAATGTCTCCAATCAACCCTTCTTCTGGACTATTTTTTAACCAGTTAAGCCCAAACGTATATCTAGAAGAAATTCCAACACGATCCGGCCAGCGCTGTACAATATTTGAATGAATTGCGCGTTTTGTCTTGGAACCTCTAGAAACGAACATCCCTATTTTGAAAACGTCACGCTCAGGAGAAGAATGCTCTCCGTGGCCATGTCTGTAAATGCATTCTCCATGGTGTGTTCAAGTATAGTTTCGTTGTTCAGGTGTCCTTTAAAGTTTAACTGAAATGCCAACTTATTGATTGATTCCCCAGTGATTCTGCAAAGGGATTTTTTTCACTATCTACTCTAGTTATGACGTTCAGAATATCTGCGGTCGTCCCCACAACCAAAATTCTACTATTACGCGGGAAATTTTAATCTCGACACAAAACGCGGCTTTTCAGTGGGCAGTGGAGAGACTGGTGAAGATCGCTTAGTGTGTCTAAATCTTTCTCGTAAGGTCTCGTAGGGTACCAGAGATCAAACGGAAATTCCACTATCTGGTAATCGATTATGCGTGAATAGCGGAACAACGAAGCATCGCATTTTCAGCTGGTCTTGAAGCCAATTTTAGTGAATAATTGATGGGTAACTAGATTGTCCTATCCCAGCCCTTCTCGGTTAAACTTTAATTAAGAAAGTATTTTTAATCACTAAGAGACTACTTTTACCACAACAAGTGGATGAAATTGGCACTGTCTGAAGTTAATTAAGTTCAAATAAGTAAGTAAGTAAGTAATTTATTTATGACCCGCCATTTTCGAAAAGCGGAGTAAATGAAGAAAATAAATAAAACACATAAACACACACAATAAGACACTTAATTTTCAATCGTCGGCCAGGAAGCAGTGGATAACGTCGTTCGCTGGTTGGGCCCTGTTGTTTTGAAAGCGACGAGGAAAACGAGCGTACCTCTTCTGTGTGTTAGGCTCTAGACAACTAGGATGCCGGATGTTATGGTGGAGGTCGTCTCGGATTCTTATCGAAACAAGTTGGGATGCACTACATCAATAACCGCAGACACTGCGCGTCTTCTCTCCCAACTGGTAAAGGATTTTGCAGGGAATGATGCGGTGGTGGCCACACATTGGTAGTCTACGGTGAATTTTGGCCTACGAAACTGTTAGTTTGCTGGGGAAATCTTTCCAGTTTGCTCTTTTATCCAGAAAACTTTTCGAGCCGAATAACGGTGGTCCCGAAAAGCCAGGGACGCAGCGACCTGCCGTTTCCGATTGTTTCAGACTGAAATGTTGGTGTTTGTAAGCACATGGAGTGACTATGGCTTCGTTTGGGTATTCGATGTGATATGCAATAAGAGACCAGATCGAAGTCAGAAAGAGCCACCCACCCTCCCCCTCGAGATGATGTTAGGTGGACCCGGGATGGAAAACAGTATTCTCATTTGCTTTTATTATTTCAGGTTTGTCGACGAGTTTTCGATAAGAGAAGACCTAATGGGCCTGGCCATCGGGGCCCATGGCACCAACATCCAAGCAGCTAGAAAAATCGAAGGCATCACCAATATTGAAATCGTAGAAAACACCTGTATTTTCAAGATCTACGGAGAGGTGATTTATTTGATTTTGTTCCCTTACTTCACCACACCACTGATTTCTGGAAGCGTCTCTGTCTACGATATTCCGTCTGCCGCAGAAATTCGTAGCGAGTGGAGGAGAAAATAAGAAACCGTACATTTGGTCTCTTGCTTCTCTACTTTTCTTTGTTGCATTGTCCATTCCGCCACTTATAACTTACTGTTTTCGAATGTTCTTCAATGACATTGGATTTATTCCCTCGCTTTGGGGGAACAATTTTCGTTCTTCCTCGATTTAAACTGGCAAGAATCCGATTTTTTGTGTCGATTGTTGTGTTACGGCGGTGCCATCTGCACCCCTCACTGCTAACCTCTGCCGCCGTTAGCCAGCGTTACTCCTTTTCCGTCCAGTATGTTTAATCTTCCATACTGCCGTGATTCTGTATTATTTTATTATCGCGTGTTCATGACTCATCGCCGGGGATGAGTCATCTTCTTCATACTTCTTTTTCGGGGCTCGACCGGGCAACAAACCTTTTTACATAAAGGTTGTTTTTATTTTGTAAGTACAGCACATACCAGAGAATAAAACCTTTTGTTTATTTACGGACCTTAGGTCATTGTTATGAGTTTTGTTTAAAGCTCCTTAGAGTGGGCTGGCCTGTAAGGTCTCGTGTATGATGGGTGGTTTATAGCCTATTATGTGTTCGGTACGCAAACCTTAGTGTGAATTGACCGGAGAATCCACAATGAACCCGTGAAGTCTGCACGTGTAGTAGGCCACCAGACGCCCTAGGCTGTCCTGACTCCGATGCTTGTATCTAAGGACATTTACCATCTATGTCCGGCCTACTACACTCCTCGCCATAACATCAGGTTGAGAGTGCTTCTTCACATACAAATACAGTCGTCGTAATAGTTGCCTTCTAGCAAAAGCTGGCTGAACCAGAAGGTTTACTCACAAATTTCTTCGCACTCGATGAGAACTCGGCTACGCCACACCGAATGCCGGGCGCCAATTTTCAGTCTTCCACCCGAATTTCGTATCTGACCGCGACTGCCTCTCCACATTACTTCATTTTCAACGCCTTATTATGAAGCTATCAGACGGGAGAATCGCTTCACGGAACTTTAGAGCAGAGGCTTATCCTTTGTGAGAGCCTGTCCGGAGCAAAATAACGCTAGGGAGTAGCGCCAAGACTTGACAAAATTGACACACACTCCAATAGCAGCGATGCTAGGACTACTAGCGATAGAGAACGTCCCAACTGAAACTCATGCAGTCGTTCACCAGCGCTGGCTTCGATAACTTCATATCCTGAACATTGAAAAAAATTGGTACTGCCTCCATTGTTTCCTTGGTGAGCAGACCGCACGTTTGCTTTACTAGAAATTTGTAAACCCGCAAGTTTGCCTCGCTTTAAATGTCGCAAGCGTAGTGGGCAGCGCTACGAGTATGACCCACTTGCAAAGCATGGAAAACACGAGGGAAAACATAGGTCTTGGCGCTACTCCCTAGTGTTATTTTGCCCTGAGCCTGTCCTACGGCAATCAACATAAAATACTGTTAAATGTTGGCTAAATTAATAAAAGTACAGTAACTCGATGACAAATATTCTTTCAGCCCAAGCTGACTGCGAATCATATTTGATGGTGGAAAACGGATACGTCAGCTGAATTTTATTGGAGCTATATTTCGGCCCTTCTTGGCAAGGGTCCTCTTCAGGCTCAAAACCGCTCAAGTTGGAAAGACGAACTTGTGGGAAACACCAAAATATCTGCGTTGCAGATATGAGACGCTGACTTCAAGCCAATTTAAGTGAACAAGTGGATTAGTAACTAGATTATTGCATCTCATATATTGCATCGAAATATAGCTCCAATAAAATTCAGCTGACGTATCCGTTTTCCACCATCAAATATAACTCGATGACCTTTTCGAAGAAAAGCCTAAAGCTGACTAATTCTTTCCCAACACAAAGATGATTTGCTTACAACGGTGGCTGAAGTAATATGTAGGTTGCATTTTTCTCTAGAACTTGTTTTTTTTTTTTTTTGCAGAACGAAGAAGCAGTCAAGAAGGCTCGAGCGCTGTTGGAGTATTCGGAAGATTCTTGTCTCGTCCCTCGTGAAATGGTCGGAAAAGTGATAGGGAAGGCCGGCTGCAATATTCAAGAGATCGTTGACAAAAGCGGGGTTGTAAGTGGTTTCTTTTGGGGTCAGTCCAGATAAACTATGCCTTAGCCAAGAAAGCCACTTTCAGTCTCAGTAAAAAAAAAGAAAATTGTATTAGTTATTCCATAAATTGGCCTCGCTTCGACTGTTAGGGAATATTCGAAGGATCATGGTGTCATGAATCAAACGAGTCCAGCTGGGGAAATAATTGTAAAGGTGTATCTAGGCTATACCTGTAACCCTCAAGCGTTCCCTAACTTTCAGCGTTAGCAGTTTGAGATGGTGGGATGCAACTGTGAACGTTTTGCGGTTGAATGTTATTGGCTTTTATGGTGGTCATTGAGTTTGCCTAGACTGATTCAGCCTATTCCGTATAGTCTCCTATCCTTCAACGCTAGTAAATGTCAGTAGGTTTGCTTCAGCGCTCTTGCTGGTCCGCTGAAACCCTCTCTGAATGTTGCAAGCAATGTTCTCGTAACATAGGAACAAATTCGACGGTTTGGAACACAGCAAAATAACACTAGGGAGTAGCGCCAAGACTTGAAAAACGTGACACACACTCGAATAGCAGCGACACCACCGCTAGCGATAGTGAACGTCTCTACTGACACTGAAAAGATCACGAGAGACATGTCCTCTGTTCAATTACGAAATTTCACTCAAATCCGATCACCGGTTCCAAAGTTACGCATGACTCAGTATTCCGGATTCCCCCTTCCTCTACCCCCCCCCCCACGACTATCGGATCGAGTAAATTTTTATTTACAAGTCAGTTTGATAGGGTCCCTGATACGCCTCCCAAGTTTCGTCGTGAAAATCCCCAGAACCGCCATCACTGGAATTCCGGGAAACACCCCTCCACCCCCTCCGACCCAAGTGTCCGGATCCAGTCCAAATGTGTAAACGGTTTATCTGGAGCAGATGCTGGTTATTCCCAGCAAGTTTCACTCCGATCCCTCCATTCTAACCATTTCTCGGGATTTCCGCCCCCCCCCCCCAACTCCTCCATAGCTGTCGAATCCAATCCGGACTTCAGATGGAACATCATATATATGTCATTTATTCGGGAATTAAGTTTCATTTCAATCCGATCACCCGTTCGAAAGTTACACACCACTCAATTTTCCGGATTCCCCCACCCTCCACTCCCCCAAGATGGTCGGATCGGGAAACTGAGTATCTCCAGGTTGGTTTGGTCGGGTCCCTGACATGCCTGCCAAGTTTCATCATCCTAGCACCCCCTAATCTATATCAACCCCTACCGAGGTCCAACAACAAATTTTGCCAACCCCTTCGACCATCGGTTGATCGATCTCTCTCCGAACGAATTCTTGCAAAGAATCCACGAGCAGAGTGGGATGAAAGAATGACTCATTCATGCGCAGAGCTATACTAGTGCGAAGAAAGGGGTAGGGGTTTGACGAAAACTAGAGAAAGCATTTCGTGTGTCCCCCTCCAGCCACCCCCCCCCCCCCGCCCAGTTACCGGATCCGATCTGAATTTGACAATGGACATCCAAGACATTTGTTCTTAATACCTGTAAAGTTTAAGGCACGCCCGATTATCCGCTATATCAACCCCTATTAAGATTCAACAAACATGTTTTGCCAACCCCTTCGACCTTCCGTTGATCTATCTCTCTCCGAACGAATTCTCGCAAAGAATCCACGAGCAAAGCTATACTGGTGTGATGAAAGAATGACTCATCCATGTGCAGAGTTATACTAGTGCGAAGAAAGGGTTAGGGTTTGACGAAAACTAGAAAAAGCATTTCGGGTGTCCCCCTCCAGCCCCCCCCCCCAGTTACCGGATCCGATCCGAATTTGACAATGAACATCCAAGACATATGTTCTTGATACCTGTCAAGTTTAATGCACGCCCGATTATCCGCTCCAAAGTTATGAATGTTACTAATTTCCGGATTCGCCATGTTGCCACTCCCCCATTGATGGTCGGATCGTGGAAGTGATTATTTCCAAGTTAATCCGGTTGGGTCCCTGATATGCGTGCCAAGTTTTATCGTCCTAGGTCATGTGGAAGTGCCCAAACTAGCAAAATGCGGACAGACCGACAGATATTACGATCGCTGTATGGCACTTGAGTAAGCTCAAGTGCGATAAAAAGATGAACCTTCACTGTTTCCTCATGGGTGCAGATCGCATCTTAGCTTCACTAGAAATTTCTTAACACGCAAGTTTGTCTCGCTTTAAATGCCCCGCAAGCGTAGTGTGCGGCGCTTTGAGTATGGCCCGTTGCAAAGCATGGAAAGCACAGGTCTTGGCGGTACTGCCTAGTGTTATTTTGCTCTGGTTTGGAAGAACGATTGGGCAATCTATGCTAAAGATTTGCGAGGAAGCAGCCGCTAATGGACTTGGAGTAGCCTACTTTAAAATTTTGCCGAACCGTTCGAGGTATATTGTGGTTCACGCGCCCTTTGGCTTAGGTTTCAGCCTTTTTTGCGGTTGTTAGATCTGCCGTCTCGTCGCATGATGTGACAGCCTATATCTTCGGCTATTCTCATTGTTTCTTTTCACAGATTCGAGTCAAGATCGAAGGAGACAACGAGCCTACCCCTTCCGTTCCCCGGACGGAAGGCCAAGTTCCGTTCGTATTCGTTGGCACAATGGAGGCTATTCAGAACGCCAAGGTAAGCTTTTGATGATCCAAAAATACATGGGCACTCAAATTTCCTAAATACCGTTAAAAACCTAAATACCTAAATGCGTTTTTGCAGATACCATGGTGTCTGTTACCACGGTAGATGTGTCTGCAATTAATTAATCGCTTTTGCAGTTACAATGGTATCTGATAATACGGTTGCTCTGCAAAAAGGACAGTTGCTGCAGAGCTTTTAGAAATTATCCAGAAAGAAATCGTGGTATCCACTGACATCTAGAGTGACAGGACTTCTTTCCAACCGATTTGACAAAAACGAGCCTCTTCTGTTAGTGATGATGAAAGTGAGATTTATTTTTCAGATAAAACGATCAGTTACCACGGTAACTGCGGTGCTATGGGGCACAGCGGATGTGCTGTTTGTGTTGCACTTTTCCCTCACTGTACGAAATAAATCCTCCAGATAATTGAGTGATTTTTTTTTTACATTCCTGTTCCTCGGTTTTGAGTGGTAAGGATAAACTAGTAGAAAACCACTTCGGTTATTAGTATGACGAATAAAGGGAAAGTGGGAAAGCGGTACTGAAGACCTGCTTTGTCGGAAAATCTTACCATTTTTCTTATATCCTCAGTCAAACCTTCAAATCACACGGCACTGAAGACCTTCCTTGTCCAGTGTTGCCAGAGAGTATGGACGTAATAAGGATGGTGTATGTAAGAATGCTAGCAGGAATTGAATAAAATGCCTACTGCCACCGAGTGTTCATTGTCACGTTGTCTTATTCAGTTACAAATTCTCATATCCTTATATTAACTTTTGACTATCATCTTTTGTTCATAGGGGTGTTGAGGATAAACAATTATAATTTGTAAGTTAGGCAACTGTACATGGTGAAGTAAAATATATATTGTAGGTCCTACTCGAATATCACCTTGCTCACTTGAGGGAAGTTGAACAGCTCCGGCTAGAGAAGGTGGAAATCGAAAAACAGCTGAGGAACGTATCGTCGACTGCCGCACCTCCGTCTGGACCCCCCAGAAGGTTTGAAAGGTAGGATTTGCGATGTTTAGGTTGCCAGGACTATATCTTAGGATTCTCTCTTAGAGATCTTCTACCTCTAGTGTTACGAAGCTTCACCTGCCTTTTGCCAAGTTCGTGCTCAAGTAATTTAGAAAAGCTGGAATGCATAATGGAGACTGAAATGACCGGATTAGTTACTGATTGCCACTGTCCAAGTCCATGACCCAGTGCGTTAGGTTTTCGCACGTTCTTCTGTTTACCACTTCGAGAATTGCGAATAGATTGGTACCGGGGTATCTCAATTACCGAGTTAGTCCATTTACGGGGCAACCTGGCTGCACCGTCGGTGGATTATTTTATTGATCATCGTTTGTAATGAGTGAGTAAAAGTTGTGCACTCCCGCACAGGACACGGTTGTGCCCTTTTTGGGAGCGTTATGTTTTTGTTTCTTTTAAAGAACCCCTCTTGCCTATTCTGCCTTTTATAATATAGTTATCTCCCATATGGGATTATAAGCTTCTTAAATCCCCACCTTTCTCCATTGTTTCGTTTCGTAACTACGAATTCTTAGCGCTTTTTGGCCTTGCCGAGTTTTCCCGTCACCCAACGAAAGGTTTTCCGGAATCTTCAATGTCCGCTGACAAATCTTTCACACACAAGGATGTGAAAATCTTCTATTTATTACTTCTTTTATTTGCTTAGTTTCCCCACTTTTTAACCAAGTCACGATCAGTTTTCAAATGTTTTGCGCCTAGCCGCCGCGTCGGAGAGCAGGAAGGCTAGACACAGCCGACAAGCGCTAACAAGAGAATCGCTAGTTTCAGGTGGAAAGTAATGGTATTTTCGAAAACGTTCTTTCTGATCGCTTTCGTAGGGAAAAGATCATTTCTCGTAAGAGTTGTGCTTTAAATAATGTTGAAATTAAAATGAATTGAAATCGCAAAATGATCGCACGCAGCTTCGCTCTTTAATTCCTGCTTTTGCTGGGGCCTTCAGCGCACGAGCCCATTGACTTGGACGTCAGTGTTGTAGGTGGATTATTTCTTGTTCACGCCTAGGCTTGCTCTAAAATCCCTTTTTCACTAGGGCCTTCAGCTCAGAGCCCAACGAGCGTAACAATGAGTATGAGCAGCGTGGAAGAGGGCGCGGAGGACGCCCACCGCGTAGCAGGGGTGGACCACCAGGTGGGCGCTATCGTCGCGAGAATGGTGAGCGCGAAAAGGACCGCGAATCAACCGAATGGAGCGACTCGTCTGATCGCGAGTCGCGCGGAGCACCGCGTCGGGGTGGGCGCGGTGGGCGTCGTGGAGGCGCGCCAAGAGGTGGCACCACCCGAGCTACTCAAAGCGAAGAGAGGAACTAAATTCGACTCCTCCCCCTGAGGTATGCTACGCTGCGCGCTCTTTAGAGTTGGTTTTCAGGTGGGCTGTCCCCACCAGGTAAAACGTAATTTCGCCACTGTGACTTGTGAATACCGGACTTGAAATGAAACATGATTTGTGACTTTAAACCTGATTAGCCGATTCTGAAAAAAATGATAAAAAAGTTGATAATTTTGCGCACAGCAGCGCGCGTTAGTGATGTGTTTTTGATTGTTTTCCAAGATTTATCCGCTTTGTCTATTTCTCTGATTTTCTCTGTTCGCGGTTTCTTGTGGAATTGTTTATTTTCTGAACTCATAACATCCACGAAGAACTTGAATCTGGAACATGCCTCAGTTGAACCATAATTACGAAAAAGACAAAAAAAGTGAGGAACCTTTAAGTTCCTTGGATGAAGTTTTCAGCGACGTGTCTAAGACCCAGCGGCACACGGTGCTTCCGAGTCGTACGGTCTTTGCGCGAACAGCTAGCACTGTCGTACTATTTGGAAGGTGACGTATTTTTATTGTACTTATACTTAGCATTTGGCCCTTTTGTCTTATTGCTGGGTATTGTGATGAAGTAAGCCGCCACGTCCCGAGTTCCCTGCTGAGATCCTTGCCGCCTCCTAGGCTTTACACACCGACACTAGTGAGAACGTTCGTTTTAGTCGAACAGATCATAGTAAGCTCTGTCCAAGTATAAAAATTTCGTAAGTGTATAGTCCCGTGTCAGTCATGCCGACGCCAGCTCGTACAGCAGCTTAGCTAAAAAAAAAAAAAAAATCTCGATCTACTCTGGTATTTCTATGAACTATGAATACGCACACTGGATTCCTGAGGTTTCCCCGATCGGGCTCTGCATTTCTAGAAGCTTAGACAGACATTCAGTCAAGATAGACAGACAGACAGTCAGTCAAGACAGACATACATTCAGTAAGACAGACAAACAGTCAGTCAAGACAGACAGACAGTCAGTGAAATGAAAAATTTATCTCAAAATAACTATGAAGTAGTACGAAAAAGTTGCATGCAGTACTAACGATGCTACTACATGCTTCTACTTCAAGGCTACCGTGTTACTGCATACTACTAAATGGTACTAATAGCAAGACTGGATGTTCCTATGGCAAGACAGGATGCTACTCTATACTACTACATAAGATTGGACAAGTCTGAGGCACATTAAATGATAGTATTCTTTGCTATTACTTACATGCAACGGTTTCGTACTACTACCATACTACTACGCAGGCTACAAATTTGTCATCGGGAGATTCCAAATGGAACAGCCGAGAATTTGTTGACATTTCCGGTCGGCTTTCAGGATCTATTACTGGAAACCGGACAGGAACCCTGTGTGTGTACAAGCCGCTTTAAAAAGTCTGTATGATGCCTGAACAGTACCAGGCTATCAAGTTCAACGCAATAAACAGTCAACCATATAGCGTTGGTGTCCGCCAATACGGTGCATTATTTACGGTGCGTCGCTGTTATTGGACGTTAAGGATCTCAGTGGGGATTGGTACTGGAGGCTTGCACCCCCTTTAAAAGACCAGTGGCCGTATCCCGGAATTCGAACAGCCGGTTGTGGGTTTGTCTGGTCTAGTGTAATATTACGGCGATCTGTTTCGTACTCCTTGCGGTTTGAGCCTAGGTTCGTAACTAGCAAAACCTGCTGAACCGCGTAAAAAGACAGTTCACGTTTTCAACGTGGAATCTAAAGCAGTTTGTACACCGAAGTGTTGAGTTGCGCCGATATAAAGCCTATTCATGCTGAAGGCGAGTTGTGCTCCGTTCTCTAAGATTCGCTTGACTTGATTTAAAAAAGTGCGGGATCCGGTTTCTAAGCCAGAGAAGTGAGAATCGCCTCTGGGAATCGAGGCATTGTGAAGATTGTTGATGAGATGCTCAGAAAGGTTTTCGCGAGCCTGATAGTAAAGCCGAAACCATTTTTCGTTGGTGTTCGCGCTGTCGAAACCGTTGCAACTTTTCCGGAAAATTTTTACTGATGGCCAGTGGAAAGCTCTGCGGAATGTTTAAGGTTCGGGCAAAGAATACAGAAATAAATCAGTAACATGACGTATTCGATAAGAGTTGACTTAGTTGTAACTCAACAATCTGCAGGCTTGTATATACAAGCCAACTGGTGTAATTCCGTAAGGCAGAAACTGTTAGTTTGTAGAATCAGCTTTCCACGGGTTTTACGGCAGATAAAGGCGTGAGGTGAACTCTGGCATTTGCTTTCCTTGGGCTCACGTGATCCGCCTCACTCGGAAGAATGGCTCCCGAAATCTCGAGAAAACCCTTATCAAGGCTTCGTCTTCTGGATACGCCCGAAGCTTCCTTCAGTTAAACCAGTAGGCCTATCGCTTACTGAAGCTTTGTTTTCGTTACTTGACCTCAGCGTGGTACTCTTAACGCTCTAGAAAATAAGGAATACATTTGGCTCTCTCATTAGGGGCGTCACGTATGGGGGGGGGGGGGCGGGGGAACACCCCCCTCAAATGTTGTCGGCCAGTCGGTAGAAAATAGCGAGTCGGCGCGAAGCGCCTCGATTTTTCGTATAAATAGTCGATTTTTTTCTTGGAAACAGTTGATTTTTCTTCAAAACAGTAGACTTTTTCGTAAAAATAGACGATTTTTTCTTAAAAACAGCCTTTTTTCTGCAAAACCAGTCGGTAAATACCTTGCCCCCCCCCCAAAAAAAAAAAACGCCTCTGTCTCTCATCCTTTAATACAGTTGTGTACCTGTAACAATTGTGTACAGTGTATGCGTAGCAGTTTTTTGAAGCGACCCTTTTCGCGCCTTGAATTTCCTCTGCTGCCGGATCATTCTCGAATGCACAGTTTCCTCACACATATAAAGCATGGGTGTATTCGGAGGACGTGAGCCAGAATGAAAGCATGGACTCAGCGATTTGGTACAGTGATGAGTTTTCAGAACTCAAGGCATTTATTGGGGTTAAAAAGTGAGCCGAGTAAGGGAGACAAGCCCGGCTGAGCCGTAGGTAACCACGGGCATGGTGTTGATTAGCAATAAGGTCATTCAGAACCCACCTGGATGAAGACGAAAACCCCGGTTGTGTCAATCTTGTATGTGCTGAAACGCGCGATACTGAGGATTTCCCATGTCAATAAACGTTTGCTAGCCGTGCCAAGATAGAAACGAGTTTGTAAAAGTTTTGCCTGAATAAAACTTTGACTTGAGTCGAGCTTGTGATTTTTGGGATCCATGGTTTGCCCGTCCTTCTCGAGGGGTTACCCACCCCCGGTACCTGCTGTACCTAACCCTTTCCCGGCACCGGCCGAAACCAGTGGAGTCGGCCATAAAATGAGGCGATTGCCGCTTCGAAACATGCTAATCTTAATTCGGTACCAGCTGCTCTCACCCGAGCACGGGACAGTTGCTGTACACCAAAACCAAGAGTCGGCGACCCCTCGGCCCTTCAACCTGTCTGTCCGTTCGTTTGATAGAACGATAACTTTCGAGGGGATTGCGATATTTTTTCCAGTACAAGTTAAGGTAGTAGGTTGGCCCCTCAGCCCCATATTTAGTTACGGCAGAAGGGGTTTCGATTTAGAGCTAAGGAGGCATGCTGAATCCACATCTGGATTTATTTCCTTGACTGACAAGTATTTCACCTGGAATCCAGCAAAACCGGAGATTTGGTGAAACTTATTTTTTTTCTGAAGTCGATTAGAGGTTCGATTGAGAAGTAAAGAGGCATGTTGAAGCCATATCTGAACCTACTCTTCTTGACGGGAAAGTAGTAACGCCTAGAATCCAGCTAAAAACCGGACTTTTGTCAAAGTAAAAGTTTTTTCTGGACTGAATTAGAGGCTCGACATGGGGGTAACGAGACATGCTGAATCCATTTTTTAACTTCATCTTCTTGCCAGACAAGCAGTTATCCCGGAATTTGGCCAAAATCAGAAATTCGGTAGAACTAAAAAAAGTGTCCGAGGTCTGAGATAGTGGTATAAATAAGGTCTGAATCCATATCTGTTGTCTATTTTCTCACTGGAAATCCAGATCCTCCAGTTAAGATTGGTATAACTATAAAGAATGGATACGAATGGATCTCGCTGGGGGGATTCGTATTAGGTGATCTGCGTTAGACTAGACCTGATTTTTTCGTATCAGGAAGTCCGTCAAATGTTCCCCTTTGGGATCCCATGAAACTTTCTGTAAACTTTCTGTAATACATATGCATGTGTTCGAGAGCCAGCTGGCCCGCGGTGGAGTAGGGCGAACCTAAGGAACTTCACTACTCTTCAAATTTGATTAAAACATTTTCTTTTCTGTAATCCCTTTCAGGGGCGTCCCAAAGGCGGGGGGAGGGGGCTGCACCCTCCGTCCTCCCCCAGAAGGCCTGTGATAAAAAAAAACACATACGGTAAATTTTTGACTAGTGTGGCGAAGCCGCGCCAGTTAAAATTTCTCAAATTCACCTGAACTTGATGATTTTTAGGGAATCTACCGGATTATTTGCTCAGGGAACATACCTGAATTTTGCTCAGAGAATCTACCTTGTAATCTTGCTCAAGGAGTCTACCGGAAATCTTACTTGAGGTTGGATCAGGGTATCTACCGGACTTTGCCCCACGGAATCTACAAGAATTTGGCACAGGGAATCTACCAATTGCTGCTTACCGGATAAGTATAGACTCACAGCTTACCGGGACGATCACCGGCTGATTCCGATAATCTCCTAAATTTCTGTAGCTTCAAGAATTAGGGAACCTACTGAAATCTGCATCAGTTCCAACTACAAATACTGTTCCAGGAATAATACCAAGGTACCGTCTACTCCAGTTTTGACAGCTTTCTCGACTCCTTTCTGGTGATTTAAGGTATATTTGAAGTCTTTGGTGAATTGAAAGATGTCTCACCACTGAAAGGCGTCACGACTGGGGGGAGGACGCCCCCCCCCCCCCTATGTTTTCGGCCAGTCGGTAAAAATAACCGAGTCTGCGCGAAGCGCCGCGATTTTTCGTCAAAAAAGTAGATTTTTTCATGAAAACAGTCGGTTTTTCTGAAAATCAGTCGACTTTTTTCGAAACTGTTGAACAGTCGTTTTTTCTGCAAAAACAGTCGGTAAAAATTACCAGCCAGTTGACAAATGCCTTGCCCCCCCCCCCTCAAACATTTTGGGTAGTAACGCCTATGGAAAGCGTTCAGGCTAGCTAAGACAATCCCTGTTAAATCAGCAAAAATGGAAAGAATTTCTTAGCAAGATAAGTTGGTTAAGACCACCTTGCGTTCAACAATGGCTGACCACCATCTTGAAAGTCTGTTACCAATCGCATGTGAAACCGATCTAGTTGACGAAAACGAAATTGGATGTGTTGTGGAGAAATGGAAAACGCAACGAATAAATGTGTAGGGTGGGTGTAATGTGTGTCGCTTATTCACTTAAATATTCCTGAAACCCCATAAAAATGCGTTAGACCTACTTCTTTTGTCCGTTATCCAGGGAAAATCGATTTCATAGAATGAACTTATTCTTTCGGATTTGTGGTACCTGTATCTGCATGTTCCTTTACGCTTGAAATATTTACCAACTAGAAATCTACCAGGATTGATCACCAAGAAAGAACCAGGGTGTACGAGTTACTCCAGGATACTTTGGGTTACTTTTGGTTACATTGGGTCACATTGCATTGGGTTACATTAGGTTACATTGGGTTACTTTGAGATACTTTACGAAGTTACTTTTGGTGACCAACCCTGGGAAATCTAAGCCATCGCAGAAAATCAAAATGAAAATATCAGATTCATTGCAAGACATCATTTCATAAAATCATTTTCCTACTTTTCTACATGCGTAATTTCTCCGATGTCGCATCTTTAGCCCTGGAAAGGCAGGCCTTTGTTAAATTCAAAGTCTCCGCATCTGGATGAATTTTGGTTTGTCGAGCGAGCAGCGCACACTCTCAACATTATTAGAAGAGCCCCGGGTGGAAAAATACGAAACCTCTCAGATGAGTCAAAATATTTCCGTGTATTCAACTATCAGATGTAAAAATAAGCTGCCATTTCAGTTATACATTAACGAGCCCATTTTTTGTTTACTGTTGTTTGTAACTCATAATTAAAGTCAGAACACAACAGTATTATAGAGTTTCTGCAGAGATGGTCACTACGAAGAATTTCCGGTAAAACCTCTAAAAATTCCGGTAGAATTCTGAAGCCGGACCCCACCCCCCCCCCATTCTCCCCCAATGGAAGACCCTCCCGCCCAGCACCACCACCACCTAATTCCCCATTCTTCCTCGCGGCAAACGTGACTTAAAATAGAAGTAATGTATAGTAGAAAAGCTGACACCTGGTAAGGTGTAATGGGTTCCATGTGTGGAAAGTAAATCCCGAGTGGAAGATGAATAGTTGCAGTTTGGGGGCACAAAAGAAGCCTTAGAAGCAGCCATATCTTTGGATGACCGATTTGAAAGACCACGGAGATCATGTTCAGTCAATTGCCGCTGTCAATCAAGACACGCACTTAATGCGTTTATGGCCGCGGTCTTATGCTGCTTTTACTTTCTTTTACACAAGTTCTTGATGACTTGAAGGTCTGAGTGCGAATGTCGCTTCATTGCATGCGTTAAACAGGTTTAGGTGAAAGCTGGTAAAGTGTGACTCAGGATTGATTCTAATTGTCTCTCATAGTTAAAAATCGCACAAAGGAACATTTTACGATAAGTACCCGAGTTTGTTCACTGTCAACCAGTTAACTGACCATTTTGTTCAAATAGTCAATGAAATCGAGCTTTTTATACTCCGATCTATGCAGCTGTAGTAATTACAACATCCCTCCACCGCTTAGACCAATGCCCCCCCCCCCCCCATTACGACACAGGTTAACATGACCTATGTGTAAGAAAGAAGTTCATGAACGGAAAGATCTTATAACATCGTGTGCTGGTCAAACCTGGTTTCAGTAATTCTAATTCGTTTTGAGCTTTTGAGGGGCGTATCCTTCCTACGTCAGACCTTCCGATGCTGGAGGTTCGAATGATATATTCCATTCCTATTTCCATATGTGCTGCGTATAGCCCACCAACTTCTGTTCGAGCTCTGAATTTAAAAAAAAATGGAATTTAATAAAAAACAAACGAATTATGTTTTTATGGTGTGGGCTGGTGCAGAAAGTTCTGTTACAGTAGGCTACATTTTTAGAAAATATAATGAATTCAGTAGTATATCCGTGACTGATTATCTCATTCGTTCATTCGTTTCGTCGTGACCAGGGGCGTCCCGAGCTTTTCTTCATTGGGGCCATTGGGGGGGGGTGGGGGGGAGGCGAACCTGGTAAAATAATCTGTTACCGAATCTGTTAAAAAAAAACTAACAAAACAGCGAGTTCCCTTCTTATAATTTAAAAAGTCGAATAGTATGCAAACAATCAGGTGGAAAGAAAAATTCGGCGCGTTTCCACACCCTTCCACTTCTGTTCCATCAGGGATACGCGGGTGTATCACTAGCTTTATACCGTCTTCGTCTTGGGGGGGGGGGGTCCAGTTCTGCCAACATAGTTTAAAATGTGCAAGGAAACGCTGTTACTTAAGGCTGTATTCGCCTGTTCGGCCGTTTTCCTGACAACGCTTAACTACTTTCCATGCAAATTGTAGCTTTTAATGTGGTTCAAACTCCCCAAAATACCAAGCGTAATAAACGCCAAGTAAATGACGCACCCTTCTTCTAAGTAGTGAAAACCGCGAAATGCGCCACAGGTGAAATTTAGTCGAAACTCTGATGATCAAAGTGGCTTTTTGCGATCCCAGATGAACTACCTACTAAGCCATAGAGCTGTCCGGCGAAAAAAGTAGTGGCCATCTAAGGTCAAGTAGATACAAAGTACATTTATTCTGAATTTATAGAACAAAAAAAAAATCGTTTTCACGTCAAGAGACGCCCTTATTCCTTAAAGGACCCCTCTTGCTTATTCTGCATTTTATAATATACTTGGCTCCCATATGGAATTATAAGCTACTAAAATCCCCACCTTTCTCCTTTGTTTCGTTTCGTAACTACGAATTTTTTAGCGCTTTTTCGGCCTTGCCGAGTTTTCCCGTCACCCAACGAAATGTTTGCCGGAATCTTCAACGTCCACTGACAACTCTTTCACATATAAGGTTGTGATAATCTTCTTTTTATTATTTCTTTTATTTGCTTAGTTTTTATTGCACGTTCAGTTTTCAAATGTTTTGCGCCCAGCCGCCGCGTCGGAGAGCAGGAAGGTTGGACATAGTCGACAAGCGCTAACAAGAGAATCGCTAGTTTTAGGTGGAAAGTAATGGTATTTTCCAAAACTTTTTTCTGGTTCATTTCATAGGGAAGAGTATCATTTCTAATAATAGTTGTGCTTTAAGTACTGCAATCATTAGAAGTAAAAATTAAGTAATGAATGGTAACCAGCTAAAACTACCGTTAAATTGTAAATAACAGGAGCAAAATAAATGCCACTTAAATTACCGAACTCAGTAACTTTGGTGAACCAAATAATCAATTCGTACTACCGAAAAACTAAGCTAAGTAAATCAGGAACAGATCAGGAGTGGTAGATCAACCGAATTTCGTAATGGAGTAAAACTCGGTTGGAACCCCATAAAACAACCGAATTTAATGTGGCTAGTCTTGCAATAGATACTGACTAAACGAAAGTCCAGTGAATTACCGAATTCGGTAACGAATCGGAACCAAATGAATTTGAGTAATCAACGAATTATGAAATGGATCGACCGGATGCGGTGGAATCGATACCGACTTTAGAAAAGTCCGATTAATTACCGAATTCGGGAACGAATGGGCTTCTTTAAATCACCGAGTCTTCTTTAAATCACCGTGTGAGATAAATGCGTACTAAACAAAGATCCGGAAATTATCGAATTTGGTAACGAATGGGAACTAAATAAATAAATATGTTAAATCACCGAAGCTGCGATGAGATAGACGCGGACTAGACAAAGGGCCGGTGATTACCGAATTCGGTGACGAATGGGAATAAAACAAGATCTACGTTGCCTGAGCAACGTGAAGTGTTGCGAGAGCAACATTTAGGTTTTGTTTCTTCGCTATCGGTTATTCGCTGAAGTTGTCAATCCATAGAGGTTTTCAAAGTGGTATGTTCCAAGAAGAATTTTTTCTGAACTGATACACAATGGCTAATCCTCAGCGTTAAAAAAAACCAAAAAAAAACATAGATATCCCTCAGCGTTAAAAAAACAACAGAATATCGGAACTAGGGACTAAATTGACTTTGTAGCCAGTTGGACATTATCCTTTTCAGTCGTAGACATCGTGACGGATGAAAACTTGGAACATTACCTTATATAACGTAGTTGGTATTATAAAGCGATCCGTAACTTATCAGGATCAAAATACCATAGATGTCACTCTACAAATTATCGCGAAACTACGTCACTGTTTTACAATTATTATTTGTATCCTTTGCGTCTACACTTAATTCTAGGTTACAGTGATAGACCATCACCATAGACCATTCTAGCCCATCATGAAAATGGCAATGCTCTAGCAACCGATTCTTACTTACGGTGCGTTTACACACTGCGTAAAATCCGAGCGTATTTTACGCACGTATTTGAGCTTGAAAAGATTTCTAGCAATACGGACGTATTTAGATACAAAATGGACCGATTTCCCAAATACGTCCGTACTGCTAGAGATCTTTTCCAGCCCAAATACGTGCATAAAATACGCTCGGATTTTACGCAGTGTGTAAATGTACCATTACTAGTCCCTCTCCCCGTGATAGACATGGAACCAAGGCCGTATCCAGGATTTTTTTTCGGGGGGGGGTCTCCCGTTGGTCGGACCTAATCCAAACCTTACTTCCAAACAAGAACATAGATTAGATATATTAAATCTAGACCAAAAGCGTCACGTATGTGGGGAGGGGGGACGCCTTCCGCTATGTTGTCGGGCACTCGGTAAAGGAAAAATTAGACGGAGCTTCGCGCCTGATTTTTTTTTGAAAAACGGTCGATATTCTGAAAACTGTCGACTTTCATGAGAGTAGTCGGTAAAAATAACCAGCCAGAAGGTTAAATACCTTGGTCCTCTCTCCTCTGACATTTTGGGTAGTAACGACTCAAGTTAAGGAAAAGTTTATCTAGAAAACTGGACCGATTTCACCTGTTTTGAGTGTCAAACACATTAAAGCAATGCTGGAAGAACTCGAAAAATCTGGAAACATTCAAAGACTCCCTCCCCCACAGGGGTTGAATCATGTTTGGAGCCTAAAAAGGCAAAACTATGCCTAGCTCTAACTTCCAACATGTTTGGTAGAGATCCCGAAACTTCTTCTGTTAGATGGAAGTTACCAAGATTCCAGTTGTTTTACTAAAGTCTTTAACTGGCCTCAGGCCCGTATCCAGGAATTTTTTTCGGGGGGGGGGGGGTTTGCCTGCGGGTCGGACAAAAAAGTACAAAAAGGACAAAGATCAGAGGGAAAAGCCTACAAAATGAATATTCTTTGAGACCAAGCTGACTTTGAAACATTTATTCAAACAATGTTTACAACGGGTACGTCAGCTACGATTCTTCATCAGCGATATTTCGGCCCTTTTTGGCAAGGGTCCTCGTCAGGCTGTCAATCCTCTGGTTCAACTTCGGGGAAGGAAACAAACCTGTAATCACTTTGGTTTTGTTTCTTCGCTAACGGTTAAATGCTGAATTTGTCAACCCATCGAGGTTTTCGAAATGGTATGTTCCAGTCCATGGCGAATATTTTTCTGAGGTGATGACACAATCTGTAATCACGTGGTTATCCCTCAGCCTTGAACAAAAAAAATTAATGATTACAGGTTTGTTTCCTTCCCCGAAGTTGAACCAGAGGATTGACAGCCTGACGAGGACCCTTGCCAAAAAGGGCCGAAATATCGCTGATGAAGAATCGTAGCTGACGTACCCGTTGTAAACATTCCTATAAAAATGACTATTTTTGTATGTTTCGGGGGGGGGGGGGGGGGGGGTCAACCCCCTAACCCCCCCCCCCCCCCCCCTGGATACCGCCTTGACTGGCCTGTATTGTTTTTAACAGACTGCAAAATTCAAGCGGGCATAAGATTATTTACTAATCCTAACGAGTCTGTTGCTCTCAGTTCAAGGCAATCATCAAGACGTCAGATGTTTACGTGAAGACACAGTTCTTTATCCGAGGAAGGGTAATTAACGATAAACTAAATACAAATTTGGAAAGACGACTCCATGATCCAGGTCTGGAAACCCCCATTTTCCAGACGTAACACATAACTTTAGAGGCTGACCGAACACATAAATTCCTGGAGACAGATTTACGTCAAACCTCGAGTCCAGCGCGGGAAGGGAAGGCCTTTTCCGAAAACCTGCCTTTATTCTCCTTAGACCAGGCTCTTTTCTAGTGTGTGAGTTTCTTGAAGAGGTTAAAGCATATAAAAAACGATATTTTTTTCGGTATTTCGGTGGGGAGGGGGGGGGGGTCAAACCCCCTACCCCCCCCCCCCCCCTGGATACGGCCTTGCATTGAACCACATCGTTTTTTATCATCAAAACACCGGAAACAAAATGGGTACCAAACTAGCAGAAGTTGCAAGCCCCTCATCGCCGAAGATGATTATGGCCTTATTGTTATTTATAAGTTCCTGACATGTCTCACAACTGGGATCCCCCTACTTTAGTTTGAATGTGTACCCTACCAATGAAGTTGCCAATCGCTCGAAGCTTTCACATGATCAAAGGGTATCCCTCAGCTTTGAAAAAAAACAAAAAAAAAGAATGTCGGAAGAATGGACTAAATTGACTTTCCTGACAGTTGAACTCAATCCTTTTTAGTCTTCGACATCGTGACGAATGAAAACTCGGAACATCATCTTATATAACCTAGTTGGTATTATAAAGCGACCCGTAACTTTTCAGGATCAAAATACCATAGATGCCACTGTACTAATTGTTGCGAAACCTCGTCATTGTTTTACATTATCATTTGTATCCGTTGCGTAAACACTTAATTCGAAGTCACAGTGATAGACCATGGACACTAATTTTCTTACTCTCAGATTTGTAGAGATCAAATGAAATGTGCACTAATTTGCACAAGTTTCTAGCCCCTAATGAACCCCTTTTAGCAACCAATTCTTGCTAACAAGTACCTCTCCCCGTCATATACATGGTACCACCTTGTTCTTACCACCAAATACACCGGGAACAAATAATAGGTACACCAACTAGCAAAAGTTGCAAACCTCTCATTGTCAAAGATGATTATGGTCTTACAGCCCGTTGTTGCTTACTTGTCCCCTACACGTGCCACAATTGGGATCGGCCTATTTTTGGTTTCAGTGTGTACCTTACTACTGAAGTTGTCAACCCCTCGGTACTTTCAAAGTGGTGTATCTCATGAATTAATTTTTGAACGAAAATAATTATTTCATATACTTCGATAAGCTTGGCGCCCGCAGGAAGTTCAAGTCCCGTCGGCACATCAGGTTATTTTTACACGTAAGAAATCAAGTTCTGTACAGTCTTGTCAGTTCGTTTTACACGCAAGAAATCGAGTTCGGTATGCTTTTGTCGGGCCTCGGGTGTTCTTGTCGGAACATTCTTTTTACACCTAAGAAACACAAAGGGTTCCTTTTATGCGTAAGAAATCAAACCGGGTTCGTTTTATGCGTAAGAAACCAAATTCTTTCGATTTTCAAATCGGATTCTTTGAACTTCTGTCGGGCCATCGCAAAAAGGCGCTCTGCTCATCAGCGTTTCCCCCAAAAATCGCCTTTGGCGTGTATCCTAGTGTTTTCTGTTTGGAAGAACGGTGTTTCATTTAGCTGGCGTTTTAGGCTTGAAATTCTCGGAGGTTTAAAGCACATTAAAAGCTAGAACTTGTATAGTAGGGACAGATCAAAATGTTCCGGTAAGAGGCAGATTTAAAAATTCTGACTGCGGCGCTTATAGTTTAACTTGTTCTGGGTACGGTCGTTGGAAGCTTTGCTTTTTAGGAAAGCAGACACAAAAAGCCGAAAATGTGAATTTAAATTTACGAATTCACATTAAATTTAATGAATAATCTCAACTGATGCATTACAGTTAGTTTTTAAAAAATTTCGTCTACTTTTCGTAGTATTCTGTTTCACTTAGTGTTTCACTTAGTTGGCGAATCAAGATTGAAATTCTTGGGGGGGGGGGGGGGGTTGAAACACATTCAAAGCCAGAACCTGTATGGTAGGTATAGCAAATTTTTCCGGAAAGAAGGCAGATTAGAAATTAATAAATTAAAGGAATATCCTCAGCTGATGCACACAATTGGTTTTACACCCTTTGTATTCTGTACTATTCGCGGCAATGTCGTGTTTTGTCGGCAATCTTTTTTGTCCGTCGGTGCAAACTGGAAGCCCCCCCCCCCTCCCCCAAGGAAAAAGGCTAGTGACGCCCCTGTTAACCCTTACCACTTTCTGGTAATAAGCTGAAATCGGGGTACTAGGAAAAAAAAACGGGACAAAATCAAAATGTTGCTCTCGCAACACAATACGTTATAACTTATCGAATTTGCAAAGGAACGCAATGAATGTGGTGAAGGTCGCAAGGCTTTCAGATATGTGAATAGCAATTAAGATAGTAGAGAAGTATGACAAAAAAATGAATAAATAAGAGTTCCAGCTTAGTGCTTGTAGTTTAGTACTTTTCTTTTGTTACAGCAAGCAATCGGTCATTCTCCACATTATCCGACAATTTAACTCAGGCTTATTTAATTCATCTACTGTCAGTGTCGACCTTGCTGGAAGGAATTTGCCATTTTCGTCTTCAATATATTGCGGTTGAGTGACGAGCTGTCAGCTCCTCACATACATGAAAAGAAGATCCGCATGCAACACGACAAAACTGAAACCCCGAGGCCAGAATGTACCAGCGAAAGTAGGTTTCAAGAACAAGAACTGCCAGAATTGGGCTCAGTTGCCATCGACTTGTGGTAGCTGGAAGTATCTGATTTAGTATCGCCTTGTTGGAATCTACGGTGAGCGTTTATTTTTCTTTGTCATCTTAAATGACGGTCGTCTTTTATCTGTCCGTCTGTCAGTTTTGTATTCGCGATATCTAGGCGAAATGTGATGCACTAAAGTCACGCAACAAAGATCGGCAGAAACACGTCCTCTCCTACTCAGATTACTTTTGAATAATGAGTTTGCGGGGGATCGGTCTAATTTTTTGCCGTAAGAATGGATTTGCTATTTTGTTAAGAAGGAAAGGATGTGCCATTTTGTTAGCAAATGCTTTCAATTATCGCCTATTACTGCCAGCTCCAGAAAACCATCATTACTTACTTACTATCGCTTACTATTCGTGTTCGTGAAAGCGACCCTGAATTCTGCTTGGTTTAGAACCGTAAACGTCATTACCGATCAATATCGTGGCGACGATTAAGTATAAAGCGCGACAGTCCATAAACAGAATAAGACCAAAATCTGAAAGATGGGTAGAATAAAATCAAGCTTTGACGAATAGCTCTGGCCAGTTTATGCGCTTGGAGATTGTTAGAAATCCTTGACGTCGGATGAAGCTAGAAAGAAGAAGACGGCCTAAGCTTCTGCTATAATTTCAGTCGCCCGCAAGATTGATGTTCGCAGGATTAAATCGTACTCGACTAGCCACGTCATCCGTCCATCTTCCTTTCAGATCATTGAAAATTTGGTTTCTAACTAGATTTCTAACTAGAAACCTCAATGTAAACCTACCTTCTGCGAAAGAAGATGCCCTTGTTTTGCGCCATAATACGCCCATCATAAAATTCCTCTCGGATTAGTTCTTTTTTGGCCACTAGGTGCGCTATCGTAAAGAAAACAAGGACACATCACTTCTCTGCTTACGTTATCCAGGTTTGTTTTGCTATTTTCAATTCCGCTTAGGCCTAACCATGTTTAAAACTGTTTAAATACATCTTCCCCTCTTTTTGCTTTACCCAACGCTGTTCTGTCAAGCGTCATGAAGTTTGTCATTTCTGGCTTCCGACTTCAGTGCTGAGTGCTGGCTGACGTTTCAACTGGGCTAATGCGCGACTCGATACGAAGCGAAAGCCTAATCGCTTATTCACCCGTCAGATAACTTATCCCCACATCTCACGTGTGATTGTTATTGTTCCTCTAGCGCGTCTGGCGGCAATTCGTCATCGGATTTTATGAAGGACGTATTGTCCTCTGATATACTCCTACAAAGGCGTCTAAATTCGCGCTAAATTTAATCTAGGTCAGTCCGAGAAATGTAGGATTATGGGTTTACTGTGTAAGCTGAGAAACTGCGGTGTATTGATTTCAGGAGTTCCGGCATGATTTCGAAGGACTGTAAACCCTGGTCAAGTGGAAACAATAGTATTTTTGGTCCTTGAAGGTCGTTTCTTACAAGTTCGCCAGTTAGTTTATCTTGTTTGATGTGTTCTGACAAAAAACTTCATTCCAGATGAGGCCTATGTTAGCAGTGGCCTGTATCTTGGCTGTGGCAGTAGGCCAAGCTGCAGCCCAGAGAGTTCTCGCTCTACCGGATCCAAAGAGCTGCTCCAACCGTAAGTGCCCGTTCACGGTTGTTTTCTTGATGTGTGCTCTTTGCCACCTTTCTAGTGCGCTTTATTAGAGTGTTCTACTATTAACGATATTCAGTTGGTCTCTGAAGGGCTTAGGAAGCTTAGTGTTGAAGAAAAAAAACAAATCTGGCATCCAGACAAAGAAACCTGTAACGCTATGAAGCATGCTTTGCATCGCAAAGGCTTCAACTGCACACGCCTGTTCTCAGCTAATCTAACTCATAATCCTTACTGAAACTAACTCCACTTTATGCCGTTTATCAGGCTCATGGATTTCCATCTAAAATGGTATAACTCAGTTTCAGTTTTTTTTTTCAGTTTCAGTGGTCTATATTTAAAGACAAAAAATACACAATTAACATAAATATATACATACATACATACATTCCTGCTAGGAAAGCAGAAAAGGACTGCTTGGCTAGGGCAAGGAAATAACCGATAACTAACTGAATACTCTATATAAAGAAAAAGGGAGGAGACGAAAAAATAACCAATGGTTTCAACTTTAAATGAAAAAGAGAGAAAATAAGGGAAACAAGGAACGAGAAAGAAAGACTACAAACAAAAAGAAAAACAGGGGAGGGGTCCAAAGGAGGATAACACTAAACACTTTTCCTGTAATGACCTTTCGCTGCTCGCTTGAAGGAAATAAAGTTATTCGAATTCCTGATATCTAACGGTAGGAGATTCCAAATAGGCGCAAAAAATCGAATTAAAAAAGAAGCTCTTTTTGTTGAGGGCGCTTCTTGGACGACGTCACAACAATTTCGGTTGTCGTAAGAATGCAGGTCTTGATATAGTGCGAACATATTTTGGAATGAAGACGGAAGGATGTTATTGAAATTTTTAGGAAAACGGAATTTAAGGAGGCGGATGACTCCAAGGAACCTTGAAAGTTTATTACCAACTAATTTCGCCTGTTCTTTCCACGAAATATTCTAATCAACTATGATTCCAAGATATCTACTGGTTTTTACTCTAACTATGGCATTATTAACTACTCTTAACTTCAGATCTATTTTAATTCATGCTATTCTAGAAAATAAAATATGATTTGTCTTAACTGTAATTGTCTTACTGTAACTCGCGTCGTATCTTTTCTTTTTTTCCTCTCCTCTTTATTTTTGGGCAATGAAAATTAGTTTGGAGTTACCTAAGTGGCGACTCTCGATCGATCCATAATCTCGGTCGATTACAGAACCCTGCTGTCCAAAACGTGGTAAAATAATCTGTAGGTTCAGATTAGGACTTTCCAATTGTGTTGCTGAGGATTCTGTAGTGAGCCCGAACTAACAAAAGCTGCGCGGAAAATGCCAGTGCAAACACGAGAGACGCCACTTAACCGACTGACCAGAATCATCTTATTTAAATTTTGTCACCTTGACTTCTTGGCTAGATGAGTTTGTGCTGAACAAACTAATGAGAGACTTGGCAATTGCGTCATTGTAGAAAACAAACCGGATTTAATTTTCACTTGCATTTGCGCGTTGATTCGGAAAGAAGAAAGAAAAAGATAATCGAATATTTAGATAATCGACTAGTCTATCATGCAGAGTGCGGAGGAACCATTCACGTTATATCAGTAGTAGGATTGTTTCATGTGACAAAGACAACGACATAATTTCCAACACATCAGCTAGCCAAGATAACAAGTCCGAAGATTCAACCATTTTACCAACCGTCAGTTGACCCGCTGAAAATCTGAGGGCGTGGGTGAACTGACCGGTGTGTCGTCTGGCGGGTTACAAGCTTAAGTGTAGTTTTTTGTTCCATTTACCTCAACAAACTTGAATCAGTTTTTGGACAACCAGATTCCGGAAGTAACGAACTCGCTGACAAGTCGAACTGTCGTGTGAGTTTAGTAATAGGATTCCGAAAGAACCGGGTTTCTGACTGTATTCTTTCGTAGGTGTGAAGCACGCAGCTTTTACTGACCCTCAGGGGACCAGCCACAACTACTTCTTCAGCTGGCTTCACAGACCCACTGCCAAGATCGAGGTTGATTGGCTCGATGCCAGGAATGTCTGCCGAAGACATTGTATGGACGCCGTCTCTCTCGAGACTCTTCAGGAAAACGAATGGGTCAAGCAGCAGATTGCCAGAGGTATGCTCGGGATAAGGCCAAATTAGCTATTATAGACCAGCTCATTACCCTTAATATGACCTTAGGGCCTGTAACCCGGTTTTTGGGATCTCAAAACGTAAGTGACGGGATACCTATGATTTCGTAAAAGCTGTCCGTCTGTCTGTCTGTTAGTACGATAAATCTCGAAGGGGTTGAGGTATGTTATTCAAACTTGGCAAGAGGAGTCCTTGGGTCAAAGTACAGGTCAGGTTCGAAGATGTGCTCTGTATCCCTACATTTGGGGTCGGGGGAGGGGTTTCACATTAAAGGGCGAACAAAAATATTTGGTAAAAGCAAATTAGATAGTCGATTTGGGGGTAAGGAGACATGCTGAACTGAATATGCAAATTATTTTCTAATTGGACAAGTAGTTCACCCTGGTTCCGGCCAAAACCGGACAATTTGTAAAAAGTAAAAGTTTATCTGAAGTTGGTTAGAGGTTCGATTAAGGGGTAAGGAGACATGCTGAATCCTAACATTAAAATTATGTTCTCGCCGGACAAGTAGCTCGCCCGAAATCCGGCAAAAACCGGAAATTTGTAATGCTGAATCTGTATCTGAGAATCATTTTCTCCCCGGACGTACAGTTCGCTTGGAATCCGGGTGAAACCGGAAAATTTGTTAAAAGTAGTTTTTTATTTGAAGTTGATTGAATGTTCGGTGTAGGGGTAGGAAGACATGCTGAATTCGTTTTGGAGCTGTACTTTTGCCAGACAAGTAGTTCGCTGGGAATCCGGCCGAAACCGGACATTTGGCAGAAGTAAGGCAGGAAGTTTTGATCAGTTTTGAGTTTTGAAAGTAGATACGACGTAGGGTATAGGGGTAAACACAAATGCTGAGTGCATGTCTGAACTTGGTCTTGTTAGATGATTACCATTGGCCTTAATCTGTTAAAGTCTGGATCAAATATCAAAATTTTGGGATCCCATCGAAACCTTTGGTCTTATTTGACGGTGCAAAACGGATAAGTCAGCTACATTTTATTCGAGCAAAATTTCGTCTTTGGTCTTGTTACATTATGAGAAATCTCGGTCTGGAATTCCGAGAAAGCATACAGGGGGTAATGCAGGCTGACCATTAATAGCATTCTCGATCGTTCGGGTCTTTCAGCCTTCAAACCTTTTGAAAACTAACGGGAGAACAGTGTTAGGTTCGGACATTACCATAGTTGCGTTTTGGCTGATACCATGGTATCTGTTACCACGGACTAAAGTCGTTTTTGCAGTTATCGTGGTATCTGATACCACGGTCAAAAGGCGTTTTTGCAGTTATCGTGGTATCTGGCCAGCTATCGTGGTATCAGATATTCAGATACTACGGTCCGACCGTGGTAACTGGTCGTGGTATCTGAAAAGTCATCTCACTTTCATCAAATTTTGTCAGATTGGTGAGAAAGAAGTTTAGCACTTAGTGATGTAACTGGATATCTGTTTTTCTTTTGGGATGACTTCGAAAAGTGCAATTTCGGCAATAGTCGTTTTTGCAGAGCACCGTGTATCATATACCACGATAACTGCAAAAACGACTACTTGCAGATCCAGTTACCGTGGTAACAGATACCATGGTATCAGCAAAAACGCAACTCATGATTTTCTTTGTTCTAGCTGGCGTTCGCTACATCTGGACCTCGGGGAGAAAGTGCGACTTTGACGGCTGTGACAGGCGGGATCTCCAGCCTCTGATTGTCAACGGATGGTTCTGGTCTGGGAGCGGAGCAAAGGTCCCACCCACCAACCAGCGTGCCCTTGGGGGCTGGTCCGACACTGGTCTTGAGGGCCGACCGCAGCCAGACAACCGTGAAGAGGTGAGTTACATTTCTACAGTTTGCGTCGCAAGGGTTCCCTTCCCCGTTCTCAGAATTCAGTCTTTACCTTTGTTAAGATTTATTTATTTATTTAATTCAGCCGTAGCCATATACACAGAGTAAAAACACACATTCTAGCCTAAATATCACACATAACCACATATGTATTAAAAAAAAAAAAAAAAAAATCCACAAAGGCAGTGAAAGTTGAAAAATTGGAGCGGTAAGAATTTGGATCAGGTTATTATCTGACCTCAAAAGGCGGCTTTTTAGCGATGAAACTGCTTTACGTTTTAGTTGGAAAAACGAAGGCATACGATTATTGGCGAACATCCCCGAGGCGCTACACCGGTGTGAGAGTCGGTGAAGTTTTCTGTAGCAGTTATTGTAAGTGACGCGGGTCACATTTATCGCACCAGCAGTGAAATTCGTACAAAGAGCAAAACAGTAAAACTGAAAACAAAAAGTACCAAACAGCCTATCACGGATAATCGCAGAACAAAATTGAAATTTTCTAGCAACTACATTTCCTTGCACACATAGACTTCTTGTTAAATGACGCAAATGAGTGAGATCCCGCAGATCAGGCGTAAACCAGAATCCAAGGTATTTAAACTCTGCAACAAATTTCAGGCGTTTCACCGAGAACAAATTCTCGGTGAGGTTGTGGTGTTCGGTCCCTGGATTGTCTATGAAGCTCCGACATCGGAGTTCTAGACTTCTAAATAAATAAAACAAAATCATTTTAAGCTTGCTAGTCACTGTTATCAAGTCCCTTGCATAGTTTTACGTAAATGGTCCTTGTAGCCCAGAGTTTTCAGGTTTCAAAGTCTTCTGTGTATCGATTGGTCGGTGCTGTAGTTAGGGACCTGCTTTGACGTAGAATATATGCAAGCACCCACAGAGGCGTTACTAGCCAAAATGTTTGGGGGGGGGGCGAGGCATTTACCGACTGGCTGGTGAGTTTTACCGACTTTTTCTGCAGAAAAAACGACTGCTTTCAACAACAAAAATAACATTTTTGATAAAATTCGACTGATTTTCAGAAAAATCCAATGATTTTCAGAAAAACCGATTATTTAGACGAAAAATCGACCAATTTTCAGAAAAAACGACTGTTTTCATGAAAAAAATCAACTGTTTTGACGAAAAATTGCGGCGCTTCGCGCCGACTCGGTTATTTTTTACCGACTGGCCGACAGCATTGAGGGGGGGGGGGGTGCTCCCCTCCTCCCCCCCAGTCGTGACGCCCCCGAGCACCAAGCTTGTTCGCGATAAGCAGTCTAGAAAACTATCGGAACAAATGCCATGTAGGTATATATTGTGTAAGATTACTGTGTTCATTTAGCCCGCTTGTATCTGACTATTATAGTGGTGTGCAGATTAAGTTCACATACCCCTCTGTAGCTTATTGATAGGGCAGTAGCCTTGTAAGCCGAAGGTAGTGGGTTCAAATCCCGTCTGAGGAGGACTCTGTCTTTCAGTTCAGTACTTAGAAATATGTTTTCTTCAATACGTAAATACGTATTCTTCACGGTATTGACAGTAATGTAAACAAAAATAAAAAAATTAGATTTTCGGGGTTTTTTTCTTGATCAGCTATTTACCCTCTAAGATGACTGTGAGGGATAAATACAATTTCGGATATTTCGGTTGTACTTCCGGCAAACCGTCCTCAGCGAAAAATAAAACTAAATCATAAAATCCACCACAATAACAACAGGAAAACGATGCAGAACCAACAAACAATAAAACGACATGTAACTAAAATCCAGAAGGACGGCGCGGATTGAAGCACATGCACATAAAAGTAAAGTAACGAGAGATAAAATGTGCGTGTTCAAAGTATATATGTACAATTCTGTGATTATTTACAATTCTGAATTCAATGCGTATTTACAATTTATATTTGACAATTAATTATAATAATAATCTTTAATTTCCTTAATAGCTCGTACAATTCACTCGCTAGCATTGGATTGTCGTATAGTTACCACCAGTAGTCCAGTACATATAATAACACTATATAAGACATTTTAATAATAAGTTTAAAATTCACAGTTGAATTTAATATGTACAATTTACCTTATTAGTTACTACATACAATTGAAATGGTGTACGAAATGGGGTACAAACAACGTGAGATACCTGTCCGTAGAATGTGTGTTTGGGCGCACAAGCTTTGAACAATTTACAGCTGCTACTTTGTGTCTGGTGTTCGGTCGATTTGGGTTTGGTAGTAGTGAAGTACGCCAGACAAAGTAGTTCTCAGAATGTACCCAATGTTCTTTTCCAGGAGGGAGAGCCTTGCCTCGCTATGTTGAACAACTTCTACAACGATGGTATCAAGTGGCACGATGTGTCATGCGACCATGAGAAGCCTTTCATCTGCGAAGATTCTGATGAGCTCCTCGAGTACGTCAGATCCCGCAACCCAACTTTGCCTCTCTAAATCACCTGTTATTATACAAATATTTATTACTTTTGTTTTACTGTCTGTTTTGTTGTAGAGTTTCGTTCTCATAACAGAATTTTTAGAAATCCTTGTTACGAGAGTAGACTACGTAAGCGTTTTTGGCCCAACTGACCAAAGCTTTATTATAGCATTTAGGAAGGGCGTATGAAGAGTAACAAGACCAAAGGTGTCGATGGGATCCCAAAAATCTAATATTTGATTCAGACAATCGGGTCTTGTCTTCGCCAGATCCAATCTTGGACAGGCTAACCATCAGAGAAAACCATGTTCAGATATACCTCTATAAGCATATCTATTTTGACGATACTGACCGAGACTTACTGCTTTACTTCTGCCAAGTTTCCGGTTTCGCCCGATTTCCGAGCGAACTACTAGTCCAGCAAAAAAAGAAAATTCAGAAACAAATCCAGCGTATCTCCTTATCCCTATAAAGAACATGTAATCAACTATGAATAAAAGTTTACAACCGGATTCCGGACTAATTATATGTCCGGGTAGAAAACGATTGTCATATACCGACTCAGCCTATCTTCTTACCCCTTAATCTGTCATCCCCGATGAAAAATGTATCTCAAAATAGTACTATGAAGTAGTACGAAAAAGTTGCATGCAGTACGAACGATGCTACTACATGCTTCTACTTCAAGTCTACCGTGTTACTGCAATCTACTATATGCTACTATTAGCAAGACTGGAGGCTTCTATGGCAAGACAGGATGCTACTGGATACTACTACATAAGATTGGACCAGTCTGAGGAAAATCAAATGATAGTATTCTTTGCTATTACATAGTATTACATGCAACATTTCGTACTACTACCATACTACTACGAAGGCTACAAATTTTTCATCGGGTCTAATCGAACTTTTGCTTTTAACAAATTTTCCGGTTTTGGCCGGATTCCGGGCGAACTAGTTGTCCGGTGATAAAAATCATTTTCACCATCGTGTTCAACTTGTCTTTTTACCCATAATGCGAACATTTAATCAACTTCAAATTAAACTTTTAATTTTAACCAACTTTCCGATTTTCGCCAGATTCCGGACTAACTACTTATTCGGCGAGAAAATTATTTTCACCATCGTGTTCAGCATGTTTTCTTACCCCTAAATCGACCATTTACTCAACTTCAAATAAAACTTTTACTTTTAACCAACTTCCAGGTTTTTGCCGGATTCCAGACGAACTACTTGTCCGGCGAGAAAATGGTTTTCACTATCGTGCTTAGCATGCCTTCTTACCCCATAATCGACTATCAGATTAGCTGTTTAAAAATATTTCGTTTGTCCCGTAATTTGAACCCCCTCTCCCCTCCACTTACGTTTTGGGATCCCAAAAAGCATGTTGAGTGTGTTGCTGGTTTTCGATAAGATGGAAGATCCGGCTAGAACAGTAAAAAACAGACATTTAAGAACGAATAAAATCGAAACTAACTGCAGGTTGACGAAGCCTAAAGAGAAGTCGTCATGATCTGGGATATGCAATTCGTTCTCCCCTGGCGTTTCTTAATCGTCCGAAATCCCCCAAAAAACGGAAAATGGGTATAGCTACTTGACAAGCTGCATGACATGTAATCACATTAGTTGCGTTTTTGCAGTTACCGTGGTATCTGATATACGGTTGCTCTGCAAAAGCGACAATTGCCAAAATTGCTCTTTTCGAAGTCATCCCAAAAGAAAAACAGATATTCAGTCACATCACTAAGTGGTAAACTTCTTTCTCATCAATCTGACAAAATTTGATGAAAGTGAGATGACTTTTCAGATACCACGACCAGTTACCACGGTCGGACCGTAGTATCTGAATATCTGATACCACGATAACTGGCCAGATACCACGATAACTGCAAAAACGCCCTTTGACCGTGGTATCAGATACCACGATAACTGCAAAAACGACTTTAGACCGTGGTACCAGATACCACGATATCTGCCAAAACGCAACTATTATTTAAGCAAATTAGTAGGGTATTCGGCATATTTCTGGTGGATGGTTATAACAGATACGAGTGAAAGTACTGTGTTTACGAGTGGAAGATATCTGACTCTCGTACAACTATAGGACAGGCTGTAGTGAACCTGTTTGCATCCCTTTCATACAGTACGAAAAAGAACTGGTTATTTGCTGCCGTATTTTACTATTTGGTAGCATAGTGAGTCACTCCATCCCTCGAATAGCTCTTGGGACCAAACGGATGGAGGGGTTGTGATGAAACTTGGACGACACAAGGTAATGGCCGTAGATGAACTTTGACTGTCAGAAGTTTCATAGCAGATAACACTTCGGATGTTATCTATTGTGTCTGAAACGTTATGCATGCAATGTTATGGGTAACAAGCTTTGTTAGGAAGAGCCAAAAAACATATACTGACTTTATTCCTTATCGTCATGCGGTGTCGGAAAACTCAGCAGATACTTTTTGGCGGTTTTCGGTTCTTCCTGATCGTAACGCTTATTATGCATAATATTTTGAAACACAACAGATGACATCCGAAGTGTTATCTGTTACGCATTATCTGTTGAAACCGCGCATCCTCGTGTTATCAGATATGAAACTTCTGACAGTGTACGATTCGAGGGAGGTAGTTGGAGGGGGGTACTGGGCATATCTGAAAGTTCTCAGACCAGATTTCCTAGATGTGATGTGTCCTGATCGGATCCGGCCTAGTTGTGTCATGTATGCGTCGAAACCGCTTGGAAGGGGGTAACGGTCATTTCCAAGAAATACTTTGATAGCCTAAATGTGGAAGTATGTGTCAATCCGCATCTAGCCACGTTGCGACGAGTTGGGGTCCCGGAAATTGTATGGCATGCCTCTAGCCTAAGTACGAAACGGTTAGAGCGATAGGGATGCAGCTTGGACGATACAAGGGCCGTACAATCTAGATGTGCCACTTTGAGGTCAGGGCCGGATCCGACTTCGGTGGGCGGAGTTGGAGGGAGTACAGGATGTCTCCCAGAATGAACCGATTTGAGTGAAACTTCAAGGGTAGCAGGAGTAGATGACTTACATGTGTCATTTTTTTAGTCTGAACCGTATCCAAACACGATAGGGGGGGGGGGGGGGGCGAGAGGCCGTCGCGAAAGTCTTTTTAACGTGTAGGGACCTAGAAGGCATTCCGCATCCATGTGAAATTCCGGTCCAGACACTAAACAGATAGAAGTCATGGTTTTAACATTATTTTTCAATCGCAGGTTCAAGGAGTCTTTAATCTGGCTACCCATTCTTGGTTGTAACAAATCTCTGCAGGCTTCATTATCTATAAATGAATTCGAAAGTATTCGCTTAAAGAATTTTGAGGTAGCTTTTATTTTTTTTGTCGGCTTCTGCCTGTAGTAATAGATTATTTCATGTTTTGTCTTATATGCCCCAGAGGCTTCACACAAAACCCAGCCACCAAAAAACGAGGACACTGTAGAAGAATCCAAAATGCTCATTCTTCGACTAGCATACGACATCAGTTCTTCTCTACCAGAGCAATACCCCAATGACCTCTCCGAACAAGAACAAAGGTTTCAATGGGGTCCAAAAAATTTATTGCTTGATCCAGACATTGGGTCAATTGTCTATGCCAGACTCCTAGAACATTTTTACTATTACACTTTAGAAACAGATTAAGGTCCGATAAACCCAAGTTCAGATATGGATTCAGCATGTATGTTTACCTCTATAAGTCATATCTATTTTGACGAAACTGATCCAAACTTCCTGTTTGACTTCTGACAAATTGGCGGTTTCGGCCGAATTCTGGGCGAACTACTTCTCCGGCAAAAAATAAAGTTCAGAAACGAATTCAGCGTATCTCCTTACCTCTATATCGAACATCTAATCAACTTCAAATAAAACATTTACTTATAACAAATTTTCGATTTCAGCCGGATTCCTGGCGAACTATATGTCCGGGTAAAAACTGATTGTCATATACGGATTCAGCATCGGTTCTTATCCCTAAATCGGACATCTACTCAACTTCAAATCAAACTTTTAATTTAACAAATTTTCCGGTTTTTATCCGGATTCCGGGCGAATTACTAGTTCGTTCAGCATGTCTTCTTACCCCTAAATCGAACATCTAATCAACTCCAAATCAAACTTTTCCTTTTAACAAGCTTTCCAATTTTGGCCGGAAGCTGTTTAAAAATATTTGGTTTGCCCTTAATTTGAACCCCCTCCTCTACCCCTAAATTTACACTGTCAGAAGTTTCATAACAGATAGCACGAGGATGCGCGGTTTCAACAGATAATGCGTAACAGACACTTCGGTTGTTGTCTGTTGTGTTTGAAAACGTTATGCTGGAAATGTTATTCATGACAAGCTTTGTTAGGAAGAGCCAAAAAAGCATCTACTGACTTTATTCCTTATCGTCATGATGTCGGAAAACTCGGCAGATACTTTTTTGGCGGTTTTTCCGTTCTTCCTGATGGTAACGCTTATTCTGCATAACATTTTGAAACACAACAGATAACATCCGAAGTGTTATCTGTTACGCATTATCTGTTGAAACCGCGCACCCTCGATTTATCTGTTATAACTTCTGACAGTGTAGCGCTACACTGACAGAGGTTTCATGACAGACAACAGAAGGATGCGCCGTTTCAACAGACAATGCGTAACAGACAAAACTTGGGATGTTATCTGTTGTGTTCGAAAACGTTATACATGAAATGTTGTGCGTAACAAGGTTTGCCATTAAGAGCCAAAAAATTATCTACTGCCTTTTTTGTTTGTCGTCATGATGTCTGAAAATTCAGCAGATGCTATTTGGCGATTTTTCGGCTCTTCCTGATGGCAATGCTTGTTATGCATAACATTTTCAAACAAACAGACAACATCTGAAGTGTTGTCTGTTGAAACCTCGCACCCTTCTGCTGTCTGTTGTGAAGCTTCAGACAGTGTACAGAACTACGAACTCAACCTTTTCCTTGACCCAAAGAGTCCCTATACCAAGTTTCATCAAAATGTCTCGTTACCTTCGAGAGTTATCGCGCTTACAGACGGACAGACAGACGGACAACTTTGCGATGTCATAGCTATCCCTCCACTTACGTTTTGGGATCCCATGTGTTGTTCAGAAGAAACGTTGACAAATGTTTAAAAGCTAAGAGATTTGCTGACTGTTGGAGATGAAAGCTATCTAGCGGGCATGTTTTGAACAGTTTACAGGAGACAGAAAACGCCTAGATGGCAAGCAGCAAAAGTCAGGCTTGTTTCTTTCTGACAAACAAGCAGGAAATTTAAAAGCAGTTAGGTACATGGTTAAGACAGATAAAGAATAATGCGGCATCCGAACTGTGCTTAACTTGGTATGTTTGTCCTTCATTGGGGTTCGAAATGAACCGACTACCACCTGAGGGAGGCTGAAAGCTCAGTGGCCGTTAGTGACTGTTTCACTTTCTGGATTTGCACACTCCTATTGGATTTGGATTTGCACACTCTTGCCTATATTTTAGGTGCAGGCTAGGTCCTTCTGGCTGTGCTGTGATGATTTGGCCCCGCAAGTTGCAAGCCATCAGATTCTCAAGCTAAGCTATAATTTTTTTGTTGGTTGGTTTAGAATTTTGACCCATTTTGGTGGGCTCATGGAACAGTTGCCCACTGACGAGTAGATATTTAGTGGGTATTTGGTATTTAGAGTGTTTAATCATGCTTAAACGGCATGCCTAAGGCGGGATACACTATACCAGGCTGATGCCAGGTATTGGATACTGTTACACAGTGAAATATTCTTTGAGCCCAAGCTGACTTTGAAACATTTATTCAAACAGTGTTTACAACGGGTACGTCAGCTACGATTCTTCATCAGCGATATTTCGGCCCTTTTTGGCAAGGGTCCTCGTCAGGCTGTCAATCTTCTGGTTCAACTTCGGGGAAGGAAACAAACCTGTAATAAATAACTGAAGCTTCTACCGACTATAAATATCTTATTAAAGTAAGTTATCTTTTAAGTTATGTTTTTTCATTATAGTAGTACAGTAGAGGTATGCTTATTTGAACACTTTTTTAACGGTTCCACTACCTTGGTTTTCCTACTTGCCTATAAAAACGTAAAATGGAAAAGAAAAATAACAAACTTGATATCAGCTAACAGCCAACTATTTCAGGGTTATTCTGGCACAAACTTGAAGCAGAAATTCAATTATATTTCTTTGATTTTGAATTTATTAAAAAGGTCCTTCCTCTTTTGAAGGCATCTGACGGTTCGGACCGCCATCTTCTCCATTGAAGGTGCGTTCCTCGCGGCAAACTTTTCAAAATATAAAAAGCATACCAGGTGTCAGCCAGTGTCAGCTGAGTCACTTTCATAAATGAAATGGCGAAATATTCAAAAAGCGACAAAAGCGTGAGTGATTATTACTAGTGTTCTTAGGAAAAAATGCCTGGTTTGGGTTTTAGTTGTTTCTTCGGCAATCGTTCACTGTTAGCAGACGTTCACATAAGCATACCTCTACTGTATTTGAAGATAACTTACTTTAATAAGATATTTATAGTCGGTAGAAGCTTCAGTTATTTATTACAGGTTTGTTTCCTTCCCCGAAGTTGAACCAGAAGATTGACAGCCTGACGAGGACCCTTGCCAAAAAGGGCCGAAATATCGCTGATGAAGAATCGTAGCTGACGTACCCGTTGTAAACACTGTTTGAATAAACAGTGAAATATTGATGATTTGAGTGAAGCTAAAAACTCAACCAATCAAAACTCCTTTATACTGAGGTAGGTCAGGGTTAGATTACCAACAGATATCCCGCATTTGGCCTAGGGTATCCAGCGTTAGGCATAGGCTGTGCCAAATGCTAGATATACAGCATTTGGCATAGGGTATCCAAAAATTAGGGATTTTTTTCATTTCAGCTTTCGCTAAAAAGTGAAGCTTCCATTTACTGTACCCAGACAAGTTCAAGTAAGCGCTGCAGGCCAAATTCTTTCATTCTGCCTTTTTTCAGGAAACATATTTCTATACCTATCATACAAGTTCTAGCTTTTAACGTGTTTCAAACTCCCAAGAATGTCAGTCCTAAAATGCCAACAAAGTGAAACACCGGGATTGACTAAAAAAAGGCATGGCATGGCGCAGGAGGCAGAAGTAAAGAACCAATCAGCTTTGTCTTCTACTTTTCCTCAAGGTGGTTTCACACCGATATAGCTAATTGTAGAGGTAGGGAAACGTGGTGTGGAGCGGAGCTACTGACCTCCTCTCTTTCACAGCGGAAAAGGTACGGGGAAATACTCGACACCGCATAGTCATAGTACAGAGATAGGGAGATGGTGGTTCTATCTGATTATTTTTTTCTTGGTAAACTATAGATTGTTTCTGTTCCTAGCTTGTTTCTTGCTGAATCTCTAGGCTGCGTACACAGGTTGCAATGCTGTTTTGAATTTGCCATGCAACCAAGTAATTGATGTGACTGATTGTTCACGTATGTTCTTGTTGTCTGACAATAGTCCCTTTTGGCATGTCCACGATTTGGATAGGCTATAAATAAAATACTATTCTGTTCTAACGTAATGACACAAAGTATGAATCGAGGTATACAGTCATTTAGCCTCTCACTCACAATAAAGACATGGCTTGTGGGAATTTGTCAAGCATAGTGTCTCCCTGTGACGTTATTTGTTTGGTAGGCTGTAGTTTCTTGATTGTGATCTTGTCTTCATCTTTTTTCTCTCATAATCCAGTTTTAGAAAATAACAAGAGCTGTAAGCTCATATGGCACTTGCAACTGTATGTAGTAGGTAAGGGCTCTGTCAGATTGATCGGGTCCCTGACATGCCTGCCAAGTTTCGTCTTGAAAAACGCCATCACAGAAATTACGGAAGGCCCCCCTCCACCCCACCCCCCAAGTGCCTGGCTCCAGTCCAGTATTGCAGATGATTTATCTAGAATAAATGCTTGTTCTTCCCAGTTTCTATCACCCCTCCCAACTCCCCCATAGCTGTTGAATCTGCTATCATAAGTTGAGATGAATCATTTGATAAAAAGTACTTTTCGACTTTGCAGTTAACATGCGCACCTTTAAGGGAGCTGGAACTTAATTTGTAAGCTAAACCCTTGAGGCAAAAAACGATAATAGGCTCATGGGGATCATGAAAAGGTATATTTCGCTTAAAAGTATTTTTCTTACTTTGCAATCAAGATTGGGACTTTAAAACAGTGGTTCCCAACCGGTGGTACGCGTACCCAAAGGGGTACGCGAGACCCTTGCAAGGGGTACGCGAAGGTACCTAAATCTGTTTAATCTGTATTTTCAAAATATTAACTCATTCATTTTTTATTGCCGAAAGCCTGATATTACAGTAGAGGCATCATTAGCCAAAAAGTTTGTAATTTTCCCTACTGTTTTTCGATAAATATAATTGCGCGCCAACCAGTTTCTTTTTACCGACTGGCCGACCACTTAGGGGGAGGGGTGTCCCCAGCCCATGCGTGACGCCTCTGAATGCAAGCCCTAGTGAAATTCATGAAATAATATTGATTCCAGAACAGCTAGCCTACTGCTGTAAAACCTATTCCTGTGTCAAACAATATTGTTAAAAAAGAAGCGAAGGCATTGCAAGTAATATTGTCATTCAGGTCTAGAATAAAATTAACGAAAATGTCTGCGATGCAGCTTGATGAAGGCTCGGATTTGCGGGATGTGTCACATGAAGCTCAGATGATAGTATTTGTCCGTTATCGAGATTCTGACATAAAAGAAAATATTCTGTTTAGCGAAAACCTGAAAAAAACTATTGGTGTGCCTGTTATGTATCAGTTTGCACTGTAGAACATATGACTGGATTTAAAATCCATTTAGTGAAACGTGTCAAGCTCCCGTAAAAATGTGATGACTGTAAAAAATATTGCCGTTAACGACATCGAGCCGAGATTTGACAAAATTTACAACGCAGCCTCAAATGTCTCATTGATTTTGTATATATTTCTACACGTGTATACCTTTTCATTTGTGACATAAATATCGCCTTTTTCACGTTCTGAAAATGGGGGTGCGCAACCTTTTCGAACCTTGTTTAGGAGTACGCGGTACGGAAAAGGTTGGGAATCACTGCTTTAAAGAATAGTCGGATTTGGAAAGTGGCGATTTCTGAGCCAGTCTTTTCAAATGTCTAATATTCCAGCCAAGTTGCATCGTCCTAGCACATCTAAGTACCTTAAATCATGATAACCGGAATTCCGCCCCCCCCTCAAACTCCCCCCACAGTCGCCGGAGTCAATCCAGTTCTGAAAAAGATTTATCCAGAGCATGTGTTTGTATTCCCACAAGTTCCATCCCAATCTCTCCAGTATCAGCCAGTCACGTATTTTCCGCTCTCCCCCCTCCTCCAACTCCAGGACATGAAAAAGATAACCAGAGACATGTCCTTTGTTCAATTATTAAATTTCACCCAAATCCGATCACCCGTTCCAAAGTTACACATAACTCAATATTCCGAATTTCCCTTCTCTCCACTCCCCCACGACTATTGGATCGAGTAAATTTTTATTTACAAGTCACTTTGATCGGATCCCTGATATGCCTCCCAAGTTTCGTCGCGAAAATCACCAAAACTGACATCACTGGAATTTATAGAACTCCAAAGGGTCCGGATCCAGTCCAGTTGTGTAAACGATTTATCTAGGACAGATGCTTGTTCTTCCCAGCAAGTTTCAATCCGATCCCTCCGTACTAACCGTTTCTCGAGATTTCTGGTCCCCCCCCCAAACTCCCCCATAGCTACCAAATCCGGTCCGGACTTCAAATGGGACATCAGAGATATGTCCTTTATTCAGTTATCAAGTTTCATTCCAATCCGATCATCGGTTCAAAAGTTACGCACTACTCAATTTTCCAGATTCCCCCGCCCTCCATTCCCAACCCCCAGATGGTCGGATCAGGAAACTGATCATTTCTAAGTTAGTTTGGTCGGGTCCGTGATACGCCTGCCAAGTTTCATCGTCCTAGCACATCTGGAAGTACCCTAACTCGGAAAAGTGTGACAAACTGCCCTAAATTTCCCAGATTCCTCCGCCCTCCACTCCCCCGCAGATTGTCGGGTCGGGAAACTGATTATTTCCAGGTTAGTTTGGTCGGGTCCCTGATACGCCTTCCAACTTTCATCGTCCTAGTACATCTGGAAGTACCATAACTCGAAAAAGTGTGACACAAAAACCGGATAGACCGACAGACGGAATTGCGATCGGCATATGGCACTTGAGCCAGAGGCTGCAAGTGCCATAAAAACAAAAAAGACATTGAATTTGTTCGTAGGGATAGACTCTTTGCAAAAAGCGTGTTCCACCCTCGTACCAGTAGTAACTATTAGTTACTAAATCCGTTCCAACCTCACGAAAAGTTACTACGCTGACCGTTGCAGCCTTCTCGAAATAGTAACTAATAGTAACTATTTGCTTACCACGCTCGAGCGTGGTAAGCGTAGTAACCACGAATCTCTGTCACGTGATTGGTCGGATTCACCCGTGGCATGATATTCCGCTGGAAAACAGAAAAATTGTTCCAGCCTCGACGACAAAAAGGCAGAATTTGTGACGTCATACGTGGTAACTACGGTCAGTAGGATGGAACACGCTCAAAGAAACACAACGGCTTAGAAATACGCCATTTCTAATTACCCACAGATCCAGGTGTCGCAGAGACAAGACCATGCGAAAGGGGCTAGAGACTCAGCAGTTGTCGATTCAAATGCGTCTGCTGTCTTGTTACTTGTATGTAATTTCGGTGGACGGGAAAGTTCGCAGGGATTTTCACCACGGAATATAGAGCAGAGTTGCCTTCAAGTTGAAACAGGGTATCTCGAGTCCTCATGAGCTTTTCTATTGTTCTGCCGTCCTTAAACACGGGAGCTTGTCTGTCGGCAAGTTTTCATTGGGCGAAGGCGATTTTTCGCAATTCCCAGTCGAACAACAAAGTACATGTCAATTTAGTGATCGGCAAGCCCCTACGGAACATGCACGTTTTAGGCAATCCTACCAAAGGGAAGAGGCGGCTTTAAAAGATTAGGCAAATATCAATGCAATAATTCGGAGGCAGGTGTAACAGGCTTTTTGGTATATAATAATAATAATTTATTTCTTACCCACAAATTCCAGAAGAAAAACAAGTGGAGTACAATAAAGAAAAGAAATGAAGAAAATACTAAAATAACTATACATACAAAAACACTAGCACATAAACAGGGGGGTAAGGGGGTGGTGTGGTGAAAACCGAGAGTATGTTATCCACAATGTCGGAGGTAATTATAGACACAGTTCCTCGAACGAATAGATACCCGGAAGCTTACCACCGGTCAGTAAATGCGGCGGTTAGACGTGTCCACCCAAACATCTTCAAGTTGCTAAAAATCCTCACAAACCGCGAGTTTCAGCGATTTTATCCTTGTAAAGCAGCTCGTGGCTTTCCCAGTGAGACGAAGGGTGTGGTCGAAAACGACCGGAAGCTACAGGAGTTGAAGGAATCTCTCTGGTTCGTCCTCGATGACCCTGAACGACTTCTTCAGTTTTCGGGACTATACTTATTTTTTACTCCGTCGTCAAAAAACGGACGTCCCCCCCCCAAAGGTAAAAGGCTAGTGACGCCCTTGGGTGCCCGAAGGTACCATCCTATTTAATAGTGGTGTTCCAAACTCACAAAGTTTAATAAAGGTGCATTAAATAAAAGTGTGTAAAAAACATACTCTTTTTTCATCAAGAGAAGAGAGACAGTGATTACAAAAACTTGAAAAGTAACTATACTGTAAAAAGTATCTCCGAGTAAGGATTAAAGTTAAATGCAGTATTTGCTACTGGGATTATTCTTATCTCCACGGAGGTAAGATTAATACGAAATAGAGATAAGATGAATCCCAGTGAATTCTGGTGATGGTGGTTTTGGGGATTTTCACGACGAAACTTGACAGGCACATCAAGGACCCGATCAAACTGACTTGGAAATAAAAAATTCTCGAATTCGATATCGTGGTGGGAGTGGAGGGATGGGGAATCCGCAATATTGAGTCATGTGTAACTTTCGAACGGGTGATCGGATTCCAGTGAAATTTTAAAAATTTTTCGTTCTTTTTCATGGCTGGACCGGATCCGACAATAGTTTGGGGAGGGGGGGAGGATAGGTTCCCCGCTTAGAATTGAAAGATCGAGATGGAACTTCGTGGAAATAAGCAATATATGCTCTGGATAAATCATTTACATAATCGCATCGGATCCGGGCACTTTGGGGGAACACTGTCAAACAGAACTCAGAAACAAGCGAAAATCACGGAAGTTAAATGCCAATAGGCCATCTAAGTCCAAGAACCTAAAGCCCAATGCTCGACAGATTTCTTCTCGTAGAGGCTGAGCTCTGCTCCGTTATTCACTGGTATCGTCCGCAGAAGCCCACATTGTGAATGGAACTGCCAAGCGCCTAACAGGTCTAAACAAATGGTGGTCTTATCTTATCTTTGGTGCATGCCTGGATATGTACTATGATGGAATTTTGTCATAGTTCCTGTCTTTGCGTCTAGTGGGCTTGGATGCTATTGTGACTAGTGAAAAGTCGGCTACGCTCAAGAGGCATTACCGTACAATGAAAAAATCATATGAGTATGTAGAAGGATGTTAGAATACACTTTAATTCAGTAGTGGCATAGTGTGCCAAGGCATCTGGCTTACGACGAAACGTCCCCATGGCGAAACGTCCCCAAGTATAGATTTTAAAGTTCGCCTTGGTCTTCAGGTGTATAATCGAGGTTAAACAACTTCATGAGTGTGCATTGCAGATGTGGGACCATTCCTTATAGGCAGGAAAGGTCAGATATTAGACCAGTTTCTTTAATAAATGCATCGTTTTCGATTAAAATATGTAGTGTAACATGCCTTGCACTGGGCTCGTAACTTATCAGTTCTAGGTCGTTTGAAGCAACATGCACAATCGGCATGATTGACCTATAAGCTCCTAAGAGGCAAGGGGAAGCCTACTCTGGCTCAAAGAGAATAAAAAGAAGAGAATGAAAAATTAAGCATAGTGTCGTTATGGTGTATAAAAATGGCATGGGAAGCCAGGAAATGAAACCGGATGGAACGATTAGTTCGATAGAGAGACAGAGTAATCTAGGTAAGACGGGTTTGATCCTCTAATAAAATCGGATTCAGAAAGATCACTAAATTAGATATTCAGTTAAATATCGAAAAAAGCGAGATCAGTGAGTTATATCACAGCGTAAGCTAACACCCAAAAAAACAATTGAATATGGCGCAAAATGACAAACTTACAAACTACTAATCTTTGCACTTTCTCCAAAAATGGCTATAGCTGGGTGTATCATTGTCATTTTTTTCTTCGCTGTCTGTTAAACGCTGAAGTTGTCAACCATGTCAATCCATTCCACGAACTTTTTTTTCTAAACTGATGACGCAATCAGTGATCACAGGGCTATCCCTCAGCGATGAAAAAAAAATCTGTGGCTGGGGACGTTTCGCCCAGGGGACGTTTCGACAGGGGACGTTTTGATTGGGGACGTTTTGCCGACAACCCAGGCATCTTGATTTTGCACAGAGGTGTCATTTCTTTTACGCCTTTCGCGGATTTATTTAGTCTACCAGGTTAACCCAAATAGCTTGAGCGCGACTATTTGCGCCAGCGTTTTTCTGTGCATGTATTTGCCCCTTTTCGGCTTTGTTTCGCACCAGGTAATTGTTCAAAGAAGAAATAGAAGTAAATGGATGACGTTTGATATTAACCAGTTTGGTGAGAATTGGATGTATATTGATGTTCCACAAATGATCCTTGTCATTTAGTCGTTATTTACACAAGTTTGCTAAGAGTACTAGGGGGTGCATTACCAAAGTTTCCCACAAAAAAGCTCAATTGGCCTGCCCTAGCTGGGGGAAGGGGGTTGGAAGCATCAATAGGTTCAATGAGCAAGTAAAATATTCAAATAAGACCAAACAAATAAGAAAGAAAGAGTCATTAAGAAACAACAAAAAACATGTGAACCTACCACACCGCAGGAGCGTAGTCTTAGCTATGAAAGCAGTTGTCGCGCTCTTGCTGGAGACATCGCTCGTAAAACACTCATGGAAATTCTTCTTCAGGGACAACTTTATTGTTCACTACTTTGGCGAACTTTTAGTTTTCGTTTGTATCATTATTCCCTTTCTTGATCGGTTTTCCGGGCTTTTTCTGGCTGGCCCTACATTCAGAAAACTTGAGCACTGTCTTCCCGTGCAATTACAGGTTATGCCTTAATTGAAATATCGGTTTTATTTTTGGTTTCTTGATAAATATTAAAGTTGCATTGATTTTCGGTCCCGTTATCAGTCGGATCATCCGGCCGGGGTCCGACTCCTTTGAATAAGTCTTTATGATATTCCTCTTAGCCTCTTAGCTCTAAAAAAAAAACACTGGTGGACCGGCAGGGTTGGGTTTTTGATCGAAGTTTTGTTGGCCGTTGTTCGGCCGGTTGCTTAATTTCCGTTTTCAAACGCCGTCGAAGTTCACCGTTTGCTTAATTAGTGTTTTTTTCGACTCCACCGATCCTTGCGCGGTCGCCGTTTCATCCACCTTGCACTTGGAGCTCACCAAGTTCGGCGTTCGAAGTTTGGACGAAAAGTAGAAAATAAAAAAGAATGGCGGAATGTAAAAGTACATATGTTGGAATTTATCCATTAGACACAAAAGATTAGTCTAAAATCAGTCTAACAAATAAGATGGGATTAGTGTCAAAACGCTAAACCTTCTTTTTTGCTAAAACTCAACGTTGGCCAGCTACGGCGGCCGGCGACCAAAAATGGTATTTAATAACAGATTTTCGAATTTGAAGGTAGCCTTAAACGTAGATAAAAAAAAAACGCAGTATCGGTATTATCAATCTAGTGTTTCCTTTTAAACTTTTGTTCCTCCAGCTATTTCACTAACCTGTATATCTGCTATAACTGTTGTATCGTTACGGTACTATATTTGCTATACCGGATATTCGAAATTCCACACGGCAGAGAAATAGATAAGAAATGAATAGGCAGGTATACCTGTCGAATCCGAAGTGTATCTGCAATTTGCCTTATTCGAGTTCAGCCCTAAAATTGGAATAGTTTCTGAAAATCTCCCATTGTCCCATAATCAACACTTGTGACAGAGATAATAAGACCTGGATCCGTAAGGTAGTGAGCAGAACATAGAGAATTTCACTTTCCACTCCAGAGGCAGTGCAAAACCTCCATTACCTGGGAAGCGGATTGCAGATTTTCTTCTATTCAACTTGTGGATCTATTTTACTATCTTCATTATAAGTGTTGATAATGAGGTATTGTGAGACTTCTAGAAACTAGTCCGCTTGGAAGCGCTGCACTGGAGTATGGCGAGTTTCTTGAGAAAGAATGCTGATATTTTTATTGAAAATTTAGTGTCTTTTTCTGTGTGTTTATGTGTTTCGCTTATTTTCTTCATTTACTCCGCTTTTTCAAAATGGCGGGTCATAAATAAATTACTTACTTACTTACTTATATTTGCTGAAACAACCTGTAGTATGAAGTCAGATGCCCGCCCGCAGATCTGCTGATTCGGTATTGGCGGCTAAAACCCATACCCTCTGCTGGGGTACACCCGGATTTTCGCTTATTTTTCCCTCGTTTCAAACTTTGACTGGAGGACGACTATAGACTTCAGATTTTAGTGCACGAGATGACATGACAGGGTTTCTTTTCCAGATCGTCCAGCGACGAGTCTCTGATCATGGTTTTGGACAGGGGAACATCAGTGGTGGAGCCTTCCCCCCTCCCTCTGCTAAGGGCCACAAGGGAAAGGAGGTCCACAGATGCAACACCGATTGATCTCAATGACGAAACGAAAAGTGCGATCGATACTGATTCCGAAACTCAAGATGAATACCCGATGGGCCTCGGAGAAGAGGGGTGAGCTACTTGTTTTTAAATTGTAGACCGGGCCAGTTGCGTGGTGTACCAGCGACAAACCAATGTCGTGTATTGGTTTCCAAAGTTTGGGCATGGTTGCACCTTCCCGAAGGACGCAGAATGTTTCGTAAATACGAAACCCGATTGCTCACTAGAAATTTTTTTTAAACAATTCAATTAAAATTTAAACAAGGTTAATCTGTAATTACGAAGCCCACTAGCAAAACCTATACTGCAAGTTTTTAACCTTGATTTTTAATTCGGTCAAGCCATAAATCCTAGTCTTGAAGAAATTTAATCAGGTCCCTACACTGTCGGAAGTTTCATTACATTTAACACAAGGATGCGCGATATCAACAGATAATACTTAGTGTGTTATTTGTAAGTTTTATAGAAAAGTCTGTCTAATTGTTGTGTTTCCGCGAAAAGTAACATTGAACATAGTTTGCAATACGACTTTCAGTTAGATTAGATTAGACTAATTTTTATTTTACACATGTACACAAAACATTTTACAGCACCTGCTAAGAAAGTCCCAAAGGGCTTGTTGGCCACAGGTGGCAGTCTTCTCTATTCTACATATTGTGGTAACACTGTTTTTACATTATTCTACATGCCATTCATACACGGTTCGTACATGTACAACAAACATTCTTCGTACAACAAACACTCACGCATCATTACTATTCTTTTGCAAGGAAAAATCTCTTCGCCATAGCCTTGAAGGAGGCCAGATCACTCGAATTTCTAATTTCAGCTGGAGTTATATCCATACAGATTGTGCGAAATTTCTGAGCACGAAATTTCTGAATCACGATAACACTTAAAAGGTTATACAAAATTTATCCTGTGAGACTGCACATCCTTGCGTTAAACGCTATCAAACTTCTGACAGTATAAACCCCTTCATTTGGAAGCCTCTTGTGTTTCCAACCAGAACTACCTTAGATTATTGAAACCCTGGATAATTCAATAGTCGGGTAGTCTAGCTGTGGATAGTTTAACATAAAAAAAGAGTAAAGAAATTTTTGTTCAGGGGGTGAGGAGTCACGATTCAGAGAATGAAGGTATAAGTTATTATTTATTTTTTTATTACATTTATTTATTTATTTTTTCTTTCTTCTTTTTTCTTTTGTGTGTTATATGGAAAAAAAATTGATTGATTAGTGTTGAAATGAAATTGAGTTATTGTTTAAGGTAAGTTGAAGTAGTTTATGGTAACAGCCCAGTGCCAGTGCATTTATGTCTTCTCATGGGCGGTTACCTATCATGATGGATTATTATATAATTTAGCAATAAAATAATATAATTTAAATCTAATAATCTAATCTAATCTAATAATCTTTATTATTTATGTTTGCAGCTTTGGTTATATCGACAAGGAAGCATTATACCGCACTTTGGGACCCACTATGGCAGCCCGCTATAAACACTATGAACCAATTGGAAAGTACAAAAGTGGAAGAGGCTTTGAGAGGTACTCCCCCTCTCTGAAGCATTTCAAACCAGTACGGAGAAGCAAAAAACAGTAAGTTATTTATACTTCCAGATCCCGATGAAAAATTTTCAAGAATTACTTGTATGAAGTTGTAAGTTTTAATAGCTTACTGTAGTATCCGTTACCACTCCATGTTACTAGTAGCAAGAGTTGATGCTACTATAGCAAGACAGGATGCTACTAGAAAATATGATAGTCCTTGAGCCCAAGCTGGCTTTGAAAGATATATTCAAATAATGAATACAACGGATACGTCAGCTACGATGCTTCATCAGCAACTATGCTGCTTAAGATCAACATGCCTAGCTTAAGATTGGTCCAGTCTGAGGCACATTAAATAATAGTTCCGTATCAATACATGCAACTATCCAACTATCAACTATACAACTATCATACAACTACAAGGACACACATTTTTCATCGGGATAGGCTAGGTAAATAAAACTTGTCAGGCTTATCAAGGGTCTGGCCAAGTTGACCGCGGGGGGGGGGGGGGATAGCACGCATAACTCCTATCGCCTGAGTGAGCCGATCCGGATGAAACTTGATAGCCTACGAATTAAGCCTAGTGAATAGCAATTGCAAATTCCCTGAAGCCCGGACTGGCCCGGCGATATCCAAGCTTGGAGGTTTTGTGATATTGAACCTGACCATCGTACAGGTCCAAACTTCGGGTGTCGTAGTCGTAGGCATGGTCGCAGCAGGTTAAGGCAATTTTAGATAGTACGGGATTATCTTATATTTGGAATGAGGGAAAAGGGTGGGATAACATAGGAAGTATTGCGAAAAAAGTGGAGAGTAGGATAAGAGAACAGGAGGTGCAAGATTGGCAGTGTATGCTGGCTGCTTCGGATTCCCTGAGGTTTTATGCTGCAGCCAAGGAGATATGGGGGGAAGAAATTTATTTTAAGGCGGAAATTCCTTTAGATCAAATTCAACTTATAATTAGCCTGAGAGCAGATTGTTTACCATATTTGGGAAAGGTTAGAGTGCTCCGTGGTCCTTACTTCTGTCCGATGTGTGGTAAAATGAACGAATGTATTTTCCATTTAATGTGTGAGTGTCAGGAGTTAAAAGGCCTGAGGAAAGAAATATTTGGGGAAATGATCTGGGGGGAGGAAAGGTTTAAACAAATTTTCAAAAAGTAGAAGCTTTAGAGATATTAGAAATTTGGGAACATTCCTAAAGGTAGCCATGATTCACAGGGAAAGTTTTTTGTAAATAGTGGTTGAGGTTATGGTTTTGTTTTTGTGTTGTTTTGTTGTTTCCATGGCTCTTTGTGCTTTTCCGGAAATAAATCTTATCCTACATGGGTTAGTTTTGGCCATGGCCACCATTTTAAAATAGTTTAATTTCAAAATGACTTGTAATCTATATATTAATTTATGCCACTCGTTCGCTTCTCAAAACATTTCTTCGTGATAAATCTCGTAAAGCATACGGAATCCTTGTTTCTATGGAATTGAAATTTAATATATTTATTCTTGCTAAAATGTATAATTCCTTTGTAGTTCCGCACGTTATTGCTTTTGCACCTTTTTGGAAGCTGTTTTCCTGCTCAGATATGAATGACATTCGTAAATCTTTTTACAAATATGTAAAGTATCTGCTGAGGGCTCCACCTTGGAGAAGTAATAGCAGATTGTCTTCAAAGTGTGGAGTAGCACGGCCTATATCTGTTATTCGGGAAAGGCTAGAACGCTTTAAGCGCAGCCTTAATGTAGCTCAGTAGGTGCTTTACTCAGTGTAAATTCTTTCAGTGTGTGTGGTTTTCTTCTCAAGTTTCTTGTGTTCTTTCCATTATTTCTGTTGACACTAATGTTCTTTTCTTCATTTCTTTCTTGTTCTTTTTCTTCTTCTTCATTTAATTACTCCGTCTTTTTGTACGTCTGTGCATTATGATGGGCAATAAATCTGTTATTAAACATATTTGTTAAATTTCACAGTCCTATCATGTAGTGAAACAGGTATTCAGGAATAAATATGATAATTGATTGATCCCGATGAAAAGTTTATCTCAAAATAGTAGTACGAAGTTGTACGAAAAAGTAGCATGCAGTACTAACTGATGCTACTACATGCTTCTACTTCAAGGCTACCGTGTTACTGCATACTACTGCATGCTACTATTAGCAAGGCTGGATGCTACTATGGCAAGACAGAATGCTACTGGATACTACTACATAAGATTGGACCAGTCTGAGGCACATTAAATGATAGTATTCTTTGCTATTACATAGTAATACTTGCAACTTTTTCGTACAACTACCATACAACTACGCAGGCTACAAATTTTTCATCGGGATTAGCTGAGATGAATGTTGGAATGCTGCGATGGCTTGGTTGCCGGCTGCGGGTAATTGATATCGACCCGACTTAATACTGAAATGTCGGCTACTGAGATCCGAAAACAGTCTCATCCAAGTTTTACTTCTGCCCATTTTTCAGCTGAGCCAGCCACTTTGGCGGGATTGGCGTGATGAACTAAGTGTTTGCTAGTGTTCCAGTTGTCAATCAATCAATCAATCAATTAGTTTTATTTCAGCACAAGTGCCATACATAACAAAAAAGGAAAACAAAGAAAAAACACTAGAATGTTTCAGTTGTGTGCTACATGTTATGTTTGGTTGTTACAGTAGTTTGTATTTTCTGCAAGTGTATAATTATGGCCCTTGGCTGAAATAAAGGCGTGATAATAATAAAATATTATCGCAAAAGGACTATAGAAATCGTTGCATTTTCAGTAATTTGCAATCGAGTTTTGCTGTTGGTGGTAAAGTTGGAGTCGGTAGTAATCTAAAAGTTTTTCGTTGATGTTTACGTGAAGAAAACGAGAGAGCCCTTTGATTACCGACAAACGTGGCTTTATGAACTGTGCCACATCGTATTTGCATAGGACACTCGGAACTGTTTTGCTAGAAAGAAGGGGCGGGGCGCCGGTGGTGGTTTGAAATAGATTTCTCCTAGGCGGAACAGTGTTAAAAAAGCCGCCGCGCGCGAAATTTCGAACATCGACCTGTTTGCTGGAAACTTCACTGCTATCCTCCTTTTGCGGGCTTAGGCACAAACCTGTATCAAGTCTGCATATTCCGTTTATCACTGTCATTCAGTTTAGATAATAAGACGTCGTGACTCGTGATTGTGGAGCGGAGAAAGAATTTGTCTTTTTCCTAAAAAACATCAAGCGACTTCTCAGAACCGTAGGCTAGAAGAGCGCGGTAGTGGATATACCTCTAATGACTTTATTCTTCTAGGTCGGCGGAGGTCATGGCGATAGACAAAGCAGGATGCTTCTCTTTTCTGACGTTCTCGTGGATGTGGCCATTCATGAGAATAGCTCATGAGAGAGGGCTGGAGCCTGAAGATCTCCCAGTGTGTCCCCCCCTTGATAATTGCGAATATAACTCGCAAAGGTAACATTCATCGATAAACTTCCGACTGTAATAATGTTTGAGTGTTACTTCGATTTTTATTTTATAAACTCACTTAACTACATGCGACTAGTGGCCTGTTATAAACAAAATAACTGAAAAACACAAAGCTCACGAAACACAAATAGTATCCAAAAAATAACACGAATCTTAATATCACATATTTCATTACAGGATCACAGAGTTTTTGCGTCACATTTTCAGTCTAGGAACAACTTTGTCGAACTTTAAATGTCCGTCCGCCCGTCCTTCAACGATTTTGACTAAGCTTCAAGCTAGACGGCAATAAATGTGGACTCTTCTGCCGATGACGAGCTGTGGGGAAGAATTTCAGCCTGGAATTTGGGAAGTACATGATTATTTTGGTTTTTCACTCATTTCCAACAATACATGCGCGTTGGAAACGCCATCTGCTTTGTGCAACATGACCTAGGCCCAGCATGCCACTAAATCCGGGCCGTCTGCGAGCCCTATGCGTCATCAAGAACCGATAATGATAAGAAATTGTGTCCTTCAATAGCGAGCGTGTCTTTCCCGAAAGCATGTTTATAATCTTTTTTTTTTTTAGTTTGGACAGACGATGGCAGTCGTGAACTAGATTCCTGCCAAGATTTTCTGTGTTTTGCTGGGAAATTTTTTCTTTTCAACTCTACGGCCAGAAAGTCATAAAAATGGAGAAAGTACCTAGGAATCCAGTAACTGAGCCATTAGGTTGTAGATTGAGAGATTGAACATAGCAGACGTTCATGCCAATGATTCCAGGACGCCTGCTGGCCTTTGCCATTGATGCCATAATATCGTCGGCCCGGGCCTTTTGACATCCGTTCGAAACACTTTTTAATCTGAATTCTCAGTTTCCGTTCTCGCGTCTGAATTCTCTATTCTCGCACAATGTACTGTTTTTGCTCCTCTGGCTTCTCCATCCTCGCTTTTGACAAAAACACTATTTGGGAGCTCGTCGCAACCTGGTATCTGTGTTTTTTCATATTGAACACCCGCACTCTGTTACCAATCAGGGAGAAGAACGGAGAGAGGAGAATCGAGAATTCACCGTCGGAGCAACTTCTCGATTCTGCAGAATCGCGAGGCTTTCCCCGTTCTGGATTCTGACAAAAACGAAAGAAAATGAGAATTCGCTTCATCTGAGTAGTCCAAAAACGCGAAATAGGAGAATTGCCAGGAGAATCGCAAGGAGAATTCGTATCAAAAACGCAACTACTAGAAATAGTGCTACGATGTCCAAACAGTAATCGGTGAAAATTGGAACATGCCACGAACGATTTGGGTGGTGATTGTAAACAAGCCTAAAATCAGCATGTTTCCTTTCAGTTTTTTTTCTTTTATTTCAGGTTTACTCTTATGTGGGAGGAAGAAGTACGGTTGAAGGGTGAAGAAAAAGCGTCTCTTGGACTGGTGATGTGGAAGTTTTGCAGAACCCGAGTGTTATTTACGATGTCTATTTTCCTAGTCTCACTAAGTCTTGGATTCCTAGGCCCGGTAGGTACTTCATCGAATCTTTGCCTTTATGAGCTAATCTTCGTTACCAGAGAATATCATAAATGGGAGCCAGTGCTTGCTCCTCAAACGCGGGACACTAAGAACAAATAATCAGATAGAACCTCCGTCTCCCTATCTCTGTACTATGACTATGCGGAGTCGAGTAGTTCCCCGTACCCTTTCCGCTGTGAATGAGCGGAGGTTAGCGTACCTCAAGGTACGCTTTTGGGTCCGCTGCTGTTTCTAGTTATGGTCAATGAGCTTGCGACACTGATGGATGATCGTTGGAAATACGTAGATGACCTCTCCTTGTTAGAAGTCTGCCGTAGAAATGTAAAAAGCAAAGCACAACAAATCATAGATGATATTTCTGATGAAGTATCTGCAGACCAGATGGTTGTAAACACGGAAAAATCAGTGGTCCTAACGATCTCTTTTCAGAAAAGTGTACCCAAATTTTGTCCCCCAATCCCCAGTGCGCAACATGTTAAAGAAATAAAACTGCTGGGTGTACACATCACGAATGATATGAAGTGGGAAAAGCACGTAGATTCCATTTTAAAGAAGACCAATATGGGCCTTCGGGGACTCAAACTTCTTTCCCGTCATGGTGTCCCTTCCGAACATCTATTGCGTATTTATTTTTCGTTCATTCGCCCAGTCCTAGAATACTGCTGCCCTGTATGGCATTTTGGTGTGACTCGCGAGCAATCTGATGCTCTAGAGAGGATACAATACCGAGCTCTCCTAATAACGGATAAATCTCTCAAAGTCCCTTATATTTATTTTCTGAAAAAATTTAGTCTGACAACCCTGTCTCACCGTCGCGAAAATTTGTGCTTAAAGTTTGGAGGGCAGACTCTACTGAACCCAGTCCTCCGCGACATCCTGCCCCCCAATTTTACAACAGAAAGGGAGAGGCCTCAAAGACAAGCTTCCGAACCAGTCCCTACCCTTCAACCAGTGTTTTGCCGACACGTGAGATACAAGAATAGCTTTGTCCCCTCCTTTGTTTCCCTACGGAATAGAAATTAATAGGTTATTATTTTACCCCTCGTTGTCTATTTCCCCAATCGTTACTTTTTATATTGTTTGTTCTCAGTATTTTATATGAAATTCGACCACTTTCTAGTATTTGTTGACAATTTTGGTTAGTTTTTAATGTATGTTGACTTTACCACCTGCTATTCGGCTAGTCCGTAATTGGTGTTGAAATAAAATTGAATTGAATTGAATTGAGGTTAGTAGCTTCGCGCCACATCACGTTTCATTACCTCTACGATTAGCTATATCGCTGTGAAACCATCTAGAGGAAAATAAGAAGACAAAGATGATTGGTTCTTTGGACGCGCTCAAGAGCGGGTCAGCGCGCGGAGTACGCCTCCCGCATTTTCTTTCCCTGCGATGAGTAACGGCAAAGACGGAAGTAAAAAGCTACAGTAAATACCTCTAGGTCCGCGCCATTGCCGCTTTTTACTAACGATTATTTTCATTAACAATTTGTTTACTTCTTTTCGTATCTTCAAACCCGCAAATCATCACAGCCACAAATATAAATTCCAACAGTACCTAGTTGCTACAAACAACCAGACACACAATAACGAAAGCTACAAAAACCGACTTATGAATGACTAAAATACTAGTTGCGTTTTGGCAGATACCATGGTATCTGTTACCACGGTAACTGGATCTGCAATTAGTCGTTTTTGCAGTAACCGTGGTATCTGATATACGGTTGCTCTGCAAAACCGACAATTGCCGAAATTGCGCTTTTTGAAGCCATCCCAAAAGAAAAACTGATATTCAGTCACATCACTAAGTGGCAAACTTCTTTCCCACCAATTTGACTAAAATCAATGAAAAGTGATATGATTTTTTCAGATACCACGACTAGTTACCACGGTCGGACCGTGGCATCTGAATATCTGATACCACGATAACTGGCCAGGTACCACGATAACTGCAAAATAGCTTTTGGCCGTGGTATCAGATACTACGATAAATGCAAAAACGACTTTAGACCGTGGTATCAGATACCATGGTATAGGTTCGACTGACATAGGTTCGGAAACCCGACGAAAATATGTTACTCTGCTATTCTAGAACAGGCATTTTTCATCCATGTGAAAAATCGGTCAGGCTTGTAGTACCTCACAGTTGGCAGGGACTCATGGCAATAACACCCCAAATTGCAAAATGGAGAACAAACTAAAATGACTGAAGGGATAAAGCGCGGCCTATCTGTAAGATTGATCTTGTCGGCAAGCCGTCCATATTCCCACCGTCACTACGAGTCGCACATTATGAAAGATTAATAGTCCCTCAGCTCAGTCAAATAATACAGTGTAGTCCAGAGGAAAATAACACTAGGGAGTACCGCCAGGACTTAAAAAAAGGGAAGCACATTCGTCTGACAGCGATACTGGCAACACTAGCGATAGAGAATATTCCTATTGAAACTCGTTTAGTCGTGCACAAGCGTTGGCTCCGATAACTGCATATCTGAACACAGCAAAAAAAGGTACAGCCTCCCCTATTTCCTCGTTGTGTGCAGACCGCATCTTAGCCTTCCTGTAAATTCCTAAACCCGCAAGTTTGTCTCGCTTTAAATCCGAAAGCGTCGTTGGCGGCGCTACGAGTATGGCCCGTTTGCGAAGCATGGAAAGCATAGTTCTCGGCGCTATTCCCTAGTATTATGTTGAGCTGGTGTATTCAGTTGCAGGATAGACAAAATTTTGTCTTCAGTTAAACTATAAGACTTACAGTCACTTAGTCTAGACTCTTTGCAATTTGCATGTGCGTGAAACTTCAATCCACAAGCGGTGAATTCCTGCGGTGACAGCGTTAATGAAGGCGTCACTGACGGACCTTGAATTCCTAATTCCTCACATGTGTAGTTAAGCGGTAGAAAGAGCGGACAGTAATATATCTAGTCAAGCTAGGCACAGCGCTTGACAAAGAGAGTGGTAATACAGGCGTTCTTAAACATTCTCAGATAATTAGCCTTGATTGAAATCAACTCCAACTTTCGTTTGCTTTCTAAGGAAAATCAGGGTAATATCCACGAAATTATATCCATTTTATTTCGCTCTGGTGTCGCACATCTTCTACGGAAGAAGGAGTTGCAGAAGATGAGAAGATGCTATTTTAAGTATGCGAAGCACCTGCTCTATTTGCCAAAGTTATACCACAGCCACATGCTAACGGAGCGTTTCCAAGTTAAAGATGCAAGCGTCACACTTTTGGAAATTTCGTCGGCTCTGCCAAAAATCATGGACAGCAGGGCCCAGACAGCACATGATACTCTACATTCTTTTCTGGCCGATGAATGAAAAATTGTATATTGTATTTGTTGTGTTTTATTTAATTCTTTTATTTTATTTTACATACTCCGCTTTTCAAATGGCGGGTCAGAAATAAATTACTTACTTACTTATTTAGTACAAGCGGTCCACTAGCTTCTATACTCGCTGTCACTCAGTAGTATGACCGGAAAGGAGATCCCCAAGAGTAGCATTTGCTCATTTAAAGTTTAACTGAAAAGGCAGCTTAATTTTACATCTGATGTTAGAATTCACCAATTATTTTGACTCATCTAAGGGATTTTGTATTTTTTCACCCGGGGCTCTGGTAATAACGGTCAGAATCTGGCCCGCCTGCACGACAACCCAAAATTCATCCAGACGCGGAGGATTTCAGTTTCAACAAAAGCCTGCATTTCCATGGCTAAAGACGCTATTCTCGGAAAAGTTATGGCTTAAGAAAGTAAGGAAACGCTGTTAAGACATGTCTTGCAAGGAATCCCTCATTTTTAGTTTATTTTCCAGCAACGGCTTACCTTTGTTGCTGCTATATATTTCAATCAGGAACAAGCACATAGAGTTACCGAAAACCCAAAAGAGTGAATAATCCATGGATATTGGACAGACGAAGTACCGCATTCTTATCGGGTTTTCAGGCCGGTTTAAAGTGGACCACAAAAAATAGTCTTTCTAACACACATACAATGATAACCATCCCTATTGTCCTATGAATGTTCAAAACCACAAAAACACCGTCAAACAATGAGCAAATTAAAAAAAAGAACACCAAATTTCCTAGGTTAGAAATAATTCGGTCTGGACTAAATCTCAGCCGATTATCCTGGACAGCCGTTATGGCACATAGGGAGCCAAGGATCAAAATAATAATTTCTATCTAATGCTCCAACTGTTTATTACAAATACAAATAAATTGAAAAACCAAGACCAGTGTGGTACCACTGAAGACATACAAAAATTATCAGTTGGGTCTTATGATTCTTTCCTAATCAATCCTGGAAAATTCAGCCATCTAGAAAAGAAGACATTGCGCTTGGGTTTTTTCTCGAGCCAAAACAGCAACTCGGCAATCGAGTTCAAATCTAAACAAACCCGTGGCATGCGATCCCTAAGAGAAGGTAAACTGAATGTTTGGATTAGGTCTTTAAGAAAGTAAGGAAATGCTGTTAAAACATGTCTTGCAAGGAATCCCTCATTTTTAGTTTATTTTCCAGCAACGGGTTACCTTTGTTGCTGCTATATCAGGAACAAGCACATAGAGTTACCGAAAACCCAAAAGAGTGAATAGTCCATGGTTAGATAGGACCACAAAAAATAGTCTTTCTAACACACATACAATGATAACCATCCCTACCGTCACTATGAATGTTCAAAACCATAAAAAAACACCGTCGAACAATGAGCAAATTAAAGAAAACACCAAATTTTCTAGGTTAGAAATAATTCGGTCTGGACTAAATAGCAGCCGATTATCCTGGACAGCCGTTATGGCACGTAGGGAGCCAAGGATCAAAATAATAATTTCTATCTAATGCTCCAACTATTTATTACAAATACAAATAAATTTAAAACCAAGACCAGTGTGGTACTCCTGAAGACGCAACAAAAATAATCATCTAAGTCTTATAATTCTTTGCTAATCAAACATGGAACATTTCGTCATCTCGAACAGAAGACGTTTTGCATGTGTTTTTTCTCGAGCCAAAACAGCAACCCGGCAATCAAGTTCAAATCTAAATAAACTGGTGCCTTCCGATCAGTAAGAGAGAAAAAACAGAATCTGTGGGTTGGGTCTTTAAGTGAATAAGTGATATGTAACTAGACTGTCGGGTCTCACCCCTTTTCGGTTACACTTGAATAATTCGGTACAGTAGATATCGTAAAAACGAAAACCGCCATTGTCAATAGGCTACCGCAAACGCAGAATAATGCGCCATGCAAAAACTCGACAAGGTTAAGACCAGAACAGTTAAAACAAGAGCTAGAAGCTCGTATGGCACTTGTAAGGCTGGGCCACAGGTTACAAGTAGGAATTTGCCACTTCGTGCGTTCGTTGTGACAATTTGTAATCAAAACCCTTGAGATAAGAATGATCATGGGTCCTTGGAAATCACGAGAATGTATCGTTTGGTAATTTTTTTTTTTTATTTTTGCACTTTTTTGCTGTGATGATGCGCACTTTAAGGGCGCTAGAAATTCATCTGTAATCACAACCCTTGAGACAAAAATGATCGTGGGACCTTTAAGATCATGAATATATATGGTTTGGTCAAAAGTATGTTTCTGACTATTCGGTTAAGATGCACACTTTAAGGGTGCTAGAAATTCGTTTCTAAGCAAAACCTTTGGGCCAGAAATCATCATGGGCTCATGGGATCATGAAAATGTGTGTTTTACTCCAAAGTATTTTATTTAGGCCTACTTTGCGGTTATATGAGTACTTTAACGGACGTTCGGATCTGGGAAGTGACAATTTCTAAGCCAATTTTGTCAAGTCTCTACTGTGCAAGCCAAGTTTCATCGTCCTAGCACATCTGGAAGTACCTTAAATCGCGATAATCGGAAGTCCGGACCCCCCTCCCCAAACTCCTCCAAGTGTGCCCGAATCCGGTCCGGTTCTGTCACTGACAGGGCTTGTGCTTGTTCTTCCCACCAAGTGTCATCCCAGTCGGTACACTCTAAGCGTGTTACAAAGTTCCCCCCCCCAATCCTCCCACATTGATCGGATCCTGTCCGCACTTGAAAGGGGACATCTGAAACTAGAGTTTAGATAAAGTTTCATTAAGATCCGATCACCCGTTCCGTGTGTGGAAAGTAAATTCCGAATGGAAGGAAATTTTGGTTAGTTTTTAATGTATGTTGACTTTACCACCTGCTATTCGGCTAGTCCGTAATTGGTGTTGAAATAAAATTGAATTGAATTGAATTGAATATTAGGCACCCGACCAAACTAACTTGGAAATAGTCACTTCCCAGATCCAACCACAATGGGGGGGGGGGGGGGGTGGAGGGAGGGGGAATCCGGAATATTGACGTATGTATAACTTTTGAATCGGGAATCTGATCTTAATGAAACTTGACATATGGAAAGACCTCGTGTCTCAGATGTCACACTTCAAGTGGGGAACGGATCCGGTAACTTTTGGAGGAGTTGGGGGGGGGGGTGGCGGAAATCGTATGACATGTTCAGAGTGGACGGATCGGGATGAAACTTGGTGGGAAGAACAAGCACATGCCCTAGATAAGCAGTTGACAAGACCGGACCGGATCCGGGCACTGTGGGGGAATTGGAGGGAGGGTTCCGAAATTCCGATGATCCCGAGTTGAGATGCTTCCACATGTGCTAGGACGATGAAAATTGGCAGGCATATCAGGGACTCGACCACTTTAACTTAAGAACAGTCGTTTCTCCGATTTGACCATCATGGGGGAGTGGAGGAAAAGGGAATCCAGAGCCGTTCCCCGAGGACTCTTGTTTATTCTGATTGTTTTAATTAATTTTACATTGCACCAACACCAGCAAAAATTGATTCCCCTCTGAATCTGAAAGTGAGTCCTCTCTGATGATGGTGATGACAACCGGAGCGTTCCTCGTCCGTGGGAACTCGCGGGAATACGGGGGGTGAGTCCCCGGGACAAACAAACACGCCGGGACTCCTCAAATGGAGTACTCGGTGAACGGCGAGAATACGCCTCTAGTGTGGAAGGCTCAACGCGTCAATCTGAAAGCGGCTTTATATGAAGTTTTGACACATCGCATGCAGGTTTCCCGAAAGTGATGCGAATTTGAATCCGTATTTTTGCATGCGAAAAAAACACTGTGTGTGGATGTGGCTTTAGCATGAACTACAAGCGATAGGGCTACGTGACTGTATCCTTCTGTTCTGTCTCTTCCTTCCGTCCGACGTTTCGCTGCATTAAATTTTTTTTTATTTTCTTATGTTTCAGACCATTTTCATGAGGAAACTACTACAGTATGCCGAAGATCCTGGTGCCCCATGGATTGATGGGCTCATTTGGGCAATTCTGCTAGTGGCTACTGAAACTGCCCGAGTTTTGATTTTCTCTCTTCTCTGGGGGGTGAACTATCGGTAAGCTAATCATTAGTGGGACATTTCACTCAGAGACTGAAGAGAACTCAAGACGTAAAAACGCGTTTCTCGGTTCTTTGTTTTTACGGAAACCGCGCTAAAAGGGGAATGTCCCTGGTGGTCACATGTCCCTATCACGGAGACAAAAACTGTGACTGCAAAAGACGTGTCGACGTGTCAAATCCCGAGACATGGTGGAAACTGCGACGGTCAAAACCACAAAAGTCGCGACGCTAAGCCAGGGAATTAAACAAGAGTAATGCGACGAATCCATGGTCCCATCCGAACATTTGTTCTTCCAAAATTTGAAATGTTAAGGACAATTGTTTTGAAATGTAAAAAAAAGAGGGATTTGTACAATCGCTTTTGATTTCCTCTGAGCAGTCTGGAAGGTCTGTGGGGGTGCTGACGGGTTTTGCCCGCTATGTTAAACGCGTTCCTTGTCTGCTCCTTTTTGGGGTCCCAAAACGTACGTGGAGGGATACCAATGACTTCGTAAAAGTTGTCTGTCTGCCCGTCCGTATGTCTGTCCGTCTGTAAGCACGATAACTCTAGAAGGGAATGAGATATTGATGAAACTTGGTGTGATGACTCTTTGGGTCAAGGGAGAGGTTTAGTTCGTCGATGGGCTCTGTAGTTCAACATTTAGGTGTGGGGTTCAAATTAGGGAGCAAACAGATTTTTTTTAACCGCCATAAGATAGTCGATTTAGGGGTAAGAAGACATGTTACAAATATGAAAGCCATTTTCTCGCCGGACAAGTAGTTCTCCCGGAATCCGGCCAAAACCGAAAAGTTATTAAAAGTAAATGTTGTATATAAAGTTGATTAGATGTTCGATTTAGGGGTAAGGAGGAATCCGTCCGAAACCGGAAAATTTGTTAAGAGTAAAATTGTTATCTGAAGTTGATCGGATGTTCGATTTACAAGCTGAATCCGCTTTTGACAATCATTTTTTACCCGTATAGTTCGCCCGGAATCCGACTGAAACCGGAAAATTCGTTAAAACTTAAAGTTTTATCTGAAGTTGATACTGAAGATGAAGTTGAAGGTGATACGCTGAATTGATGTTTGAGCTTTAGTTTTTGCCGGACAAATAGTTCGCCCAAAATCCGGTCAAAACTGGTCAGAAGAAAGGCAGGAAGATTTGATCAATGCCGTCAAAGTAGATATGAATAATAGCCGCGGAGTAAATACACACATGTTAAATCCATATCTGAACTTGGTTTTCTCAGATGATTAGCCATTGACCTTCTTCTGTTTCTAAATCTTAATAGTAAAAATGTTCAAGAAGTCTGGCGAAGACCGAATGTAAACAAGACGAAATTGTCTGGATTAAACATTAAATTTTTGGAATCCCGTCGAAACCTTTGGTTTTGTCGATGTGGTCGACAACTTTCCAGATCATGGTATGCGGGCAATGCGGGTGATCCTAAATGTGGTCCTAATTGTGTTGCGAGAGCAACACTGGTTTTGTCCTGGTTTTTGTTTTTATGGTACTTGCAGCCTCTGGCTCAATTGCGATATACGATCGCAATTCGGTCTGTCGGTCGGTCGGTCTGTCCCATGATTGCGAGTTAGGGTACTTCCAGATGTTCTAGGATGATGGAACTTGGCAGGCATATCAGGGACCCGACCAACTAACCTGGAAATAATCAGTTTCCCGATCCGATCATCGGGGGGGGGGGGGGGGAGTGGAAGGAGGGGAAAGCCTGAAAATTGAATAGTGCGTAACTTTTGAACTCGGATTCGAATGGAACTTAATAACTGAATAGAAGACACGTCTTTGATGTCCTATATGAAGTCCGGACCGGATTTGACGACAGCTGTGGGGGAGTTCGGGGGGGGGGAGAGACTGGAAATCTCGAGAAACGGTTAGAATGGAGGGATCGGCGTAAAACTTGCTGTGAAGAACGTGCATCTTCTCTAGATAAATCTTTTACACAATTGGACTAGATCCGGACTCTGGGGGGGGGGGGAGAGTGGGGTTTTCCGGAATTCCGGTGATAGCGGTTTGGGGGATTTTCGACGGAACTTGGTAGGCGTATCAGGGAACCGATCAAACTGACTTGGAAATAAAAATTTAATGGATCCAGTGATCATGGGGGAGTGGAGGGAGGGGGAATCCGGAATACTGAGTCATGCGTAACTTTGGAACGGGTCATCGCGGATTCCAGTGAAGTTTAATTATTTAACAGAGGACATGTCTTTGATGTTCTTTTCAGGTCCTTACTGGATCCGACAAATGTAAGGGGGGGGGGGCGAAAATAGTGCCCCGCTTAGACTGGAGATATCGGGATTGAACTTGGTGTGAATACAAAACATATGCTCTAGATAAATCATTTAAAGAACCGGATTGGTTCCGGGAACTGTAGGGGGAGCTGGAGGGGGAGGGGGGTCCGGAATTCCGGTGATCGCGAGTTAAGGTGCCTCCAGATGTGCTGGGACGATGAAACTTGGCTGGCGTTAGAGAAACTTAGAGATATTCGACAAGATTGGCTTAGAAATCGTTACTTCCGAATCCAACTATTCCTTAAAGTACTAATCTAAAACTTTTAAGCAAACGATGCATTTTCATGATCCCCATGAGCCCATGATCATTTTTGCCTCAAGGGCTTTGCTTACAAATGAATTTCGAGCTCTATTAAAGTGCGCATCTCAAAAAGTTACCTTAGATCGAACGATACATTTCGGCATATGATCATTTGTGCCAGAAGGGATTTGCTTGAAAAATAACTGCTCGATAGGCTGCTCAAAACTCGAAAAGTTGAAGTGGAAGCAAGTTCTTTTTTAATTCGACGATTTTTAGTTCGAGGAATGAAAACATTATTAAATGATATTTATCCTTTCAGGACTGGTATCCGCTTACGGTCGGCAGTCTTGGCCCTTCTCTACAAAAAATTGATGAAACTCCCGAACTTGGGAGGAAAGTCTGTCGGAGAGGTAAGAGACAATGACTTTTGGTGTGAAGAGAAAAATGGACTTCAGATTCATTTTTATGGCACTTGCAGCCTCTGGCTCAAGTGCCATATACCGATGGCAATTCTGTCGGTCGGGCGGTCTGTCCCTGTCCCACGATGGCGAGTTATGATACTTCTAGATGTGCTACGACGATAAGACTTGGCAGTTGTATCAGGAACCCGACAAACTAACTTAAAAATAATCAGTTTCCCGATCGGAACATCTGAGGGGGGGGGGGAGGGTGGGGGAATCTGGAAAATTGAGTGGTGCGTAAATTTTGAATGAGGTGATCGGTTTCGAATGAAACTTAATAACTGAATAGAAGCCATGCCTCTGATGTCCCATTTAAAGTTTGGACCGGATTTGACAGCTGGGGGGGGGGGGGGACTGGAAATCTTGTGAAACGGTTAGATTGGAGGGATCGGAGTGGAACTTGCTGGGACGAACAAGCACCTGCTCTAGGTAAATCGTTTACATAATTGGACTCGATCCGGACTCTTGGGGTGGGGGTGGGGTGGAGGGAGATTTCCCGGCTTTCCGGTGATGGCGGTTCTGGGGATTTTCACGACAGAAAACTTGGCAGGTATATCAGAGACCCGACCAAACTGACTTGGAAATAGTAATTTCCTCGATCGATCCGATCATCGTGGGGGAGTGGAGGGACGGGTAATCCGGAATACTGAATCATGCGTAACTTTGGAACAGGTGATTGGATTCCAGTGAAATTTAATAACTGAACTGAGGACAGTTCTTTGATTTTCTTTATCATGTCCGGACCGGACCCGGCAACTGCTGGGGGGATGGGGGTACGTAACCCACTTAGACTGGAGAGATCGGAATGGAGCTTTGTGGGAATAAGCAACAAAGTCTCTGGATAAATCATTTACAGAACCGGATTTGATCCGGGCACTGTGGGGGAGTTGGAGGGGGGGGGGGGTGAGGGGTCCGGAATTCCGATGATCGCGTTTTAAGGTACTTCCAGACGTGCTAGGACGATGAAACTTGGCTGGAATATTGGAGAGTGGACAAGATTTGCCCAGAAATCGTCAATTCCCGAATACGACCATCCCTTAAAGTACTAATCTTAAACGCAAAGTAAAAATACGCAAAGTATGAAAATACACAACATTTATTGATCCTTATGGGCCCATGATCATTTTTGCCTCAAGGGTTTTGCTGACAAATTAATTTCTAGCTCCCTTAAAGTTCGCATCTTAACTGCAAAATCAAAGAAGTACTTTTGATCAAACGATACATTTCGGCCCATGATCATTTGTGCCACAGCGGTTTTGCTTAAAAAGGAATTTCTAGTACCCTTAAAGTGCGCATCATTACATTCTTATCTCAAGGGCTTTGCTTGCAAATGATCAGAACAAACCCACGAATTGGCAAATTCCTACTTCCATCCTTTTAACCAGCCTTGCAAGTGCCATGCGAGCTTACAGCTCTTGTTGTATTTCGATCCATCTTCTGGTAGTAGAAGAATACAGTGCTTAAAAAATAGTTACCTTTTTTGTAACTAGTACAAGCTTTATTGATGTCACTAATCGTTTAGCAACACCAAACAGGGTCTAGATCTGCAGTCAGCTTTGGAAATTTGTACAGCACCTTCTGCGCTCCTCTATAATAGTTCGTTCTTGTGTCACTCATGTTCTGCGAAAGAAGGAGATTAAAAAGATGAGATCATGTTATTTTCTATATAATCTTCTATATCAACTCAAAGGATAGAACAAATCCAAAATCGTTCATGCCAAATAATCCTTGGGACTGACTACAAAGACTATGAGAAGAGTCTAGAAACACTGGACATAACGACGCTATGCCAACGGAGGCACGAGCTAGTCATGAGCTTTGGCAGAAAGATACTGGCATCTGATTTACATAGGGACATCCTTCCAGAATATGCCAGCAACATCGGCCGGCGAAACACTAGGCTAAATTTACTTCCAATGGGGAAAAACTACTGAAGTCCCCGTCTCATGCCCATTCATCGGAACCATTCCTCAATTCTTTCGTGCCATATTTTACCGAAAATTTTAACTCTCTTTAAAAGTTGTTGTCGTCTATTTCCCTTCAGCCCGTTTCTTATTTTTGTTGTGACATAAATAGTTTGACCATTGCATTTTTTATCTCAATCACTTTTTGTTTAAATTCAGAATAGTAGTGACACTTATGATGAATTATTTTTGTACTTGTCATTGTTCGCGTTCATATTTTCATGAAATGTATTTTAAACCGTGAATTGTATAATAGTAGTGACACTTATGATGAATTATTTTTGTACTTGTCATTGTTTTCGCGTTCGTATTCTGATGAATTATATTTCAAACCGTGAGTTGTATATATAAATCATAGGTTACCATTGTAAATATATTCCTTGGTTCATCTTTTTATTTGTAGTGACGTGTCCAGCACTATTTTTTGTCTGTAAACATATCTATGGATAAATAAACCGAATTGTAATTGTAATTGTAATTGTAATCACACTCCACGAGTTGAAATTATGTCATAACCATACATTGACGGAGAAGTTCAAAATTCAAGATGCAAATGTTACCCTTTTGAATGTTTCGTCGTCGCTATAAAAAATTATGGACATCAGGGCTCAACCAGCGCACGACGTTATCCACTGCTTCCTGGCCGAAGATTGAAAATTAAGTGTCTGTTTCTGTGTGTTTATGTGCTTTACTTATTTTGTTTCATTTAGGCTACTCCGCTTTTTCAAAATGGCGGGTTATAAATAAATTACTTACTTACTTACTTACTTGTGCTGAAGCACTGCCTATGGCATTTGGTTACCCAGTTTCGGTTTCGATTGCCAGTGTTTTCTTCTTTTAGATAGTCAATTTGTTTTCGAATGATGGAGTTCGAATTTTCGAAGTCGTTTGTTATGCCAGTTTAATCATCGGAGGTCCTTTCGTAGCTGTTATTGGAGTAGTATACATTTATCTGGTACTTGGACCACATGCTCTCTTAGGGATGCTCACATTTGCTCTTTTCTACCCTGTTCAGGTAAGTAAGTTTGGCATTGGTAGCCATGGTACCCCATAGAAAGAACGTAAAAGTCTCGTAGAAGAATAAATTTAATGCCTGCTATTGAATGCAGTCATTCACTGATAAAGATAAAATCCAGTTTTGGTGTAACTTACGCCACATTGTCGGAAATTTCATAATATTTTCGTTAGGGTGCGCAATTTGAACAGATATGAACTGGCACACTGTCTGTTGACGTCACAAAATATTTCCGGTATGACGGTTTAAATGTCATTTTTTAGCCAAAAGTAACGTTGTAAACCATGTTTTGTGACATGTCGTACAGAAATGTAACACATAGCGGCTCAAAACGCAGTTTTTGTAACATCTGTTGTTATGAAACTTCTGACATAACAGTGTAGCCTATTTATGCTACAAGGGTCGAGCACAAGTTCACAGAAAAGCCTCACGCCCAGCTGTAGCTGGTTTGTGTCCTTTCTTCTTACAATTATTAATACAATTTGATGTATTGTATATATACATATTATCATACAATAACAATATTTTAGAATGACAATTAAAAAAATTCCTCCAGCAATGTTAACATTGAACTTGTATTTTCCAAAATGTTGTTCAAGCGCTTTTTTGAAAGCTTCAGACCTTCAATAAAACGTGATGGCATGGGAGTTGATTTCACTGCCGCACAATGCCATTTCCAAATTTGTACCAGCCGATGTCTTTTTATGGCACTTGCCCTCCGGCCAAGTGCCATATAGCGATCGCAATTTCTGTCCGTCCGTCCGTCGGTCGGTCGGTCTGTCGGTCCAGGTTTTCCTAGTTTGGGCACTTCCACATCAGATAGGACGATGAAATTTGGCAGGCATATCAGGGACCCCAAAAGATTAATTTGTAAATAATCACTTCCCCGATCCGAGCATCGTGGGGGGGAGTAGGGGGAGGGGGGAATCCGGAATATAGAGGTATTTATAACTTTTGAACGGGTGATCGGATCTTAATGAAACTTGATATTTGGAAGGACCCCGTGTCTCAAACTACCCAATTTAAATCTGAACCGGATCCGCTGACTTAGGGGGGAGCTGGAGGGGAGGAACCGGAAATCTTGGGAAACGCTTAGAGTGGGGGGATCGGGATGAAACTTGGTGGGAAGAACAAGTACAAGTCCTAGACACGTCGTTGACATAACCGGACCAGATTCGGGCACTGTGGGGGGGTCGAGGGGGGGGGTCCGGAATGGCATTGGAAGAATGGAATTGGAAGACATGCCAGGGACCAAACAGATTGACTTGATAATAGTCGTTTCCTGGATCCAACCACTGTGGGGGGAGTGGAGGGATGGGGAGTCCGGAATCTGGTGGCATGCATAACTTTTGAACGGGTGGTCGGAATTGAATGAAACTTGGCAAGTGGAAAGAACTATCGTCTCAGATGTTGGAAAGAACTATCGTCTCTGATGTTCCATGTTAAGTCTTGGTCGAACCAGATATTTGTGTGTGTGTGGGGGGGGGGGATTGAAGCGTGGACCGAAAATCTCGTGAAACGCGTGGAGTTGACGGATTGGGATGGAACTTGGTGAGAAGAACAAGCATTAGCCTTAGATACGTAATTGACAGAACCAGATCGTATTGGGGTTCTGTGGGGGAAGTTTGAGGGTGTTTCCAGGAATTCCGGTGATCGCCAGTTACGATAGTTCCAGCTATTCTAAGAACAATGAAGCTTTGCAGGCCTATTAATGACTTAGGGACCCGACATAAATGCCCTAGGAAAACTTGTGTTCCTGGATCTGACCATCTTTGGGGAGTTGAGGGAAGGGGAATCCAGAAATCATTGGCTTCCGTAAGTTGCGAACGGGTGGTCCGATTCGAGTGAAATTGTATGGGTGATAAGGACTGATGACCTAGACGAGCTAAACATGCATCCGAACCAAATGCGGGCACGTTTAGGAGAGTTGGACGAGGGGGGGGGGGGGTACAGAATGGGATGCAAGTTGGACAGAATGCGGCCTTGATATGTTATTTGGTGTCTGGATCGGACCTGGTCACGGTAAGGGAGGGGTGTGAAGTGGGAACCGGAAATTTGCGGATAGGCTATGTCAGAGATGTGTTTATGTTTCCGATTCGTATTCAGCCAGAGTGGGGGGAGCTGGAAGGGGATTCACGGAAACATTTTGGCTCGCATAGGGGTCAAACAAGTGGAGCGATTTTAGTGAAACTTGGAATGTAGAGACCTCACATGCCATAGATGACATATTTAAGGGTCTGAACTGGATCCGACCACGCTGGGGGAGGGGGGGGGGGGAGAATTACCAGAAGTTCCCAAAAAACGCTCAGATTTGAGTGAAACTTGATAGGTAGTAAGAGAGAATGCTTCAGATGATCCATTTAGTAGACCGAAGTCCGAACCGGATTCGGACTCGGTAGGGGACGTTGGAGGGGGTTACCGGAAACCGTGTGGCATGTGTAGGTACCAAACGAATGGATCTTTAGGGTTGTAACTTGGAAGGTAGAAAAGTCATTTGCCCTCGGTGATCCGAGGCGACGGAAATGCTCAGACTTTAGTGAAACTAGATATCGTATTTCTAGGTCCGAACCGTATTTTTAGATGGCGGGGTATTTTGGTTTCTTGTCTACTTTTTAGGTACCACCTACTCGTATCAAGTGCCATATGAGCTCGTAGCTCCTGTGGCCGAGTATAAACATGTTTTTCTTTCTAGTATGGAATCTCACGGCTAACGGGGTACCTCAGAAAACTCAGTGTCAGATCTACTGATTCCCGTATCAAGCTCATGAACGAAGTACTTACCAGTATGAAAATGATAAAAATGTACGCCTGGGAGAAAGTGTTCGAGGGAAACATTAAAGGTAAGTCGGTGCATTTTTTTTTTCATTCGGAAGAAGACTCGAAACCTTGAAAATACAGTAGCGTATCTGCAGGTCAATTTTCGGCCAAGTGCCATATACCGATCACTTTTCCGTCGGTCGGTCTGTTGGTCTTTTGGTCGGTCCTTCGGTCAGTCCGTTGATCGCGAGTTAGGGTAGATGTCACAGCTTATCAACCTAGGCAGTTAAGCAAGCTCAGTTTATTTTTGGGACACAGTGCGCGGCGCCGGAGAGCCACCACCATGCGCCCGGTGCGAACTTCGCAGTTGGAAACGTGAACTCGGAGCTAACGGTGTGACCTGATATGCAAGGAATAAGCTGTGTATGCAAGTGTAATTTAACTGGTCGTTACACTGCGAGTTTAATGCAAGTGTGACACGATTTATTATTTTCTCATCGAACAAATATTTCGACTGAAATGTGGGAAAATGGACAGTAAAGGTTTTTATCTGAAGCTGAGCTTTGATAAAATGGGAGACGTAGTGAACCTGTTTTTTCTTTTTTTTTCGCTGAACAGGTACTTTGCAAAGAATCCGGGCAAAACTGGGATTAGTACAAGAGAAATGAAGCTGTGAGAAGCTGTGGTAGATGTGCTAGGAGGATGAAACTTGGAAGAATACATTAGGGACGCCTGAAATACATTAGGAATCGGATCCCAGTGAAACTTGATATTTGGAAAGACCTCGTGTCTCAGAAGATACACTTCAAGTCCGGAACGGATCCGGTTACTTTGAGGGGAGATGGAGGGGGGAACCGGAAATCGTGTGACATGTTCAGAGTGGACGGATCGGGATGAACAAGCACAAGCCATAGATACATAGTTGAGAAGACCGGACCGGATGCGGGAACTGTGGGGGAGTTGGAGGGAGGGTTCCGCAATTCCGGTGATCCGGAGTTAAGATGCTTCCACATGTGCTAGGACGATGAAACTTGGCTGGTATATCAGGGACTTGACCATTTTAACGCTCGGACAGTCCTTTCTCCGATCTGACAATCGTAGTGGGAGTGGACGAAGGGGGAATCCTTCAGGTATGTGCAACTTTTGAACGGGTGATCGGATCTTAATAAACTTTATATTCGGAAAGAACTTATGTCTCAGATGTCCCCTTTCAAGTGCGGACAGGATCCGATCAATCTGGGAGGATTCGGGGGGGGGGGGGGAAAACTTTGTAACACGCTTAGGGTGTACCGACTGGGATGACACTTGGTGGGAAGAACAAGCACAAGCCCTTGATACATCAGTGACAGAACCGGACCGGATTCGGGCACTCTGGGGGGACTTGGAGGGGGGGGGGAATTCCGCTGATCGCGACTTAATGTACTTCCAGATGTGCTAGGACAAAGAAACTTGCCTTGAACTTGACAATACTTTACATGATTAGCTTAGAAATTTTCACTTCCCAGATCCGACCACATCTTAAAGTACTCATATTAACCGCAAAGTACAAAAAATACTTTTAAGCAAAATATACATTTTCGTGATCCCCATGAGCCCATGGTAATTTTTGCCTCAAGGGTTTTGCTCACAGATGAATATCTAGCACCCTTAAAATGTGAATCTTAACAGAAAAGTAAAAAAATACTATATATTCATGATTCTAAAGAGCCCAGGATCATTTTTGCCTCAAGGGCTTTGATTAGAGCCAAGATCTGGATTTATTCTGCATGAAAATTCCAATTACATTTGACTCATCGCTTATTTCATTCACAGCTCTGGTAGCTCATCCGAGCGTTCGCTTACGCCGCTCGCGAGGGGTGACTGACTCTGTCACAGATGAATTTTTAGCGCCCTTAAAGTGCGCATCATCACAGCCAAGTGCAAAAATAGAATACTTTTTACCAAACAATAGATTCTCGTGATTTAAAATGTTCCATGATCATTCTTGTCTCAAGGGTTTTGCTTACGAACGATCATAACAAACTCACCAATTGGCAAATTTCTACTTTCATCCTATTACCCAGCCTTGCAAGTGCCATATGAGCTTCTAGCTCTTGTTTTTCAAAGGTTAATTTTTTTGATCTTCTTCCGAGGGTTTTTGGTTCACTTTACTTTAGTTTTATCGTATTCTGAAATCATTGATCTAGGATCTGTGAAACCGGGAAATCCTTCAAGGGATCGACACAAGCGAATGCTCTGCTGCTAAACACCTGAAGATGGACAAAAACGAGGATGTTCGAAAGAGTCTTGCATACTTCTAACAATCGGAAATCTTTTAATCATGTCGCTTGAATCTGTTTTGGTTATTCTTCTTTCGATGTAAGTAAGTAAGTAAGTAATTTATTTATGACCCGGCATTTTGAAAAGGCGGAGTAAATGAAGAAAACAAAGAAAATAAACAAAACACATAAACACGCAGAAAAGACACTTAATTTTTAATCTTCAGTCAGGAAGCAGTGGACGACGTCGTGCGCTGGTTGGGCCCTGTTGTCCATGATTTTTGAAAGCGATGAGGAAACATCGAAAAGGGTAACACTTGCATCTTGAATTTTGAATTTCTCCGTCAATGTATGGTTATGACATAATTTCGGCAAGTAGAGAAGGTGCTTTGCATATTTAAAATAACATGATCTCATCTTTTTAATCTCCTTCTTTCGTAGAACATGAGTGACTCCAGAACGAAATAGTATAGAAGGAGCGCAGAAGGTGCTGTACAAATTTCCCAAAGCTTTACGATTACAGCGCCCCCGGTTGGGGACGATGCGCCCATAGGCGCTACGGATTGACTTAAAAACTTCTTGAACAACCTAAGAGCAAAATTTTGACATCGAAGATTTGAATGTTTTGCCGAGCCATCATAGAGAGTCTGTTGATTTGACGATGAAGTGTTCCTTGATGTTCCTTGGTGATCAAACGGGACACTGTAGGACAGAGCAAGTTTTCCAGTCTTGTTTCTTCACTTTTTTTGTGTTTGTCAAAACGGTCTGCTCGAAATCTTCCTTCGAGATCAGTGTGTCTCTTTTCCAAGTATTCCAGCATTCCGAGGATTCCCAGAATCTTTTTTTTTAAAACCAGTTAACTGATTTAAGCCAAGTAGCTTACAACTAGAAAAGGTGGTCCGTGTCATATCATTGACCGTAATACAAAGTTTCATTCAGTTCATTGAAGTACAAGTTCATTGGGAAAATTCATCGAAAACGAGACGAAAAAATTGCCGGCCTAAAAGTATCTACACTGTAAAAACTTTCTCTGAATTAGGATTAAAATTGAATGCAGTACTTGCTACTGGGATTAATCTTATCTCTACTGGGATAAGATTAATCCGAATTAGAGATAATCTTATCTCAGTAGAGACAAGATTTATCCTAGTAGCAAATACTGCCAGATTTTTTTCACAGTGTCAACATTGACTAAATAATGTATTCAGAGGGAGAGAGCAGAGAGGGAAGAATGCCAAAAAGCCAGGGCGGTGATATGTTCCAAGTGTAGGTTGACTTTGCCTATCTTAAGATTCTTAGCTTGTTTTATGAACAGCATTATCGACCTAAAGTGTCATTTCGAGCATCAACTCTTATGCTATCCCAAGCCATTACGCTGCTTGAATGTCGCATCAGTCTTTTCAGCCAGCTTAACTCATTACCGAAAACTTGGACCAAAATTTTTGCATTTTTCGTTAAAGTTTAACCAAAAAGGCCTGGGATTTCAGACCCGCTGAAAATGTGTTACTTCCTTGTCCCGCTATTCATGAATAATCGATTTTCAAATAGGGGAATTTCCATGTGATTTGTGGTACCTCTATGCGCTTGTTTTTTTGTTGTATTTCTTACGAGAAAGATTTATGATTTTTTTTTTGTTCAGACACTAATCAATCTTCACCAATCTCACCACTGACCGCGTTTGTGCTGGGATTAAGATTTCCCGCGTCATAGTAGAATCTACGTTGTGGGGACGGCCGCAGCGAGGCCCCAGATATTCTGAACGCCATAACTAGAGTAGATAGTGGAAATAAGAAAATCCCTTTGCAGAACCCGAATTCATTGTATTCAGTTGAATGACACAAATAAGTTGGCTTTTCAGTTAAACTTTAATGAGCATCTTTGTTGGAGAAAAGTAAAAGGATGACTGTCGTGATTAGTCGTGAACTGGTTCATCCTGCTTCTTTTATTTTAGCTGTGAGGAAAGAAGAGCGGCATTTGCTGCAAAAGTCTGCTTATGTTCAGAGCCTGAGTCTAGCGCTGGCACCAACGATTCCTATCGTATCTGTGATTGTGACGTTCCTCGCCCACATCGCCGCCGGCAATAATCTTACTGCCTCACAGGTATGTCCATGTGTTTAATTTTTCTTTCGAAATGCCCATCTTTAGTCGAGTCAACTGGTAGCGATGAACACTATAGGCGTATTTTCGCCGTTCCCCGAGGACTCCACTTGAGGAGTCCCCGCGTTTTTGTTTGTCCCGGGGACTCATTCCCCGTATTCTCGCGAGTACCTACGGACGGGGAATGCTCCGATTATCATCACCATCGTCAAAGAGGACTCCCTTTCAGATTCTGAGGGGAATAAGTTTTTGCTGGTGTTGGTGCAGTGTAAAATTAATTCAAAACAATCAGAATAAACAAAACCAAACCTAAAGTGGATCCAGACTAATTTGGTCAACTGCATTTTTTTTCGAACAAAATCCATTTTGGAAGCATTCCCCCGTGTTCTCGCTTTTTCCGTACGTGGAGTCCGCGTGGATTGACTCCCTCTATTCTCGCCGTTCTCTTTGTTTCCCCGAGGAGCCCTCGGGGAACGGCAAGAATGCGCCTTATACTATATTTTGACGAATTTCATCACCTATCGCGGAAAACCGGTTTTCGAGCCACAGTTTCTTTGTTGGATCACGGAGAAACGCCTGTAGCTGGCTCTGCAGTACCAAGAAGAATCATTTCGTGCTAGTGTTGCGGCAATGTCTGAATTTTAAATGCTGACTTGGCGCACTCATTTTTGGAAACTATTTCAGTTACGGCACAAATAACTACTGCAAACACAAGCACTTCGTTCTTCCATCTGACTTTTATTCAGAGAAATCGATGACTAAAAATTTCCTAAATAGCTTCCTGGTACCCGGTCTGTTATTTTGAACTTGGTTCTTTGTTTTGTTTGCTCAAAATAGTTCGGGTTCTCAAAGCATTTCAAGTAAACAGCTTTTACCAGTTGCTCGTTGTGGCTTTAGCATCAAGTACCGGTTACTTTTGGTCAGAAAGCCTGGAATATCACGGGCTATATCTCAGGTGCCTTATCGTATTGGTTTGTTATTGAGCCTAAGGCGTATTCTCGTCGTTCCCCGAGGATTCCTCGGGGAATCGAAGGGGACGGCGAGTATAGAAGGAGTCACTTCACGCGGACTCCGCGTATGGAAAACAACGAGAACACGGGGAATGCTTCCAAAATAGATTTTGTTCGAACAACAAGAATATGCAGTTGACCAAATTAGTCTGAATCCACTTTATTTTTGGTTTAGTTTATTCTGAGTGTTTTTAATTAATTTTACATTCCCCCAACACCAGCAAAAATTGATTCCCCTCCGAATCTGAAAGGGAGTCCTTTTTGATTATGGTGACGATAATCGGAGCATTCCCCGTCCGTGGGCACTCACGAGAATACGAGGAGTTAGTCCCCGGGACAAACAAAAATGCGGGGACTGCTCAAGTGGAGTCCTCGGGGAACGGCGAGAATACGCCTCTAGTGGTTAGACAAAGGGACTGGAGAAAGTGGATCAAAAACAAAACTGGCGATTAATAGGGAGATATCGATCAGGAACAATTGCTTAACCCTTTTTTTTAGTCCACCTCGGAGTCACTAAGTTAGACTTCAAAACTACAAGGTATAAGAATCGTTTCCTCAGACTTTGCATTCCACTGTGACCTCGTTTCTTTGATTCTTCAGATTCTTCAGTAGGCCTTTCGGTCGTGCCGTTTATTAACAGAAAAGAACACTTATACCTTTGAAACGAATGACGACCACAAACATTGCGATTAGTTTTATAATATCAAGTGTTTTCGTTGCTGTGAGGATGTTTGAATCGAGGAATGTTTGTTGTCGAATCCGAACAACTGTGGACAACACACTGGTGTTATAAAATAGTTGTTGAAGATTGTCGGACAGACCAGTTGTCCGGCGAGTTTTCGCATGACGCCGAAACACGCAGCGGTTTTCTAAGAACGTCGTGTAAAGTGCAAAAGCTCTCGTGTACAGATTTTCAACGATAGGCCTACGCCGTCTTTGGTGCCTACTTTGGAGTCACCATTGTGAGCAATCAGCTGAGAACGAACTTGGAATCCCTATTTGCATGCCTCGTGAGTGCAGATAGAATTAAGGTTAGAATCGAAAGGGTAACTAACGCCTGCTTTGGGCAACAGTTCTGTTTTGTTGGCAGTCCGGGTGGCAGCCAGTAAGCCTACATTGAATAAAATGTTAGCGTGCTTATGTTCGCTTTTCTTTACACGACAAAAGGGGTATTCGGTCTTCGGCGCGTTTAACTACCGCCAGGGGCACCACTACTTTGAATACGGGGTCTTCGCCTTCTTCGAGTTCAAACGGGCTGCTGAAAGGTTGAAGGTTGGTCAGCTCGTGTTCGTTTCGGTCGCTGCATCGCTGTTTGGTTGCCGCCACTCGCCTTCGCTCCGCATGTAGTCCTAGAAGCATCGCAAACATGACCGTTTAAAGGGTGATAGTGGGGGGGGGGGGGAGGGCTCGAATGTCCCAGAATCCTCCAAACGTTAACTTGTCTTCCAGGCGTTTTCAGCATTTTGTGTTATCAGTCTCGGACAGACACGAGCAGTTCTAGCATATGTACAGTTTGGCTTGGATCTTTTATCTATGACCGAAGTTACCACATCCCGAATCAAGGTAGAACTTCGTTAACACGGGATTCCGCAGTGGCTTTGCTAGAACCGGCACGTGCTTGGCGGGCTTAACGAACAGACGAACTGTTAAACAGTCCTGGTCATACTGTCTCACAGGTAGCTGGTGTCTCCAAGCATTGTTGTACACTAGTCCATTTCTCATGTCTTGTTGATACTTTTTGACGGCTTGCAGCGTGAAGACCCAGTAGCTGCCCAAATAAAATTAAAAGAATGATAATTATTTAAAGTAGGAAATAAGTAATAATTTGAATTTTGGTGTAAGAGTAAAGTGTAGGTGACGTATAAAGATAAGAAATTTGAGTTGTAATAATAAAGAAAGTTGCGTCACTGAGAGGAGTGGAGGTGGGATTTAAAAATCTATTCAAAAAAAGAAAAAAAAGTAGCATCCGAAATAAGACCAATCAAAACGGGACGAGGATGTGGGGCTTGGTATCAAGCGTTTCATGGTCCTCCAAGTACATACTTGTCTTCCAGGCTTTTTCAGCGTTTTGCGTGATCAGTCTCTCCCAGACACGAGCAGTGATAGCATATGTCCAATCTGCATTGGATCTTTTATCCTTGACCGAAGTTACCACATCCCGAATCAAGGTGAACATCGATCATACGGGATTCCGTAGTGGCTTTGCTATAGTAACGGTAGATGCTTGGAGGGACCAAAGAAACAGTATTTTGGTTAGAACTTGCTTGAGTTTAACATATTCTTGTGAAAAACTAGACCCCATTACCCGGTGCGAATTTTCTTTCCATATATTATCTTTTCTAGGCATTTTGTGTGTTTGTCGTCATGTCGTCCAGCCAGTCTAGCGCAAGCCTTATCTATACACAAGAGGCACTTGATGTTTTCGCTCTTATGAGGGTTACTGCTGCCAGGGTTAAGGTTAGCTGCTAACTAAATATATCAGCTAGTGGGACAGGCGCTTGTGAGCTGTGCTGAGCTTGATTGAGAAAAAAAGGTTTTGATAGGAACAAAGGTATTGGCCTACAGAGTCAGTGACACGATCAAGCAGCCGCTTCTATGCTTTCAGGGTTCAGCTGCGATGGTAGCATGCTGGTGAGGCAGCTTGAAGAAACTTTTGCTAGGGCAGTTTACAATTCATTTATTCCCAAAATTCTGATAATACAAAATGCAATTTGGTTCACACTGTAATTGTGGATAAAATAAGGCACAAATGAGTTCAACTACCGTTCACTGCTATGAGCGGGGGGGGGGGGGGTCATTAGTTGAGCTTTCTTAGCTGCCCTTGAGATACTCCTTGTTGGGCGAGTATCCATTCTTTTTCATCTTAATCTTGCATCTTGCATATGAAATTATGAAATCTCTTTCTGGGAGGAACTTTTAACCGACAATAATTTCCACACCGGAACGGTAACTTGGCCAGTATAAAGTCTTAGCTTTTCCGACAAATGCGAAAGCAGTTAAACCGTTGGTCTGTTGTCAGTCAAAGCTAATGCATTTTATAGCACGATGTATGCAGCAGTGAAATGCAAGTTAAATGTCAAGCGCTTGATTGCCGATCTCCTAATAGTCGTTAACGAGACCAACGGAAGAGTAGGCGTTTAAGATTGATCGGATCCAAGAAATCGGCTCTTGGTTGTATCGGGTTCAGATTTGTATGTGAAAACGGCGACAAGCAGACCACACTCCCAATAGATACCGTCACAAACACAATGTTCCAGCTCAGAAAACCCGGTACTCAACAGATGGCCGCATCGGGCATCATTCAGAGACTCCGTGGCCGACGTTTTACAACGGGGCTGATACTGGAGAACGGGGCTGATACTAGATCCAAGTGACCCATCAGACGGGTCACAGCTCGAATCAATACCAGACTGACTGCAACCGGGAAGAAGTAGCCCAGAAGCCGCCACTCGTAGCATCGGAAATATGAATGGATGAGAAACTGTTTTGGGCTCTGAGTACGGACGAATGAATGACATTTGACAATTGCGCTGGGCACGTGAACTGAATCAGCTAGAATTCTCATATTCTGGATCAGGCGATCTGTTCAGCAGCTGTTGTGTTAAACCACCAAACTGGTGATCTGCCTTGAACTGAATTTCCTAGATGGCAGGCCCATGGACTAGATAAGCAATTTATAGGTCCGGACCGAGTCCTGTCGTAAGAGGTTGCAGTTCTTGGTTTATAGAATCTCGCCCTGAAGCCGACGATAAAGATAAATATATGTATTTTTGTATACCGTTATACCAGCTAAACCCAGCGGAGTTAACCGAAAAGTCACTGAGCTTTGAGTGGCCTTTTGATGCTTTATTTCGCTGTGGTTGTGCCACTGGTTACTGATATGAATTTGATAACCCTTCTTATCTTGTCTCTTCAGACACACGGATGACTTAAACCTAAAGCTCAAAGAATTAAAATGAACCACCAAAATGGCCTAAGCTCGAACCTACCTTGAAAACAGTCTTCGAACGACAGAACTCATTATCTCGGCCTAACAAGGCTAAACTTTGGTGACTAATCTTTGTAAGATTGGCAATGCAGTCTGTCACGATTCAGATGAAGGACAGAGTTTTCTTGATCATTTATGATATATTCCCGGGTAGCTGAAGACCCCGTTGGAAAGCCAGCCATCTCCTTCCCAAATGACGCCCCGGACTTCAAGTCGTCTGGGAGACAAACAAGACCAAATTTTTCGATTTGATCCCAAAAATCTAATATTTGATCCAGACAATTGGGTCTTATCTTCGCCAGATCCAGTCTTCGCCAGGCTAATCATCAGAGAAAACCAAGTTCAGATATACCTTTATAAGCCATATCGACATAGCCATGACGACACTGATCGAAACTTCCTGCTTTACTTCTGCCAAATTTCCGGTTTCGGCCGAATTTTGAGCGAACTAATTGTCAGCGTATATCGTCATCTCTGTGAAGAACATCTAATCAACTTCACATAAAACTTTAACTTATAAAAAAAATCCGGTTACAACCGGATTCCGGACGAATTTATGTCCGGGTAAAAAATGATTGTCATATACAGACTCAGCGTATCTTCTTACCCCTAAACCTGTCATCTAATCTACTTCAAATAAAACTTTTAATTTTAAAAAACTTTCAGGTTTTGGTCGGATTTGAGGCGAACTAGTTGTCTGGGTAGAAAATGCTTTTCACATAAGTGTTCAGCATGTCTTCTTACCCCTAAATCGAACATTTAATCAACTTCAAATGAAACTTTTACTTTTAACCAACTTTCCGGTTTTTGCCGGATTCCGGACGAACTACTTGTCCGCCGAGGCGTCCCGAGCCTTTCTTCATTGGCGGGGGGGGGGGGGGGGGGGGGCGAACCTGGGACCGAGTCGGTACTGGATTTTTACCGAATTTATTAAAAATTCTAAAACACAGCGAGTTGCCTTCAGGAAGCTACAACGTAAAAAGTTGCAAAGTATATACAAACAAGTTTAAAGGGAAAAATTGGCGCGTTTTCACGCTTTTCCGCTTCTGTTTTTTTTTTCGTGGATACGTCGTCACTAGCCTTTTACCTTTGGAGGTTCTTTCCAGTTTTGCCAACAGGACTTAAAATGATAAATTAAGGCGCCTCAGGCGAAATTTTTTTAATCCGCCTTTTTCTTTCTAGCAACATTTAACTACTTCCCATCAAAATGCTAGCTTTTAACATGGTTCAAGCCCCCCCCAAATTCCACGCCTCAAACGCCAACTAAATGACGCAGCCTTCGTCTAACTAGAGAAGACTGCGAAATGCGCCGCAGGCGAAATTTTTTGGAAACACTGATGATAAAAGTGCCTTTTCACGATCCCAAGATTACCTATTTAACCCACAGCTGTCTGGCGAAAGGAAAGGGGCGATCCAGGGTAAAGTAGATACGAAGTACCGTACATTTGTTCGGAAATTACAGAAAACAAAAGTAGGCTAGTTTTCCCGCCAAGAGACGTGCTTATTCCTGAAGTACTGCAATCCTAAGAAGTAAAAAAATGAATAGCAACCAGGTGAAGCTACCGTAATTGTGAAGAACGAGAGAAATAAATGCCACTGAAATTACCGAACTGGGCTGAAGCAAATAATGAATTCGTAGTATACCGAAAAACTAACTAAAAAATAAGGAACAGATCGAGAGCGGTACAACCGAATTTCGTAATGGAATAAAACTCTTGTTAGAACCACGTAAAAGGGCAAGGGCTAGTAATAGAAACGACTAAAGAAAAATCCGGTGAATTACCGAATTCAGCAAAGAATTACAACCAAATGAATGTCACCGAATTTAATTATGAAATGGACTGACCGAATGCGACCGAATTACCGGATTTGGTAAAGAACGAGACCAAATAAACAGGTTAAATCACCGAATTCACGCAGGGACGGACCGAATGCAGCGAAATCGAGGCGAACTGATCAAAAGTTGGATGAATTATCGAATTCCGTCACGAATTAGAATCTGATTAATGGCCAAATTATGAAATTGACTGACCGACTGCGATAGAACAGATACGGACTTGAGAAAAGTCCGGTGAATTACTGAATTCGCTAACGAATGAGACCAAGTAAACAGGTTAAATCACCGAATTTACGAAGGGGACGGACCGAATGCGGTCAAATCGATGCGGACTGAACAAAAGTTGGATGAATTTTTAAAGTCAATACAGAAAGGGGACCAACACACACTTTAAATCACCCAGTTTGGAAATGCGGGCTCACACGATTTTATGAAAAGGGCATCATGGCTTCGCCGCGATGCCCGTTTTGACCGAAATTTCGTATTTGGCGAAAATTTGACCGAATCCCCAAAACGTAGAGGGGTGGGGCGCTGCCCCCCCCCCTCGGGACGCCCCTGCTTGTCCGGCGAGAAAATGGGTTTCACCATCGTGTTCAGCATCGCCCTATAATCGGCTATGACATTAGCTGTTTAAAAATATTTTGTTTTACCCTTAATTTGAACCCCCTTCCCCACCCCTAAATATAGGGCTACAAAGCCGGTCTACGAACTTCCCCTTACCCTTGACCCAAAGAACCCTCACACCAAGTTTCATCAGAATATCTCATTCCCTTCGAGAGTTACCGTGCTCACAGACAGACGGACAGACGGACAGCTTTTGCGATGTCATAGGTATCCCTCCACTTACGGTTTGGGATCCCAAAAATATTCTCGATGGCTACACAACATCAAAAGAAAAGGCTCAAAGACTAAGAATCAAGATGGAGAATTTGCCTTGATGATTTCTTCGTGTTAAGAGAAGTTCGAAGATAGATGTTCCTGCAGCCCAAGCTGACTGCTTGGCAAGGGTCTTCTTCAGCCTTAAGAGGACCCTTGTCAAGAAGGGCTGAAGTATAGCTCTAATAAAAAGTAGCTGACTTATCCGTCTTGCACCGTCAAAAAAAATCGAAGAAATACTTAAGGCATTCTACGGGGGGGGGGGGGGAGAGGGTCGGAATCAAGAGTCGAAGTACGCGGCAAAGAAATCGAAGTATTCACTGTGAACCATGATGTAATAAAAGGCTGCGTCGTGTAGGAGACTGTTTAAAGACTGTTTCGACTGAATTCTCACCCTTAGTCGCTACCAAGGCATTGCCGTCGAAGCAAATGTGAAGATTAAATCGACTTTACTGGCGACGTGGAACTCCTGTACCCGAATCAGCTCAACGGACGCTCGATGGTGTCAGTGACTTGTCTGGCAGCAGAGTTGCACTCCCATCAGTACCGACAAAGCGAGCGCCACCATCAGGAAGCTTCTGTGGTGCAGCGGCTACCTTAACATAAAAACTACACTTTCCATCCATAGGACCATGGTTTCCGTCATTTATTTTGTTTTGAAGTTATTGGGAGAGGACGTTGTTTGGATCCTGGGCGAGATCGAGACATCCGATTCATAGCTAACATGTGGGTGCTCTTGGACACTTGCTGCAATCAACTTTTCTAGGGAATGACGGTTTTGACGATTTTCATGTTCATGCGTCGACAGCTGAATGCCCTTCGAGAAGGAACCAAAGCGTACTTCGACATGAAAATAACAACAAAGCGTGTCCAGGTTTGAACGCGATCCACGCCTGCTTTTGCATTTGACTCGTGGCTAAAACAACTAAACGCATCAGAGGTCCGGGAGTGGGCGTGGGTTGGTGGTGGAGCGGAGCCTTTTTTGCGAATGTCGATGTATTAAGACCAGATGATCCATCGATCACTATTTCAGGGCATGACCACTGTCACGCTGTTCTTATTCATGCGAGCTCAGCTTTTCATCATCCGCGAGGCAACCAGGTGCTACACTGATACAGAAGTAGCAGCAAAGCGCGTTCAGGTCAGATGATGTGTCTGTTGTGGGTAAAGTGGGGGCACAGCTTGATGATCAAACGAGATCAAAACCTAGGTTGATAAGCTGTGGGCGGGGGGAATAATGTTGGCTTTCACCCGGGAAGTATATGTTTTGCTTCCAGAATCTTCTTTACTGAATATAGGTCCACTGATGACGCTAACTTTCGCCGTTACGATAGATATGGCAGATTTGCTTCCAACAAAACCAGAACTAAAAAAATTCCAATAAACCATTGAAAGATGTTAAAAATAAGACTGCGATGCAGAAGATAATTAGGCTACCATGGGGGTGTTTCGTGGCCTAAAATTAGAAGATTGTTTGTTTGTTTATTCTTTCAAAACTATTTCAGGAGGTCGTGACATATTTTTCTGTTTCGAAACTTTTGGTGGGTCATTTTTTTTCATCACTACTGTAACTGAACATGATGCGCCATAACTGCTGCAAAACCGAACTTAGGAAGTTAAATTGGTGGTTGTAAGGTATGAAGGTTCTTGATCCGTGATGTTCCATCTGTTGTTCGTTATCTACAGTTTCCTTTTAGATCTCACGATTCTCTTTTTTTGAGATCTCAGACGTCCAAAACGTAGATTAGATTTAGATTATATATGTGGTTAATTAGAAAAAATATTAGTGACTACAACACCCTCCAAAATTTTCATTGTTAAGAGGTTTAACAAACCCCCCTTGAACAAATTAACCTACGTAGAACCATAATAAAGGAACTGTAATAAAGAAGACAAAAGAATGAAAAAAGAGGAAGAAAAGTTGTGCACTTATTCGGTTCCTGGTCGAACTAGAACACGCAACAAAAAACTGTACACTCCGAAATCCCGTCTCCAAAAACAAACCAAGCCAAAGAGAAAAATATATAAGTAAATAAACAAAACGGGTTTTGGTCCTACCCGAGAACGACTCAGTTCAGAACAACTACACTTTCAAACTTACATTGGTATAGACAAAGGATTTAAGATCTCGACGGAACTCTCACATATTCAAGGTTTTAATTTACAGTTCTGTATAAAATGATAATGCATGGAGGGTCAAGCCGGAGACGCAAGGTCGATTGACCTTGGTTCCGCTACAGTATAGATCAAGCCTATTGACATATAACTAATTATATAAAAAAATATCAATAATTCCATGACTCACCATTAGACGGGAACCCGCCCCACCAACCCACCGACACTCGCCAAGAACAAAAAAAAAAAATCAATTCTCTGACCTTTATCCAGTTTCCCTTCTGCCTGTCTGTCCATCCCTCTGTTATCACGATAACTCTCAGGGGGAGAATGCAGGTTAAGAGTTGACATTTTGTTTAAGCTACTTATTTAGGGGTACGGAGCCAGGGAGTTCGCCTGCACCCGACAACATCCGAAACCTGTTAGTAGTGGAAGTTTTTTCTGAAGTCGGTTGTAGTGTCAATAGGGGTAATAAAACACGCTGGATCAGAATACCCTTTTCGGTTGTTATCACTCTGGGTATGTTCCAACCCTTTACCAGTAGTTGCGAAGAGCTACAATCGCTGTTCCAACTTGTATACAGAGAAATATAGATTATAACGATTATGACAGTGAAGTTGGAGCACATCCTCTTGTTTTTCGTAAGCCAACAAGGAAGGAGAAACAGCCGGCGATCCTGAAAGAATCGCAAATTCACAGCCCTGCTTTTGCTTCTGCTTTGCATTGCTTTACTTTATGTTTGCTGTTTCTTGTTTCGTCAGTATTTTTGGTTTATTTTATTGTTCTTAATCATTTAGCGTCCAGAATTGTAGACCCTTCTTCCTATTATCTTCTCTGAGCGCCGGTACTAAAGCCGGAACTGGTACAGCCGCAGAACGTCCATACTTTAACTAAATCGCCAGCCGGTTGTGCTTGCTTGAATATTGCATAGGAGATGGTTTACCGGAGGTTGACAGGGCTAGAGCCATCGATTCGAGGAAATGATCCATGCACTGGATGAAAACCAGCACATTGTTTCTATTTTACGTTATCCAAGTACGAAACCCTACGTTTGTGGCTTGATTATTCTGCTAAACTCGTACTAATAGAGTGGAAGAAATGAGAAACATCGAATACATCATTGCATATTTAACCGTGGCTCACACTTCGAAATGTTCGCGACGTTCTCTCAAACTTGTAGCACTTAAAATATCAGGAACTAATTTGTAAATTAGTTTTAAGGCTTGCAAGGGGGCGTTCGGGTTCTGACAAAGCTGCAAGGTAAGAGAGGTCGTGTCCTCTCATGGAAGTTGTTCTACCAGTCAACAGCAAATGCTACAGCTCGTGTTTTGATTTTAGTCGGTTTTGCTTATGTCGGAGATGGAGAAGAATACCACCCTACCAGAAACAGAGGGAGTGGCGCTTTCAGTTGTCAACGGAAGATTCTCGCATGATCATCAAGACAGTCAGATTTCCCAGTGAGTAATTAAAGCTGCCTTTTATTTGGTTCTAGTCATTCGCCGTTACCAGTCTTGTATTGTCCCACTGCCGTTCTTGGGTCTTTACGTATTATCTGAACGAAACAGAAGATTTATTTTCACTAATGCACTTTCAAAGCAGCTAACTCAGGAAAGATGCAAGCTTTTCAGTGTATAACCGATATTTGCCTCGTATCCTATAGCAGTAGTAGGAGTAGAATAGTTTTATTAACAAGACAGTCGTGGATCCATAAATAGCACAGCAAAAGCACTGCTTGCGAGGATGTGCTATTAAACACACAACAAGAAGAAAAATATACTGAAGTAAGGGATAAGAGGGTGAAACCATCTATCAAAGCACTCCAAACAATTATTCACACTACAAAAAAAACATCGGAGTCAATCAAGAAAAACATCGGTAAACTATACTTTATCAACCCTCTCCTCCATTGGGGTTATGTTGCCGGTCCACGTAGAAAAAGCACGAACACGGATTCCCGGCCGGAGTTCCTGCTCTTTCATCATCAAGTTGAAAAAATTTCAACTTTTCCATATGTAAGTGGTGATGGTGACGAAAATGCGGACAGGAATTCCAGTCCGGGAGCTCCCTATCCTGATCGTGTGTTCGCATAAACCAAATAAATGATGATTAAGATGGAAAGAAGTTTGAAAGAAAATTGATTGAAAGCAATTAACCAATTGATTTAAACAACATTTCTGGCCGATGTAACATTTGGTTTGGTAAGGTCTTTCGCGATTAGTGAGGAGCTCAGCTGCTTGGCAAACTGCATGCAATTTGGCCTCCTATTTAGGATTGAATCATGATGACAAATCGGTCTCTAGACTGTTACTGAGGAATTGCCGTATGTTGAGGTTTCCATATATGACAGTCTATGAAACAAGCTCATTAGTTTATGCTTTATAGAGTAATCAGTATACTTTTATGTATAGTGGAGACCGGGGCGCCTTCGGTCACTTTTTTCTTTTTCTACCACTGAAATTTCTGTAATACATAAGTGCTGCAGATTATGGGATACCTTAATATTGGTCTATCGAGTGTACTTTGTAATTTTCTTAGAACTCACCCAGGTTAGAAGAAAAAGAAGATCCCGCGGAAGCCCCATCTTGACCGGGGGTGCCCTTGATCCGGGCACCGTCGGTCGGGCTTGGGGCACCTTCGGTCATTATTGAAATTCTATTAATTGGGCCCTTCTCTGTTGTATTAAATATACAAGTCTTACTAGACATATTATTTATGGGTTAGAACAAAGAAGAAGTTATTAAATACGTAATTTTTTATTTATAAAAAGAAGTTTTGCAAAAAGTCACTGGTAGCCTGCAATATGCTAAGGCTTTACGGAGACTTGAGAACCATGAAATGGTAAACCTCCAAAACCAGCCGTCTCACCTACACGTGTCCAAGAATAAATAAGGGAAGGATTGAGAAGACTTGAATCATGCGACGCTGCTTTTTTCCGACTCTGTTTACCGGGGTTGGAGCCTACCCGGTGCCTGTCGCGACCACAGAGTAATTATTGACGCTAGTTCTTCTGATTGCCGTTCTTCGCGATAACACTGTAAAAAGTTTTTCCGTATAAAGATTAAAGTTAACTGCAGTATTTGCTACTCCGATTACTCTTATCTCTACGCAGATATGAATAATACCAAATAGAGATAATTTTATTTATTTTTATTTTATTTCAAATAAGGCCAACATGGGCCACAATATAACAAAAACACACTCAACAAACAAACAAATGTAAGTGCTAGGTCACTTACGTGACTCCCGTCAAAAGCCCCGCGTACAACTCACGAGTCCACGCAAGCCATACAGGCAGAGAAAGCCGCATCTGAGGCCCACAAAGGATCCTAAGAAGTGAGCTAGGGGATCGGAGGATCCTGGTTTGAAGGGAAAGAATTGACCGCCTCTGGAGTTCCCCAAAAGATGAAAGCCCTTCACCAACAAACATTCCCGATGCACTACAATTCCAAGGAAGACCGCGAAGCCACCGGAACGAATTATTATACATAAGCCGAAAAGAATTCTCACATTTCACACTGACATTACACGCAAGAGGAAGGCAGTAAAGTGGCTTGCAGTAAGCCCTGAAAAGGAAACTCTTTACCGGGGCCTCGCAGCTACCAAACCTCCTTATCAGTATATTTGCTCTAATAGATAGAGACCTCATAAGCGAAGAAACATGCGCTTCAGCAGTCATCGAAGATGAAAACGTGAAACCCAAGTATTTGAAATGCTGGACGACTTGAATCTTTGAACTAGATAGTACAACATCTGGGATAATCTTCAAATGAAGACCACGTGGAATGAATGCCATACACAGCGTTTTCTTCGTGTTGAATACGACATCATGCATCAAAGCAAATTCGTCACAAACAGCCAGTAGCTTATTCAGTGCTGGTACTGTCGGGGCAAGAACGGCTAGGTCTTCAGCATAACTAAGGTTGTTGAAACACAGCCCTTGTATGAAGCAACCAACTCCAGTTCTAGCCAACAACAAATTCAAATCATCAACATATAGGTTATACGATAACGGAGACAGCACACCTCCTTGGCGAACCCCATTCAACACTGCGAATGGCTGGCTGATTACACCACTCCACTTCACTCGGAACTGCTGTGTCTGGAACCAAGCAGCTAGGGTTCCAGTTACCCTAGGGTCAATACCCCTCGAGACCATCTTATTCAGAAGCTTCTCGTGGTTAACCCTGTCGAACGCGGCCTTGGCGTCAATAAAACACACAAACACCGGACTAGAAAACATCCAGAAGTACTGGATCACTGCCTGTAAAATAAAAACACAAAGCAAATACTGCAGTTAACTTTAATCTTTTTACGGAGGAACTTTTTAACAGTGAAGAAAGTACGCCGAATTCAAATTAAACAGAAAGAGGTCGACATTTTGCACTTCTCCCTCCAACAAATCGCAGCTACCACTAGTTTGAAAGGCGAGATAAGGGGCTAAAGTACAATGAGATGATAGAATTGTGCAATCCTACATTCAAGGATGACGCAAATAAAGACAGAAAAGGACCGACTGTATTTTGGACTGAACAGTTTAGTGCAAGTTTAAAGAAGGAAGGGACATACTTTCAAATATTTTTACTCTAATAGGCTTAGAACGTGATTTAGAATATCCGTCTCTGGAGACGGATATTCTTCAGATATTCATTTACTTACTTTTGTCATACAAAAATATTCGTTTAAAATCTATGGCAGATTCTTAGTGATGAAAAAATACTGTTCATAGGATAGATAATGAAAAATTTTATTACCCGAAACTACCCGAGATAATGCTATAAGTTTTTACAAAGAATAGTAAGTTGTTATCTCAAACGTAGACGTTTTGAATGATATCTTACAATTATCAATTTCAATAATAAGTTATTAGTCTAAAATTTAGAAATACTTCAAGCCAACTGTTTTTCGCAACTATCCGAAAAAATGGTATGAAAAATTTTGTGTAGAGAGTACAACTTAAAAACAAAACATAAGAACTCTTTGAGTACATTTCGCCAGCTATGCCCAAAATTCGAATTATAATGTTGTAAAAACATAATAATGAAAACAAACTGTTGATAACTTAGATAATGACAAATTTACCCAGATCTGAAGTGCAACTATATCCAAAATAATGATATACATATTGACCTGTCAAGTCAAGTCAACTTGTCAAGTTCATTTTCTAGCTTGAGCCTGAAGAGGACCCTTGCCAAGAAGGGCCGAAATATAGCTCTATCAATTGTAGCTGACTTATCTCTTTTGCACCGTCAAATATGATTCGCAGTCAGCTTGGGCTGAAGGAACATTGATAAATAATAAAATGTTCAAGGAGTCTGACGAAGACCAGATCCCTAAAAGTCCCGATTGTCTGGATAAAAAAAGTCCAATAAATATCAAAATTTCTTGGATCCCATCAAACCTTTGGTATTGTTGTCCCAGATGGCTTGTTTTAACGCTTACGCAATTGTTTTGCAGTCTTGACGGTTCACACAAAGTGGATTCAGTGCTTCTGAAGCCAGGTGGTGTGTCATTGGGTAGTTCTGCACTGACAGGAATAAATCTTCTTGTTCCAGAGGTAAGTTTCTTCGCATGCATTCTTCGCATGCAAACCGGTTAAGGTTCGCGTAGCGCAGGTGCCGATCTCCTAATACTCCGCCTTCGGCCGGGAGTGCGATGCATGGTTGAGGGCAAATCATCCGACGCTTCCCGTGCTTTTCCCTAGATTTCTCTAGGTACCTATTTGAAGCTGGGTGGACTTTTGGATTGTCTTACGGGGTAACGCCACTAACCCTCACCCTAAACCAAACTGTAGGCACCACCGAGACTCGAACAAGGGACCGTTCGATTGGGAGTCCAGCGCGCTGACCCATTCGGCCACGGACGTGTCGGTCAATACGAAATATCCATGCATATTTGATAGCTCCCCTGTTTGCCTTGTTAGTCCCGGCTTCTATCTGACTGTTATAGTGGTTTGCGAAGTATGTTCATAAGTCCGTCGATATCTCAGCAGTAGAGAGATCCCTACCACGGGGTCCCGCCATGTGGGCCCTGGTTTGTCTATGAGGCTTCGGCAGAGGAGTCTTAGACTTCTAAATTCATTTCTGGTTTACTTGTCACGGTACGAGTCCCTTGCATAACGTTCTGTCAAGAACAAATAATCTGACAGAACTTTTGTCTTTAGTCCGATGCAGCGACTATGAATACCCTGACAAAACTGAGCGGACCTAGAGGTCCTTACTCTAGCTTTGAGCTTATGTTGATACCCGTTTACTCATCTTCCGTCTTCGCCATTGCGTATCGCGGAAAATATAGCGCAGGAGGCGTACTCCGCGCGCTGACCCGGACTGGACTTCTACTTTTCCTCACCGGCGGTTTCACAGCGATTTACCTGTTTCTAGAGGTAACAAAACGTGATGTGGCGCGAAGCTACTAACCTCCGCGCGTTCGTAGCGGACAGGATGGGGAAATATTCGACTCCGCATAGTCATATTACAGAGATAGGGAGACGGACGTTCTGTCAGATTATTTGTTCTATGTTCTGTCTATGTACTATGTATGCCGTGACAAGGGGATGTGAACTGTTTAGATGAATTAGCTAACAATGCAGCTGTGTTCACAAGCCCCTCGGTAGTTCAGCGATAGAGTACCTGCTGGGCACCTGCCTAGTGAGTGGTTGTCACGGTTCCACGTGGAAATCCCGGTTGAGGAGTATTTTTGTCTTTCAGTGCACTACTTATAAATGTTTCCATCTCAAGGGCGCCTTCCCATCAAATTAGGTCTTGTCTTTTCTTTGGTTTTCACCATTAGGCCCCTCCATATGGGTTCTGGCTCCAACATGGGAGTCCTACACTTCTAAATTCAGTTCAAACATTCACTTCTGATTTACTTGACACGGTACAAGCCCCTTGTGTAAAGGTACATCTATGTAATCACAGCTGCCTAAAATTAGAAATGTATAAACATTTAAACGTTGAAAATGATTGCGCGATGGCTTGTTAAACATTTCCTTACTCTGGTTATTATTCGTATGTGAATCGTAACTCGACAGTGTTGAGGGATTAAATAAATAAATACAAGAGATCATCTGAGATTTGTCCGCTGCATCATTTGGTAAACCGAATATGTAGGTACGAATGAGCAAACTTAATCAATAAGTTTTATTTTAATAGTTTGAATTATTAAATTATCGTTTAATAATCTTACTTTTGTCCTTGACTTGATATTTCAGATTTAATCTAAAACCAACCGTGGAACGTTTCTGATTTCTATTTTAGGGAAGTCTCGTCGGAATCTGTGGTCCTGTAGGAAGTGGAAAGTCATCGCTTCTCTCTGCTATCCTCGGTCAGCTGAAGCAGGAGGATGGAACTGTTGGAATTAAGGGCTCCATCGCCTATGTGCCCCAGCAGGCTTGGGTGATGAATGCAACCATTAAAGAAAATATCACATTTGGAGAGAAATTCGATAACCTCAGGTGAGTTTGGAAGAACAGAATTCTCTTTTTGGTAGCCCAAAACGTAAGTGGAGGGATACCCGTGACTTCGTAAAAGTTGTCCGTCCGTCTTTTTATTTATTTATCTATTTCCCGCAGAACTGAGGAGTACAAAATATAAACTATATAACAGAACTATGCCTAAACTATCTCGTCCATTCAGTGGCATAATAAATACTATAAAAAATACATATGGTTTCGACAACTAAATTACAATTGTTAACGTACTATATTATTCACTTGTTAAAAAATGGGTACAGGTTGTGGGTTTGGAGGGCTACCGAAGCTTTTCTTTATAAAAGTTCACTACTTGTAAATACAGGAAGGCGGACAGCCGTCCTGCTGTCCGCCTGTCCGTCTGTCAGCACGATAAATCTCGAAGGGGTAGAGATATTTTGTTCAAACTTGGTGTACGATCCATTGGGCCGAAGTACAGGTCAAGTTCGTAGATGGGTCCTATAGCCCAATATTTAGGGGCTGGGGAGGGGGGGGGGGGGGGGGTAAATTCAGGGATAAAGAAAATATTTTCTCAAGCTGATGCGAGAGCCAATTTAGAGGTAAAGAGACATGCTGAATCCAGAATCGAACTTCATTTTCTAATCGGACAAATAGTTCGCCCGGAATCCGGCTAAAACCGGAAAATTTGTTATAAGTAAAGTTTTATTTGAAGTTTATTAGATTTTCGGCGATTATTTTCTACCCGGACATATGGATCGCCCCGAATCCCGCAGAAACCGGAAAATTTGTTATAAGATAAAGTTTTATCTGAAGTTGATTAGAGGTTCGATGTACTGGTAAGGAGGCATGTTGAATCCGTATATGAAAATTATTTTCCCGCCGGACAAATAGTCCCGGAATCCCCCCAGAACCGGAAAATTTGTTAAAAGCAAAAGTTTATCTGAAGTTTATTAGAGGTTGGGGTAAGGAGACATGCTTCGTTTTTTAGCTTTATTTTTTTTGCAGGAACAAATCCGGTCGAAACCGGAAATTCGGTCGAACTAAGGCAGGATGTTTGATAAATTTCTAATAAACCCAAATGCTGAATCCATATCCATGATTAGCCATTGTCCTTAATGTGTTGCAAAATTTTAATAGTCAAAGTTTTGACGTCGAGTCAAAGTTTCTGGTTAAAGCACAACTCCTACCAGAAATGATCTTTTCACGATTTAATGGCTGGGACGTATAGAATTTAAAAAATATCATTACTTGCCCCTCAAAATTATCGGTTTTCTTATTTGCGCGTGTCGACTCTGTCAAACCTTCCTGCTCTCCGGCGCGGCGTCTGGACGCAAAATATTTGAAAACTGAGAGCGCCCTCTTTGAAAGCAGCAGAAGTGAACTGACCGCCCTCAACCAGCCACCTTCGCAAGGCCATGATGAGGGATACCCTAAAATCGAGAGCCCCATCACATAACAGAAAGGCAACGCCCTCACCATTCAGAGACAGACAGAATACTGTACTGTGCTACAGACTTAAGACAGAGTCAATCCTTCTCAACAAAACGCTGTTTGACTGAAAACTCAGCCCGTCCTGACAATGCAGAAACTGCGGTGCGGACGAAAAAACCCTGCAACACATCCTGTTCCAGTGCAGAAGTACCAGCCCGATGACGTCGCAACTCAAGGTCCTATGCAACGAGGTCAAAATCCCCAGCTCCATCAGCACAATCACCTCAACTATATTCCCGAAGAAGACCGAGTACCAATTCTACAAAGCCCTAGTCAACGTCATCCTGGAGAAGAAAATTTACCACTAGAGGCGATTACAGTGGTAATCGGCCCTACCCAAAAGAAAGGCCGAAAGGGACCGACGACAACGTTGGACCCAGTGGCAAATACAGAAGAATTAAAATTTGTGTGCTTTTATCAGGCGTCGGTCGTCTCGTAAGCACATCGGGTTCTTTTTATACGCAAGAAATGAAATCCTGCAAACATTTGTCGGGCAAACCACTGAAGAAATCAAGTTCTTCATGCTTTTGTCGTGCCTCCGTATATTCGTCGGCACATCGGGTTCTTTTTACACATTAGGAATCCAGAAGAAATGCTTTTTTTATGTTTTTGTCGGTTGTCGGTCGACTCGTCGGCACATCGGGTTCTTTTTATACGCAAGAAATGAAATCCTGCAAACATTTGTCGGGCAAAACACTTAAGAAATCGAATTCTGCATACTTTGTCGTGCCTCGGTATTCTCCTCGTCACATCGGGTTCTTATTATACGTAAGGAATCCAGAAGAAATAAATTTTGAATGCTTTTGAATTGGAAAAAGTGGAAAACCAAGTAAAACAGAAGAAGTCGAAACAGAAGATATGTCTGATGGCCTACCATGTTTTCCGAAATGAAAAACAAAACGGTGAAGCTTCTCATGTTCTTATGTGTGACAGAGTTATCGGCGGACCTTGAAGCTTTCGGCGAAGTTTGTGTTGCGCAACTAACAGAACTCGGGACGGCCGAAAAAGCGGTAATAAGTCGTAGGTACAAAAGGAGCGAATGGCGAAAGACGGGTATTTCAGAAGCATATAATTCCATAAGGGTGCTACGGATAGTATGAAAGGCAGGATATTTTTTTCATTGGTGTCTTTGAACGAATCAGTCTACCAGAGGTCTCGCCTGAATTTTTTTCACCGATGTAAGTGGCTCGCAGTCACCCTAAAATGTCTGGGATTTCCCGAGCTTCTAGTTCTTGGTTCATGGACTGTGTTGCATCATTATATGATTCATTTGTTAAAACGAAACGGCAAATTTGCCAAACAGCTGATGTGATAGAGTAAATGACCTAGTTGTTGTTATCTAGCTCTAAATAAATAAGAACATTCAGTTCGTTCAGTAACGTCAGGCATGAACTAGTTGCAAGAAAGTGCATAAAGAATAGGAGTTGCAGTGCTGGGTTCTACATGAAACAGCCTATTTGTGACGGCTGTCCTTTATAGTCTTACGAGGTATGGTTATAATAATAATTTATTTTTAACCCACAAATCGTACGAAAACAGTGGAGTACAAAAGAAAACATGAAGACATATTAGGGATAACACAACACATACAAACAAGATCTACTCAAGAGTCAAACAGACCAATAAGCCCGTGAGAGGGCGCCAGACGCGCGCACGCCGTTTCGGACAGTTTTTTGTTGAGAACAGACAGTTTCTCCGTGATATCCGGAAGCGAGCGCTTACTAATAATTTTAGAATTTCTTTGCCAAAAAGGGAGAAAAAGAAGAAATGTACAAAAACGAAAGTAAGAGGATTCCATAGCTTTAATATCCTTTTTCTATAAAACAGGATAAACACCAGATAGAAAAAAGAATAGATTGGTCACAGAAGGAAGACGATTTTTTTTGTTCGGGCACTAAGCAGTCTTCACCAAGCTCACCATTGCCCACTGAAAAGCCGCGTTTGTGCTGAGAAAAAAAATTCCCCGCATCATAGTAGAATTTACTTTGTTGGGACGGCAGCAAATATTCTGAACGTCATAACTAGAGCAGATAGTGAAACACGAAAAATCCCTTAGCAGAGTCCAAATAATTCAGTGTATTCAGTTAAACGACACCAAAATAAGTTGGCATTTCAGTTAAACGTTAATAGGTTTTTCGACGACTCGACACCACTGCTGGTCGCGCAGTAAACAAACAGCGCAGAAAGAACTCTTAGATATGCGCAAATTAAAGACGAAAGAAACACAATTCGTGCATGCCGACGACTGCCAGAAAGAAATTTTGTATTACTTAGAAGACCCAAAAAACGAGATCTCTCTGCAGATTATTTGTCAGACTATTCCGTTCTAAGAACTAGGCATGTGCCGCAAGCGGTGGGGGTCGTAAGTAACCTAAGTAAATAAGTATGAAGCAGGATAGCTTGCCAAGAGCTTTCCGATTGTATATGTATAACCTGTATGACAACCGAAGTTTATCTTTTATAGGTACTACCGCACGACCCAGTGTTGCGGCCTTCTTCGAGACCTGGACATTCTTCCAGCTGGAGATAATACCGAGATTGGTGAACGAGGGATCAACTTGTCCGGAGGCCAAAAGCAAAGAGTCGCTTTAGCAAGGGCCGTATACTCCAACAGGTGACATCTCTATCCTTTAAGTTTAACCGAATAGGGCTGAGACCACTCCCTTGCCACTCGTGCTTTGCCCTCTGCCGGGAGTATTTGTTAATTTACCTGTGTACAATTAATGAAATAATAAACGAACCTGAACCTGGACCTGAGCCTGAACCGACGGTCTAGTTACGAATAACGTACTCACTTAAATAGGCCCAAAAACCCTATTAAAATGCGTCATATCTATGTATGTATCTATGTATATCGATACACATATGTGTATCAATATACATAGATATATCGATTCTCCGCGTCTGAATGAATTTTGGGTCGTCGTGCAAGCAGCGCACACTCTGAACGTTATTAAGAGAGGCCCAGGTGATAAGAAAAATACAAAATCCCTTAGACGAGTTAAAAATATTTCAGTGTATTCAGATATCATTTATAAAAAATAAGCTGCCTTTTCAGTTAAACTTTACTCACCCGCTGTTTATACTGGTTTCCATATCAGCCGAGTTCGATTGCGAAGAACAGAATCAAATGGACATATCATTAGTATCCCATTTCGGATGTGCTGTGTTTGTAACTCAACATTTGTTTGCGCGTATAGACAACTGGGCAGGACGGGCACTTAATGACAACTCTTAATGAATGGCTCCGCGATCACGACTTTTTTATCCAACTAGTTTTTGTAAATGAAATCTCAGTCGCGACAGGGGAAAGGGTGAAAATCCAACTAGGAAAACGTAAATAAAAACACTACATGATATTTAATGCAGAAATTCAGATTTGATTGCCAAATTTTTACCCGCGCTTTTCTGCACAGTTCTACCCATGCCAAATTCGGGTGATATGACGTGATTCCGCAATACCGTAAAGGAAACCTTTAACACAGACGTTAGCCGAGCTGCTCAGGTTCTTTAGATATTTGTATTTTTTTTTTGTTTTGAATATAGGGCGATTCTAGCGGTCTGGAAAGCTCCGGGAGCTTATGTGCCAGCTGTTCTTGCGACTTTGACTAAAAGTTGCTTCGCTTTCCGCAGCTGTTCTCACGCCCCGCTAGTTTCCGCCAGCACTTGGAAAGCGAATCTACTTCGCGAGTGGAAAGTGATTTCGGCACGTCAGCGAGAAGTTATAAAGGTGCAACTAAGGCTCAGCGACTTTTTGCTTGTTCTTGCGCTCGGCGGATTCTCGCTTTGCTTTTCGGACAGTGAGCTGGAGAGATCGCCAGAATCGCCCTTATTATACCGATGGTTAAATCTAGTATGTCTACTTGCAGAGACATCTACCTTCTGGACGACGCGTTCAGCGCTCTGGATGCTCATGTGAGCAAGGAGGTATTCGAGCAATGCATCAAAACTGAGCTCAAGGGAAAGACGGTCCTTCTAGTTACACACCAGCTAAAGGTTCGTTTTTGTTTAATGTAACAGCTGTTCAACTTTTTTGCGTCCAGTCTTACTGCTACCAGTCACTTACTTTTATTCGATCTACCGTATCCCAGTCCAGAGGTGAGTTTGAGTATTAGGACTTGGACTAAAGCAAAAACTGAAACTATCTGTGAATTACTCCTTAAGTTTCAGGAATATTTGAGATACTGTATCATTTCTTACTCGAAAGTTGCGAAAGTGGCTTTCGTTTTCACGTTTACAAGTCAGTACCGGGAAAAAATAAAACAGCGATGGCTAGTATTGCGAAAGCATAAAGTAAGCCGCAGAAAAGTGACAGGGCAAAACGCGACGGTAAAACTGGGAAACTTACCGGTAAAAAAACCAAGAGCTAGAAGCTCAAATGGCACTTGGATGTTGTGTCAGAAGATAGAAGTGGGAATTTGTCAAGTCGTGGGTTTATTTTAATCCTTTGTAAGCAAATTCTTGGGGGACGAATGATCACGGGCACTTAGTGTTTGAAAATGTATCGTTTGCTCAAAAGTATTTTTTGTGCTTTGCGGTTAAGATTTTTGGAATAGAACTTTACGGAATTTACTTGCAAGCAAAACTCTTGAGGCATAATGATCACGGGGATTTTTAGTGCGCTTTAGGATTGAAATAAAACACCCGATGTATGTGTTCTTCCCAATTGTCAAGTTTCTGATGGCCTGTTCGAAAATTATACATACCTCAGGTTTCCGGGTTTCCCTTCCTTCCTCCCCCCTGGATGGTCAGATCTGTGCACATACTATTTGTAATTCATTCTTGTCGGGTCTACTATGCCAGCTAACTTATCGTCCTAGCACATCCGGAAGTACATTAAATCGCGATAACCGGAATTCTGGAGGAGTTCCATCCTCAGTCTAACCGTGTTACGAGATTTCCGCCCCCCAAACTCCCCCCACAGTTGTCAGATCTGATTGCGAAATGGAACATAAGAGACATGTCCCCTTGTCAATTATCAAGTTCCATTCGAATTCGACTACCCGTACGAAAGTTACGCATTACATAAGATTCCAGACTCCCCCTCCCTCCATCCCCCCTCGATGGTTGGGATCGGGGAAGTCTCTATTTCTAAGTCAATTTGGTCGGGTCCCTGATATGCCTGCCAAGTTTCATCGTCCTAGCACTTCTTCAAATCCATTAACTCGCGATCACCGGAATTCCGGGAAACCCCATCCAACTCCTCTATAGTGCCCCGGTCCGGTCCGACTCTGTCAGTGACGTGTCTAGATCTAGGCCTTATGCTTGTGTTACGAATCTGCATGTTTGAAAGAATTTTGTAGTGGATTTGTGGCCTTACTGTTTTTTTTTCTAGTACCCCGATTTCAGCTTATTGATAGAAAGTTGTAAGGGTCTAACCTGTGCGGTTTTTGTGGAAAGTGTGGACCTTAGGCCGGATTGATGAATATGACCTTACATTGGGAGAGCTCCACAGAACTCTTGCGCGGGGCCAAAAAGGATGGTTTTGCTTGTAATCTAGCCAGAGCCTATGTCAGAGAGGACTGTCTAAAATAACTCAGTTCAATTCAGTTCAGTTATATTCAAGAATGCCATAACACGGACAAGCCGACTAGTAGGTTTCGTGTCACATCAACATAATACAACAAAATAAGAAACAGACACAAGAATTCAGCTGACATCAGCTCGGTCAGTAGATATGGCGATAGTTGTGTGGTTAACAATAGTATGAATATAGCATAAAAAAACATAGTCGTGCAATAAAACTTTATACGGAACGATATAATTACGAAAGTTAACCAACAACAACACTAAAGTCATTTACAATTCATTCTTGTTATTATACAATTTACGAAACTAGGCACAAAGCTGTTCACGTAACGATTGTGACTGTGCGTGTGCGGCTGTAATTTCGGTACTGGTAACAGGGTTGCCACATCAGAAAAGTTTAGAGAGTCTTTTGGCTGAGACAGAGAGTGAATTGGGAGTGAAATTCTATTTTCATGAAAGAAACGTGAAATGGTCATTTTTGCTCGGAATCACTGCTGCAAAAATGCTTTCCGGCGGAATCTCAATCGGTTCAGAATCCTCCGAGCATGACTAGCACGAAAAAAATCCCAAAAAAGTCCCCTTCTTCACTCCCACCGAAAGTAAAAACCAACTCTTTGTGTAGTACAGACAGAGTGGAATGCCTTAAAATTACTTGCACTGAGTTGAATTCCGCGTTTATTTTTGTATTTTCTGGAATTGTCGCACTATTGTGCGAAAAATCTGGACATTCACATAAATAGAGTGAATTTTTTGTCCTACGTAGGACAAGAGTGACAAAAAAATGAGTGACGATTCACATTATCGTGCGACCTGCGGCAACCGTGACTGGTAAAGCGGCCGCTCTTGCTGGCCTCACCCTCTCAGCGCTGAAATCCGGAGGGAGGATGTCACGGAGGACGGGATTCTCAAGGATTTTAATACCAAAAACTGTCGATAACTTGAGTCGACGATTTGCAAGTGTATCTAAATTAAACTCCTTTAAGAGCTGAATGTACGGGACTTTAGGGGATTTCGAGCAGACAAGAAGAGCAGGATATTGAATTCGCTCCAGCGCGTCCGACTGATCACCGGTGATCCCGAAATGCCAGACGGGACAACAATGGATGGGGCGGATGAAACAAATAGAAAAATAGTATTAGTTTATCTGTGGAGACCCCATACCGCGACAGAAGCTTAAGCGATCGAAGGCACATGTTACCTTTCTTAAGCATTACAGCGACCTGTTTATCCCATTCCAAATCACCTGTTATGTAGATCCTCAGGGACCTCAGGAGCTTAATTTCAGTAACATGCTGACCCTCTGAAACAATGGGGAAAAACTCTGGAGTGCTTTTTAAAAAGTTAATAGTCAGTACAACTGACTTGTCCATGTTAACCATCATTTCTTCAGCAGCAGCTTCATCACAAATGTTGTCAATAAACGCTTGTGCAGAACTTTTAATATTTCTCTGACAAACCTCCAACAGCGAGAGATCATCGGCATACTTCCATCGGTCAGGGAATGAACTTGCTAGCTCATTAACCATGACGAGAAACAGCAAAGGACCTAAAATAGTACCTTGCGGTACTCCGCAAGAAACTGGAAGACTCTCAGAACAAGTTGATTTATATTTGGTACGTTGCGTCCTATCTGAGAGGAAGCTAGAAACTCGTACGGAAAATCTACACCTCAAATCTGGGTAAAAACGGCCTCGTACATTTGAAACAAAAACTAGGCCGTTTTCGCTCTCGTTTTTAACCTCAAATTTGGGTCAAAACGACCTCGTACATTTGAAACACAAACTACCTCGTTTTCTCTCTCGCCTCATTTGGTAGCGAATCTACCTCGTACATTTGGTACAAAAACGACCCCGTTTTCTCAGTAGGCATCACAAGGTCGAAGGTCGAAACCAAATAATGTTGGTAAAAATCGGCCTTGTGTCGAAACAAAAATTCGTAACTACGTCTACGTACCGACGTAGGGGACAACCAGGTAGTGTAGGGCCGAAACGGTCTTGGACTCTTGGTGTATTAAAGATAGGCCCAAAATTATGCTGAATATAGAAGACAAAACTATGTTTCCCCAAATTATCGATTTAAGACTAGTAACTGTCGAAATTTGTTGGGTGGTGCTTTTGCACCATCGAACAAGGTTCAAACTCGGAAGCTGCTTCTGAATTTTTTTTTTAGCTTCACAGTATAGCAATATTTTCAAAACTATATACGGCAGAGCTTAAATTAAAGCATTTCCGTGGCTCTTACAATTAATAGTCCGTTTTCCTGTCTCGAAACAGGCAGTTAGGGAATAAGGTACCAGATACTGCGTAGATTTGATTTGATTAATATAGTGATATATAAAATTTGACTGGATTGCTCTTTGCTCCTAGGTTTCTGGCAAACGTAAAGCTCGAAAGTCGTTTCTCTTCTCATTATAGATATTCCTTCAGCCCGAGCTGACTGCGAATCGTATTTGACGGTCCAAACCGGATAAGTCAGCTACATATTTTTAGAGCTATATTTCGGCCCTTCTTGGCAAGGGTCCTCTTCAGGCTCAGGCCGCTCAAGCTGGAAAATAAACTTCCTGGAAATTGGACAATTCTGAAAAATGAGCTGGAAAATGAATAGTTATTTTCCAGCTTGAGCCTGGCCGAAAAAAAGGCCGAAAAATAGCTCTAACAAAATGTAACTGACTTATCCGTTTTGCACCGTCAAATATTCTTTCTCATTGCTCACCAAATGCAAATGCCTCATCTGCATCTCGTCAATTACCTTGCCAGTGGAAACAAAAGTCGACGTTTTATAGGAAAAGTCTTTCACTATCACCTGATGGCAACTTCGCAGTGAAACTATAAGGTCGCCCTCACACTCTACCCAAAACGAGGCGGAGATGAAATCTCCCTGATATTTCGCTACCATCTTCGCAGCGAAAACAAAGCCGAAGTTGAATACACCCTCGCCCTTCGCCAAATATGAGGTGGAGGTAGAATTGCCCTCTCTTTTTCGCAGCGAAAACTAAGGTCGAAGGGAAATCCGCCTTCGCCCGTTACTAAACACGATAGCGAACGCGAGATCTCCCTCTCCTTCGCCTTCATCTTCGCAGCGAAAATGTGGGTCGAAGTATAATTCGCCATCAATATTCGTCCTCGCTGTACTTTCGCCCGCATTTCGCTACCAAAAATTCCGTTTCGTCCTCGGTTCGAGGTGTAAAATGGCATTCGACGTGGAGATTTTCCGTACGGGAACGATTCTTACTAAGAATGGCTCCGCATTAAGTTTTTGTCGAAAGCTTATCCAAAAGTTTGGCATGCCTGATTAAATCGAAAGCCTTTTTAAGATCAATAGCAATAAGATTTACCCAATGGCCAGGTACCTCTAAATTTTATCAATTAAACTCCCTAAATAATGCGAAGTCGAAGTTTTCGGTAAGTTTCCGAACTGTTTCGTATTTACTAATTTTAAAATCGTTTCTTTCAACCACGATGAAAGGAACTGCTCAAATACTTTACAAAATACTGGTGTCATTGTTATTGGGCGGACACCGCTGAAATCATTTGGGGAATCTCTTTTGGGAACTGGGGTAATATATCCATTCTTCCAAATGGACGGGAACCTCCCCGATTTTGTTATTTCGTTAAAGACATGTGAAAGTGGGCCACTTATTTTATCGGGAAATGCTTCAATGAGTACAACTGGGTGTAAAATATGGTAAGAAAAACTTTTTATTGTTAAAAAATAAAAAAGGGTAGATTTAGACTTTATGGAGGAAGTGTTTTTTGAAAGAGGGAGTGAGTTTATTTGAGAATATTTAATAGAAAAATGAAAAGTTTGAAAAGAGAAGTTAGATTTTGAGTTGATAAAGTATAAAAAGATAATAGGTTTAAGACGAAAGTGTAAGTGACGTTAAAGTAGGGTAAACTGTAGGGTAGATTTTGTATTGACGTCACTGAGTTGGAGGTGGAGACGTAGCCACTTGGTTTAGTTCGATCTAAAGCAAGGAAAATGAAAAAGAAGCTACGCGGGAAAAAAAAAAAAAAAAATAAAAAAAAAAAAAAAAAAAAAATAAATAAAATGAGTACAATAGGGATATCAATAGGTGTTATACTACTTCTTTTAAGTTTACCCAGTTTTTTAGCAACTTCCTTCTGGTTAATATGGGGAAATTCCTTAAACTCGGGTTGGACATCTGGGATTTCTTCTTCACTAAGAGGTGGGAGGGTTTGTACTATTTTAGCAAGGTGTGCGTTTAAACTATTTGCAGTGTTGAGCTCACTTTCATCGAGGTTGAAATCAACGCCCTTCTTACTTTTTCCAACCGTTTGTTTAATGTTAGTGTACCACTGGCTAGGCTTAGATTCAAACAGCTTGCTAACTTTATTCTTATAGTAGTCCTTCGCTGCCATTTTTCGGACCCTGTTTTTTAGTTTGTTACCTTGTTCCAGCTTACCCTCACGAAACAAACGTCGTTTTTCGCGAATCAGTGCCTTGACTCCTTTTGTGATGTACGGCCGGTCAGTTGAGTACCTTTTCGATGTCTTTTCTGGGAAACAATATCTGTAGTTTTTTTGGAGTTTTTCCTGCAAAATTTTCGCTTTGTCATCCGTGCTACCTGCTGCCAGTACGTCCTCCCACTTGTCTTCGCACAACCAGTCGCCAAATCTAAGACGGCCTTCGTCGGAGATCGGTCTGGTTGTGGTTTCTGTTGTAGTGTACTGTGTTCTTGCCTTGTTACGGGGATTCAGTTCTAGGGTTAAATAGTAACTACCACCAACAGGAGCACCAGCTACAGGGTCACATTAAAATTCGTGCATATTCGTACGAATTACATCCAGCGACGTACCACCTTTAGTGGTTGGTATCCTGACCATTTGCCTAAGACCGAGCCCTTGGTTAATATTATCTAGACGTAGCTCAATAACGACCTGTTTCTCGAGTTCTGCCCTGGGGAATAATAAAAAGCACAAATTACAATGCCATTAAAACGACGAGGGAGGCGTTTGGGCTTTACCCCTGGTTCACACTGCTGCGATTTCGCACAAAATTCTGCGTCATGCAACAAACGACACAAGTCGTGCGACAAGCAACGCAGAACATTGCGTTTTGTCGCAGTGTTGGATGGGTTGAAATATTTCAACTGATCCAACATAACGTATGCGATTCTTGAGGGGAAGTAAAGAAAAAATAAATACCAGTTAATTTACCAGACTAAAAACTGCTCTACCTTGATCTGACTGTAATCCTAGGCAGAGGCGTCACTAGCCAAAATGTTTGGGGGGGGGGGGGGGGGGCGAGGGATTTACCGACTGGCTGATAATTTTTAACGACTGTTTCTGCAGAAAAAACGACTGTTTTCAACAACAAAAAATGACAATTTAAAAAAAAGATCCACTGATTTTCAGAAAACACGACTATTTTGACGAAAGATCGACCGATTTTCAGAAAAAGACTGTTTTCATAAAATAAATCAACTGTTTTGACCAAAAATCGCTGCGCTTCGCGCCGACTCGGTTATTTTTACCGACTGGCCGACAGTCGGACGCCCCTGATCTTAGGATGGCTGAATGCAAAATATCTTCTGAATAAACTTGTATTAACCTGTTTTGAACAAGATGGCATATGGGGTTTGACTGAAAATTCCCTAATTCTGGGTGGTATTCAGATGGGTAATCTCCCTGCATCTTCAGATGTTGTTTCCCTGAGGGTTTCTTTGTCCTTTTGCAGAATAATCTCGACGAAAAATTTCGTTTTCCGTTTGCGTCTGCGTGGTAGTGGGAACTCGGGAAGGTCCATGCGATTCTGTCGCACGTCGGAACATCAAAGAAAATATCGTGTCGCATACGAAGCAGCAGTGTGAACCAAGCGTTAAACTTACCCACAACATTTCATTGGTATCATCTAAACAGGGCACATCAATCACTTTAGAATTTAGCTTCTCGTGTGTGTAAATCGCTAGTCCTCCACCTTTTTTGCCGAGTGGATGATCATCTTTACGAAATTTCAGGACGCCATTATAGTTAGAGATACCCAATAATTCTGGGTTTTGGTGATGCACCTCTGTAACAACTATAACCGACGGCTTGACGATACTTACGAGACTCTCAAGTTCAACGATTTTATCGGGGTTAAGGCTCTCTGCGTTACTATACAGGAAATTAGGGAATGTATACTCACATGAAAACGAATAATCCTTGAACTTCGTTTTCGTCTTCGGGGGACCTAGAACGTCTTGGAAAATGGGATCCGACTCTACTGGACCAGTGTGTTCATCCACCTGCCCGAGGGCAGAGAATCTGTTCTAGACTGGGCATGCGGCTGAAAAAATGCTTGCTAATGAACAGGGAGGAAGTGGGGTGGGTCATCTACCTGCCCGAGTGCGGAGAACCTGTTATAGACTGGGCATGCGGCTGAAAAAATGGTTGCAGATGGACAGGGAGGAAGGGGGGGGGTGGATCAGTCGAGAGTTGTTTGGGGAGGGAAACGCAAATCTCGTATCTCTGGGATCACCGGTACCGACGAAGGACCCGCCGGAAAGACGACACCGCGGTACTCCCCCCTGTATTCGCTGGTCCGAAATGGTTGGACAAACGTGTCCGTGTGGGAAACCCTCCTCCCGGATTTCAGCTCTGGCCCCATTTGCTTCGACACCGTTGCTCGGTGAGACTGCGCTCTCACCGCATGAGGAGGGGGAGGCAACGGGTCTAAAATTTTCCATAAAAAAGGCCGCTTCGCAGAAACCGGTGGCGCTGCTTCTGACATACCAACATTAGTACTACTGTTACGTTTCGCAGGTAAATAAACATGGCGTCAGAACATTTTCGGCTGAAAGATCTACCGCTTGTGAAACTAGGACATACTTTACGGTGAATTAATATACAATTCCTAGACCTAGTACAACGATTGTAATTGATAAAATCCCTGCACAAATGTTCATACTTGCAGAGATTGCCGTTTCTGCATTTTACGGCGATGTGAAAAGAGCATGGAGCATTTCGAGAACTTTCAGATGAGTTATTACAGCTAGTGGCTCTGTTCATATGGGCAAATTTACATTTGTCGCCCCTACTGCACTGACCTTTGCTGAAAAACTTGCATGGTCTTTCGTTTTGGGCCGATGTGTTATTAGTCTCACGTAACACTGGCAACCCACTTCCCGGTACCTGTGACTGATCTGACGCGGCTACGTAATGAAATCCATCACAACAAGACCTAAGGTTTCGATGGGATCCCAAAAATCTAATAACTGATCCAGACAATTGGGTCTTGTCTTCGCCAGATCCAGTCTTCGCCAGACTAATCATCCGAGAAAATCATGTTCAGATATACCTCTATAAGCCATATCTATTTTGACGATACTGACCGAAAGTTCCTGCTTTACTTTTGCCAAATTTCCGGTTTCGCCCGAACTCCGAGCGAAGTACTAGTCCAGCAAAAAAAAATTGAAAATTCAGAAACGAACCCAGCGGATCTCTTTATCCCTATAAAGAAAATCTAGTAAACTTTAAATAAAACTTTGACTTAAAAAAATTCCGGTTACAACCGGGCTGCGGACTAACTATATGTACGGGTCAAAAAAGATTGTCATATACAGACTCAGCGTCTCTTCTTACCCCTAAATCTGTCATCTAATCAACTTCAGATAAAACTTTCGCTTTTAACAAACTTTCCGTTTTTTGCCGGATTCCGGCCGAACTACATGTCCGGCAAGAAATGGGTTTCACCATCGTGTTCAGCGTGTGTCCTTACCCCTAAATCTAACGTTTAATCAACTTCAAATGAAACTTTTAATTTTACCCAACTTTCCGGTTTTCGCCGGATTCCAGACGAACTACTTGTCCGACAAGAAAATGATTTTCACCATCGTGTCCAACATGTCTTCTTACCCCATAATCGACCATCACATTAGCTGTTTAAAAATATTTTGTTTGTCCCTTAATTTGAACCCCATCCCCCACCCTTAAATATAAGGCTATTGAGCCCATCTTCGAACTTGACTTGTACTTTGACCCAAAGAATCCTCCCACCAAATTTCATCAAAATATCTCAATCCCTTCGAGAGTTATCGTGCGGACAGACGGACAGACAGACAGACAGACGGACAACTTTTTCGATGTCATAGGTATCCCTCCACTTACGTTTTGGGATGTCCCAAAAAAACAGGAAAGTGGAACCACTTTTCTTGCGATCACTTGGCAAAGGCTCGCATTGCTACTGCTGACGTTTTCAACGCTGACGTCACGGTTTAGGGGTGGATGGTTATCCGGAGTGACAACACAGAGACTGACGTCATTAGTAGACATTATCTTGGCAGTAAATTCTAGGGGGGAGGATTCACTAGTTTCATTCCCCTCGAGGTTTACGGTCACTGGAGAGATGCTAGGCAAATTGTTGTCGACACTATTTGCTACCACGATGGACGGGGGCGTCGTAGGTGGGTACTCCAAACTTGTCTGACAGGACATGCTGCTCGTCATGATTGGATCGTGATCACTAACCTTCCTTTTCCGAGACTGTTGGAAGGTATACGAGAAGTATACAGCGCACGGCCGTTTCATAGTAAAAAATACACCAGCATCAATAGTGGCGCAAACAGCCTGCTCCCATTTGTCACACGAGTGACACTTAAATGTGACACTTAGATGCAGTGTCGCATGTCGCATGTCGCATTCACAGAGCATGTGACGCACGCACCGCACTCGGTGGTGATGTGCGGAGTAGTTTCACCCGCGATAACGCTTTCAGCTTCTTCAGTTAGAATTTGACCGGTTGGTCCAGTGACTCCAATCGATATTGAACCTGGTGCTACAGTTGCTACACCAGTGCTGTAGCACTGGTGCTACAGTGCTTATGTTTTCGGTTCAGAAGTTGGCATTTCAAGTATTTATTTATGTACTAAAATTGTATAACACTGGACAACTTGGTCTATTGGCCTAGAAGGAAAATAATCTTGTGTAGGCCTAGCTAAACTACAACTTAAAGAGCTAAACTACAACTTAAAGATATGTGTTAAAGATATAGTGATCTCGTTGCGATAGCTAGAGGGGTCGCAGGCTTGGAAGTAGGGACGGGAGTGAGGCCTTTCACTTTACTGGCAGTACCGACTTTCGGTGATGCGAGATTACGTGGATTGCAATTGGGGCAAATGAACGTACTTTCCAGCTCAGGTGAATATTTTACCTTATCACACTTGAAATGATACCACTTCTGGCATTTTATGCAAGCCACACCTCCAGTTCTCTTAAGTAATAAGTAATTTATTTCTAACCCGCCTTTTCAAAAAGCGGAGTAAATAAATGAAAATAAATAAAAGAAACACAGAATATACAGAGAAAAAGACACTAATTTTCAGTTATCGGCTAGGAAACAGTGTAGAAGGTCGTGCGCTGGTTGGGCTTAGTCACATTGATGGTGCAAGCTCCGCACAGGTCCTTCGACATTAGGTAAGTATGCTATCTATTATCGAAAATAGCAATTACAAGCCTCTTTCGGCGGAATAAATCCTAACAGGTACTCAATCGGTACAGTCCTGGCAACACTGATCCTTGCGTAGTTACCAAGAAACCAAGGTACAGCCAATGTGCTCTTTCGCTGATTGTCGAAAATTACTATTCGCCACTGTTCGTGTCGTTGATTTTTCTTGTACTTGGCGTCTGTTAACGTGGGTGATGAGCAAGCTCCACGGATGATAGTAAATGGCACAAAAAAGTTCGAACGCCACTGATGGAAATGGTTCTGGCGGGATTAAATGTCCAGAAGATCGTGGAATGAATCTTTCTGTACAGCAGTAAAATGCGCACATACAGGAAGTTGGGGTGTTAAAAAGACTCGCGGCTCTTCATTGGTGAGATTGTCCTGATTCCGGAGTCATAGTTTGCACTCGTTTCTTGTTTATGACAGTATCCATAGCACCTTTGAAATTTTCACCAATTTAGCTAAACAGTGTTGTCGCAAAGAAATTATGCAGTCAAGCTTTCGTTTCATCAAACCATGTTTCTGCTTTCGAGTGGAAAGCTCCGTTCTAGCAAGCAAGCAGACAGTCACCAGTTTTGAATTGAAGATGGACTAAAATCTATAAGTGCTAAATATATGCGGCAGTTTCCTGGCCCCACAGCCAATATATCTTCTTTGGGTGATAAATATAAGTATTTACAGAACAAAAAAAGGGTAATTTTCCCACGGTCCGAAAGTGCTGCCATCTATTGTTTCTACTGGCTTCTGTTCGTGATTTAACGCTCCATTTTTTGCACTTGGGATGCGGTAGAAATGGTATCTGATATCGCTCTTAAACTTTTTTTTGACGGCAATCGATAGACCTTGATGAGCTGATCAAATTATATGTCGTCCGTTTTTATGGCACTTGCCCGTCGGCCAAGTGCCATATAGCGATCGCGATTTCTGTCCGTCCGTCGGTCTGTCGGTCTGTCCAAGTTTTGCTAGTTCGGGCACTTCCACATAAGCTAGGACGATGAAACTTGGCAGGCATATCAGGGACCCGACCAGATCAACATACAAATAATCATTTCCCCAATCCGACTTTACCCGGATCCGGGAGTCCGGAAACTACAAAGCAAAAGCGGAGCGAAACGTAGCTAAGAGAGCGCTGCCCAACTGCGGGATCGAACCACGAACCTCTGAGACGCCACGCAAGTCCTCTACCGCTGCGCCAAGGCTCGATGATATCGGTAGCGAATGCGGGACTGAATATGGTTTATTAAAGTCAGACCAAGTGGTCAAAACGAAAGTAAACAAATACGATAAAACTTCGAAGACGTGGCAGGGACCCGAATAGACTGACTTGAGAATAGTCGTTTCCCCGATCCGACCACCATGGGGGTTGCGAGAAGTTTTTGACATGAAAACAAGTGGAGTGATTTGAATGAAATTTGGAAGGTACAGAGATCATATGACCTAGATGACATATTGTTTGAACCGGATCCGAACACGGAGTGGGGGTGGGAAGATTTACCGGAAAGTCCAGGCCAGATTCGGCCGCGGTATATGGGAAGTTGGAAGGGGGTACCGGCAATCCTGGGCACGTCTAGGGACATAGCGAGTGGATTTCTTGGGTTGAAGCTTGGAAGGTTGGCGATGGCTTGGAGTTGAGGGACTTGAGTGAAAATCGATATCCTAATTCTATACTATAAAAAAAAAATCTCGCAGTATTTGCTACTCGGATTATTCTTATCTGTACTGAGATAAGATTGCCTCTAATTCGGATTAATCTTATCTCAATGAAGATAAGATTAATCCCAGCAGAAAATACTGCATCCTTGTTCGGAGAAACTTTTTACAGTGTAGGTCCGAACTGCATTTTTGGATGGCGGGGCGTTTTGTGTAGTTCTCTTTTACTTTCTTGTACCACCTAGTCGTAACAAGTGCCATATGAGCTCGTAGCTCTTGTTTGGTACAAAAGTTCCTATTTTTTTTTTGCCACGTAGTATCTTTTCGGTTCTTCCTGTCCAATATGATTTGGCCAGGTGACTACGCTTCCACTTTTGTACACAAAAAGAGGCCAATCCCAATTGTGGCACTTGTAGAGGACTTGTCAGCAACAATCGTCTGTTAGACCATAATCATCTTCGGTGATGAGGGGTTTGCAGCTTTTGCTAGTTCGTGTACGTGTTATTTGTTTCCGGTGTATATGATGGTAAGAACATTTTGGTACCATGTCTATCACGGGGAGATGGACTTGTTAAGCAAGAATCGGTTGCTAGAAGGGCTTCACGAGGGGCTAGAAACTTGTGCAGGTCAGTGCACATTTTACTTGATCTCAATAACTCTGGTGGTAAGAAAATAGGCTCCATGGTGTATCAGTGTAACTTTAGAATTAAGTTTTTGAGGGGTTGACAACTTCATTGATAGGGCACACACTCAAACAAAGAATAGACGGAACCCAATTGTGAGACGTGTCAGGGACTTAAAAGTAACAATCGGCTGTTGGACCAGAATCATCTTCGGCTGTGAGAGATTTCCTATTTTGTGTACCTATTTTGTTTCCAGTGTTTTTGATGATACGAAAAGTTTGGTTCGTGTCTATCACGGGGAGAGGGAGTTGCAGGTAAGAATCGGTTGCTAAAGCATTGTCATTTTCATGCGATACTAGAATGGTCTATGGTGATGGTCTATCACTGTAACCTAGAATTAAGAGTCAACGCAACGGATACAAATGATAATTTAAAACTACGGTATTTTGTTCCTGAAAAGCTACGGATTGCTTTATAATACCAACTAGATTAAATAAGATAATAGTTGCGTTTTTGCAGATACCATGGTATCTGTCACCACGGTGACTATATCCGCAATTTGTCGTTTTTGCAGTAACCGTGGTATCTGATATACGGTTGCTCTGCAAAAACGACAATTGCCGAAATTGCGCTTTTCGAAATCATCCCAAAAGAAAAACTGATATTCAGTCACATAGCTAAGTGCCAAACTTCTTTCCCACCAATTTGACAGGAATTGATGAAAGTGAGATGACTTGTTCAGATACCGCGATCAGTTACCACGGTCGGACCGTGGTATCTGAATATTAGATACCACGATAACTGGCCAGATACCACGATAACTGGAAAAAAGCCTTTTGACCGTGGTACCAGATACCACGATAACTGCAAAAACAACTTTAGACCGTGGTATCAGATACCATGGTATGGTATCTGCAAAAATGCAGCTAATGTTCTAAGCTTTCACCAGTCACGATCTCTGCGACTGAGAAGCATACAGTTGAACTGGCTGCAAAGTCAATTTAGTCCCTACTTCCGATATTCTGTTGTTGTTTTTGGGATCCCAAAACGTAAGTGGAGGGATATCTATGACATCGCAAAAGTTGTCCGTCTGTCCGTCCGTCCGTCTGTAAGCACGATAACTCTCGAAGGGAATGAGATATTTTGATGAAACTTGGTGTGAGGATTCGTTGGGTCGGCGGACCAGTCGAGTTCGTAAATGGGCTTTGTAGCCCTACATTTAGGGGTGGGGGAGGGGGTTCAAATTAAGGGGCAAACAAAATATTTTGAAACAGCTAATGAGATAGTCGATCATGGGGTAAGAAGACATGCTGAACACGATGATGAAAACCATTTTGTAATCGGACAAGTAGTTCGCCCGGAATCCGGCCAAAACCGGAAAGTTTGTTAAAAGAAAAAGTTTTATTTGAAGTTGATTAGATGTTCGATTTATAGGTAGGAAGACTTGCTGAAGACGATGGTGAAAACCATTTTCTCGACGGACAAGTAGATCGCCCGGAATCCGGCCCAAACCGGAAAGTTTGTTAAAATTAAAAGTTTTATTTGGAGTTGATCAGATGTCCGATTTAGGGCAAGAAGACATGCTGAACTTTTATTTGAAAACAGTTTTCTACCCGGACATTTTGTTCGCCTGGAATCCGGCCAAAACCGGAAAATTGTTAGAAGTTAAAGTTTTATTTCTAGCTGATTAGATAACCGATTTAGGGGTAAGAAGAGACGCTGAATCCATGTGTGACAATCATATTTTACCCGGACATATAGTTCGACCGGAATCCGGCTGGAGTCGGCAAATTTGTTATAAGTTAAATTTTTATTTGAAGTTGATTAGATGTTCATTATTGGGGAAAGAAGATACCCTGAGTTCGTTTTTGAGCTTTCTTTTTTCGCCGGACAAGTAGTTCTAGAGTTCGGCCGAAACCGGGAAATTGGCAGAAGTGGCAGGAACTTTTCGTCAAAACAGACATGACTTATACGGCTAAACACACATGCTGAATCCATAACTGAACTTGGTTTTTTCAGATGATTAGCTATTTGGCCTTAATCTGTTTCTGAATTTTAATTGTAAGAATGTTCAAGGATTCTGGCGATGACTGGATCTGGCTAAGACAAGACCCAGTTGTCTGGATCAGATATTGAATTTTTGGGATCCCATCGAAAACTTTGGTCTTTGTTTTCGACTTTTCGTCAAAACAGATATGACTTATACGGGTAAACACACATGCTGAATTCATATCTGAACTTGGTTTTCTCAGATGATTAGCTATTTGGCCTTAATCTGTTTCTGAATTTTAATTGTAAGAATGTTCAAGGATTCTGGCGATGACTGGATCTGGCTAAGACAAGACCCAGTTGTCTGGATCAGATATTGAATTTTTGGGATCCCATCGAAAACTTTGGTCTTGTTTTCGACGCTAAGGGATAGCCATGTGATTACAGATTGTTTCATCAGTTTAGAAAAAATTCTTCTTCGAGACCATTTTGAAAATCTCGATGGGTTGACAAATTCAGCATTTAACCTCTTAGCGAAAAAATAAAACCAAAGTGTTGCAAAGTTTTGTCTTTTTTCTCGTATTCAGGAATATAAATTGATAAATACAAAATTATCGACGTTCAGGACTAGACCAAAGGTTTCGACGGGATCCCAAAGGATTCATCCAAAATCTGTAAGAGCCGATGTCTTCAGATCCACTAGTCTTTCTATCTTTAACTTCTGGTCTAGCCAGATAAAGGCGGGAATACCAGTGGTATTCGAAACTCGGAAGATTTTCTGTATGTTTTCATCTGAATATTATCATTATAAATGTCACAGCTCGAGTAATTAAGTATTAAGTAGCTGCTGCAGCAACTTATGATTGGGTGCTAACGCTGGGAAAAGTTCAAGGTTTTAATCTTTATTTTGCTGCTTGAAATGTCTTTCTTCTTTTATTTCAGTTCTTGTCGCAATGTGATAAGGTGGTCGTAATGAAGGATGGCGAAGTCGTCGATTCCGGGAAACACGACGAACTCATAACCTCATCCGAGTATTATGCCAACCTACTTGAACTTCTCTCCTCACAAACGGAAACGGACGATGAGAAACCAGCTGTAGTAATCGAGTGAGTATGGACACTGTTAAAAGTTTAACTGAAAAGCCAACTTATTTTTTTTGTCATTTAACTGAATACGCTGCATAATTTGGACTCTGCCAAGGGATTTTTTTTATTTTCCACTATCTGCTCTAGTTATGACGTTTAGAATATCTGCGGCCGTCCCCATAACTTAAATTATACTATGACACGGGAAATTTTAACCTCAACACAAACGCGGCTTTTCATTGGACAGTGGTGAGCTTGGTGAAGACTGCTTCGTGCCCAAACAAACAAAAAATCATAAATCTTTCTGGTATGGCATACAACACAGATACAAGCGCATAGAGGTACCACAAATCACACGGAAATTCTACTATTTGTACATTAAGTATTCGTGAAAAGCTAAACAACGAAGTAACGCATTTTCAGCGGGCCTTCAATCCGATCTAAGTGAATAAGTTATGGGTAACTAAATTGTCCTATCCCAGCTCTTTTCAGTTGAACTTTAGTACTTTCCGGGATAATGAGAACATGGCAAAAGTTGGCGTACGTTTCCCAAACGTCAACTTCGTATCCATATATACATGGATAACTATGTGTTGCTTTGGATAGATGTGGACAGACGAGCCGAAGGGTCGGCTCAGGGAGTCGTAGCTCGACGAACGAAGCCGCCACAATTGTATATAAAATGGGAAAGTTCGGTTGAACATGTATCGACTTTTATTTCTTGTCGTCATCAACTTTATTTGTTATCCTCACGTCTGTTATTTGTTTCCTTTCCAGTAAGTTCGTGTTAATCGCGCTGTGGGTAGGCTACTATTTGTCGTTGCTGTTAATCTATTGGACCAGTAGTGCAGTCAAAGCTTATTGGTTCTCAGACAGCCGCTTCAATCATCATCTCCAAAGATTTGTAGAAATTGACAGAATCAGAGATTCTGTTGTGCCAGTCCGTAAGGGAATCCGTCAAGGGGCGATCACTTCTCCGCCAGTTTACAATAACAGTATAATTGAGGCGCAAGAAGTAGTGTGTATTTGTTGTATTTTTCGTGGTTTAGATATTTCTTTAGTAAATTATGCGGATGATATTTTGAATCTGAGCCGGTACGTTAAGCCTATTGAAGAAAATTTTGCCGCCCTTTCAGAGTCTTATTCTAACATAGGTCTAACTTTCAATGAAAGTAAAAGCGAGGTGCTTATCTTTAATGGGGAAAAAGAAGCTGCTAATATTTCTGTTAAGCTTGGCAGCCAGTATATTGTCCCTACAGGTTGCCTCACATATCTTGGTCTGCCTTTCTACTCAGACCTAAAATCGACAAGGCTTGGTCTAGTCACCGACTTTTCAGAAAAAGTACGGAAGTGTTACGGTGCCCTAGTTTCCTGTAAGTGTGTGTATAACCGACATATTCTGGCACGTCTCTACAATGCTGTGGCTCTGCCACACGTTATAGCTTTGGCACCACTTTGGCATATATTGCTACAATCCCAACGTCAGAATATTAGATCTTATTATTATCGGTACGCCAAGTATCTGTTGAGTCTCCCCCCATGGGCAAAGAATACAAAAATCAGTACAAAATACCATCTTGCCGATCCTGTGACTGCGATTGAGGCAAGAATAAAGAAGTTTGAAAGTTCATTAAACAGATCCCACGGTTTATACAACTCATTTACGTGCTAATGTTCGTATCCTCTTAGATTGTTGTTATTTTAAAATGTTGTATTGCGTGTTGTTGTTGTTTTTTCTCTTCTTTTCTATTTTGTTTACTCCGTCTAGGTCCCCTCGGGCCAATTTTGATGGGAAATAAATTTTTTCATTCATTCATTCAGAAAGTAGCTGAGAGCTCGGCCGAAAATCCTTTCTGGTTTTGTCACTTCCATCATTCCTTACGGGGAAATTAAAAAAAACTGGCATGATAACTCATCGAGAACAAGACCAAAGGTTTCGATGGGATCCCAAAAGTTTAATATTTGTTCTCGACAATTGGGTCTTGTCGAGATCCGGTCTTCGCCAGACTGCTTGAACACTTTACTAATAAAATTTGGAAACAGATTAAGGCAATGGTAATCATCTGAGAAGACCAAGTTCAAATAAGGATTCAGCATGTGTATTTACCCTTATACCCTGCGTCATATCTACTTTGACGAAAGTTCCCGATTTACTTCTGCCATATTTCCGGTTTCGGCCGGATTCCGGGCGAACTACTTGTCTTGCAAAACATCGAAATTCAAAAACAGATTCAGCGGATCTCCTTACCCCTATGTCGAACCTCTAATCAACTTCAGATAAAACTTCAGCTTTTAACAAATTTTCAGGTTTCAGCCAGATTTTTGGTGAACTATTTGTCCGGGTAGAAAATGATTGTCATACACGAATACAGCATCTCTTCTCACCTAACACCTAATAAAATTCATATAAAACTTTTCCTTTTAAGTAATTTCCGGTTTTGGTCGGATTCCGGGTGATCTACTTGTTCGGCGAGAACATAATTTTCAAATTCGGATTCAGCATTTTTCTCTATCCCTAGATCGAACCTCTAATCTACTTGAGATTACACTTTTATTTTTGACAAATTTTCCGGTTTTTGCCGGATTCCCGGTGAACTACTAGCCCGGCAAAAAAATGATTTTCATACTCGGATTCAGCTTGGCGCCTTACCCCTAAATCGACTATCTCATTAGCTTTTGAATAATATTTTTTCGCTCCTTTATTTGACCCCCACCCCCTCCCTTATATATACAGCTATGAGGCCCATCTACGAACTTGATCTTTTCCTTGACCCAAAGAATCCCCACACCATGTTTCATCAAAATATCTCATTCCCTTCGAAAGTTAGCGTGCTGACAGACGGACGGACAGACGGAGAACTTTTGCGAATTCATAGGTATCCCCCCACTTACGTTTTGGGATCCCAAAAACGAAGCGAGTAGCTATAGAGAGAGTAATCGAGAGAGTAATATTTGTGATACTGACTGATAGTATTTTCTGTTTCAGTGGTCGAGCCAGGAAAGCAAGCGAAGCAGAGCATGTTTCCAACGGTGCAGCGAAAATTCACACCAAAGCAGTCTCAGGTAAATTTCGTTTGCATGGGTTTAAATTAACTTAGCCCTAAATAAAATAGCTGTTGGAAGTTCTATTAGTTTGTTTGCTAATAACGCTCTTCGTAGCTGATTCAGTGGCACATCGGCTGGTCTTCACGTAACAGTTGGACTTTTCTTGTTTCGTTTGGTGTTACCAAACAGATTTATCAGCTGAAATCGGACTTTTTTATTCTTGGGGCCTGAAGAGGAGCCTTGAGAGGACTACCCGGAACATTTGTCAGCTGATTGATCATGTCAAACATGATTCGCAGTCAGCATTTGGGTGGAGCAATATTTTGTCATGTACCCTGTGAGTTGATCGTCTGTCCTCTTCCTTTGATTAATTTTCTGCAAGCTTCCTCTTTCCGTGCGATTTCCCGTCGAGACTCAATATTATGCATGTTTGCCTAAATGATTCTTAACCAATTTGATGCCATTGCCTTTTTCTGAGACTAATTCCACAGGGTCGTAACTTTTTCAGGATTTCTAAATGATTTGAAGCGTAGCCTTTGAAGTAATGCAAACTAAAGAAAGCAGGAGTGGAAAGTTAGTATTAAACTCTTGAAAAGGCAAAGAAAGGATCGAGATGTGTTTTTTTCTAATTGTTTTTCTTTCTGTGTAACACGTTAGGATAAAGCTAATATTTTGTGAATTTATATTTTCAGGTCGTATTACAGTAGAGGAACAGAAGGAAACAGGATCCATCCCCGTGTCTGTATACCTCACATATTTGAAGAACGCCGGTGGTTATGTCATTTCGTCGCTTGTTATTTTGTTCGTTGCGGCGAGTGTGGTTTCCACGGCGGCTTCCTCTTGGTGGCTTTCATATTGGATCAGTCAGGGCTCCGGCAGTAAGGTAAGGGTTTTGAAAGTACTTGTTTTCCTTTCTTTACAACATTTATTTATGTAGCTAAGGACACTCCGATTTTTTTGCGGCGTAAGTTTTTTTATATATATAATCCCGTGTAGAAAGTTTTTCACACTTTTCAAACTAAATTTGACACCAGCTTTATGCTGCGCTTCCTCCTACCTCGATGACATGAAATTCCAACTTACCATTCCCAGTTAATGTCATCTACACTAAAAAAAATGTATTCTGTTCTTTTCTTCCATTTTTCTACAGTATCAGCCTTAGCCTACCATCCTTAACAATTACTAAATATATTGTTTCATTAGCGTACAATTTACCCACACCTGTTTCTTATTTTATTTTCAAACCTAATAAAACCAAAATATAATAATTTTCTGCACTTAAAAAATCAAGCGATAGGTTTCTTTTAATAAAGTGAAGTTAAAGTTAAATCGTTCTAGTGCAAATAGAGTACGAATATTAAAACATTTTAGTTTTACATATTACCGAAAGAGGATATCCGTTTATGGAAACAGAAGCTCCGAACGGGACAGGCGAAAGAATTTTCTTTAAAGAACTATTTATAATGATAACAATATAATAAATTACTCCTTATCCCGGAAAAAATCCATATGACTTAAAGACTTAAGACAATCAAGAGCTAGAAGCTCATATGACACTTGCAAGGGTGGTTCAAAGGATGAAATATATTATCTGCCTTCTCGTGGGTTTGTTCTGATCATTTGTTAGCAAAACCTTTAAGATAAGAATGATCATTGACCCTTGGAAATCACGAAAATGTATCGTTTGGAAAAAAAGTATTTAATTTTTTAACTTGGCTATAGGTAATGATGCGCACTTTAAAGTCGCTGTAAGCATCTGTAAGCAAAACCATTGAGACAAAAACGATAATAGTTCCTTGGGGATCATCGCTTGATCAAAAGTAATTTTTTCATTTTTCGTTTAAGGTGCGCACTTTAAGGGTGCTAGAGATACAAATTTTTAAGCGAAACCCTTGTGGCACAAATGATCATGGGCCAAATTGCATCGTTTGATCTAAAGTACTTTTTGACTTTGCAGTTAAGATGCGCACTTTAAGGGAGTAGAAAATATTTGTAAGCAAACCTCTTGAGGCAAAAATGATCGTTACCTTATGTAGATCATGAAAATGTATAGTTTACTTAAAACCATTTTTTTTTGCTTTGCGGTTAAGAGTAGTACTTCAAGGAATGGTCGGATTTTGGAAGTAACGACTTCTAAGCCAATCTTGTCGAATCTCTGTTTTTCCAGCAAAGTTTCATCGTCCTAGCACATCCCGTACGGAAAATGGACACCTCGAATTTAGGTCGAAACGGGCTCGTACATTTGAAACACAAACTAGGTCGTTTTCCCTGCCTATTCGCTCTCGTTTTTAACCTCAAATTTGGGTCAAAACGACCTCGTACATTTGAAACAAAAACTACCTCGTTTTCTCTCTCGCCTCATTTGGTAGCGAATCTACCCCGTGCATTTGATACAAAAACGACCCCGTTTTCTCAGTGGGCATCACGAGGTCGAAACCAAGTAATATTGGTAAAAATCGGCCTTGTATATTAATAAAAATTCGTATCCTTTTACCTATTACAGAGCTGAGTCACAGATCTAGATAGACGACAACCACGTAGGGCCGAAACCGTCTCGGTATTAACGATGGACCCAGAATTATACTAAATATAGAAGACAATACTATGTTTCCTCAAATTATCGATTTAGGACTAGTAACTCTCAAAATTGGTCGGGTGATGCTTTTGCACCACCAAACAAGGTTCAAACTCGGAAGCTGCTTCTGAAATTTTTTGAACTTCACAGTATATCAGTATTTCCAAACTATAGACGGCAGGGCTTAAAATGAACTTCCTGGAAAATTATGAAAAACGAGCTGGAAAATGAATATTTATTTTCCAGCTTGAGCGGCTTGATCCTGAAGGAGACGCTTGCCAAGAAGGGCGAAATATAGCTCTAATGAAATGTAACTGACTGATCCGTTTTGCACCGTCAAATATACTTTTTCATTGCTCACCAAGTGCAACTGCGTCTGCATCTCGTCAATTACCTTGCCAGTGGAAACAAAAGTCGAAGTCTTATAGGAAAAGTCTTTCACTATCACCTGATGGCAACTTCGCACTGAAACTATAAGGTCGCCCTCGGACTTCACCAAAAACGAGGCGGAGATGAAATCTCCCTGATATTTCGCTACCATCTTCGCAGCCAAAAGAAAGCCGAAATTGAATACACCCTCGCCCTTCGCCAAATATGAGGCGGAGGTAGAATCGCCCTCTCTTTCGCCATCTTTTTCGCAGCGAAAAATAAGGTCGAAGGGAAATCCGCCTTCGCCCTTTCCTAAACACGATAGCGAACGCGAGATCTCCCTCTCCTTAAATTCGCGTTCATCGTCGCAGCGAAAATGTGGGTCGAAGTATAATTCGCCATCAGTATTCGTCCTCTCTATACTTTCGCCCGCATTTCGCTACCAAAAATTCCGTTTCGTCCTCGTTTCGAGGAGGTGTAAAATGGCATTCGGTGTGGAGATTTTCCGTACGGGATCTGGAAGTACCTTAACGTACCTTAACTTGCTCTAACTTCCCCCACATGCCCGGATCCAATCCGGCAATGTAAATAATTTATCTAGAGCATTTGTTTGTTATTCCCACCAAGTTTCATCCTGATTTCTCCATTCTAAGCGGGTCACGTATTTCCCCCCCCCCCCCAATAGTTGTCGGATCCGGTCCGGACATGAATAAGAACATCAGAGACATGTCTTCTGTTTAGTTATTAAATTTCACTGGAATTCGATCAGCCGTTCCAAAGTTACGCATGACTCAATATTCAGGATTCCTCCTCCCTCCACTCCCCCCACGATGATCGGGTCAAGAAATGTTTTATCTCCAAGTCAGTTTGATCGGGTCCCTGGTATGCCTGTCAAGTTTCGTCGTGAAAATCCCCAAAACCGCTATCGACGGAATTCCGGGAAACCCCCTCCCCCCCCCCCAAAGTGTTCGGATCCAGTCTTATTGTCTAAACAATTGATCTACAGCAGATGCTTGTTCTTCCCAGCGAGTTTCACTCCGATCCCTCTATTCTAACCGTTTCTCAAGATTTCCGGTCTCCCCCCCCCCCCAACTCCCCACAGCTGTCGAATCCAGTCCGGACTTCAAATGGGATATCCGAGATATGTCATGTATTTAGTTCTTAAAATCCGATCACCCGTTCGAAAGTTACGCACTACTAAACTTTCCGGATTCCTCCTTCCTCCATTCCCCCCCCCCCCGATGGTCGGATCGGAAAACTGACTATTTCCAAATTAGTTTGGTCGGGTCCCTGATATGCCTGCCAAGTTTCATCGTCCTAGCACATCTGGAAGTACCCTAACTCGCGATCACCCTACAGACCGACCGACCGACGGAAAAGTGATCCGTATATGGTGCTTGGCCGGAAGGCAAGTGTAACAGTTTTACAAGTAACATAATGAAAATACCCTTCTACCTGAGAAACCAAAGAGATCTGAATTGATCTTATTCCGTGTGGATAGTAACAACTCCATAAACGGGGTAACCACCAAGGTTCGAGTTTCCTACCATTTCGTGAATTCGCACTATTCACATCTGCACCGTTCTTTGCAATATCATTTCTTTATTTATTTTTATTTTATTCAGTACAGAAGTAAGTCATACGGCTTGTCGCATAATACAAGAAACATAAACACACTTCAAGTGGCAAACAAAAATAGATAAATACTAATACAACACAAAACAAAGAACATCCAGATTTAATAACTCTTTAACACATATACATGTTTTCATAAAACTTGTCCCAACTATAGCGGTCTTAAAAGCTATCAAGTTTTTCGTAGTGACCACCTCCTCTGGTAAATTGTTCCAAAGCTTGGAAGCCCTGTTAACAAAACTACACTGACCCACTTTTTTTTGGACACCTTCAAGGAATTCTGCCTGGTAGGTGAATAATGACTAAACTGGAAAAATTGAGAAGAATCAGTATTATCAATACCTTTAATTATACGAAAACGTATTAATCAGATCAGTTCTATCCCCCCGGAATTGCATCGAAGGAAGATCAAGGCTTCTCAGTCTGCGTTCGTATGGTAAATATCGCAGATACGGTACGAATTTGGTCGCGCGTCATTGAACCCTTTCGACCAGCTGTGAGTCAGACTTCCTCGTCGGATACCAGACCGATGGACAATATTCAACGATTGGACGTACCATCGTCTTATACAGGGTCATAAAACTCTGAAGGTTGAACTTTTGCAAACTCCGCTTCATATACAACAAATTGTAATTCGCGTTTCGTGAAATTTGGGAAACATGCTTCTGAAACTTTAACTGGTCGTCGAAGTAAATTCCCAGGTCTTTAACTGTTTCAGAGGATGAAGCAGCTTCCCCTCCAATGAAATACCGATAATCGCTGGCACTACTCTTTGAAAGATAGTGCACTACACAGCATTTCTGCTTATTAATATACATAGAATTCGATTTGCACCATTCATCAGTAGCATTAAGATCTTCTTGAACGAGTGCAACATCAACTGCACAAGTCACACTCTTATATAAATTAACATCATCTGTAAACATTTTAATGTCGAGTGTCGAACTACTTCAGGTAGGTCATTAATGAAAAGACAGAATAAAACGGGACCTAAGCAACTAAACTGGACTTTCGGCTGAAGCTGCACCACCTACTTTAGCCTGCTGAGAACGGCCAGACAGATAATTTTTTAATCTCTTTCCCCATCATCAATGTGTGATTGCGGAGACCTCTTGCTCCTCTTTTTTTGTGCAGAAAATGACCGAGGGAAGTTCCAAAAAGTGAATCTCTTCCGTAAAAAGGAGAATGAAAGTGAATGAGTAATGATTCCACCTCTGTTTCCTAGTGGATATAAGTAAGTAATTTATTTCTGACCCGCCATTTAAAAATCGGAGTATGTAAAATAAAATAAAATAATTAAGTAAAACACAACAAATACAATATGCAATTTTTCATTCATCGTCCAGAAAAGAATGTAGAGTGTCTTGTACTGGCTGGGGTTGTCCATGATTTCTGGCAGAGCCGACGACATGACAGTGTGACAAAAGTGTGACGCTTGCATATTTAACTTGGAAACGCTCCGTTAGCATGCGGCTGTGGTATAACTTCAAATAAAGCAGGTGCTTCGCATACAATCAATCAATCAATTTCTTTAATTCGTGATATTACATCATCACATAATAAAATTACACTAACACAGGACTATTCTTTACTAAATATATACAATAATTTTATCCATTCGGTGGCTCGGGGCAATAGCACAGTCGACGGAAAAGTCGGTAGAAACGGCCGGAACGGTATTCTGCATTCTCACGATTGCCTTTAAAAGTGGATTTTCGGAAACTTCTAACCTTGCAACAAAACTAATTATCGCTTTCCGTCTCATAACATCAAAACATTCAGTTTCATTTTCTAAAACATTTGACTAGCAGAATAACGTCGATTGTATGAAAGGAGATGACGGAATGCATTGTTAAAACAAACTTTTAGTTTACGCATCGTCGTCTCGAGATAGTTAACAAAAAGTGGGAGACAGTATAATTGCGTGCAATACGTCTTAAATATAAGAATTGTCACCGACACGGTACAAAATTTAAAATTACGAACTAAGTGGTTCGCACGCGCGCAAAGACCCCGATACTGACTCGAAATTGTTGAATCGTCATACAGGTCATCGTCTAAAAAATAACCTAAGTACTTCGCTTTGTGCACACCCTTGAAAACAAAATCACCAAGTTGAATAGCCGAAAATGTCAGGGATTTAAAATGTTTCGGGATATAAATCATGTAATTGAACTTCGCAGAATTGAAAATAATGTCATGCGTCGCTGCATATTATTATTATTATTTTATTTATTCAACGACCAACAGGGGCCATAAACACAAATATAAACAACAAACAACAACATAAAAGCAAAAAACAACAGCAAAAAATTAGCTCTCAATCCGGACATCATAAAGCACATGTGTCCACTCCTTCCACAGCGGAAGAGAGAGCCTAAAGTAAGGCCCAGAAAGCACCAAAAGGAGCGGGTTAGTCGAGCTGAGGATCCTAGACTGGACCGAAAACACAGCTTTCCTCTTAAGCTCCCCAAACGAGGGTAAACCACCACCAGCAAACATACCAGAGGCACTGCAATTCCAGGGAAGACCATGAAGCCACCGGAAGGAATTGTTATAAAGAACCTGAAACCTGCTCTCGCATTTAGAGGTGATACCCTGCACAAACGCAAGGCAGTACAAAGGTGTGCAGTACGACCTGAAAAGGAAATCTTTAACCGCAGGCTCGCACTTTCCAAATTTGCGAAGAAGTATATTTGCTCTGGAGCACAGAGACCTGGAGACAGAAGCAACATGCGTTTCGTCACTCATGGTTGAAGTGAAAGTGTAACCAAGGTATTTGAAGGAACTGACGAAAGCCAAAGGTACTCCAGACAGAAGGGCATCAGGAATATGTTTCAGCTGCAAGTTCCGTGGGATGAACGCCATACAAAGCGTCTTCTTTGTGTTGGAAACTATATCTTTTTCACAAGCAAAACGATCGCAAACACCCAGCAGAAGATTAAGAGCTGCCACAGTTGGAGCCAGGATCAGAAGATCATCTGCATAGCTTATGTTATTGAAGCATGTATTGTTGATGAAACAGCCAACTCCTGTGCGAGAAAGCAAGATGTTCAGTTCATCAACATAAAGGTTGTACAGTAGAGGTGAGAGTACCCCTCCTTGGCGTACTCCGTTTTGTACACTAAATGGCTGACTAAAAAAGCCACTCCATTTAATCCTGAATTTCTGCACCTTGAACCAATGATGCAGGGTACCAACTACTCGTGCATCCACTCCTTTCTCACTCATTGTATCGAACAACTTTTCATGGTTTACACGGTCGAATGCTGCTTTTGCATCGATGAAGCACACAAACACCGGGCTTGAAAACATCCAAAAATATTGGATCACTGATTTAAGAATAAATATACAAAACTCGGTCGAAGATTTTTCCTTGAAACCGAACTGATAAAATGAAGAATCCACTTGTGGCAAGATTAAATCATACACATACTTCTCAAACAGCTTCGACACAACCGCCGCCAGGGCTATTGGCCTTTAGTTGCTCAGAGAAGTCATGTCGCCGACACTAGATTTCGGTACAGGCACAAGGCACACTTCAGTCAACGAATTGGGCACAAAACTGTGGTTTAGAAAACCGTTAAACAAAAGTGACAGCACACACAATAAAAAAGGGCCCCCGTGCTTTAAATGATTCGCAGTCACTCCATCCAAACCACCAGACTTGCTACCAGAAAGCCCAGACAACGATTTAACAACACATTCAATCGTTATAAGCTGCTTTGCTGAGTCAAGTAGAGGTTTAATTTGCGCAAATCTTCAACAGGAGATTTAATGGAAATGGAAAGGAAATCAACCAGCAGCTTTGGCATACCCCTTGTTCTTAACTTTTCAAACAACAATTCGTGGTTAACACGGTCAAAAGCTTTTCGTATATCTAAAAAACAAGTGAAAACAGGACTTCCAAGACCCAGATAATAACACACAGTTTGCTTAAATGAAAAAATACAAAATCGGTACCATGCTTCTGTTTAAAACCAAACTGATTAAAAGATGTCTTTAAAAAATCAATAGAATGTTTCAACAGCAAAAGCTCGAGCAGCTTCGAAAAAACTGTTGTCATAGCAATGGGGCGGTAATTATCGATACTTGTGAGGTCCCCGGAAAAATCAGCTATAATACTATACAATTTCCGGCTTGTAACGTGTTTCAAACCCCAAGAATTTCTATCCTAAAAAAAAAAAAAAAATGATACACCGTTCTTCCAAATAGAGAGAGGATACTACAAAATGCACCGCAGGCGAAATTTTCTGTAAAAATAACTGTAATGCATCAGTTGAGATTGTCCCTCTGATTTAAATTCATATATTTAAATTCACACATTCGGCTTTTCGTTTCAACTTTCGCTAAAAAAACAGCTTCCAACGACTGGACCCAGAACAAGTTGAACTAAGCAACGCCGGCGAAGTTTTTTTAAATCTGATTTTTTTCCGGAAAAATTTGCGCCCGACAAATGTTTGCAGAATTTGATTTTTTACGTATAAAAAGACCCGATGTGCCGACAAGAATACCGACGCCCGACAAAAGCAATCAGAATTCGATTTCTTCTGTGTTTTGCCCGAAAAGACTGGAAAGAACTTTATTTTTTACGTGTCAATAGTACCGACGAGACTTGAACTTTCGTCATGTACCCGAAAAAAATTACAGAATTTGATTTTTTTTTTTCGTGTAAAAAGAACCCGATGTGCCGACGAGAATACCGACGCCCGACAAAACCATCGAGCATTTGATTTTTTCTGTGTTTTGCTCGAATAGACTGTACAGAAATTGATTTTTTACGTGTAAAAATAACCCCTTGTGCCGATGAGACTTGAACTTCCCGGGTACACCTGACAAAGTTTGCAAAATTTGATTTCTTACGTATAAGTAGAACCCGATGTGCCGACGAGTCTATACAAAGATTTATTTCTTCTGGATTCCTTATGTACAAAAAGAACCCGATGTGCCGACGAGAATACCGAGGCACGACAAAAGCATGCAGAATTCGATTTCTTCAGTGTTTTGCCCGACAAATGTTTGAAGGATTTCATTTCTTGCGTATAAAAAGAACCCGATGTGCCGACGAGTTGACAGACGCCTGACAAAAGCCTATAAAATTTTGTTTCTTCTGTGTTTGCCGGTGCTTCGCGCCGACAAACAAGTGAACTTTCGCCGGGCTTCGCCCGACGAAAGTACTTTCTTAAGACCTTTGGGGGGGGGAGTCCCCCGCCATAGTGACGCCCCTGTTGACACCACCAACAATCTTGGGTTTGGGGAGTTAAAGGGGAAACAAAACCAGTGAAATTGTGTATATCGCTGTCAAAAGTAGTCCTACACTAAGGTAGGTTACATAGCGTACACAAAATCATGTGTCTAGGTTGACGCTCTGCAAGGTTCTGTGCTATTAGTTAGCAAAGTTCCTCTGTGGTTGTACCGCACTAATAAACCCTGCTTAGTTAAAGTTTAACTGAAAGGCCAACTTATTTTTTTATTATTTATCTGAACACACTTCATTATTTGCCTTGTGTTAAGAGATTTTTTTTTTTACGATTTGCTCTAGCATTATGTCCTCATAACGCAAAATTCTACTATGCCGTTGAAAATCTGAATCCCGTACTTCGGTGATAGATGTTCCTACGGCCCAAGCTGACTGCGAATCATATTTGACGGTGCAAAACGGATAAGTCAGCTACTTTTTATTCGAGCAATATTTCGGCCCTTCTTGGCAAGGGTCCTCTTCAGGCTCAAGCCGCTCAAGCTGGAAAATAAACTTGTGGAAAAACAATTTAAGATTCTTCATTAAATATCTGCTTTTGAGAACTTCTTCTCTGAAAGTTGGTTGGGGTTAAAGCTGGTGCTGTGATTTTATTCTGGACTCGGCGACTGTTTTTGTTGTTCGATTGGGTCGTCGAAAGGGTAGAGATTCTTCTGCATTTTGGTTTTAGAGTCACCTGTCTCTTCCTCTTCTTTCCAGCTAAGATGGATACTTGTTGGCGGCATGTATGGGCGATTAGTTCCGTACTTCGGTGATAGATGTTCCTACGGCCCAAGCTGACTGCGAATCATATTTGACGGTGCAAAACGGATAAGTCAGCTACATTTTATTCGAGCAATATTTTCAGATATTTAATGAAGAATCTTAAATTGTTTTTCCACAAGTTTATTTTCCAGCTTGAGCGGCTTGAGCCTGAAGAGGACCCTTGCCAAGAAGGGCCGAAATATTGCTCGAATAAAATGTAGCTGGCTTATCCGTTTTGCACCGTCAAATATAATCTGAATCCCAATACAAACGCGGCTTTTCAGTGGCCATTGGTCAGCTCGCGGAAGGTAGGTAACTGCGTGCACACTTACTTTTTGTAAATTGTTTTCGTCAAGCATACAGCAGAGGTACAAGCGCATAGAGCTACTAGAAATCCGACAGGGAAATTTCACTATATGAAAATCGATTATTCATGAATAGCGGAGCAACCAAGTACCGCGTTTTCATCGGGTCTTCGAGCCTCCTTAAGTGAATAAGTGATGGGTAACTAGATTGTCCTATCTCAGCCCTTTTCAGTTAAACTTTAATCATTCTTTCAGAATCAAACCTACCTGCCTTCTTCGATCGGTGAAAACAAAACTGGCTTCGCGAACGAAACTCAGTCAACAGTCGCGCCTCGAGGAAATATCGGCGACAACCCCGATCTCCCTTTCTATCAGAACGTCTATGGTTCATTCATCATCGTCATTCTTGGGACGAGTTTCATTCGAGGCTTTCTGTTTACCAAGGTAAATGCTTGTCATAGAGCGTGTTCCACCCTCGTACCAATAGTAACTATTAGTTACTAAACCCGTTCCAGCCTCACGAAAAGTTACTACGCTGACCGTTCCAGCCTTGTCGAAATAGTAACCAATAGTAACTATTTGCTTACCACGCTCGGGAGCGTGGTAAGCGTAGTAACCACGAATCTCTGTCACGTGATTGGCCGGATTCACCCGTGGTATGATATTTCGCTGGAAAATACAACTACGGTAAGTAGGATGGAACACGCTCATAGCATGACTAGGAGTCGTGAACCTTGTTTAGTACTCTCGGAAAAGAAGGCAAATGCGCCAGATGGATCCTCTCTATCCGGTAACGTAGAACTTGGACCCGGTGAGATCCAGAAAATGGAACTTGTAGGGCTTGTGACCCTTCTGAAAACTAAATTTCATCGCGACCGCTCCATCTGTTCACCACAAATGCGTACCATCAGATATCCCGGGACCCCCCCCCCCCTGGATTCGATCACCATCCACACATGAACTATCTAGGGCTTGTGAAAATTCTGCCTACCTAACTTCATCCCCCCCCCCCCCCCCTGTATGAATATGAATCTTGAACTTTTGCGTATCTTATTGAAGTTAAGCCGCGTTCACCAGCATGCCTAGCCAAGCACAGATGCCTAGGCACATGCTCAGGCGTATCCAGGCATTGGTGTGAACGGTGATGCTAGGCACGTGCCTAGACATCTGTGCTTCGCTGGGCATGCTTGTGAACGGGGCCTTATGGAAGCCGATTGCCATTCTTTCAAGTGGTTAAAGGATCCCTCATGCTTATTCTGCCTTTTATAATATACTTAGCTCCCATATGGAAGTATAAGCTTCTTAAATCCCCACCTTTCTCCATTGTTTCGTTTCGTAACTACGAATTCTTAGCGCTTTTTTGGCCTTGTCGGGTTTTCCCGTCACCCAACGAAAAGTTCTCCGGAATCTTCAATGTCCGCTGACAACTCTTTCACACATAAGGATGTGATAATCTTCTATTTATTACTTCTTTTATTTGCTTAGTTTCCCCACTTTTTAACCAGGGCACGATGCGTTTTCAAATTTTTTGCGCCCAGCCGCCGCGTCGGAGAGCAGGAAGGCTGGACACAGTCGACAAGCGCTAACAAGAGAATCGCTAGTTTCAGGTGGAAAGTAATGGTATTTTCGAAAACGTTTTTTCTGATCCCTTTCATACGGAAAAGATCATATCTAGTAAGAGTTGTGCTTTAAGAGCCTTCAAGCTTTCTTCTTAGCTAGTATTATTAGTTTACTTATTTACTTGTATTTGACTAAGGATTAAATTTTCTGAATGAACAATAAACCGTAACTCAGTCATTCACTACATCATAAAGCGCAAACAGGCAATTAGCTTCTAAGTAGCTTGTCTGAGACTGACCTCTGTGGCCCGTCTGATATCTATTCCAAGACGGCATTTTCTTTATAGGTGACCCTGAGAGCCTCAAGTGTTGTCCACAAGATGTTGGTTTCGAAGATTTTCAGAGCACCGCTGCGGATCTTCGAGTCAACTCCCATTGGTCGGCTTCTGAACTTGTTCTCGAGGGATATGGATGAAAGTATGCATAGAATGAAGCGAAATTTATTGGAAGATAAGCTACTTAGCGTGTATACCAGCTATGGTTCGCGCTTTCAAGGTCATGATCGGATGGGTTTTCCTGGACTCCTTTGCAGTAGCTGAATCTATAAATTGCAGGTCTAGGCAACATGGCAACTCCCCTGTGGTCGGATCTGGTCGTGATTTGTAAACGGCAGATTTGGGACTTATTTTCGGCCTGACGGCAAAGTTCCGTCTCGATACCAATACTTTCGGCGTGCGGCATGATTTTCGGCCCCCCCTTTCGCCCCCCCCTCCCCACGGTGACCGGAACCAGTCCGGATTTATAAATGGTAGACCTATGACATATTACGGTTATGCTTCCCGATGTGCCCGATGAAAAATTTGTAGCCTGCGTAGTTGTATGGTAGTTGTACGAAAAAGTTGCATGTAATACTATGTAATAGCAAAGAATACTATCATTTAATGTGGCTCAGAATGGCCCAATCTTATGTAGTAGTATTCAGTAGCATCCTGTCTTTCCATAGTAGCATCCAGTCTTGCTAATAGTAGCATGCAGTAGTATGCAGTAACACGGTAGCATTGAAGTAGAAGCATGTAGTAGCATCAGTTAGTACTGCATGCTACTTTTTCGTACAACTTCGTACTACTATTTTGAGATAAACTTTTCATCGGGTGTCCACCTTAAGCGTCTCACAAGCTTTCCGGGACCACCCCCAGCCCCCCCCCCCCCCCCCCTCTGTGTCCGAATCTCGTCCGGACTTTCATATGAAACACTTAGGACGCGTTGTCTTCAAGGGCGAATCCGAATCCGGAATCGGATTTGAATCCCGGATTCGTCAATTTGGCCGGATTCAAGTCCGGATTCGAATCTTCTACTTGTAGTCTACAAGTCGGGTGGAACATGCTCTTCATGACTTCCGCAAGGAATAGCCGTTTTTTCTCATAAAACGAACAAATTCATTCCTGGTGACCGAGAAGAGATACTTTCAGTTTCGCAATAACAGAAGAAAACATAGAAATGTGGCTGATGCTCCAGACGGTTTGGGTCTGGTTAGTCAGTGTATGGCTTGAGAAGCTCAACCATCAACCGTCTCATTGCGTTACAGTCGGCGTTATTTACTCAAGTCATTAAACTATAAACATTACTACATGACTTTGGATTCGATTCCTCTCCTAAAATGGGGGGTTCGGAACCGGATTCGTATTTGGCCGTGGATTCGTATTTCATGATCGGATTCGCCCATCTCTGGTTGTCTTGCCAATTGTCAAATTCTGTCCGAATTCGATCTCGTTCGACTTATGCATGTCACAGAAGTTCCGAAGCCCCATCCCCCGCCATAGTGTTCGAATCCGGTCCGGTTTTTGTAAATGATAAATCTATTGTTTATGACTGTCCTTCCCGACAAGTCCCTTCCCGATTCCTCTACTCTAAGCGTGCCACAAGATTTCCCGTTGAACCAGGTACCGTTGGCTCTTTAGGCCACTGCTTTACGACTAAGCTAGCGAAAGGCTTGTGAAAAATCACCACAATAGTCAGATAGAAACGGGTACAGGAACAAGTGACCCGGACAAAGGCAGATTCATCTAAGCAGTTCACATCCCCATGTCAGGGATTTATATAGAAACTACGAGGGCGGAATGTTATACAAGGGACTTTTACCGCGACAAATAAACCAGAAGTAAATTTTGGACTGAATTTAGAAGTCTAGGACCCCAATGTCGGAGCCGCGTAAACAAACAGGTCCACAAGTCGGGGCCATGGGGAAGGATCACTTGTTATGCGTGACACAAGATTCCGGATTCCCCTTGCCTCCACTGCCCCCAAGATGGTCAGCTCCAGGAAGTGACAATTTTCAGGCAAATGTAGTAGGGTCCCTAATAATCCTGGTAAGTTTCGTCCTAAATAGGAGTGGAAGATATTTGACCATATAAAAGTGTAACAGACAACATACGACTAGAAACAGGTTATTTGTCGGGGAAATTCACGATTTGGCAATGCATCCGTGTCATTCTGGGAAGCTTAGAACTTGCGACTGTCATTCTTTGAATATACGATTGAGAGTACGATACTTTGAGGCATGGAGCGTGTGTGAGCCCCCCCACACCCCTCAGTCAAACCGTCCCGGTAGGTCGGGTACTTCATGGCACATCATCGGTAAGTTTCCACGGGTTAAAACTAGTCTGGACTGTAAGTTAGGACAAAATCTTCGAGTTTTCGTCGGCTAATTGTGGACCTGTTGACCATTTCAGTTGATGTTCGCTTGCCATATACGCTTGAGGCCTTCCTACAGAATGTCGTCTTGATCTTCCTGTCCATCATTTTTCCTGTTTTGATTTTTCCTTGGTTCATATTGATACTGGTCGTACTCGCCGTTATATTCGTCTACTTCACCCGTTACTTCAGGTAACTACGTACTTTTTTCTTTCATTTCTGGGATCTTTAAGAAACATGAGACGCCTTCTTTTGATTGTTTGTCGATAACCGCGATATATAGAGAAAAATTTGAGATATTTTTTGTTTATAAAAGTTGGTAGTGGCGTTAATCGTTAGGTTAAGAGTGAGGTTACGTTGTCACTAACCTTGCGTTGGATGGAGCGTACATCCCTGATTGAACTTTGAAATTTACAGGTGAACCTAATTGCCAGTAAATCTGATTGAGAATCAGGAAAGCAAAATGCCGAATCTTTATAAATAGTAGGCTACATCATGGGCAGTTTGGTGGAGTCCGACAACATGAACTTAAAGTTTAACCGAAAAGGGCTAGGAAAGGACAATCTAGTTACCCATCATTTATTCACTTAAATTGGCTTGAAGACCCGCTGAAAATGCGTTACTCCGGTGTTCCGCAATCACGAATAATCGATTCTCAAATAGTGGAATTTCCGTGTATTTGTGTTACCTCTATGCGCTTGTATTTTTGTTGTATGCCTTACGGGAAAGATTATGATTTTTTTTTGCTTGCTCAGGGACTAAGCAATCTTCACCAATCTCGAAAGTGCCTACTGTAAAGCCGCGTTTGTGTTGAAATTAAATTTCCCGTGTCATAGTAGGATTTACGCTATGGGGACGGCCGCAGATATTCTGAACGTCATGAACAGATAAGATAGTGGAAAATAAAAAAAATCAGTTTGCAGGATCCAAACAACTCAGTGTATTCAATTAAATGACGCAAGAATAAGTTGGCTTTTCAGTTAAACTTTAAGAAGGACAGACAGACCGAGGAAACTGACTAGGGGCTTGACGTGATGGCGTAACATCGTGAGGAATTGTTATCTGCATCTCGTTTTCTTCTCGGGTGGATCTTTCGACAACAATGGTCATTCCTCAGTCTTTTTTTTTTATTGGAAAATCTGTCCGAAAAAGATCAATTGATATAACAGCATGTATTGGCTGTAATTTATAGTTGTGCTCAGATGCGGTGAAGACGGAACAGTTTGAGGGGTGATCTGATTTATTTCTTAAGCATGTGAGTTAAACAAGTTGAAGCAGTAAGGATAGTTTATTTTTGCCTCATCTGAATAGGTTGCCTGAAATCCGGTGACAAACCGGAACTTTACGGACCATCAGACTGAGCCTTGTGGCGTGAAATGCTATGTAGTACTTAAGTTACTTAGGACTTGGCACGGCTTAGTAGGGCTTGCGTTTCCATTTTATTAGCTACTACATATATTTACTACAAACTTTTAAGGCACTGGAGGTCCCAGGAGCGATCAACTCCCTCCGGAAGATGTTTGGGACCTCCCACTAAACACGAGAATTACACTTGACAACTACGTCATTTATCTATTTATACGATTATTATCTTACATTTCTGTTTAAACAAACCTGGACCTTTAACCTCCACAATGCAGTTGAAATGATGATCCAGCATACGCCCTCAAAATCCCATACATAATGCAGTTGATCGATTCAGACGCATCTTCGTTAAGGCTGTTCTAAGTATCAACAGTTCTGTTACCAAAGCTCCATTTATAAACGTCCTTGTGGAATCTTGATTTTGCAAGCTTGTACGCGCGCCCCTGGTGATGACGGTTAATGCTGAATCTTATTTAATCGGTCACTTTAAAGCTGTCATAACTTCCATTGATTATATTGAATTTCTCCATCGAGCCTCCTCTAAATAATCTGTCTGCGATGGAGGGAGGGCACAACTTGGTTGGTCTTTCTTATTTTGGTCGTAATATACAAATAAAGAAATAAAGAACAAATAAAAAAATAGAAAGAAAGAAAGTACATACTTCCATGGACTGCGTATTGGCATACTACGGCCATGTAAGGTACAATTTTATTGAAAATGGAAAAACTCAAATGGCATAAAATTAAGCATACCAGCGGCATACAAAAATGACGCTTTGTTAATTGACTAATTGAATTGGAACAAAAAACAGTAAAACCTTAGCCTGAGGCCTTAAAGGACCCGTCGTACTATTTACTCTTCAACTTGCAGTATTTTAAAATATTTAAATACTTTAAAACTAGGCTGTGCTTTCAACAAATAACCCACGGTTTTGGCTGTTTTAAGCCTTTCCAAGACCCGTTGACTTAGAGCGTAAACAGGGAAACAATTTGCATAACCGTTTTTGGGATCCCAAAACGTAAGTTGAGGGATACCTATGACATCGCAAAAGTTGTCCGTCCGTCCGTCTGTCCGTCCGTCTGTAAGCACGATAACTCTCGAAGGGAATGAGATCTTTTGATGAAACATGGTGTGAGGATTGTTTGGGTAATGTCGAGTTCGTAGATGGACTCTGTAGCTCTATATTTGGGGGTGGGGGAGGGGGTTCAAATTAAGAGACAAACAAAATATTTTTCAACAGCTAATGTGATAGTCGATTATTGGGTAAGAAGACATGCTGAGCATGATGCTGACAATCATTTTCTCGCCGGACAAGTAGTTCGTCCGGCATCCGGCCAAAACCGGAAAGTTTGTAAAAAGTAAAAGTTTCATTTGAAGTTGATTAAATGTTTGATTTAGGGGTAAGAAGACATGTTGAGCATGATGGTGAAAATCATTTTGTCGCCGGACCAGCAGTTCGTCCGGAATCCGGCCAAAACCGGAAAGTTGGTTAAATGTAACAGTTTCATTTGAAGTTGATTAATTGTTTGATTTAGGGGTAAGAGACATGCTGAACCCGATGGTGAAACATTTTCTCGCCGGACAACTAGTTCGCCTGTAATCCGGCCAAAACCCGAAAATATGTTAAAAGCAAAAGCTTTATCTGAAGTTGATTAGATGATAGATTTAGGGGTAAGAAGAGACGCTGAGTCTGTCTATGATGATCATTTTTTACCCGGACATATAATTAGTCCGGAACCCGGTTGTATCCGCATTTTTTTTTTAAGTCAAAATTTTATTTAAAGTTGATTAGATTTCTTTATAGGGATAAGAAGATACGCCGGTTTCGTTTCTGAATTTTCTTTTTTTTTTGCTGGACTAGTAGTTCGCTCGGAATTCGGGTGAAACCGCAAATTTGGCAGTAGTAAAGCAGGAAGTTTCGGTCAGTATCGTCAAAATAGATATGGCTTATAGAGGTATAGATAGATAGGTAGATAGAATATCTGAACTCGGTTTTCTCTGATGATTAGCCTGGCGAAGACAAGACCGAATTGTCTGGATCAAATCTTAGATTTGTGGGATCCCATCGACACCTTTGGTCTTTGGTCGATACACATCGAATCAAAGGTAGCAAAACACTGCAAGTGAGAAAATCAGCGTGGTTTTGTTTGAGGGGCTAGAACGTACCGTACGAAACTGAGGTTTCCGAGTTTAGAAATATATGGAGTGATTATGGAAGTAGGTTGCGTTAGTATTAACGATTATATAAAACGAATACATGAGCACGAGAACTTAAGAAAAAGATAATTGCTAAGAAAAGAAAGCTTACATATATCCGTTTTGGATCCACCGAAGCCATTCGTCTTGCTGTCCGTGTTTCAGTGCCGGTCTGTGTGATTTCTATTCGCCTTTTCGTTTCTATACTTTTTAGCCTGTTCATTGTAGGGTTGCCCTGCGAGATCTAAAACGAATTGAAAATGTTGGAAGATCGCCGATCTACGGGCATGTCGCTACGTCAGTCGGCGGTCTGCCGTCAATCCACGCGTTTGGCAAGGAAAGGCAGTTCATCGAAAAGTAAGTCGGCTCTCATTATGTACAACATGAGTTGCGTTTATGCAGATACCATGGTATCTGATACCATGGTCTAAAGTCGTTTTTGCAGTTTTCGTGGTATCTCGTACCACGGTCAAAAGGTGTTTTTTCGGTTATCGTAGTATCTGGCCAGTTATCGTGGTATCTGATATTCAGATACCAAGGTTTGACCGTGGTAACTGATCGTAGTATCTGAAAAAGTTGTATCACTTTCGTCAGTTTTTGTCAAATTGGTTGGAAAGAAGTTTGGCACTTAGTGATATTACTGGATATCAGTTCTCTTTTGGGATTACTTCGAAAAGCGCAGTTTCGGTAATTGCCTTTTTTACAAAGCAACCGTATATCAGATACCACGGTTACTGCAAAAAGACTAATTGCAGATCCAGTTACCGTGGTAACAGATACCATGGTATCTGCAAAAATGCAACTATGGTCTAGGAGTTCTGATAATGATCAGATCGAACAAAGAACCGGCACTATTTCTGTTTTTGAACAAGCTGAAACGACTGACCGAGCACCGATAAACCCGCCTGATAAACACAGGGTTTAGATCACGCAGTTTTTCATGCCGACTCTTTGTGCGGAGTTATTGTCCATTCCCCAGGACTTTTACGTTTCTGCCATTGACTGTTTTTCCGCTTGCCATCTTGGAAGAAGATTTTTTAAGCCCGATTCTTTTTCTTCTTTTTCCTATGTTATTTGGGATCCCAAAACGTAAGTGGAGGGATACCTATGACATCGCAAAAGTTGTCCGTCTGTCCATCTGTTAACACGATGACTCTCGAAGGGAATGAAATATTTTCATGAAACTTGGTGTGAGGATTCTTTGGGTCAAGGGTAAGGTCAAGTTCGTAGACGGGCTTTGTAGCCCTACATTTAGGGGTGGGGGATGGGGTTCAGATTAAGGGGCAAGCAGAAGACATGCTGAACATGATGGTGAATTCCTTTCGTCGCCAGACAAGTAGTTCGCACGGACTCCCGCAGAAACTGGAAAGTTGATTAAAAGTAAAAGTTTAATTTGAAGTTGATTAAATGTTCGATTTAGTGGCAAGAAGACATGCTGAACACTTATGTGAAAAGCATTTTCTATCCGGACAACTAGTTCGCCCGGAATCCAGTTGTAACCGGATTTTTTTTTTTTTTATGATAAATTAAGGTTTTCAGGAGCGTCAATAGCCTTTTACTTTTTTGGGGGGGATGTCCGGTTTGTGCCGACGGACTAAAATTTGCCGACAAAACACGCCGTTGCCGCGAGCGGCAACGGCGTACATTTCCCGCCAGCAAACTAACTGTAATGTATCACTTGAGATTATTCCTTTAATGTAATTTCGTATATTAAAGTAATTTCGTATATTATATTTGGCTTTTCATTTCATCTTTCGCTAAAAAAGCGATGCTTACAACGTATACTTCAGTCGAACAGCTTCGATTGTTTGAAGTCAGCCGTGGAAGAGCCATCTTGTTGGTGACAGTTTAGAACGCGGCCTACTAGAATATTTTAAAGATTCCTTTTCAGCACTTTCACTAAGTAAGTAAGTAAGTAATTTATTTACAACCGGCCATTATGAAAAAGCGGAGTAAATGAAAGAAAACAAATAAAACACATAAAGACACAGAAAAAGACACTAATTTTCAATCTTCGGCCAGGAAGTAGTGGAGAAGGTCGTTGGCTGGTTGGGCTCTGTTGTCAGTGATTTTTTTATAACGACAAATAAACATCCAAAAGGATGTTTGGGTGTGAAAGGACTGTGAGCTATCTGTGTATTATGTCTCGCCCCTATTGTTCGTCGTGGGAAACGCTCGATAGTTTTTATTTGTGGTTTGCTTATCTGCTAGGGCGGAGGGGAGGGGGGGGGGGATAATGATTCGTATTGGGTTGGTCTCACTTAGTTTATCTTGTGTTTAGAGTCTCGCTACCTAACGTACATAAGAAATAACAAAACAAAATTAAAAACACGACTAGTTATTCAGTTATTCAGCTATAACTTTTCTCGAACAGATAAGCAATGCATATCTTCCTAAGTCCCAAAGGAGGTTATTTTATGACAATTACTTTTGTAGCACTTTTTCTCAAATATTGAAAAATAGAAGCTGACTTTTCACAAAAAATAAGTAAAAAAAATACTTTCAGTAAAATAAAAAAATACTTAAATATTATACAAAAAATAAAATAAGAAATAGAATAAATGTTAAAAAATGACAGAACATTTAACTCTCTTAGACAACCAGTCTGTGCCCTAGGTCATAGCTTGTCACAGCCAGATTACCACTCAAAATACAGCTTGTCAACTGAGACAACATCCTACTATCCCTTGCTTTCCAAAAGCTAGTTATCCAGCACTGAAAAAATGACACAGCATCTTACTCTCATAGACAACCAGCCTTTGCCCTGGGTCATACCTTGACTCAATCAGATTTCCACTGAAAATACAGCTTGTTAACTGAACCAACATCCTACTATACCTTGCCTTCCAAAGGCTAGTTATTCAGCATTAATCACTGTCTTTGTTTTGGAATTATCTTGTTTCTCAGAAGCCTTCATGTTGGGTTTGTTATTGTTTACTTTTTACTTCAGCGACGCCTAGAGCAGTCATTTTAGTAGTTCCGTAGTAGGTTTTCATGACCGCTAGATGACATCTGAATCGCCAAAAAAGTAAAAGACCATATTGGTAGAAACTGAAGTGCCTGGGTCCCGACATTAGTCATTTTATTAGGTCTACAGTAGGCTTTGGTTTGCTACTTTACTAAAATAAAATTCCCTACCTACATTAGCGAAAAAGTACAACAAAAGAAGAATAAGACCTACCTATCAAAATATTCTGTTCAAAAAGTTATAATAGTTAACATACCTCCATCTCGGTATAACAACCTCGACGGCCATTTCTCGCCTTCGGCTCGGACAGGTTATTTTCAATGGCCGTCTCGTTGTTATTTTCCGATATCAACTTCGATGTCTGAAGTTGACCTATATTAGCAAGGTAGCCTTCAGTTGATTTTCTTTGTTCTTGTGAGTCATTCAGCTAGTGAGTCTAACAGCGTGTTCTATCCTTCTAAGAATAGTAACTATTAATTACTATTTCCGTTCCAACCTCACGAAAAGTTACTACGCTGACCGTTCCAACCTTCTCGAAATTGTAACTATTTGCTCACCATGCTCGGGAGCGTAGCGAGCGTGGTAACTACGGATCTCTGTTACATGATTGGCTTGACTATCCCGTGGAGTGATATTTTGATGAAAATAGAAAAATGCGTTCCAGCCTTGACGCTAAGAAGCTAAAATTCGTGACGTCATTCGTAGTAATTACGGTAAAGGATCATTTACACGGCGGCTATTTTTCACCGGAGACGAGAGCGGAAAGTGTTTCCGAGGTGTAAATCTCAGGATATCTCTCTACAATGGACACCAACATTTGTCCATTTGGATCACTTCTTATATGGATATAATCAAAATTGTTGCCCGAAAATCCGATTTTGTTGTTGCAATACCCTTCGACAAACAAATTCCTCGGGTAAAAAGATCGCGAAATCGAAGTCCAAAATACCCGGGGATTTGTTGCTGTTGCTGGGAAAAATACCCGCGGAGTACGGGTAAATACCATCCGTGTAAACGTAGCTTAAGTAGGATGGAATACGCTCTAAGTCTATGCCCACCTAGAGGCCTTATTCAAACCACCATAGCTTATAGTAGTGATTCGCTTCTGCAGAGCGACCGAGCTTTTGCTCTCTATTCTTTTCCCGTTCTAGGTTCATGATCCTTCACGATGAGAATTCAAGTTGTTTCTTCTTGTACAACTGTGCTCTGCGGTGGCTTTCAGTACGGTTGGATATGATCACGGTTGGGATTTTGGCATCCACTGCAGCAATGGTTATTTTCAGCCACGGTCGGACGGATGCAGCTTATGCGGGACTCGCACTTGCTTATGCTGCGCAGATTGGTGGAATGCTGCAGTACACAGTACGATTGGCTGCCGAGACTGAGTCGAGATTTACGTCAATGCAGAGACTTCAGAATGCGACTAAGGTACGGTACTGGGTTGACTTGAATCTTTTTTGATCGATTTGTTTCTGGAATTTCTAAAGAGACTGATGATGATGATGACATTTTATTTAAACACTTAAGAAGAGGAAAATAGCGTAGCGCAGACAAAGAAAAAGAAAAAATACAGTGAGCTTTCAGTAATGTAAACGCACAAGATAAAAAAATAAACATTAAAAAAAGAAAAGGGACTAATAGGGTCTGAAAAATCTTCTTCCTAGATGGAATGCGGAAAAATGGCCTAGTCGTCTGAATTCAATTCAAAAATTTACTTCTGTTATAATTGTAACGGCATAAGTCCCTTGGATAACATTTCGTCGGTTGAATACCTAGACATAATCGTGAGCGAAGTAATTCGTCGGTGGGAGGAAACACTGGACTACGCAGAGATACTAAGCAGACTACGCAGTTTTCGCTTGCCGTAAGTCTCCCACTCCAGCTGGACTTTGAAATGGGATGTGCTAGGAACTTAGAAATCCGAATAGAAGGCTATCAGGCCTGCCGATGTCAAGGTTCCCGGAATTACCCAAATGAAGCGTGTTTTTGAAATACCATGAGTAAAGGAAACAAAATCTCGGTATTTGGAGACTTAGCGTAAAAACAAAGTTCGAAGACGTTCTATTGCGAAAGAAAGTTTTCCGAAGTTTCTTTGGACAGATAGAAAAGATACACTGTAAAAAGTTTCTCCGAGTAATTATTAAAGTTATCTGTAGCATTTGCTACTGGGATTAATCTTATCTCTACTGGGATAAGATTGACCGAATTAGAGATAATCTTATCTCAGTAGAGACAAGATGAATCCCAGTAGCAAATACTGCTTGTCTCTACTCGGATAAGACATCTAGGATAAGACATCCGAATTAGAAATTTTTTACTGTGTAGGTAGATGGATTCGTTTTCGTTTGTGCTCGGAGGAAAATCAGACCATTGCCGCAAGTCTTTTGGGGATCCCAAAACATAAGTGCAGGGATACCTATGACTTCGTAAAAGTTGTTCGTCTGTAAGCACGATAACTCTCGAAGGGAATGAAATATTTAGATGAAACTTGGTGTAAGGATTCTTTCTGTCAAGGGGAAGGTGGAGTTCGTAGATGGGCTCTATAGCTGTATATTTAGGGGAGGGGAAGGGGTTTCAAGTTAAAGGGCTAAATAAACTTTTTTTGAAAGCTAATGTGATAATCGATTTTGGGATAGGGAGACATGCTGAATCTGAATATGAAAATTATTTTCTGGTCGGGCAAGTAGCCGCCCGGAATCCAGAAATATAGCTTGAACTTTTAGAGCCCAATGCCAGAGTAGTCAATATAGGGTGAGGAGACATGCTGTTGCAGCTTTCGAACATATTAAAGATAAACAAAAAGTTTATTCGATCAGTTTAGTTCTCAGAAGTCTAACCGTCATTGAGTGGGTCTGAAAGACAGAATGCATCCGAAAACTGTTTGGTGAACAATTTAATAAAAATTTGTCGACCATATACCGATCACAATTCCGTCTGTCGGTCTGTCGGTCTGTCGGTCGGTCCGAGTTTTTTTGTCCCACATATCCGAGTTAGGGTACTTCCAGATGTGCTAGGACAATGAAACTTGGCAGGCATATCAGGGACCCGACCAAACTAACCTGGAAATAATCAGTTTCCCGATCCGACCATATGGGGGGGGAGTGCGGGGCGCTGGAAACTTGCGAATTTAGGGCATTTTGTCACTTTTTTCTGAGTTAGGGTACTTCTAGATGAGCTAGGACAATGAAACTTGGCAGGAATATCAGGGACCCGACCAAACGAACCTGGAAATAATCAGTTTCCCGATCCGACCATATGCGGGGGAGTGGGGGCGCTCGAAACTTGAAAATTTAGGGCATTTTGTCACACTTTTTAGAGTTAGGGTACTTCCAGATGAGCTAGGACAATGAAACTTGGCAGGAATATCAGGGACCTGACCAAAGTAACCTGGAAATAATAAGTTTCCCGATCCGACCATATGCGGGGGAGTTGGGGCGCTGGAAACTTGAAAATTTAGGGCATTTTGTCACACTTTTTCGAGTGAGGGTACTTCCAGATGAGCTAGGACAATGAAACTTGGCAGGAATATCAGGGACCCGACCAAACTAACCTGGAAATAATCAGTTTCCCGATCCGACCATGTGCGGGGAAGTGGGGGCGCTGGAAAATTGAAAATTTAGGGCATTTTCCAGTTGTGCTAGGACCATGAAACTTGGCAGGCATATCAGAGACCCGACCAAACAAAATTAGGAATAATCATTTTTCTGATCCGACCATTTTTTTTGGGGGGGGGGGGGGTGGAGGGCAGGAGAATCCGTGAAACTGAGAAGTGTGTAACTTTCGAACGGATGATCGGATTGTAATGAAACTTCATAACTGAAGAGAATATATATCTGTAATGTCCCGTTTAAAGTCTTGACCGGATTCGGTAGCCAGGGGGGAGTTGGGGGGGGGGGGGGAGACCGGAAATTTCAAGAAACGGTTAGAATGGAGGGATCGGAGTGAAACTTGCTGGGAAGAACAAGCATCTGCTCTAGATAAGTCCTTTAGACCATTGTACTGGATCCGGACACTTATGGGGGGGGGGGGGGGTCCCGGAATTTCGGTGATGGTGGTTTTTTGGATTTTCACGATGAAACTTGGCAGGCATATCTGGGACCCAATCAAACTGACTTCAAAATAAAAATATTGTCGATCAGATAATGGTGGGGGAGTGGAGGGAGGGGAATCCGCAGGGGAATCCGGGAAATTGAGAAGTGTGTAACTTTCGAACGGATGATCGGATTGTAATGAAACTTCATAACTGAACAGAATATATATCTGTAATGTCCCGTTTAAAGTCTTGGCCGGATTCGGTAGCCAGGTGGGAGTTGGGGGGGGGGAGACCGGAAATTTCAAGAAACGGTTAGAATGGAGGGATCGGAGTGAAACTTGCTGGGAAGAACAAGCATCTGCTCTGGATAAGTCCTTTAGACCATTGTACTTGATCCGGACACTTATGGGGGGGGGGGGGTCCCGGAATTCCGGTGATGGTGGTTTTAGGGATTTTCACGATGAAACTTGGCAGGCATATCAGGGACCCAATCAAACTGACTTCAAAATAAAAATTTTGTCGATCAGATAATGGTGGGGGGAGTGGAGGGAGGGGAATCCGAAATTTTCAGTCATGCGTAATTTTGGAATGGGTGATCGGATTCGAGTGAAATTTAAAAATTCAACAGAGGACATTTCTCCGATGATTTTTTTCATATCCGGACCGGATCCGGCAACTATTGGGGGGGGGGGGGAAATACGTGCCCCGTTTAGAATGGAGGGATCGGGATGGAACTTTGTGGGAAGAACAAACAGATGCTCTAGGTAAGTCATTTGCTGAATCGGATTGGCTACGTGCACCGCGGGGGAGCTGTGTGGGGTGGGGGGGGGGGTGGACCGGAAATCTCGAGAAACGGTTAGAATGATGGTATCGGAGTTAAACTTGCTGGGAAGAACAAACATCTGGTCCATGTAAATCTTTTACATAATTTGACTGGATCCGGACACTTGAGGGGGGGGGGGGGAGGAGGGGTATCCCGGAATTCCGTTTTTTGGGGGATTTTCACGACGAAACTTGGAAGGCATATCAGGGACCCGGTCAAACTGACTTGGAATAAAAAAAAAAATCCTCGATATGATAATCTTGGGGGGGGGGGGGAGTTGAGGGAGGGGAATCCGGAATATTGAGTCATGCGTAACTTTGGAACGGGTGATCGGATTCGAGTGAAATTTAATAATTAAACAGAGGACATTTTTCTCTTGTGACCTTTTTCATTTCCGGACCGAATCCGGCAATTATCGGGGGGAGGGCGGAAAATACTTGACCCGCTTATACTGGTGTGATCTGGATCGAACTTCGTGGGAATGACAAACAGATGCTCTGGATTAATCATTTACAGAACCGGATTGGCTCCGGTTATTGTGGGTGGAGTTGGAGGAGGGGGAGGGGGTCTGGGATTCCGGTGATCGCGCGTTAAGGTACTTCCAGATGTGCTAGGACGATGAAACTTCGCTGGAATATTGGAGACTCAACAACATTTGCTTAGAAATTGCTACTTCCCAAATCCGATTATTCCTTAAAGTACCAATCTTGACCGCAAAGTAAAAAAAATACTTTTAAGCAATATATGCATTTTCGTGATGCCCATCAGCCCATTAGCAGTTTTGCCTCAAGGGTTTTGCTTACAAATGAAGTTCCACCTCCCTTATAGCGCGCATCTCAACCGCAAAGTCGAAACTTACTTTTGATCAATCAAATCATCTTGACACATGCAAGTGCCATATGAGCTTACAGCTCTTGTTTTAAAACAAGTGACCTACTGTACCCCTCTATCCATACAAGCAAAAACTCGGCGTCAATGACGTAGTGACTCTTTGTTAGCCTAGAGTAAGAAGCTATTGACATAGTCGTTTAAGGGGTAACAAGGCCCGATGAATCCATATTTGAGCTTAGTTTTCTTGCCGCACAAATGATTCAGCCGAAACTTGAAATTGGGTTGAAGCTCAAAGTTGTTTCTGAAGTCGATTAGAGATTCGGTACTGGGGGAGGGAGACATGTTGGTGTGAGCATTCTTTCCGGGTCAAGCGACAGGTCGAGTTCGTAGATCGATTCTGTAGCCCGTCGTTTATATTTAGTGGCAAAGAAGGGGATTCCGAATTAAGAGTAAAAAATATGTTCAATAAGCTAATAACAGAACAATGCAAAACTGATAAGTCAACTCAATTTTATGCAAGGGTCCTCTTTTGACACAGACTATAGGCCAGGTCCGTGTCCAGAAATTATTTTCGGAGGGGGTCTTCTCTGCGGATCGGATCTAATAGCAAACAGTACTAAAAAGATATAGATTACAAGTTAAAATCTATAAAAAAAACTTTTTTTTTATTTTCGAAGGCGGTTTCAACCCCCACTATATAAGCCTTGATCTGTTTACAAACTTTAATAGTAAAATATTTAATTGTCTGTATCGAATTTTAAACTTTTGGGATCCCATCGAAACCTTTGGTCCTGTTTCTTTCGTTGTATGTCTGTTGTGTGTTGGCTTGTGTTTGTTTCAGTTATCAATTATCTTGTCCTTAAAATTCTAGTGTTGATGTTTGTTAGTTGTTTGTTTGTTTTTTCTTTATAACGCCTTGTCTAGGATTTTATTAATAATTTTTACAATTAAATCGGAATTTGTGAAGCCTGTTTTTCATGCCACTGTCATGTCTGACGCTTTTAAGCAACATGAAGTTTCTTTATATTTGACACTAAAATTCTACTAATTCTAAACTAAAACTGTATTACTAGCTGCTTATCCTAGTTCTCTCTTTCCTTAAGATTTATGTGTCCCAGGATACAGAATAGTTCTGCAAAGGTTGGGAAATATGTCAGGGGTTAAGAAGTCTGGGACCACCAATTCCGAGTCTGCATCGCAAAGGAGTTCCTGGTTTGCTATTAGGCTGTAGTCTGACATTACTGGTTGATGGATTTTTCCGAAAACTTTGAGTCTTCGGATGGGTACTGATTTCCGACAGCCATGCGTGTTTCAACATGCCTACACAGGAGGATTTCCAGTTTCGAAAAATCGAATGTTTCTGTTACATTTTGCTGGAGAGTTATGGCATTGGATGGTCTCTTTGTATTCCCGTCTTTGCAGCAAGCCTTTACTACAGCCCACACATTATTTTTGTATCCCAACCAAACACGTTAGAGCTTAGAGTACGCGGAATGTGGATTCAGCTTATTGATTTCTTAGGAAGGACGTGGCATTTGATTACATGTTTCTTGATTTGATATCATGCATATTTTTCCAGTTAAGTATCCCAAATTATTGTTGGCATGACAGTCTGTGACAAACTTCTGGCGAAAGAATTTCGGTCAGAGAATTACTGCTGGAAAACAATCTATGACGACATCTGCAGACCCACAAAAAAAAAAAGAATTCCATTATCAGGTTCCCAGACCAACTAAAACATAAGTTAGGGTGGGGTGAGTTGAAACTGACTGCAGGCTATTTAACCCGATGAAAAATGTGAAGCCTGCGTAGTTGTATGATAGTTGTACGAAAAAGTTGCATGTATTGATATGTAGTAGTAAAGAGTACTATCATTTAATGTGCCGCAGACAGGGCCAATCTTAAGTAGTAGTATCCAGTAGCATCCTGTCTTGCCATAGTAGCATCCAATCTTGCTAATAGTAGCATGCAGTAGTATGCAGTAACACGGTAGCCTTGGTAGAAACATGTAGTAGCATCAGTTAGTACTGCATGCTACTTTTTCGTACAACTTCATACTACTATTCTGAGTGAAATTTCTCATCGGGAATAACACACAGGACCTTAGTATGACAAGCTGTGATTCGACACGCTTCGGCAGTTTTATTTCAAGTAATTTCTTTTAGAACCTCGAGTCAGAAGCACTCGCTATTACGGAGACGAGGCCCCCTAATGGATGGCCGCAAAAGGGAGAAATTGAATTCTCGGAGGTTCAACTTCGTTACAGATCGAACTTGCCTTTCGCACTCGATAGGGTCTCTTTCAAAATAGGATCTGAAGAAAAGATTGGTAAGTGGAATCATTTTCTTCCTTTTTGTGTGAAGGTTAGATAGCCGTCTCAGCTGCTTTTATCTCACTGGAAGAGATTGTCTCACTCAAAAGGGTTGATTGATATGGCCGAAAACCAGAGAAACCCCATCTACAATGAGTTTCTCCCTCCCCCATACCACAATGTAAGGGAAAGGCAAGAGCGAGCAGTCTCAACGAACGTCCCAATATTCCAACCAGTAGCGGCCAAACACAGCCGTTAGCAAAATAGTTTTGTACCAAAGATTGTTGAAATTTTAAATAGCCTTTCACCATTTGTACGTACTTTTAAGTTTATATGTTATACTGATAAATTTGTGCATGACAGTAGTCACCAGTTTTGGTTTTGTAACCGTGAAAATGTGAGCGAATAAATTACTGTTCTATCATTCTATTCTGTCTAAAACCATTACCAGTTGGTAGAAATAAGCTGTTTGGCCCGTAAACTTCAGTGGGTCTGATAGCATTCAATATACATTTTCTTCATGTAAGTTAAGCAGAAATGGTCGGTCAGCATGACGACACTTCGGAGTATCGGCCGTAGATTTGGTTCATGACAGACACATCGGAGTTGTCGGCCGACGGTTTGGTTTCAGACCGACGTAAAGATGAGTCCTGGTTTGAACTGGCGAAACCGATGAGCGCGATCTGAACATTCTTCCGAGCTAACTCCTTTAATTAATATGAAAGGTAGTATAAACCTATCCTCTTGGTCTTCGTCTGTTGCTGGTGATGATAATTATAAAACGGCCCATGATGTAATGTTTATTGATGTAGAACTAAGCAACGAAGAACTTCCTGTGGGCCCTTATTTACGAATGGAAATTACTGACTGACTTTTGTTAGACCCCAATACTCTATATGACTAAGTCCAAAACACGCCAGCCAGCAATCCTCGGGAAGAACGAGAAATGTAGCACTAACGAATCAAACTCAACAACTCAATCCTGTGTTAACCAATCACGGCGGTGTTTGGGAGCATCCGGCGGAATGAGCGTCGAGTTACGCGGCATGCTTACCCGGTGAAAAATTTGTAGTTGTATGGTAGTTGTACGAAAAAGTTGCATGTAATAGTATGTAATAGCAAAGAATACTATCATTTAATGTGCCTCATACTGGTCCAATCTCAAGTAGTAGTATCCAGTAGCATCCTGTCTTGCCGTAGTAGCATCCATTCTTGCTAATAGTAACATGTAGTAGTATGCAGTAACACGGTAGCCTTGAAGTAGAAGCATGTAGTAGCATCAGTTAGCATTGCATGCTACTTTTTCGTACAACTTCGTACTACTATTTGAGATAAATTTTTTATCGGGTAAGCTTACAGTTGCTGGACGTGATTTGTGGGAAGGTATACATAATTTAGCCTGAAAACGAGAGTTGAAATAGTTCGAGCTCCATTGTCGGGCCGTCTCCAGGTGCTAACCGTCTGGGTACCAAACGTAACCCTAAGTATATCTTGACGACCGTTTGTTTTCAGGTATCGTTGGGAGGACAGGCTCTGGAAAATCGACACTCATTTCGGCAATATTCCGGTTGGTGGAAGCCGAAGCTGGGGTAATACGCATCGACGACATCAATATTCGTGACTTGGGCTTGGAAGACCTTAGAAGAAACATCGCCGTGATTCCGCAAGACCCTGTCCTTTTTATCGGGACTGTGAGGTACGTCACCTTTTTTTAAGGGTCTGGTCGTAAAAGGAAGGCCAAGACAAAAGCCTGACATTGTTTATTCAGTACCATCTGCAGAATAATGGACGGTTGTCAGTTCGTGAAGCAGCCAGAAAAAATAGCAACAGTCAATATGTTTTGTATTAGGACAGTTATCTTAAACTGATAACTAACGAAACCTGACGCCGTCCGTACAGTTCGTTGGTGGTCTGTAACTCGATCAACCCCGAACAGGTTGGAATATTGATGTGTTGGTGTATATGTTCTTCAGGTAAAGAATGTGGTCGAATTTTTTGAATGTGCATTGTAGGTCAATATGTAGGCTTATCGTTTACTTATCGTTTATCTTATACGTTTACTCGATAGATTGACTTGAAGACTGACACTGATCTAATAGGACATGTTTGGTTTGTTAGAATGTTCCTTGTACCTGTTCTATTGATTCTTGGCATATAAAATCTTAAAGCGTACCTCGCACTATTTTCTGTTTATGTTTCATTGTTCAAAAACTTTTTGAATATTGTAACTAGGCTCTGCCTTTGACAAATTATTCCCGCTTTTGGGCAGTTTTAAGCCTCTCCTAGGTCCATGAGTTCTAGCAACAACTCGGCAAATTCAGATAAGGGGTCTTACGCAGCAATGGCGTGATACGCGAACATTCGTCGAGAGCAAATGAGCATTAAAAATAGTGAATGAGGTATCGTTAGCAGGCTTAGAGTGTAACGTGTGAAATTTGGGTCTCCGGTTTAAGAATTAATAAATGCAGTCACGGAAGTAGGTTGCACTGGAATTATAGGTACGACAGATCCTTCTAAGGTTTTTTTATGGCACTTGCAGCTTCGCTCAAGTGCCACCATATATACCGATCACTTTTCGGTCTGTTGGTCTGTCAGGCCACTGTTCTCGAAATACTTCCAGAAGTGCTAAGGACGATGAAACTTGGCAGGCATATTAGGGACCCGACCAAACTAACTTGGAAATAGTCACTTCCCCGATCCGACCACCGTGGGGAGAGTGGAGGGAGGGGGAATCTTGAATATTGACGTATGTGTAACTTTTCAACGGGGAGTCGGATCTTAATAAAACTTGATATTTGGAAAGACCTCGTTTCGATCAGATATCAAACTAAGTGCCATGACTTTTCAGATACCACGATCAGTTACCACAGTCGGCCCGTGGTATCTGAATATCAGATACCACGACAACTGCAAAAACGACTTTAGACCGTGGTATCAGATAACATGGTATCTGCGAAAACGCAACTATTGAGGAGCAGCCGGCTATTGAGAACCCAGGAGCACTTGTCAGCATTTGTATACCTTCCATCATGGGTACCAAGAGAAATAAGCGTGATCTGGCGCCCTGACTATCATGAACCTGTTTTGTCGTTTAGATATAACTTGGATCCTTTCGAGAAAACACCTGACCAAAGCTTATGGGAGGCGCTTGAACTGACGAGCATGAAAGAAAAGATTCATGGTCTTCCCGGAGGGCTCGATGCGCTTGTAACTGAGGACGGTCAGAACTTCTCAGTTGGCGAACGGCAGCTAATCTGCATGGCTCGAGCTCTGCTCAAGAATTCAAAGGTAAGGGCTTGGTCGCACTTGGCTAATTTCCTGGCGTTTTGGGTTGCAAAAGTAGAAAAAAGAAAAAGAACAAGGTATGTCTAATTCTGAATGTTGTCGTTTTTAATTCAGGAGATCAATTAGAGCAAAACATTGTGTATAATTATGTTACAGGAACCCTAATTGCAGTCTGCTCGTTATCCCCAAGCTGCCACAAAGCCCATCAAATCTCACGTCCCCTAGGGATTTTCAGTTGTTTGTGGAATAGGCGGCTTTTTGAGCCCAGTGTAACCAAGCTCTAAGGGAATAGACTTTCTGTATTCGGTTGCCACAACTAAAGCTTCAGGGCGCAATTCTAGAGTAGAGTAGAATTTAATTTAAAATCCCCCATCCGAAGAATGATGCCGAATTCGCATTTCGCACCAACAAGTTAATCAAATAAAAACTTCAGTGGAAAAGTTTGCAACTGATTGCAGACGTAAAAATATTTTGCAATTTAAACACAATCAAAATTTATCAATTCGAGTAAAGTAACACACAATTTATTTCTAGTCTTGGGAATTACGAAGACTCAGGTTTGTCGGTTTGGTTCAGGTTCAGGTTTTTCGAGAAAATCGGATGCCTGTCGATAAGTGTCGATACTAAAAGCGTATTGAGCTCTCGCCGTCCCCATCCACAGTATGTTTGACCCGAAAAATATTTATTTTTTTACAATCGTTCACGTTTGTAGTGCTAAATATTTCTAACATAGAGGTGCAAGCAAATAGGGATACCATAAATCCAAAAGAAAAAGTTCATTTGACGAAAATCGGTTATACTGAACAGCGGAGCAACGAAGTAAGGCATCTGCATCGAGTCTTCAAGCCTATTGAAGTGCATAAGTGATGGGTAACTAGACTGTCGTATCTAAGACCTATTCTGTTAAACTTTAAGGAGTAGTGAAGAATTTAATTTTAAAATATCCTTCAAAGCGGTGGTGCCGAGTGTGCATTTCACGTCAAGTTTACCAAACAAAAACTTTGTCAGTTGAAATGAGACGTAAAAACATATACCAGTTTAAACACAACCGAAATTCATAAACTCAAATAAAATAACAAACAATATTATTTCTGGTCTTGCGAATTACAAAAAGTTAGGTTTGTCGGTTTGGTTCAGATTCAGGTTTGTCGAGAAAATCGGATGCCTGTCGATACTAAAGAGTATTGCGATCTCGCCGTCCCCGTTTACAATTTGTACCGGACCGTGATCCGCGCAGATTTCCGTTTACCGGTGCGTTTCGACACTATTATTTACGTTGAAAAATGTCAACTTTTCTAAATGTAGGTTCAGGGCACCTGTGATCCAGATTTTTCTTTTAGTTTTAAGGGCGGTCATAGTCGCCACTTTTGCTTCACGACAGTTTTTCTCTCGATTCCTTCGTGGGTTTGTTGATCGGTCAGTTTATCGACTCGTCACTCTAGATCCAGCGTATTTTGCGAAGCTTGTTGATAGTTGTGTTCTGTGATATAAGTAAGTAAGTAAGTAATTTATTTATCACCCGCCATTTTGAAAAGGCGGAGTAAATGAAGAAAACAAAGAAAATAAACGAAACACATAAACACATCAAAAAAGACACTTAATTTTCAGTCTTCGGTCAGGAAGCAGTGGACGACGTCGTGCGCTGGTTGGGCCCTGTTGTCCATGATTTTTGAAAGCGATGAGGAAAAATCCAAAAGAGTAACACTTGCATGTTGAATTTTTAATTTCTCCGTCAATGTATGGTGATGACATAATTTCGACAAGTGGAGCAGGTGCTTTGCCTATTTAAGATAACATGATCTCATCTTTTTAATATTTGTTCTGACGGATGCTTTTAATTGTTTTCAAGTTCTTCTTAAAGAACTAACCGGAATGCTTCCAGAGAAGATTCCGAGACATTGTCTCTAGGAATTGGAAGCTGGAAAAAAGTTCCGCTACATCTTCCTACAAATTACGCCCATTTAGCTTAGCCTAAAACAACGTTTACGGTTTCAAGGAGCTTGCAAACCTTGGTCAAGCGTAAGCAATTCCAGGCCTTTGCTTGTGGTTTTCCAGAACAGTTTGTTTTGTTTTCAGATTCTCGTCTTAGACGAAGCCACAGCTTCGATAGATGCTCAGACAGATGCAGTAGTTCAGGAAACACTGCGATCAGCGTTTTCCCACTGCACACTTCTTACCATAGCACACAGGCTAGAAACGGTCAAAGCATGTGACAAGATATTGGTAATGGATCACGGAAAGGTGAGTCCGCTTCCTCCCTATAAAGTGATGCTACTAAGGGTAACTTCAGACATCGAAGTTGATATCGAAAATAACACTGAGACGGCCATTGAAAATAACCTATCCGAGCCGAAGGCGAGGTAGGTTATGAAAAATATCTATCGAGCCGAAGGCGAGGTTGATATTTTTAAATGGCCATCGAAGTTGTCATTCAGATATCAACCGAGCTGAAGGTGTGTTAACTGTTAAAACTTTTCGAACAGAAATCATCTCTGGAGGCTGATATGACTTATATCATCCTCTCCGGAGGCTGATATGACTTATAACATCCTCTCTGGAGGCTGATATGACTTATAACATCCTTTCAGGAGGCTGATATGACTTATATCATCCTCTCATATCTGCCGCTAACTTTCTGCGTGAAGATTATCGTAAAATAACTGACCGTGGGTCATAGGAGGATATGCATTACATATCTGTTCGAAAAAAGTTATAATATAATGAAGGCTAGGAAGTAGAGGTAGGGAGCAAAGGCTAGGAGCTTGCTCCACCCTACTTACCGTAGTTACTACGCGTGACGTCACGAATTATGGCTTTTTGCCGTCAAGGCGGGAACGATTTTTCTATTTTCCAGCAGAATATCATGCCACGGGCGAATCCGACCAAGCTCGTTACAGAGATGCTTAGTTACAACGCTTTGCTCCCGAGCATGGTAAGCAAATAGTTACTATTCCGAGAAGGTTGGAACGGTCAGGGTAGTAACTTTTTTACGAGGCTGGAACGACATTATAACCAATAGTTACTATTGTTAGAAGGGTGGAACACGCTCAGATTTCCAAGTAGGACTGTAACTTTTGCCCGCTTTCACAGGTCGCCTCCCTTTTGTCACTGAAGAGAACGCTGAACTGAACGGTGACCGGTGCCATGTGAAAGAGAGAACTCGATTGGTCGCTGGTTTACTTGCGACGTCGGGAGAACACGACAGGGAACAAGGGCATTTCAGTTAGAACCCGCCTGCTTCCTAGTGAGGGTATAAAATCAGACATAATAAGCGGAACTGACCGGATTGACAGCTTTTCAAATCTACCTGAGGGGTACCTGTACATGTTAAAAAGGTCGTTTCGACTGTCTCGTCAGTCGTTCTTTTGTCATGATATCTTCCAAAGCGAAGTTGGATATTTTAGTCGAATTTGTGCAGACAGTTCAGTTTTCTGTGAGGATTGAAGTCTAGACAACTTTTACTCCACTGAATAGCTTTCTTGCATTTCCGTTTGACTTCTAAGTCTGGAAACCCCACACAAACGATAGCTAGGCCTACTTCTAAGGTCTTACGCATTGACGTATTTTGTCTAGAGTGAAATGGAGTCGTTATTCGTCTCTAATACTCACGAAAACCCATAAGAATAGTCTTATGATTAATAGCTTTGCTTAGTTGCACTAGGAAGAGCTACTCCGTATTCGAAGACCGTTGATGAAGTGCCGGGCAGTCTTCACGCATCTTAAAAGGTCATGAGTATAGCTGAAAAAGAGGAATACCCTGTAGTTAGAGTCGATCGGATTATCGATATACACTGTAAAAAGTTTCTCCGAGTAAGGATTAAAGTTAACTGCAGTATTTGCTAGTGGGATTAATCTTTGGGATAAGATTAATCCGAAATAGAGATAATCTTATCTTAGTAGAGACAAGACTAATCCCAGTAGTAAATACTGCAATTTTTTTTGTATCAAAGCAATGAGATAAGCTACTATTTTGGTCAGCCATCGAGTGACTCTTAAAGATTATTCAAAAAACTTTTTTCATTCAGGTCGTTGAGTTTAACACTCCATCTGTGCTGATGAATAACCCAAACTCTGCCTTCTACAAGCTGACAGCTGCCTTTAACGACAGTTGGGCTCTTAGTACGAGTGCAGCTGCACAAAATAATTGATGAAGAAAGTTGGGCAAATCCACTTTCATTTTAGGGCCCCTACTCAGATATAGCCTTCGCGGCGGGTAAGACCTAACTGAGGTTGTGAGTTCAAGCCTTTCATTTTAGTTCACTTGGTGACTGAAGCTTTGTTAGCTTCGTCGTTTTGAAAGTAATTGCGTCTTCCTCGTCTTCTGAAAGTTTTCAGTAACGGGATACCTATGACTTCGATAATCTTGGTATCTTGGCGCGAAGTGTTGAACAGGTCTCGCCGTCCCATGTTTCATAGTAGTAGCATAGTAGGGGATTTACGTGGTAATGAGAAATTTTGGATCAGTTCCTGAACTTCTTTTTTCTCACAGGAGAAGAATTTTACATGAAATCCGTAAAAAAAACAAAAAAACTGTTGGAGTGGAGTAAAAAAGTTCATAGGCTATCCGTGTCAAAATAGGGACTAGTCTACCTGTATCGGTTCAACCGATCTATTTGTTTTTATGATGGGGAGGTTGTTCCACCACTATCCGGTGAAAATTGTTTCTGCTAATATTTTTGTAATGGTAAGAAAACAGCTGATTTGATTTATTCACTTAGTTTTTCCATCGGATAAATAGTTCGGCCGGATTGAAATCAACACAATTCTCTGGTAAAACTTGTAAGATGATGCATGTCGTGATACAGAACATGCTTTTCGCAACGAAGGCTGGACTCGCGATTTGGGACTAAATTGTCTAATGGAGCTGATTAAGGGGTCAATTTAGAATGAAAACGCATTTTACAGGATCTGGTTAAGAGTACACGTGAACCGATTGTTTTGATCAAGAAGTCCGATAGGCTATATTTTCTCTTTCGAGATCCCACTGAAGCCTTTGATCTTGTTTTCGCTGATTTGCAGGTGTTACTTCGGTTAACTTGGTTGACACGAAAACCAGTGATGTAGATTTATTATTTTTTTTGTTTTAAATAAATGAGAGCAGCCGTTTGTGTCGTGTTACTTTAAAATTCAACAAGGGGTAGGAAACTCCTACGATCTGAAATATGGTAGAAGGTTTGTTAAAATTTGTGAATTCGAAGAGGTACGTGATTGCGTATTTTTTTTGTGAGGACTGTGCTCATTTCATTCCAGAGAGAGATTGATTTATTTTTTATTTTTTTATTTATATAGGTAAGTAGTTATGTGGACTTTAGCGCGAATGCAAACCCTCATAGGTTTTTTCTCCAGCGCGAAAGTGTTGTTTTTTACTTATTTATTTGTGAATGTTGAAAAATAAAGCTTGAACTTGAACTTTATAGTGCGCACAGACGGGCAACTTTTGCGATGTCATAGGTATCCCACCACTTACGTTTTGGGATCCCCAAAAAAATTCGGCGCTTTGGCAACTTACATTAATTAACCTTCCGTGCATTCAGCGAAAGCTGACATACTTAATATTTGTTTAGTTTAGACCAGATGGACTAAAATCTATAAGTGCTAAATATGTGCCGCAGTTCCTGGGCCCCACAGCCAATAATCTTCTTAGCGTGATAAATTAAAAACTTTTCAGAATAAAAAAGTTGCATTTTCCCACGGGTCCGAAAGTGCTGCCATCTATTGTTTCTACCCATTTCTGTTCGTGATCTCAGCTGAGTTTATCATTTCATTTTTCACACTTGGGAGTGAGGAAGAGAAATGATATCCGACGGGCCTCTTGAACCCTAAAAGTTAGCTCACTGCTAAAGAAATTACAGCTTGTACTCAGCTTCTTTCTAAGTGGTGATTTTAGAAAGTTGGCTTACGGCAAAAAGGCAACCTTTGAACTAGTACAGATAAAAAAAAATTCTCAACAGCAATCAATAGACGGTGATGAGCTGATATAAGTCATCCGTTTTGGTAAAAAAATTCCGTCATGAGATACAACAGTTTGAAAGTTTAGAGGGGTTGACAACCTCATTTGTAAGGTACGCACTGAAACCAAAAATAGGTCGATCCCAATCGTGAGACGTGTAGGGGACTTGTAAGCAACAATTGGCTGTTAGACCATACTCATCTTCGGAGGGGCTAGCAACTTTGGTAGTTGGTGTACCTATTATTCTAAAAAAAAAAAATATATTCTTTGAGCCCAAGCTGACTTTGAAACATTTATTCATACAATGTTTACAACGGATACGTCAGCTACGATTCTTCATCAGCGATATTTCGGCCCTTCTTGTCAGGTGTCCTCGTCAGGCTGTCAATCCTCTGGGTCAACGTCGGGGAAGGAAACAGCGCCGTTTTTTTTTGGGATCCCAAAACGTAAGTGGTGGGATACCTATGACATCGCAAAAGTTGTCCGTCTGTGCGCACTATAAAGTTCAAGTTCAAGCTCTATTTTTCAACATTCACAAATAAATAAGTAAAATACAACACTTTCGCGCTGGCGAAAAAACCTATGAGGGTTTGCATTCACGCGAAAGTCCACATAACTACTTACCTATAAAAATAAAAAAAATAAAAAATAAATCAATCGCTCTCACTCATCAATACTCAACTCCCCCTCCCCCCATTCTTCCCTCCCAGCCTCCCCTTACCCCCCTGCCCACACTTACCTCCCTAGCCCACCCTTCCTCCCCTAACCACCATGATAAAATTCCCATGATAAAATTCAACATTTATGCCCCAGAAAATAATCTTTAAATTTCTTTTTAAACTGAGGTATGTGTTCCGACGCCCTATTGCTCACTGGTAGTTCATTCCATACAGATGGACCCAGGTGTTTCACTGAAAATGAAGACCGGGTACCATGACGGAAATCCACAAATACATCATCACTATGCCTTGTTCCATAATTATGCAGGTCACTATTTGTTTGGTATAAAGCTGTTGAGATAGTATACTTAGGGGTAAGGAGACATGCCGAATCCGAATATGAAAGTTATTTTCTTGCCGGACAAGTAGTTCACCCGGAATCCGGCGAAAACCGGACACAAAATTTGTCGTCCTCGGCTATGGCAGTCTTTACCCCTTTATTCTCAAACCGGTATAGCTCTGCGCGTGGATGATGACGACATTCATTGTTTATTCAATGGACGTCGGAGAGATTTAGTGTAATCTAAGGTCAAAGGGGTTGATATATGTTGTTCAAGCGAGGATGTTGTTCAATGAGGATTCGCTGGTGAAGTACAGGTCAAGTTCGTAGATGGGTCCTTTAGTCCTATCTTTAGAGGCAGAGACGGGGTTTCGAATTTACGGTAAAAACATGTATGTTTTATAAGCTAATAAGATATTTATTGAGGGGGTAAGGAGGCCCACTGAATGCATATCTGAACTTAGTTTTCTTGCTCGACAAATGGTTCATCACGAATTCGGCTGAAATTGGAAATTTGGTTGAAGCTCAAAGTTGTTTCTGAATCCGATTGGAGATTCGGTATCGGGACAAGGAGACATGCTGTATCCGTTTTTGAACTTTATTTTAACAGTAAAAACATTCAAGGAATCTGACGAAGACTGAATGGCAAAGACATGACCCAATTGTTTGAATCAAATGTTAGATTTTTGGGATCCCATCGAAACCTTTGGTCTTGTTTAATCTAGCACGTTAACCGACCTAAACGACACGCATTCACCAAAAAATACACAATACAAGAAAATTGCCGTAGGTGAAAATTTCTGGGACACTTGGCACATATTATCGGCGATCCGTGCCGGACAAAAGCTTATTAAGGGCGAAATTGTGCCATATTCTTCGGAATTATTCCCATCAGTTTGATTGAAAAGTAGAAGCTAACATTGTTTGCATAGTCCGAAATTACTTTGAGTTATTTCGTTGACAAGTTGGATTTGAAGCAGGCTACGCTAACTGAAACTGTAGCTGTGAATTGTACAAAAGCTTAGAATTTTGGTATGGTATATTTTTTTTTCTGTCGCGTCGCTTCCGAACAAGAACTTACTTTAGACAAACTGTGCCGACGGATTTCCTAGAAGCAGTCCTATCCGTTTGTTTAGATGGTTGAAGTTGGAATTTTTGGTATGATGCGACAGGATTTCTATTTATGTTGCCGACAAGTTGAATTTCGAAGCAGAATGTGCTGACTAAAACTGAGTTGACAGAATAGGGTTTTCTCCGGAGCTAATTTCTCTGCCGAAAATCACTCGCGATAGTAGTATTGGTAGGCCTATAGTTTTGTCGGCGCTTTAGCCCTAGCGAATGCTTATTTTGGGCAAAAATTTCTTCGGACGTCTTTCTATCGGTTTAGAAAGTTGAAACAACATTTCTTGCTCACCGTGATAATAATTCTGTTTATTTATTATTTACATTATTTATATGCATTTATTATTTACATATATTTGTATTTATTATTTATTTTGCCGACAAAAAAAATGTCTGTATGCTTTTGTCGGTGCTTCCTGCCCGACAGAAGCTATTTGGAGTGAAATTATGCCGACGGATTACTTCAGAAGTATTCCTATTGACTAAATCGGAGCTGATTTTTGTTCAAAAATGTGCCGAGGAATATTGTTGGTATGCTTAGGGGAAGCGCTGATAAACGCTTAATTTTTGCCAAAATGAAAATCGGCCTTAATTTTGGCCTTCTCAAACGATGTTGAGGGGAGGGGGAGCCCCCCTCCTCCCCCTTAGTTACGCCCCTGGTGGGGAAGCTGAACTAGTCCACAGTTATTATTATTGTGATTATTATTTTAAGCCCGTACAAGACGAAGTTGCAAAAAGGAAAAAAATAAACAACAAAAAACAAGTACAAACAAGAGCTAAAAGCTCATATGGCACTTGCAAGGCTGGATAAGAGGATGAAAATAGGAATTTGCCAATTCGTGGGTTTGTTGTGATCATCTGTAATCAGAACCCTTGAGACAAGAATGATGATGGACCCTTGGAAATTAAGAGAATATATCGTTTGGTAAAAAGTATCTCATTTTTGCACTTGGCTGTGATGATGCGCACTTTAAGGGCGTTAGAAATTCATATTTAATCAGAACCCTTGAGGCAAAAATAATCCTGGGCCCTTTGGGGTCGTGATTATACATGGTTTGGTTAAAACTATTTTTTTTATTTTTCGGTAAAGATGCAACTTCAAAGGTGCTAGACATTCATCGCAAGCAAAACTCTTGAGGCAAAAAGATCATGAAAATGTAGATTTTGCTTGGAAGTATCTTTTTGTACTTCGCGGTTAATTTGGGTACTTTTCGGGGTGGTCGGATCTGGGAAGTGACGATTTCTAAGCTGATCATGTCAAGTCTCCAATTTTCAAGCCAAGTTTCATCGTCCTAGCACATCTGGAAGTACATTAAATCGCAATCATCGGAATTCCGGACCCCACCCAACTCCCCTCAGGATGCCCGAATCCGGTCCGGTTCTGTCACCGATATATCTAGGGCTTATGCTTGTTTCTTCCACAAAGTCTCATTCCGGTCGCTACACTCTAAGCGTGTCACAAAATCCCCCCCCCCCCCCGACTGCCCCACAGTGATCGGATTTTCAAAAGTTGGACACACCTCAAGATTCTGGATCCCCTGTCCTTCTGTCGACTGTTCTTAAGTTAAAATTGTCGAGTCCCTGAAATGCCTGCCAAGTTTCATCATCCTAGCACATGTGTAAGCATCTTAACTCGGGATCAGCGGAATTTCGGAACCCTCCCTTCAACTCCCCCTCACATTGCTCGGATCCGGTCCGGTCGTGTCAGCTATGAATCTAGGGCTTGGGCTTGTTTTTCCTGCCGAGTTTCATCCCGATCGTCCACTCTGAACATGTGAAGTGTGGCATCTGAGACACGAGGTTTTTCCAAATATCAAGTGTCATTCAGACCCTCTCCGTTCGAAAGTTATACATACTTCAATATTCAGGATTCCCCCTCCCTCCACGGTGGTCGGATCGGAGAAGTGACTATTTCCAAGTTAGTTTGGTCGGGTCCCTAACATGCCTGCCAAGTTTCATCGTCCTAGCACTTCTGGAAGTACCCTAACTCGAGAATTTTAGGATTGAAGGATTTTAGGATTGAAGTCGAATTGGACCAGAGTTCGGAAATAGGGATAAGTATTAATTATGGACCGATATTCTGGATTCGGTAAAATATCATCGCAATCGGACCGAAGTTAAGGGTTCGTGGTAACTACCGAATCGTAGGAAATATACCGAATAAATTACCGAATCCCACTTATTATACATACTAATTTTGGACCAATGGCCTACTCGGGATTCTGTATAACTATTGAGTCCCAATTATACCGAATAAATTTAGGATTTCTTCGAAACTGGACCGAAGTTCGGATTTCGCCTTATTCCAGTTCAGCGCTCCAAGTGGACTAGTTTTTGGTAATCCCCAAGTGTCTCACAATCAACACTCGTGTAGACATAGTAAAAAGTCGGATCCACAAGGTAGTGGGTGACTTTCCCTTTCTACTACTGACATATATGCAAAAAAACGATTACGGGGGACGCAGATAGCAGTTTTTCTACCCATCAACCTGTAGATCTATTTTATGTCTGACGCAATTGCTGATAGTGAGATATAGGGGGATCTACGGAAACTAATCCGCTTGGAACCGCTGAACTGGAACATGGCCAAAATAAATTACCGAATCTCGATTATATACCGAATAACTTTGGACCGGTAGCCTCTTCGGGACTGTGTGTAACTACCGAATCTCCATAAATATACCAAATTGTTCTCTCATCGAAAAATTATCGAATAATTTCAGTAAATTCGTTACCGCTATTCGTGATCACTACCGAATCGAAGCACTTATACCGAATCCCGAATGTTGTACCGAATAGATCTGTACAGATTGCCTATTTGGGATTCTGTATAACTACCGAACCCCCGTAAACATACCGAGTAGTTCTTATACCAAAAAATAACCGATTTTTGGGGGGTCAAATTTTTGGTCTCCGGCCCCAAATTTCAGCGAATTTCATATAGTTGAAGGGGGGTGCTGCATCCCTCGCATCCCCCCCCCCTTGCGACCCCTTGATGGTCGCTCAGTGCCCGTTCACTATGAACATGGACAGTTTTGACCGTTGCATTTAGATTTCTTAAAAAGCGATCAAGGTCACTAGTAGCGCCTGAACCTCGTAGAGCCTGCTAATAACTATGCCAAATTTCAACTTGATACCTGTCATGATTCGCGAGTTATACAAGAAAATGGTGAATTGGGAATATCGAAAATCGGCAAGAGCGGATTGTTCGTAAAGGAAGACTCTTGGTTTTCTGTGATCCTAAACTAAATCGATGGATGGCTATGGAAAATATTTGTCTATATTGCTCAGATCATATTCTTCGGGAACTTTTTTACTGTATCTCAGTTATGTCGTTGTTGCTAGGAAATAAACCAGTTTAGTTACGACAGTCTGTTAGTCTTGCGAATGTTTTTTGTCTGCTCATTTTTCTGTTTTGATTCTCTTGCCTTGGCAACCCCTACCCATTGCCCAGGTGATGGCGATGCCTCCCAATTTCGAGTTAAGTGGTCTTTGATCTCCAGATATTTTTTGAAAATATGTCTTTGTAATTGTCACCCTTGGCGACGTAGTTTCCTCGTACCAGAGTAAGGGAAAAGAGCACGGACGATTGAAACAGCGCGGGCTCTAAAGAAGATGCCAGATTATGTTGTTTGAAACGACAACACTTTTAATGTTGACAACTAAACGATTGGCTAGTCTGCTTCCCAGTTTGTAAATAAGATTAAACTGAAATTGAATTTAATAAGTTACAATGTGATGAGCTGAGCAACTGAGATGAGCTTTTAAGCTTACGCTTTGTTGGTTTTGTTGGATTAAAAAGCACATTGGATCATGGAAATTAACGCTGACTTAATACATTTTTCACCTAGATTTTTTTCTTCTTCTGGAATCCTGTCAAGTATTAGAGAAATCAAACAAAGGAGTTTGGACTTGGATATGTTAATTTCCCGGAAGCTCTTGGGTTTTTTGCTTTAGAAAACTTATGTTCTTACCTACTTTCAGCAACTTCCATTTCCATTGTCATTTTCGGACTAAAGCTAGGATAAGTCTTAAAAAACAAGACCAAAGGTTTCGATGGAATCCCAGAAATTTAGTATTTGATCCAGACAATTTGGTCTTGTAGATATCGGTCTTCGCCAGACTCCTTGAACATTTTTACTATTGAGATTAGAAACAGAAGAAGGCCAATGGCTAATCATCTGAACCTACCCCTTTGACGAAATTGAACAAATCTTCCTGCCTTACTTCTGCCAAATCTCCGGTTTCGACCGGATTCCGGGCGAACTACTTGTCCGGCAAGAAAATGGTTTTCATATTCATGTTCAGCATGTCTTCTGACCTCTAAATCGACTATCTCATCAGCTGTAAAAAAAAAATTGTTCGACCCTTAATTTGAACCACCACTGCTAAATGTTGAGATACAAAGTCCGTCTACGTCCGTCTCTCCCTTGACCCAAAGAGTCCTCACACCAAGTTCCATCAAAATATCTCATTCCCTTCGAGAGCTATCGTGCTCACAGACGGACAACTTTTACGAAGTCATAGGTATCCCTCCACTCGCGTTTTGGGAGCCCAAAAAATCAATGGGGCTTAATACATATCAGGGATATTTGGACCACTCGAGCAATGTTCTAAGCATTGTTGACCTATTACAGTCAATAATACTAATTTGTACTTAATTACTAATTAGACTAATTTAGAACGAATAACGCTGCTCTGTCGAAATTGCCAATTTTGTCAGCAAAGGAGGAAAGTCGTTTGCATTTTGGTAGATCTCTCTAAGACGTCTGCTCGAAAGTTTAGACAGCCTCAAATCACTCTGCTCGGTTTCATAAGAGTATTCACAAAAATATTCATGCACTGTCAAAAGTTTCATAACAGATAGCGTATAACACTTCCAAGAATAACACCATTTCACTTAGAAATAAAGTGTTATGACCAATTAAGTTTACACTATTTAGTGCCTAGATCTCCAACAACCCCTTCAATTGGTAAAAATACTAACGGCAACGAAAGAAACACAATAGATAACATCCCAAAGTGTTATCTGTTGAAACCGCGCATCCTTCAATTCTGTTGTCGTTATGTAACTTCTGACAGTTTAGTATTTTACCTATTGAATGTGTTGTTGGAGATCTAGGCACGAAATAGTATAAACTTAATTGGTCATAACACTTTATTTCTAATCGAAAAGGTGTTATTCTTGAAAGTGTTATGCGCAATCTGTTATGAAACTTCTGACAGTGTGGTGCGTGATTAATTTCGGTTTAATTTTATTTATTAATTGTAAAATTTTATTTATTTTATTTATTAATTTATTTATTTTTAATTTAATTGTATTAATTTTCGGTGATTAATGGAATCTGGTTTGGAGGCCGGAGGAGAAAAGAGAAGTGAAAAATGTGGGCGGTTGGATGACCCCTAAAAAGCACAACTAGACCCCAGCGCCAATACTTGTACCAAGTTTAAACTTGATCTCTGTCATTGTTCACGGGTCATGATCTCCACTCAATGGGCATTCTGGGCCCAATTGTGCCTGGATCTGGTGGACGTGGGGGAGGGGGGGGGGGGGACCCTACTAAGGAGTTCGTAACTCGGGAACCATGACAAGCATCAATTTGAAACTTGGTAGTATTGTTGGGACTGGGACCTTGTTGTACTTTTTGTGGTCCCAAATCCTCACACTTTACCACGGCTGGAGCTAGAATGACGAACTTCCCAGTACCTATATCCTCTGGCTACGAAGAAAATCTTGAGACTGCACCTCCCCCGCCCTCCCCGCTCATAGGCAACTGGGCCCGGATTGCCCATGATTTGAGATTTTGTGAACCGTTACAGGTATACAAATTTAAAAATTGATGTACTTGATGATATTGGGGTCTAGTTTAATTTCCCCCCCCCCCCCCCACACACACACACTTACACCTTCACCATTCCTCGGTTTAAGGGGCAAATGTGCTCAGTTCATAGCTTGCAAACCATGGCCGGTATCAAGTAGACACTTGGAACGATTGTTGTCGTTGGGGTCTAGATATGTACTTTGTTTTAGTAGGAGGGGGGTCCTGCCTTGAACATCCGGGCTTTCAGACGCTACTAGGCGCAGATCCCACAGTGACTTATTTGAGCAACATAGACCACAGTTAGAGATACGACAATGAAATTCCTTTTCCTTGTGGTTAGCAGGCATCATTAGCTTGAAGCCCTCTCGTCTAATTTGTTTTCTCCGATTGGAAACTTACCTGTCCACGATCCCATCAACGTGATTCTAAATTAGTGAACCTTTATGGACAATATTTTTTTAGTGCTTTGCGATTATTTTATATTTCTTTGTTCTTTCCCATTGCACCTACGCCCTTGGTCAGTGCGTCATAAATCCTTCATTCATTCATTCAAATCCTCCAAAAACGGCGCCCATTGGCATGTTGTTGCTACACAGTCTTTAGAGCCGCTGCGGGGGCCTCGATCTCCAGCGAGTTCCTGTTATAATGCATGACCTTTACTTTTCACTAACTGGTTTTCCGGATGTGGTGCAGTAATTTTCTTGTTTATTGTTTCTAAACCGTTTGTCTCTTCAGCCGAGCTGTATTTCCGACAAGTACATTTTGAGGTATTCAACCCCCCCCCCCCTCCTCCGCCCAAGAACTTCAGACCACCCGTTCGTCACGGGGACCCCGAAGGGGCCGGTGTGCCACCGCTGCCCCCCCCCCCCCCCTTTCAGCGAAATGACACCTCGAATAGCTCACGTCGTTCGTGAACGACGACACTTGTCAAATTAAAACTCGTATACTCGTACACAGCAGTTTTCGTAAGATGCGCAATGCGTTTGTTTGGTTTCATGTTTCGCAAAGGGTTTGAGGTGTCAATTAGTCACAACATTTGTTTCCGCGTTAGGAAGGGGTTGATGGAATGGGATCTGAAACGTTATGACTTTGACATTAGTGTGTTTGAAAAAGGTATAATAAACGAAATACATTTCAAGATTGATGAAAGTAAAGCCAGTAGTTGGTTGGAACAAGCCTACGGGGTTTATACGAAGAAAAATTGGAAATACAAAGATGGACAATACTGCGATTGGAGACCGAATTACGATTTACGCGAAGGGATTGCGTTTCTAAGTCAACTAACATTTGTTGTCGCGTGGAAGGTGTCAGATGAAACTTTGAAAATGTATGACTTTTTCATTAGGGCGTTCGAGCAAGGTAGTAAACGAAGTATCAAACAAACCTACAGTGCTCATAGCGAGCATAACGGATCGTCTGAGAGATAGTCTGAGCCGTGTTTGGAGATTCGCTGAGAGCTTAATTGTTGGTTTCACGGATAACTAACATTAAACGTAATGGGCTTTTACACTCCATGTGTGAGCGCTTGCGCACTTGTTTTTACGTGTCGCCTGATTTCTATAATTGATGTCCACTGATGGGAAAATTGCGTAATTCGGTTTAGCTTTAGTTTCGCTTAGAAAGCTTAGCTACCATAGCAATAGAGCTCGGCTAATTCCTAGAAGGGCGTTGCACCTGCCAACTACTATTTATCCATTAGCAGACCAGTACTTAATAGTTTCTCATGAATACGTGAACCTCTTGCCGTGCCTGATCTTTTTTCCCCCCTTCGAGCATTTTATGGTTCGGTTTATTTCATCGAATGATCAAAGGTGAAGTAATTTTCTTCCACTCGCACCGCGCAGAGACCTCAAGTTCTGTCTTGGGCGGAAGGAATTGCGTAACTCCAGAATCGGGGACGGAGATGAGTCCAGAACCATTTTTCGCGCGACCTGTACGTCATTGTCGCATATTAAAGAGCCAACTCGTCGCCTACGTTTTTGGGACCCCAAAACGTTTGTGACCGGATACCGATGACTTCGTAAATTTTGACGTTCCATCCGTCCGTCTGTCTTTCTGTCCGTGCGTCTGTTAGCACTTCAGCTCTCGAAGAAATTGAGATATTTTGTTCAAAGTTGCCGTGATGATACCTTGGGTCTAAGTCAGGTCTAAGTACAAGTCAAGCTCGTAGATGGCCCATAACCCTATATTTAGGGGTGGGGAGGAGTCCCAAGTTAATCGTCAATTAGATAGTCAATTGTCATTTGGGGGGGGGAGGGCTGCCTCCCTGGCCTTCCAAGGGGGCCCAAAGCTACCCAGGGAAAACAGAAAAATAGCCAGAAAAATTGAGTTTCTTATCAGAATTGTGACATCAGTTTGACCGAAGGTCACTCATGAAAATTTTACTCTTTTGGTCCGAGATAATGACCCAGTGTTCGAGGACGAGTTTCTCCAAGGCGCGTGTGAGCTTTGGTTACTTCTATATCTGAGCACGAAGAGAGACATTACCGTATCAATTTCGTAACATGGCGTCGAGAATCACTTTGTAAATTAGTCGTGGATAGCTGAGGGCCCCCTTGGAAATTCAAGTGGGGGCACCACCCGGAAGGAGCACAAAATAAAAGCGTAGGAAGGGGAGAGGGTCAGTGAAACTCAATGCCTTGTTCAACTGATTTGCAATGCAGCAAAAGTTTCAATTTTGTTTAGGATGGTCATTTTACTTGGAAAGGGTCGAGTTGAAGCACATTCATGTTTCCAGTTTTCAGTTAAATGCTTGATTAAATGTCTCACTTGTTCGATATGCGATAAAGCTGATCTATGACAAGTGGCCCTTAGTTTCATTTGTGATTCAAAAGGGCATTCTGATCATAAAGGACTCCACAATTTTTGGCAGTGGCGCCTTTGCAGAATCCTACGCTCAGTTTGATGAAAGAGTGCGTCATTTGTTTGAGATTTTGGGCTTGAAAGTTGAGAGGACGAGCCAAACCTAAAATTTTTTGGAAGTATAGTTAGTTGTACACAACAGGCAGATTTATAAACAAAAATTCGCCTGCGGCTCTCATTGGCATTTTTGATGTAACACAGTCGTTATAAGCTGCTTAGGTGGCTTCGCTCTCCAGCGAGTTTCTGTTATTATTCATAACCTTTCACAAACTGGATTCTTGGTGATGTCTTTCTGAAGTCGACTCAGTTTTGTGTTCAAGAGACATGCTGAATGCGTATCTGAACTGTCTTGCGGTACAAGCAGTTGACCTGGATCCGACCGAAACTGAAAATTCGAAGGTTAATTAATTTGAGATTCGGTAGAAAGCCATGTTTAAATTTAATTTCTCGCCGGACAATCAAGACGCCCGAAATCCGGCGAAACCGGAAGTTTAGTTGAAGTGGGATTTGGTTCTGAAGTCGATTTGAGCTTTGATTTGGTGGTAAGAATCCCGCCTGTATCCATATTTATTCTAAGTTTTCTCAGCAAATCAGTCATTTTGCGGTAATTGGGATAAAGAAGTGCTTTAAAATATAGCGACGGAGCAAATTCTCTGGTAAGACTGGTTGGAAGATTGGTATACTGGAACGAGACACGATGTATCGGCAAAAATTATGTGAGTTTACGAATTAAAACCACTTATGTGTTATTTTGTGTGTGAAAAGTATCACCTAATGGATCTCGCCAAGGGCTTTAAAAGTATTTCATTGAAAGTCCACTTCTGTTAGCCACGATTGTCTGTGTCAGGAAATCCGAAAAATGTGATTAGGCTACTGCTAGAGTAAACAAGAGCTACGAGCTCATATGGCACTTGTTACGAGTAGGTGATGCAAGAAAGTAGATGAGAATGTCACAAAATACCTAGAAATAGGATATCTAGTTTCACTCGAGTCTGAGTATTTCTGGCATTGCGTCAGATCATCTAGGGCATATTAATTTTCTACCTTTTAAGTTTAGATCCGATCGTTTGATTCCTAAACGTGCCACACTATTTCTAGTACTCCCCCCCTCCACCCCCCCCCCCCTGCCACGGCCGAATCTGGTTTGGGCACAGAAATTAATCATCTAAAGCATCTTCTCTTACCGCCTATCAAGTTTCACTCGAATCTGAGCATTTTTCGGGAAATTGCTCGCGCACCGTGCTCGGATTCGGTCCGAACCCTAAAATATGTCATCTAGTGCATACGACTCATCGTAACTCGCGATCACTGGAATACCGGGAAACCTCCTCCAACTCCCCCCAAAGAGCCCCGGTAAGATCTAGTTCTGTCAAGAACGTGTCTACAGGGCTTATGCTTGTTTTTCTTACCAAATTCTATCCCAGTCCCTCGACTTCAAGCGTTTCACGAGATTTCCGGTGGCCCCCTCCAACTCCCCCACAAGTATCGGATCCGGTCCGGACTTCACGTCGAACATCTGAGACGGTAGCCCTTTCCACTTGCCAAGTTTCATTCAAATCCGATCTCCCGTTCAAAAGTTATGCATGCAACTAGATTCCGGATTCCCCATCACTCCACTCCCCCCACGATGGTCTGACCGGGGAAACAACTAATCTCAAGGCAGTCTGTTCGGGTCCCTGATATGCCTACCAAATTTCATCGTCCTAGCACCAAACTCGCGGGATCACCGAATTCCGCCCCCCCCCCCCCCAACTCCCCCCACAGTGCCCAAATCAGGCCCGGTTATGTCAACGATGTATCTAGGACTTGAGCAAGTTCTTCCCACCAAGTTTCGTCCCAATCCCTCCACTCTAACCGTTTCCCAAAATTTCTGGTTTGCCCCTCCAGCCCCCCAGCTAAAGTCACCGGCTCCAGTCCGGATTTTAAATGGGTCGTCTGAGGCACAAGATCTCTCCAAATATCCAATTTCATTGCTATCCGATCACCCGTTCGAAAGTTATAAATACCTCAAGATTCCGGATTCCCCCTCCCTCCACTCCCCCTACGATGCTCGGATCGGGGAAGTGACTATTTCCAGCTTAATCATTTAAGGTCCCTGATATGCCTGCCAAGTTTCATTGTCCTAGTACATCCGGAAGTACGAACTAGCGGGATCACCGGAATTCCGCCCCCCCCCTCGACCCCCCACAGTGCTCGAATTCAGTCCGGTTATGTCAACAACATATCTAGGACTTGTGATCGTTCTAACCACCAGGTTTCATCCCGATCCGTCCACTCTAAGGGTTTTCCAAGGTTTCTGGTCCACCCCTCCAGCTCCCCCCAAAGTCGTCGGATCCGGTCCGTACTTTAAGCGGGTCGTCGGAAACACGGGGTCTTTCCAAATATCAAGTTTCATTAAGATCCGATCACCCGTTCAAAAGTTATAAATACCTCTAGATTCCGGATTCCCCCTCCCTCCACTCCCCCCACGATGCTCAGATCGGTGAAGTGACTATTTCCAACTTAATCTTTTGGGGTCTCTGATAAGTCTGCCAAGTTTCATCGTTTCATTCGTGAAGTGCCCGAACTTGCAAAACCTGGACAGACCTACAGACAGACAGACCGATGGGCGGACAGAAATAGCGATCGCTATATGGCACTTGGCCGAAGGGCAAGTGCCATAAAAAAACCTTGAATTATACTTTCGCGAAACAAGGGTTGGAAATCTGAATGTGACAAAAATTCTAATGGTAGGCCTGCGAGGCAGGGGTGTCCCGACACCTTACTGACAGGAGGGGGGGGGGGGAGAGGATTCAGAATTTTACCGGAAAATCTCCATAGTAACCATTTCTGCAGAAACTCTAGAATACTGTTGTGTTCTGACTTTGATTATGTGTTGCAAACAACAGTAAACAAAAAATAGGTTCGTTTAGTACAAATGAAAAGGCACCTTATTTTTAATTTTTTTATTTTATTTTTGATATTTGAACCACTGAAATATTTTGACTCATCTGAGGGATTTTGTGTTTTTTCGCCCTGGGCTCTAGTAATAACGTCCAGAGTGTGCTTTGCTTGCACGACAAACCAAAGTTTATCCAGAAGTGGAGAATTTGAATTTAAACTAAGGCCTACATTTCCAGGGCTAAAGATACAACATCGGAGAAGTTACGCCGTAGAAAAGTAGGAAAACTATTTTAGGATATTCTTGCAATGAATATGTTTTTATTTTTTGGCAGTGGCGTACATTTCTAGTTGGTATATATTCCAAGCGTAGAGGGACAATCAGATAGAGGTAACAGACCTCAACATTTTCTGCCAGTGGAGATATGAATGAATGTGTGCGACATCTTATGTGTGAATGTAGGGAATGGAAGAAATATATATATATATATATTTTTCAAGCCCAGTTAGAAATTATGTCTAAATTTGTGTGTTTATACTGTTATTTATCTTGTGTTGTTTTTCGTTGTTCTCTTTAATCCGCTACCACCGATCAGCCATTGTTGAACACAAGATGGTCTTAACCAACTTCATGTTGGTAAAAAATTCTTTCCCTTTTTGCTGATTTAACAGGGATTGTGTTAGCCAGTTTGAACGCTTTCCATACTAGTGGTAAGACATCTTTCAATTAACAAAAGACTTCGAATATATCTTTAAAGTCCTAGCAACTTTAGAGATTATGTCAGAACAAGGTTAAATCGTTACTGAACTCTTCTCGGATTATCGCCGGAAAGGAGCCGAGAAAGCTGTCGAAACTTGAAGAGACGGAGTAGATGTTCACTCCAACAGGTTACCTAATTGTTGAAAGCTACAGAAGTTTAGGAGATTACCGGAATCACCCGGTAAACGTTCCAGTACGCTGCGTTTTCTGTCTTGACGAATGGTAAGCTGTGAGTCTATACTTATCCGTTAAGCAGCAAAATTTCGGTAGATTCCCTGAGCCAAATTCTGGTAGATTCTGTGGGGCAAATTCCGGTAGATCCAGTGATCCAGCCTCCAGTAGTTCCGATAGGTGCCTTGAGCAAGATTTCGGTTACCCTGAGCAAAATTTCGGTAGGTTCCCTGAGCAAGAATCCGGTAAGTCCCCTAAAAATCGTCAAGTTCAAGTGAATTTGACAAAATAACAAGTCATTTTTTTCCCCACAGTTCTTCTCACTTCTGTGTCTTGCTAGTCCCTCTTTTTCTTACCTCATTTAACACAGTTCAAAGGTATCAGCGCGATCATTGGGGATCCTGTCATCTGAGCAGTTAGGGATGCTGGGAACTGACAACACCTTCTACGTTTCCCGGAGGCTAGTTTATCTCGAGAGATCATAGACTGCGAAGGGATTTCCGAAACTGGGAAATCATTTCGGTATCCAAAGATTTGCGCCAGTGTGTTCATATAAAGAAAGATCAGTGAATAGCCAACCACATGGCGCCTGGAGTTTGAGTTGTTGTAACACGATGTGTGCGGAGTCTTTTGGATGAAATGATATTACCCCGGCTTGTGTTGATGAGCTCCTTAACGTTAACGTTTTCTTACCCGGTTACAGAGGTAGCGACAAAGGTTGATGTTTTGGTTCGTGAAAGAAACGATAATCAACGGGGGTTGATTCCGGTCACTTTATGTGAACAAAATTCAAATTTTACGACCTCTGCTGAACAGGTAATGGAACAGTATGGCGTGGGGACGAAGACCTTCAATTCAAGTGGTAAGTTATCCATTTTAAACAGTCACAGCTTTGAAAGCTGAAATCGATTATATGACAGTTTCACGACGTCATTTCAAATTTTAAGAGTTTTCCATTTTTCTACCGAAATTGTTTTCACGAAAATGCCAACAAAAAGGAATAGGAAAACAAAAGGAAGTTGGAAGACTCGAAACCTTAAATTAGACAAGTTTTTTTGGCGATGATCGCAACGCACCATCCTTATTGTTTTATGTTCTTCGTGCAAGAAGCCTTTGTTTTAAATTTTGACGGGCAGAGTATTTTCTTTTTATTTATTTTTTCAACAGAAAAGATTTTTAATAATAATAATAATAATAATTCCTTTATTCTCCATAATAGCATAAGAAACACGCTAGCTTCGGATAGTCAATTACATGTTAATATACTTATTTACAACACACTTAAAAAAGCCGCCTCAGGAATTAAAGTTACGTACAAAATAAGGTACAAATGAAGACAAGTACCGGTCAGTCGAATTTACAGGTGGCAGGCTTAGCTTTGGAAGACCGATTGACCGTGTAAACTGCCTAGTACAGGACTTCGGTCGTAAATCTGACACATATTCAGGCAAAATATCTCTGTGAGTTTCAGACGACAGACATTTGAACCCAAATTTCATCGTTAGGGCATGTCTTCTTTCTTTAAGGGTCGGTAGACATAATACACTAAGACTATCTTCATATGAAACATACTGGGCCCCTAAAATGATTTTGCACGCTCGCTTTTGGATACCCTCGAGCTTATCACTCAGAGTCGAGGTGAGGCCAGGGTGCCACACCGGGTCAGCGTATTCCGCATTTGGCCTAATGTAAGTGCAGAAAATAGACCTCAGTTGCTTGGGAGGAATCGCGAATCGACGTAACGCGGCAAACGACCGTAATAACAGAGCGCATTTCTGAACTATGGCCATAACGTGGGATTGCCATTTCAGGTCGCTCTCAACTGTAACGCCAAGGATTTTAACCTTGTCCTGAACAGTGAGGCCGATATCTTCAACAGGTGGCAATTGACGCTTTAAAAACGACACTCTCATTACAACACTTTTAGGTAGGCTTACTGTTAACTTAACATCATCAAGGTCACGCGTCAGTGTAGAAAATATCTGTGAGAGTGGAGGCTGGGTCGACTGTGACGATAAAATTCGTAGCGCGAGACTGGACAGGTCGTCAGCGAACTTATAACGATTCAACAGACTTTTTAAAACTCGATTAAAAACTATAAGAAAAAGAATTGGTCCAAGCTTCGTCCCCTGAGGCGCGCCGCAAAAAATTTGGAGAAAGGACGAAACCCGATCTTTATCCAACACAACGCACTGTTGCCGACCCGTTTAATGTTATCATTCATTCGTCAAAAAAACATAGCTCCCATGAAGGGCACAACCGTGTCTTGTGCGGGAGTATACAGCTTGCACTCAGTTATGACATATGATAGGAAGAGGAAGGGAGAGATAAACTATTCATTTCTCTTCCCCCAGGAAAAGAACAAATAAAACCTTTAATAAAAAGTTTAAAGTAGAGAGTGAGATTGTTCTTGAACATTTATGTTTTGTATTACTTTCCAGTAAGGTGCTCCGGAAAACAGCATATCATTGAAGTCATTGAAAATCTGTCGACAAAACAGAGTGGAATCTCCGTCTTTTCGAGTGATATTGAAACCTGTGACGTGGTCAATCTCCTTGTGAACATGCTTCAGGATGCTTATGCAGTCACATGGACTTGTCCTTTGGTGAGCTGATTTCTGGTTCTTAAAGCACAACTCTCACTAGAAATGATCTTTTCACTTTGAAATGGATCAGTAAAAACGTTTTCCGAAAATACCATTAGTTTCCACCTGGATTTAGCGATTTCTTGTTAGCGCTTGTCGAATCTATCCAGCCTTCCTGCCTGCCGACGCGGCGGCTGGGTGCAAAACGTTTAAAAACTGAACGCGCCGTGGTTAACAAGTTGGAAAACTAAGCGAATAAAAGAAGTCAAAATCAGACGATTCTCATGTCCTTATGCGTGAAAGAGTTCCTTGAAGATTTCGGCAAACTTCGCGTTTGTGAAGGGCAAAACTCGACACGGCCTAAACGCCGCTAAGAAATTTTAGGGACAAAACGAAACAGTTGAGAAATGTAGAGATTTTAGAAGCTGATAATTCCATAAGGGAGCGAGGTATATTTGTAAAAGGCAGAATAAGCTAAAGGTGTCCTTTAAATTAACCTTTCATGATGAGACAGTCGTGTTGGCCCGCTTTAATGCCCTTTCAACAAGAGCCGAAAAATCTCAGCTTTGCCTACTGAATTTGCGGAAGTCTTTGCACGTAGCGGACCTGTGGCGATTTTTGTGGGTCGTAGATATATTTGTAGTGGTTTCTAAGTTTGTGTGCTGTTGTGTTTTAATTTGTGGCTGAACCTTGTTTCAAGATACTTAGTAACTAACGTTTTTGAATTTCAAAAATAAAATTGTTTCAAAAATTTGAATCCGCCCCCCCCCTCCCCACCCAAAAAAAATCTCAGGTTTGCCTACTGAGTTTGTGGAAGTTTTTGCACGTAACGGATTTGTAGCGATTTTAGTGGAAATTCGAGGCTCTTTTATTTGGTTTACAAGAAAAATACACATCCCAAGAAGTTTTTCAGCTATTAAAGAAAAAGGTCGTAGATATTTGTAGTGGTTTTCTAGGTTTGTGTGCTGTTCTGTGTTAATTTGTGGCTGAACCTTGTTTAAAGATACTTGGTAACTAACGATTTTGAGTTTCCAAAAATTTTTCGCTTCCAAAAACCAGAAGAAAAACAAGATTCATATGTAGCTTTTCTAAAATGAATCCGCAAAATCATCGGTCTTCAGATAAATGTACCGTAAATCTTTCTTAAGGTTGCACGCCAAGTAAAACTACTCATAGATTTGAATAAGAGTGGATAAGCGGGAAACTGCCGTCACTTTGAGAAATTGGATGCATGTCAGTACGGAATTGCCTGGTTCGGACTGGTTCGGAAGGTTTTTTGTTGTAGTGGGGATTTTTAAATTTTTCTTCTTTTTTCATAACCTGAGCTTTCCAAGTTTTGAGACAGAGGTTCTCAGTTGTAACGAAACAGACTTTTTGAAGATAACCGGCTGCGCATTTAGAAGAGTCCAAGTTTGAGCTGAGATCAACGGGAAAGGATAGTTCACAACAATGAAAATGTTGGTTATAAACCAACGTTTAAGAGGAAATAATTTAGATATTAGTGTGATTATTTGAAGTCGACCAAATGCATATTAGCATGTTTTCTACTGACGTTGTTCGTTTCTAGAGCGAAGGGAGAGTGATTCAGGTGACGCCTCACTGGCCAGAGACGGTGCTTTGTATCAAGTCGCTGTTGAAGTTTTACGGTTGGAAAAACATTGGCATAGTTCACAGCGAGGGTCTTTTTTGGACGAAATTTTCGGAAGTGCTTGAGAATCAGCTAAGTAGAACACTGCACCTAAAAGGACGATGGAAAAGGAATGAGATTTCGGATCTCTCAGAGCTAATCGAAAACGCCAGAGATCACGACTTTGTCTCAGGCAAGTAGCTATAATTTAGTGCTCCTTTTCGTTAGAACTGATGCGTCCAATACGTTTGAAATTATTCTCGCAATTAGCGGAAAGTACTGGTACGCAATTCTCAAAGGTAAGTTCGCCTGATTGCTTTATTGACTACCTGATAAGCTACCTACTTCCGTTAGAAAACAGTTCACTTTTGTACGCAAGCTTTCTCCATGCGTATTCGGTCAGTGAAGGTAAAAGTCGGAACTGCCATCTGGGTCACATCCCGATGAAAAATTTATCTCAGAATAGTACTATGAAGTAGTACGAAAAAGTTGCATGCAGTATTAACGATGCTACTACATGCTTCTACTTCAAGGCTACCGTGTTACTGCATACTATTATATGGTACTATTAGCAAGACTGGATGTTACTATGGCAAGACAGGATGCTACTGGATACTACTACATAAGATTGGATCAGTCTGAGGCACATCAAATGATAGTATTCTTTGCTATTATATAGTATTACATGCAACGTTTTCGTACTACTACCATACTACTACGCAGGCTTCAAATTTTTCATCGGGATCTTGTTGTCTTGTCCCATAGGCCTTATTGCTACAACACTGGGTGCGAAAAGTCGGTGTATCTTACAAACTTCGGTAGCGCGTGTTTCCGGACCAATAACATAATTAGCCCATCTTCCAGCCTTAGGGCCACTGGCCATTAGCTGCTTTTTGAGACCCTACCTCACCGGGTTTTTTCTGGGGTTTCTCGAGGTTTCTTTGTGCTGCTTTTTTCGGACCCTAGGGAGTGATACCTATGACCAGGGGCGTCGCAAGGGTGGTGCAGTACCCCCCCAACTTTTTGAAATTCGGCAAAATTTTGGGCTGGAGGCCCAAAATTTACTAAAATTGCTCAGTATTTTTTCGATAGCAGAACTATTTGGTAGTCTTTCGATACCAAAACAATTCGGGATAATAACCGGGATACGGTAGTTATACCAGAATTTCGAAAATGCGATTAGTTTAAACCTATTCGGTATAATAACTGGGGTTCAGTAATTTATTTGGGACAATTGCCAGGATTCGGGAGTTACCACGAAACTCGAAACTCGGACGAGGCACTGCTCGCAGACAAAAGAACTGCAATAGTCCTTACTTTTATTTTGTATCCAAAAAAGAAGATCTAATCATAAATGTTTCGAAAATTCTGCCTGCGGCGCTTTTCCTAGTACTCTCTATTTTGTGGAAGGGCGCGTCATTTGACTGGGGTTTTCAGTCAGCTTTAGGATTGGGATATCTAAGCATTAAAAACTAGAATTTGGATGGAAATATTTAAATTTAAAAGAAGCTAACTTCAAAAAAATCTCGCATGCGGCGCTCACTTTTTGTGATCGTTGGCAGAATTGACTAGACTACATTAGCCCCTGCTGCCGAAAAGTCGCTCTATCCTGTTTCTGGAACTTCTTAGAGTAATCCACGGTAAATGGTAGAATTTGTAAGAGAAGTAGTTAAGTTTGACCACAGAAAAAAAGACCAAAGGTTTCGATGGGATCCCAAAAATTCAGTATCGGATCCAGACAACTGGGTTTTTCTTCGCCAGACTCCTTGAACATTTTTACTATTAAAATTCAGAAACAGATTAAGGCCAAATAGCTAATCATCTGAGAAAACCAAGTTCAGATATGGATTCAGCTTGTGTGTTTACCCCTATAAGTCATATCTGTTTTGACGAAAACTTCCTTCCACTTCTGCCAATTTCGCGGTTTCGGTCGACGGAACTACTTGTCCGGCGAAAATAGAAAGCTCAAAAACGAACTCAAGGTATTTTCTTTCCCCAATCCAGCCGGATTCCGGTCGAACTATATGTCCGGGTAAAAAATGACTGTCACACACGGATTCAGCATCTCTTCTTACCCCTAAATTGGATATCTAATCAACTACAAATAAAACTTTAACTGATATCAATTTTCCGGTCTTGGCCGGATTCCAGGCGAACTACATATCCGGGTAGAAAATTGTTTTCACATAAGTGTTCAGCATGTCTTCTTGCCCTAAATCGAACATCTAATCAACTCCAAATAAAACTTTTAATTTTAACAAACTTTCCGGTTTGGGCAGGATTCCGTGCGAACTACTCGTCCGTCGAGAAAATGGTTTTCACCATCGTATCCAGCATGTCTTCCTACCCCTAAATCAAACATCTAATGAATTTCAAATAAAGCTTTTCCTTTTAACAAACTTTCCGGTTTTGGCCGGATTCCGGGCGAACTACTTGTCTGATAACAAAATGGTTTTCACCATCGTGTTCAGCATTTCTTCTTACCCCATAATCGACTATCACATTAGCTGTTTCAAAATATTTTGTTTACCCCTTAATTCGAACCCCCTCCCCCACCCCTAAATGTAGGGCTACAAAGCCCATCCACGAACTTGACTGGTCTGATGACCCAAGGAATCCTCAAACCAAATTTCATCAAAATATCTCATTCCCTTCGAGAGTTATCGTGCTTACAGACGGACGGACGGACAGACGAACAACTTTTGCGATGTCAGAGGTATCCCTTCACTGACGTTTTACGTTTTGGAATCCCAAAAACGGATTTCGAAACTTTCGCTTGCGGTGCTCGATTCAGTTTTCTCTTGGGAATAACAGATAGAAGCTGTTACTGCAATCGTGCCCGGCAATATACTCTCCAAGTGGACTTCGCCAAAGCGCCGCCTAATAGTTGGCCTATCGTCTTTCATGCTGCCCTTTAATGTTACTCTTCCTACGTAATCCTTTCTGTTCCATAATTTAAAGCTCGAATTCTCAGTCTCTAGGATTCGGTAAAATTTGTGAGAGTTTCGGTAAAAACATTCGGCTCTGCACCCCCCCCCCCCCCCCAACGAAAATGCACTTGCGACGCTCCTGCCTATGAAATAGTAAATCAGTCATGTGTTCTCTGTCTGTCTGTCCGTTATTCTGTCTGTTACCATAACTCCTACTTCTTATGCTTTGATGAAATTTTTTCAGTTTTTGTCAGTTCATGTCAGTTTTAGACGGGCTTTGTGGTCGCCCTAATATATTGAAGGTATATCTTGTGGTGAACAAGATAAATGTTTTGGAATAGATAACTTGCCTGTTATCCCGCCTAAGAAGATTTTCACGACTGAACATAATTGACTAGTGAGTCTGATGGGGCACGATGCTGATCCGAATATGCTATTAGACGTTGAAATATGAAATGCAGGCTAATTCGTGCGTCTAATCAGCATAAGGTCGTCAACATAAACAATTTATGATGGGTGTGCGTAATTCGTGAGAGAACATTGAGTAAACGAGCGTTAAATAAATACGGGGATAAACCACATCTTGACGAACACCGCATTTCACACGGATGTGACCAAATACACCATCTCCAGATTTCGCCCGTCAAAAAGAATTGAAATACCAGTAGTGCAGAACATGAATAACAGAGGCGTTCACACCAAGGGAATGGAGGGCAAACCAAACTGGGGCATGGAAAACACTGTCAAACTCTTTAGATAGATCTAAACTACACAGATGTAGACTGTGGTCTTTTCTATGGGCATCATTAAATAGAGACGACAAAGCTTTCTGCGTATGTCGAGACCCAATTCCGGACTCTAAACCAAACTGGTTCGCGTCGTAAGCAACGATGATAAGTGTATCTCAACTTATATAGGTGTAGCTCATCTCCTCTATCAGCACTACACTAATTATCATGCTTGCCAAGTTTGTTCTCTTTACATGACACGTTTCCGAGGAGCTTATTCGTCCGGAAACCGGCTTTGCAAATTCAGTCTTCAGCTCACCATCAGATAATCATACTCTCAGTCGTATGTTTGGGGCTTGTCTGTATGGCGGTCTTATTTAATGAGATTGTCAGAATGACATAAAGGCCAAAAACCAACCAAACGTGAGTGTTGGCCCTCGACGACCTGTTTCTATTCGTATGGAGTATACTACGAAGATATTTTCTAGTCGTCTGTTCAGAGCTTGTCAGGTTCGCAGTTCTGTGTCCTGAGCTTGTCAGGGTGACAGCCGTCGGCATGTCTTGAGCTTGTCCGTTTCGTCTTGCTGTACTTTACACGCACACTTTCAAGTCGTATTTTACGAGACAGTCGTAACTTTTGATCTTGTCAGAAAGACACGTATATGTTTTGAGTTTGCCCGATCAGGCAGTTGGGCTAATAGGAAATTTTGCGTGTAAATGTCCTGTTTCCTGTCGTATAGCTACGTAGAGATTCTCCATAAGTCTTATGTTACGAGACAATCAGAATGGCAGTCGTTTGTTTCGAGCCTGTCAGAATGACTTCAATGCAGTTACCAAATATTTATTTTCACCCTGTGTCGCACAGTTTAAAGAAGTCTTTTTTTTTTTGTTTACCAAAATCTCTGTACTTTAACAAAAAACAAGAGCTAGAAGCTCATATGGCACTTGCAAGGCTGGGTGGGTTGCAAGGCTGGGTGGGTCGGATGGAAGTGACGGTCAAAGCATTTTTTTCCCTTTTTGGCTAAGATGCGCCAAACTTGCAAGGCTGGGTCAGAGGATGGAAGTAACGGTCAAAAGTTTTTTTTTTTTCACTTTTCGGTTAAGATGCGCTAAAAATTATTTCGAAGCAAAACCCTTGAGGCAAAAAAGATCATGCACTCATGGCTATCGTGAAAAAATAAATTTTGCTTAAAAGTATTTTGAGCTCTTTAAGGGATGGTCGGATCGGAAAAGCGACGATGTCTAACCCAATGATGTCAAGTTTCTAATGCTCCAGTAAAGTTTAACGTCCTAGCCCATCTGGAAGTACCTGAACTCACGATCACCGGAATTCCAGACACCCCCCTACAACCCCCCCCCCCCTTGGTACCCGAATCCGGTCCGATTCTGTCACTGTTTCCTTTCGTCAGTGGTCGTCCGAAGTTAGCGTTTCTCCAGTTGAACGCTATGGCTCAGGGATGTAAAAATCGTTTCTACAAACGAATATTAGACAATGGTACAAATGAAGCGGCACTTTGTCGGAATTTATAATTTTTCGAAGTAGTGGTTGCCGAAAACTTTGTCTACCTAAGAAATGTCGACTTAGAAGGAAAATCACTGGGCTTATAATTTGATGACTACGTAGTCCTTTTTGTGTGTGTGTGTGTGGGGAGGGGGGATATTCTGTTGTCATTTCGTTACCTAATCTCATTTATATTTTTAATTCCAGCTGTCATCCTCGTTGTTGACTTTTCGGAAAATGCTACTATCCAGGGTGCTTTGGAAAACCTGTCCAGCAACAAGAAAACCCTGCCTGTTCTATTGTTTGTACATACTGAATCCCCACAAGTGCCTTCCTTGACCAGTATTGTACCAAGTTGGCTGTGGACGCGAACGGATATCATGGTTATTTCGTATCGGATCGCAGGAAATGCATCACACAGTCTGGTAAATATTAGCAAAAACCTTAAATACGTTGCAAGTACATCAGCAAAAAATTCCTAATACGTTATATAAAACTGGCTCTTTTAAAATTCACTCTGCAGCGAGTGCACACTTTTTACTGGTTTGGTATCGTGCTATTCTTTAAAGTACGGTTTGTTCCAGTTGTTATGTTGCCCGTCTGGACTAACAGTCGATATCCTATTTTTGGAATTGAAGCTTTCCGTGCGACCCCGACATCTTCAGGTTAATTTGAAGACGACGCTATGAGATTACAAAATTTGAAATTGAAGACCCGGGGAAACGGTTCATTTTCTATAGAGAACTGGAAGCATGCCCTTCTTTTTTTCCCCATACGCCAATTCCCAGAATGTGTAAAGTAAATTTTGAGGGTGCGCCAACTAGGCAGTGTGCCTGTAATATTGCAGGTAGACGGTTAGTAAAGTTGTATTCATTATCGTAAAGTCGAGTTTCCTTATGGAATTGATGATGGTGCCGAATATCCTGACAGGAATTCAAGTCAATGGTCACCCGACCGTCATCGGTTGTCAGCACCATAAAACAAGATAAACAACTTGATGCATGTTTGGAGTTTGGAGACAACTTGATGCATGTTGGATTTTTTTTTTGCTGACGTTGAGGCCGTGGATATTTTCAACTGAGGGTTAAATGTGAATTAAAAAGCTGTATGGTGGTAAAATCGTCACTGTTAGGTAAACGATGTGCATTAAGCCGTGTTCACAAGCATGCCTAGTCAAGCACAGATGCCTAGGCACGTGTCCGAGCTTAGCCAGACACCGAGTTCTAGAGCCTAGAACTCCGTGCCTGGCCAAAAATCTGTTCCTAGGAATGGGTGTGAACGGTGATGCTAGGCAAGTGCCTAGGCATCCGTACCTGGCTAGGCATGCTCGTGAACGGGGTTTTTAGAAAAACTAGGCTTTAAGCAATAGGGTAGCCAACATGTCCGTGGGGACTATCCTTGCTGGCGAATTTCGCAGCTAAGCCTGGTAGGGTTCATCTTTAAGACGGGATTATTACCAGTAGTAGAGTTTGGACAATTCATTATCTTTGGATGGCACTTACTTTTTGGGATCCCAAAATGTAAGTGGAGGGATACCTATGACATCGCAAAAGTTGTCCGTCCGTCCGTCCGTCCGTCCGTCTGTAAGCACGATAACTCTCGAAGGGAATTAGATATTTTGATGAAACTTGGTGTGAGGATTGTTTGGGTCAAGAGTAAGGTCGAGTTCGTAGATGGGCTTTGTAGCCCATCATTTAGGGGTGGGGGAGGGGGTTTCAGTTAAGGGGTAAGCAAAATATTTTTAAACAGCTAATGGGACAGTCGATTATGGGGTAAGAAGACATGCTGAACACGATGGTGGAAACCATTTTCTTGCCGGACAAGTAGTTCGCCCGGAATCCGGCCAAAACCGGAAAGTTTGTTGAAAGTAAAAGTTTTATTTGAAGTTGATTGGATGTTTGATTTAGGGGTAAGAAGACATGCTGAACACGATGGTGAAAACCATTTTCTCGCCGGACAAGTAGTTAGCCCGGAATCCGGCCGAAATCGGAAAATCTGTTAAAAGTAAAAGTTTTATCTGAATTTAATTATATATTCGATTTAGGGGTAGTAAGATATGCTGAACACGATGGCGAAAATCATTTTCTCGCCGGGCAAGTAGTTCGCCCGGAATCCGGCCAAAACCAGAAATATGTTAAAAGTCTTCGTTGATTAGATATCCGATTTAGGGGTAAGAAGAGATGCTAAATCCGTGTATGAAAGTCATTTTCTACCCGGACATATAGTTCGCCCGGAATCCGGGTGGAACCGGAAAATTTGTTTTAAGTTAAATTTTAATTTGAAGTTGATTAGAAGTTCGATATAGGGGAAAGAAGATACGCTGAGTTCGATTTTAGTTTCTTTTTTTTGCCGGACAGGTAGTTCCGGAATTCGGCCGAAACTGGGAAATTCGCAGAAGTAAGGCAGGAAGTTTTCGTCCAAACAGATATGACTTATAGGGGTAAACACAAACATGCTGAATCCATGTCTGAACTGGGTTTTCTCAGATGATTAGCTTTTTGGCCTTAATCTGTTTCTGAATTTTAATAGTAAAAATATTCAAGGAGTCTGGCGAAGACTGGATCTGGCGTAGACAAGACCCAATTGTCTGGATCAAATATTGAACTTTTGGGATCCGATCGACTTCTTTGGTCTTGTTCTTTCAGGAACCAGTGTTTGATAACTTTGAGGTTGCACTACAGGTGGTTCAAAAGCTGGAAAATAAGACGTTCTCTAATTTGATGTTCAACCACACTTTGCTTCAAGAAGTTAACGGAACATACGAATTGAGGAGCTATGTAAATGATGGTCAAATTATCAGTGTTAGTGAACCGCTGTGGGTTAGAGGAACTCCGCTGTCGCCGGATAAGAACTGCAGTGAGGGAGAAAACTGTCGAAGAAAAGAAGGTAAAAAGTGCTAACTCTTCGCAGCTTAGAACCACCAGGGCTATCGACCCCCACCCCCAAATTTGTAGCCTGTATAGTTGTACTAAAAACTTGCATGGATTGATATGTAATACTACAGAATACTATCATTTAATGTGCCTCAGACTGGGGCAATTTTAAGCAGTAGTATACATCAGCATCCTGTCTCGCTGTAAACTAGCATCCAGTTTTGTAATAGTACCATATAGTGGTTACAGCAGGTACTACTGTATGCTATTAAAATTTACAGCTCCATATAACTAATTCTTGAAAATTTTTCATTGAGCCCCCATGCTAGAACGTATATATATAATCTCGAACCTAAAGATGCATGTACAAGAAAATGCTCACCCTTTAACCTGTCTCGAACTCGCTGCCTTTGAAAATGGAAAGCCTGCAGCCTTGGACTAATTAAATCGAGCTCTTACATGTTACATATGTAAGGAGAGGTTTTGTAACCTTATTTTTCAAGTCCTTTAAGTTAAATAAAGGCTTCGGATCTTCAGATCCAGAAGATGGCGGACATTGAGCTTTTCACCTCGAGTGAAGCCAGGAGGACACACTTAGAGCGTGTTCCACCCTCGTACCAATAGTAACCATTAGTTACTAAATCCGTTCCAACCTCACGAAAAGTTACTATAACTGACCGTTCCAGCCTTCTCGAAAAAGTAACTAATAGTAACTATTTGCTTACCACGCTCGGGAGCGTGGTAAGCGTAGTAACCACGAATCTCTGTCACGTGATTGGTCGGATTCACCCGAGGCGTGATACTCCGCTGGAAAATAGAAAAATCGTTCCAGCCTTGACGACAAAAAGGCAGAATTTGTGACGTCATGCGTGGTAACTACGGTAACTAGGATGGAACACGCTCTTAATTCACCTGACACTGAATGGCAACTAATCAGTCAAGAATTTGACATCAACATGTCTCTAAACATACTCATATGCAGTATGCTAGAACACCGGTGCTGTGGCATTACCATTAGTTTTTCTTTATTTCCATCAAACGTGCTGCGTCTAAGCCTAGGATTTGAAGGGAGGGAAGTGCCGCTGACGATAGATTTAAGCCATTCCGTCGCTAGCTACCCTGTTTATTATGTTAAAACCCCAGGCTCACAGTATCTTGGTTCGCCTTCTGTATAGACAAGATAAGCCTGTGTGCAGTTGATATTATAAGCATACAAATAAATACCCAGCACTTGATTTCAGATGTCGGCATAAACGAGGAATATTCCATCTTCTTCTTCACCATTTCAGCCCTGTCGTTTATCATCATCACTGCTTTGGTTGGACTCATTATCAGGTAAGTAGCGTGGTTAGCGATCCAGAATTTAATAATCCATTATCGTCACCTCCAGTCATCCAGAACCGTCCCAGAACGGAGCTTTCCACTAGAAAGCAGAAACAGGGTTTGATTAAACGATAGCTTGGCTGCATAACTTCAGATAGTCCTCTCTGACATGGGCTTTACAACTCCACTCCACTTCACAAACCGCAGGCTCCGGCTCGATGACAAGCAAAAACCATCCTTTTTTTGCCCTAGGCAAGAGATCTACGCAATTTTCCAAAATGTTATGTGTAATGTTATATTCATCAGTCTGGCCTAAGATCCACACTTTCCGTAAAAACCACAGAGGCTAGACCCTTACCGCTTTCTAGTACTAAGCTGAAATCGGGTACTATGAAAAAAAAACGGGACAAAGCCAGTGTTGCACTCGCAACACAAATATAGCTTTAGATTGGATATAGACAGCCAGAATTCTTTATTCACCTGAGACCCAGCAGAAACAAGGACAAACGTTCGACCGGAACCAAAGAATGTAATATGTGATCCAGACAATTGGTCTTGTAGATAAACCGTCTTCCCAAACTCCTAAAATTTAGAAACAGATTAAGGCCAATGGACAATGTTATGTGAAAACCAAGTTCAGAGATGGACTCAGCATGTGTGTTTACTACTATATGTCATGTCTACTTTGCCGAAATTGATCAAAACTTCCTGCCTCACTTCTTCAAAATTTCCGGTTTCGACCGGATTCCAGGCAAAATAATTGTCCGGAAACAAATTAAAGCTCAAACATAGATTCAGCAGGTCTCCTTACCCTTACACCGAACCTATAATCAACTTAAGGTAAGACTTTTCTTTTAACAAGTTTTCTGTTCCGGAGTTCCGGAGAACTTTTGTCCGGCGAGACAATAAATTTCATATACGTATTCAGCATTCCACCTTACCCCTAAATAGAACCTCTAATCAACTTTAGATAAAAACTTTTACTTATAACAAATTTTCAGGTTTCGGCCGGGTTCCGGGCGAACTGTATGTCCGGGTAGAAAATGATTGTCATATACGGATTCATTATGTTCCTGTACCCTTAAATCGAACCTCTATATCAACTTCAAATAAACTTTTACTTTTACTGAATTTAACCTTTTAACGAATTTAACAATTTTCAGATACGTGTTCAACATGTCTTCTTACTCCAAAATCTACTAACGCAGTAGTTGTTGAAAAATATTTTGTTCACCCTGTAGTTTAAATCCCATCTGCGACCCCCAATTATAGGGCTATAGAGCCAATCTGCGAACTGGACCAGTCCCTTGACCCAAAGAGTCCTCGCACCAAGTTTCATCCAAATATCTTATTTCCGTCGACGGTTATTGTGCATGTACGGACAGACGGACAATTTTTAGGAAGCCATAGTGATCTCTCCACTTACGTTTTTGGGTTTCCAAAAACACAGCTACACAGACCCGTTACCATAATTTGTTTCTACTCCATAGATGGCGGTTGTTGAGACGTCAGATGACAAAGGGGCCCAACAAAGTCATTCTTCTACCAGAAGACGTCAGCTACAAGCCGACTGAAACACCGAGGAAGGTGAGTGTGTGTCAGAGCTTTATCACCCATCCATTTATCATCCAGATCTGACCATATGCGGGGGAGTGCGGGGCGCTGGAAACTTAAAAATTTAGGGCATTTTGTAACTTTTTTCCGAGTTAGGGTACTTCTAGATGAGCTAGGACAATGAAACTTGGCAGGAATATCAGGGACCCGACCAAACTAACCTGGAAATAATCAGTTTCCCGATCCGACCATATGAATGAATGACTGTATTTAAAGCCATTTTTCAGGCCGTATACATACATATACAACAACAAACAACTACCAAACAAAATCATGTAACGCTCAACTTTCGAATAATAAGACCTTTCCGGACAAAATTTCCAACTGCTACTATATTTACTTTCGACGTCGACTTCAAAATTCAAAGAAGGGGCTCACAACCACCATCCCCAAGAAAACTCCCTCTTACCTCGCTTAGCCCCTGACACCTAAAAAGAAAATGGTCCAGCCCATCAAAATCACCGCAAATAGGGCAAGTATACCGCATTTCCGGGTAACACCTTTTTTTCCAAACACTATAAAGAGGGAGACAGTTCGCTCGCACCTGCATCCACGACCTCGAGGATTCTTTTGGAATCCTTAATTTGAAATAAAACTCTTCACCATATTTTTCTTTCACCTTATAATACGAACTTAAACTTTCCGACTGGCTAAGGTCGCTCCACCCTTTCTGGATTTCTTGATCTTCCAGCCTTAATTGGATCTCTGACAGGAAAACTTTGTGATCTGAGATTGGGCCATCACCTCCGTTCCACTCATACGATAAACCAGTGTTGTCCAGGAGTTTTTTGACCTGGAAGGGCCATGAAGGGATATGCGGGGAAGTGGGGGCGCTGGAAACTTGAAAATTTAGGGCATTTTGTCACACTTTTTCGAGTTAGGGTACTACCAGTTGTGCTAGGACCATGAAACTTGGCAGGCATATCAGAGACCAGACCAAACAAACTTAGAAATAATCAGTTTTCTGATCCGACCATTTTGGGGGGGGGTGTGGAGGGCAGGGGAATCCGGGAAATTGAGAAGTGAGTAACTTTCGAACGGATGATCGGATTGTAATGAAACTTCATAACTGAATAGAATATATATCTGTAATGTCCCGTTTAAAGTCTTGACCGGATTCGGTAGCCAGGGGGGAGTTGGGGGGGAGACCGGAAATTTCAAGAAACGGTTAGAATGGAGGGATCTGAGTGAAACTTGCTGGGAAGAACAAGCATCTGCTCTAGATAAGTCCTTTAGACCATTGTACTGGATCCGGACACTTGTGGGGGGGGGGGGTCCCGAAATTCCGGTGATGGTGGTTTTGGGGATTTTCACGATGAAACCTGGCAGGCATATCAGGGACCCAATCAAACTGACTTCAAAATAAGAATTTTTTCGATCAGATAATGGTGGGGGGAGTGGAGGGAGGGGAATCCGAAATTTTCAGTCATGCGTAATTTTGGAATGGGTGATCGGATTCGAGTGAAATTTAAGAATTGAACAGAGGACATTTCTCCGATGATTTTTTTCATATCCGGACCGGATCCGGCAACTATTGGGGGTTTGGGGGCGGAAAATACATGACCCGTTTAGAATTGAGGGATCGGGATGGAACTTTGTGGGAAGAACAAACAGATGCTCTAGGTAAGTCATTTGCTGAATCGGATTGGCTACGTGCACCGCGGGGGAGCCTGGGGGGGGGGGATGGACCGGAAATCTCGAGAAACGGTTAGAATGATGGTATCGGAGTGAAACTTGCTGGGAAGAACAAACACCTGGTCCTTGTAAATCTTTTACATAATTTGACTGGATCTGGACACTTGAGGGGTGGGGGAGGAGGGGGTTTCCCGGAATTCCCTTTTTTGGGGGATTTTCGCGACGAAACTTGGAAGGCATATCAGGGACCCGGTCAAACTGACTTGGAATAAAAAAAATCCTCGATAATATAATCTTGGGGGGGGGGGGGGGAGTTGAGGGAGAGGAATCCGGAATATTGAGTCATGCGTAACTTTGGAACGGGTGATCGGATTCGAGTGAAATTTAATAATTAAACAGAGGACATTTTTCTCTGGCGACCTTTTTCATTTTCGGACCGAATCTGGCAATTATTGGGGGGAGGGCGAAAAATACTTGACCCGCTTAGACTGGTGTGATCTGGATCGAACTTCGTGGGAATGACAAACAGATGCTCTGGATTAATCATTTACAGAACCGGATTGGCTCCGGTTATTGTGGGTGTAGTTGGAGGAGGAGGGAGGGGGGGTCTGGGATTCCGGTGATCGCGCGTTAAGGTACTTCCAGATGTGCTAGGACGATGAAACTTCGCTGGAATATTGGAGACTCAACAACATTTGCTTAGAAATTGCTACTTCCCAAATCCGATTATTCCTTAAAGTACCAATCTTGACCGCAAAGTAAAAAAAATACTTTTAAGCAATATATGCATTTTCATGATGCCCATCAGCCCATTAGCATTTTTGCCTCAAGAGTTTTGCTTACAAATGAAGTTCCAGCTCCCTTAGAGTGCGCATCTCAACCGCAAAGTCGAAAGTTACTTTTGATCAATCAAATCATCTTGACCCATGCAAGTGCCATATGAGCTTACTACTCTTGTTTATCTTTGTTTTATTATTTACCATCTATTTCTTACTCACTTACCAAATCTAATGTGATAATTGCAGATATTATTGTCTTTCTCAAGTAGCCTCATCTGCAGTAGAAAAATCTGTAATTAAGAACGACGCACTTTATTTTGCCAAAGGCTCCTCGTAATGTCGTTACTAAGTAAACTAATCTAAACCGACCTGCGTTTGCACTGTTATCCCTCTATTTTATTAAACAGAGACAGGGCATAGTCGTCGTCGTCAAATCAAGGTGACTGCCCACTTGTTTGTGTCCCAACGCACAGCTTACTTTTGAGACGGTAACAAAGCTTATCATGTTCAAAAATAAATGGGAAAATTTCATACTTTTCCGCAGTATGTTGCGACTGCATTCCCTTTTAAAGCTCTTGCACCCTTCAGCCCAAGTTCCGTAATCCGCTCCTTAACATCTAAAAAACAAAAAGCAAATTTTACCAGAGAACGAAAAAAAACATTTTGCTTACGCGCAAATTGGGATTCCAACGGGCCTGAATGGCATAAGACTGTTGGGAAAAAAAGTGAGAACCTCGAAGCATCTCTTAAACGTCGGTCTATAATAACAAGAGGTAGAAGCTCATATGGCACTTGCAAGTTTGGGTCAGAGGATGAAAGAAGGAATTTGCTGATTCGTGGGTTTGTTGTGATCATTTGTAAACCCAAACTTTGAAATAACAATGATCGTGGGCCCTAGGAAATCACGAGAATGTATCGTTTGGTAAAAAGTATTTTATTTTTGCACTTGGCTGCAATGATGCGCACTTTAAGGGCGCTAGAAATTCATCTCTAATCAAAATGCTTAAAGCAAGACCAAAGGTTTCGATGGGATCCCAAGAATTTAATGTTCGATACAGACAATTGGGTTTGGTCTTTGCCAGATCCAGTCTTCGCCAGAATCCTTGAATACTTTTACTATTAAAATTTAGAAACAGATTAAGGCCAAATAGCTAATCATCTGAGAAAACCAAGTTCAGATATGGATTCAGCATGTGTGTTTACCCCGATAAGACATATCTATTTTGCCGGGGGGGGGGGGGCTAACCAAGAAAACAAATGGGGGTCTGGCAGTGCGTCCGATAAAATCAGTAAGGCCAGTTAAGGGCACCAATAAACTGAGTTGACATCCAGCTTGGATATCGGCCGTTCGGGAGCTACAGAACCCATCTACGAACTCGACCTGTCCCTTGACCCAAAGAATCCTCACACCAAGTTTCATCCAATTATCTCGTTACCATCGAGAATTATCGTGCTCACAGACAGACTGACACTTGTCCGGCGAAAAAATAAAGCTAACAAGACCAAAGGTTTCGATGGGATCCCAAAATTTTGAATATTTGCTCTAGACAATTCGGTCTTGTAGATATTCGTCTTCAACAGAGTAAGTAAGTAAGTAAGTACCGTAAGTAATTTGTTTATGACCAGCCATTTTGAAAAGGCGGTGTAAATGAACCCGTATGGAAATAATTCAAGTCGTAAACGATCGTTTTTTTTCAATTGTATTATGGGACATTTTTCCAATCGTAAACAATTGGAAACGATCGTATTTTTACGATTGGAAACAGTTGTTTAGGCTACGATTGTAAACAGTTGTTTCCAGTCGTTTGCGATTGTAAATAGTTCGATCAAAACCAGTTCTTTCCAATCGTATTTTTACGATCGGAATCAGTTGTTTACGATCGAAACCGATTGTTTCCAATCGTTTTTTTTACGATTGAAAACAACTGTTTCCAATTGTATTTTTACGATCCAAAACAATTGTTTCGGATCTTATTTTTACGATCGGAATTTCCGACAGCAGATTCTTTTTCAGCACACCCTCCACCCCCACCCCTATGCCCTATACTGTAGTAGATCGTCGATAACTGGACTGGAAGGTCTTCTACTTCTCTCCAACTTCAAGTGCTTAATGTTCTGTAATTCAGTTCAGTCGACAACATTAGCGGGGAACGATATTCTCATTGTGTTATATAGAGGCAAATATTTTTTCTTCAAAATTATCGATTAAACGGCAGCACTCTAAAAAAATTACCAGAAGACGCTTTTGCAGTATAGAGGGGGCATCGACTGCGAAAGCTGCTTTTGAATTATTTTGCGCTTCAAAGAAAAGTTAAAATAGCAAAAACACGAATGACAGCTCTCAACTTAAAGCATTTCCACGTCTTTTAAACTTCTCAAAAAAAACAATCGTAAACGATCGAAAATTACGATCGGAAACAGTTGTTTCCAATCGTTTACGATTGGGATTTCAGATTCCCAGTTTCGCTTGAACTATTTTCATTGTGCAAAACTAAAAAAAAAAAAAAAATTCCCTATTACCGTTGTTAAAAATCAGGTCTGTATTTCATGATCTGAACACAAAACCAAGTGTTTCCAATCGAAACAACTGAAAACGATTGAAAACAATTGAAAACGATTGGAAACAATTGAAAACGATCGTTTTGAATCGGTACGAAAAACACGATCGTAAAATTACGATCGTAAACAACTGTTTCCAATCGTTTACGATTGGGATTTCAGATTCAAAGTTTCACTTAAATTATTTTCATTGTGTAAAACTAAAAAAAATATGCGTCCCTAATGCCGTTGTTAAAAATCAGGTCTGTATTTCATGATTTGAAAACAAAACCAAGTGTTTCCGATTGAAAACAGTTGAAAACGATTGGAAACAATTGTTTCCAATCGTTAACAATTGTTTACGACTTAATTATTTCCATACGGGAAGAAAAGAAAGAAAATAAACAAAACACATAAACACAAAGAAAAGACACATAATTTTTAATCTTCGGCCAGGAAGCAGTGGACGACGTCGTGCGCTGGTTGGGCCCTGTTGTCCATGATTTTTGAAAGCGATGAGAAAACATCCAAAAGGGTAACACTCGCACCTTGAATTTTGAATTTCTCCGTCAATGTATTGTTATGACAAAATTTCGACTAGTGGAGCAGGTGCTTTGCATATTTAAAATAACATGATCTCATCTTTTTGATCTCCTTCTTTCGCAAAACATGAGTGACGCCAGAACGAAATAGTATAGACTTCTTAAACATTTTTACTTTAAAAATTTAGAAACACATTAAGGTAGGTAGGTAGGTAGGTTTTTTTTTGCGCCAGCTGAATTTCACGAAGTTTATATATATTCAGATATCCATTTTGCGCGTCAAATATTCAAATATGGATTCAACATTTTGTTTTCCCCTATAGCCTACATCGTAACTCCTTCCTTCCTTACTTCTGCCCCACTTCCGCTTTCGGCTGGATTCCGGACAAACTACTTTTCTGGCAGAAAAGTAAACCTCAGAATCGAAGTCAGCATGTCTTCTTGTCCCTACATAGAACCTCTCATCAACTTCAGATTAAACTTTTACTTTTGACAAATTTTCTGGTTTCAGCTGGATTCCGTGCGATCTATACGTCGGGTGAGAAAATGATTGTCACATACGAATGCAGCGTGTCTTCTTACCGGCAAATCGAACATCCTATCAAATTTAAATAAGACCTTTCTTTAAACAAATTCTCCGGTTTTGGCCGGATTCCGGCCGAACTAATTGTCCGGCGAGAAAATAGTTTTCATACTCAGACTCAGCACGTCTCCTTGCCTCTAAATTGAACTTCAGATTAAACTTTTAAGTTTTCATAAATTTTCCAGTTTTCGCCGGATTCCGGTTGAACTATTTGTCCAGCGAGAAAATAAATTTCATATTCGAATTCAGCTTGTCTTACCCCTAATTCGACTATTTCATTGGCTTTTAAAGGACCCCTCTTGCTTATTCTGCCTTTTATAATATACTTTGCTGCTTTAAAAGTAGAGATAGAGGATAGTGTAGGTGACGCTAATTAGTTAGGTTGGTCAGAATAATTAAAGGAGAGATTTGGAATAAGACCGTTGGCGTCACCGAGGGTGAGTGGAAGCGTAGTCACCGGGCCAATTCATATTGGACGGGAATGAGGTAAAAGATACTACGCGGCATATAAGAAAAAAAAAATAAAAAAAAAAATATACTTTGCTCCTATATGGAATTATAAGTTTCTAAAATCCTCACCTTCCTCCATTGTTTCATTTCGTAACTACGATTTTTACCGCTTTTTCGGCCTTGCCGAGTTTTCCCGTCACCCAAGAAAAGTTTGCCGGAATCTTCACTGTCCGCTGACAACTCTTTCACACATAAGGTTGTAATAATCTTCTGTTTATTACTTCCTTTAGTTGCTTAGTTTTCCCACTTTTTAACCAAGGCACGTTCAGTTTTCAAATCTTTTGAGCCCAGCCAGAGAGCAGTCAGAGAGCAGGAAGGCTGGATGTAATCGGCAAGGGCTAACTAGAGAATCGCTGGTTTCAGGAGGAAAGCAATAGTATTTTCTAAAACATTTTTTTCCCTGTGCATTTTATAGGGAAAAGATCATTTCTAGTAAGAGTTGTGCTCCAAAGAAAATTTTGGTTCTCCTTAATTTCAAACCCCTCCCGCACCTCTAAATCTAGGGCTACATAGCCCATCTTCGAACTTGACCTGTACTTTGACCTAAAGAGTCCTCATGCCAAGTTTGATCAAACTCTTTCAACCCCTTCGAGAGTTATCGTGCTAACAGACGGACAGACTGACAACTTTGCAATCTCATAGGTATCCCTCCACTTACGTTTTGGGATCTCAGAGAAATTCAGCGTATCTCCTTACCCCTATATCCAACATCTAATTCACTTCATATGAAGATTTATTTTATAACAAATTTTCCGGTCTTAGCCGGATTCCGGACGAACTATATGTCCGGCTAAAAGATGATTGTGATATAGGGGTTCAGCATCTCTTCTTATCCCTAAATTGGACATCTAATCAACTACAAATACAACTTTTACTTTTATCAAATTTTCCGGTTTGGGCCGGATTCCGGGCGAACTACTTGTCCGTGTAGAAAATGATTTTCGTTCAGTATGCCTTCTTACCCTAAATCGAACATCTAATCAACTTCAGATAAAACTTTTACTTTCAACAAACTTTCTGGTTTCGCCGGATTTTGGGTGAACTATTTGTCCGGCGAGAAAATGGTTTTCATATTTGTGTTCAGAACGTCTTCTGAACGTCGTCTCAGAAGATCCGGCATCCATGGGAGAGTTGTAGGGGGCGTAAAATTAATTTTCCGGATGTGCTTCAGTTCAAATGAAACTTTCTGGGCTGTGGGAGCGAATGCACGAGTGTCCGGACCGCAATGCCGACCAAGATGGGGAGAAAAGGAGGTGGATGGAAATGTATATGTTTTTTAAATTATCCGGTTTGAAAATGTTATTTTATGTTAGTTTGAGTTCCGGACCCAATCTGGCCTCGGTGGATGGAGGGGGGGGGGGGGTACCAGACTTTTCTTGGAAGTGCTCCGAATTGAGTGAAACTTGAGGGGTGGGAAGATCAAATGGTCAAGGCATGACAGTTGTGTGCCTGAATCGCATTCGACCACAGAGGAGGAAGCTGGGGAACGTATGTTGGGTCCAGACGGACAAAGGGATTGAAATAGAACCTTGTACTATATACAGGCCCTGGGCCTTAGATATGTTCTTCTGAAGTCGGGACCGGATTCGGCATCGGAGAAGGAGTTGGGGAAGTTCCTGGATTATTCAAGAAGTGCCCTGATACGAGTGAATTTTGGTGGGCCTTAGGAGAAAGTAATTGCATCTGAAGGAAAACTTGAAAGAAAGCAGGGGTCCTGGATTTCCTAGACAAGCATAGCTCTCTAGCGGGTGATCCGATTCGGATGGACCTTGATACTTCGCGTGAGCATATGTCCTGGGTGTTCCACACGTACATCTGGTCCGTATGCGACCTGAATTGCAAGCTTTCTATCCTTGGAAGTGCCAAACTATCTTTCAGCTCTTGTTACTGAAGCTAAGCCGAGGTACAGAATCGAGGCATTCTGGTTTGACTGACATAATTTTGGCTTTTTATTGAAAAAAACGTCTTATTTTTGCCGTACAAATTTGGCTGTTCGTGGTCGACATTATTTAAGTATCGTTTACAGAGTAAGATCCACGAGTCAGAAGTTTTGACCTACTTATTACCGTGGGACCTGTTATTTCGTCAACCTGAAAGGATTTAAAGGAAATTCTGTAAAAAAAAAATATCCAGACAAAGAGTACCAGTCAAGGTATTACGAAACCAAACATCCCTCTCTTTTCATTGTGCCTGGAGCGTTGCAGAAGCTCTCAGTCAAGGCCCTACAACTCAAATGCTGTTGGGATCCCAAAACGTAAGTGGAGGGATACCTATGACATCGCAAAAGTTGTCCGTCTGTCCGTCCTTCCGTCCGTCCGTCCGTCTGTCCGTCTGTAAGCACGATAACTCTGGAAGGGAATGAGATATTTTGATGAAACTTGGTGTGAGGATTTGTTGGGTCGTCGGACCAGTCGAGTTCGTAAATGGGCTTTGTAGCCCTACATTTAGGGGTGGGGGTTCAAATTAAGGGGCAAACAAAATATTTTGAAACAGCTAATGTGATAGTCGATTATGGGGTAAGAAGACATGCTGAGCACGATGGTTAAAACCATTTTGTCATCGGACAAGTAGTTCGCCCGGAATCCGGCAAAACCGGAAAGTTGGTTAAAAGCAAAAGTTTTATTTGAAGTTGATTAGAAGTTCGTTCTAGGGGTCGGACGACATGCTGAAGACGATGGTGAAAACCATTTTCTTGACGGACCAGTAGTTCGCCCGGAATCCGGCGCAAACCGGAAAGTTTGTTAAAAGTTTTATTTCGAGTTGATTAGATGTTCGATTTAGGGCAAGAAGTGTGCTGAATATTTATGTGAAAACAATTTTCTACCCGGACATGTAGTTCGCCCGGAATCCGGCCAAAACCGGAAAATTGTTAGAAGTTAAAGTTTTATTTCTAGTTATTAGATAACCGATTTAGGGGTAAGAAGAGATGCTGAATCCGCGTGTGACAATCATATTTTACCCGGACATATAGTTCGACCAGAATCCGGCTGGAGTCGGAAAATTTGTTATAAGTTAAATTTTTATTTGAAGTTGATTAGATGTTCAGTATTGGGGAAAGAAGATACCCTGAGTCTGTTTTTGAGCTTTCTTTTTTCGCCGGACAAGTAGTTCTGGAGTTCGGCCGAAACCGGGATATTGTCAAAAGTGGCAGGAAGTTTTCGTCAAAACAGATGTGACTTATAGGGGTAAACACACATGCTGAATCCATATCTGAACTTGGTTTTCTCAGATGATTCGCTATTTGGCCTTAATGTGTTTCTGAATTTTAATCGTAAAAATGTTCAAGGAGTCTGGCGATGACCTGATCTGGCTAAGACAACACCCAGTTGTCTGTATAAGATCCTGAATTTTTGGGATCCCATCGAAATCTTTGGTCTTGTTTCTCTTTTGCAGGGTGCATTGAATTCTCAAAGGAGGTCGGGCGTTTTGGCTTCTCGTCTTGGTACCCCCGACTCAAGACCACGAAGTGGAGTCGGTAGTGCAGGGGTCCGACTGCGAAATGTTCTGAATAACAACTGCATCCGTTATCAGGTAAGAAGTTATTTCTCTCTTAGCTACTTTAGCAAAAGTTCTACGGTGTGTTGATATTAAGACAGAGGTTTGTCTGTTTGTGTATTTACTTCTGTTTGTCCAAGAAGCTGCACCTATAAGTTATTTACGAAAGTTATTTTTCCGAAAGTTACCTAAAAAAAGTTACCTACGAAAGTTATTTTCCGATTTCAGGGTGAGGTCTTCTATGTAAAACGGATTAAAATGGAACAAGGAAACTTCGAGATAAAAAACAAGGCTCTCAAGTCTGTTGTGTTGGTAAGTTCTATTTTATTGTCGCTTTGCTTATGCCACTTAATATTCTATGAATCTTGTTTGGGAAAAAGTGGAATAATCATGTTGCACGTGGTCATGTGTGGATTTGATTTTTTCAAATTCGATGAGTTGTGCTCGTACATTCTAAAGGCTCTTAAGTCTGTTGTGTTGACAAGTCCTATTTCGTTATCGCTTTGCTTATTCCACGCAGTATTTGTTTGAATCTTGTTTGGGAAAAAATGGAATAATCGCGCACGTGGTCATCCTTTTGTGGATTGGATTTTATTTAAATTCGATGAGCTGTGCTCGTACATTCTAGTTGAGATTCAGATAACCTGAAACGATAGTGTTCATATGACTCTTGACGTTTGTTGTTGCGGAGACTTTCTTTGCCGGGTTCTGGCAAAAGTTGTGGGGAAGACGATTCAGGGCGACAGAAGCATGGGTGGGAGGGGGTACGGTACACATCTAATGACGAGCTACATTCTTAATTTATGGTATGTGAGGCAAACGAATTAATCAGTGGACAAATATGCTTTATTTAATCACCGGACAAAGTTGATAAAGGATTCGGATCCTCCATTCGTCGGACGGGTGGTACTAAACTTTTCAGGATGCCATACAAATAATCTCATATTCTTACCTATGTCTTGTGCTATCACCAAGTATGGGCTAGCCAAAACTCGAGGGTGGGGGAATGGCAGGCCTAGTCGTATCTTTGAGCTGAGAAGCAATTTGAAGGGCTTGGGTGTGGGAGGTGACTACCTTAAAATATACGACCGACAAATGCCCGGCAAGACTCAAGAGTCATAACAGTTATAAACAATAGCCAAGAAACACAGCACCACATGCGGGAAACTGTACAAATTTAAAGAAACATTAAAGCTAGTAGTTGTAAGGTTAAGGTGAACGTCGTTCGTAATAAGAGGAATTGGGTTCCGCAATAGCCCGACCCGCAGCAGTTTCTAGTGACTATATAACAGACAGAATGAAATGAGCGCCGCAGTCGAAATTTTTGAAGTAAGCCTCGGGCAAAACAGTACTCCCCCCCCCCAACAAAGTCTAGCTTTTAATGCCGCCCCCCCAAAACCCGAATGAAATGACACGACCTTCCAGTAAACAGAGCCAACTTCGAAAGACACCGCAGGAAAAAACGTCACTTAGCATGGCTTATCTTAGCTTAGCTTTGATCACGACAAACCCAGAAAAATATGAGAGGTTTAGCTGGAAGATGGTAATGTTTTCTACTCGACCCTTTCCGAAAAATATTGATCATCCAGAAGAAAAACAAAATGGTTAGTTAAAAAACAATATAAAAATCAAATAACGTGTTATAATAATCTGGTCCATCGTTACATCTTCTCTCATTGCTCACGAAGCCGATTTATTCTTGACTTCGCACTGGAGAAAAATTCTTTACCATCAAACGTTCTCTGTTAAAATACAAATAATCTTTGCATGAAACTGACAAATTCCTGAAAATGTACGCCACAAGCAAAATCAGCCTGAATTTTGCTTGAATCGAGAGATATTGGTACACAACAGATCGTGTAAAAGCTTGGGTTGAAACTGTTGATTTCATTCTGATTTTACAACTGTCTTTTCTCGATCTTGGAAGCTCAAATCTGACAATCATCCATCTCACTGTGACAAAATATGGTTAAACAATCTCTTCTTATCCGAACGACTAGAAATAGCCCTCCTCTTTATGTCATTCTGGCAAGCTCGAAACATGCGACTGAGATTTTACAACTCTCTTTTCTCGATCTTGGAAGCTTAAATCTGACAATCATCCATCTCATTGTGACAAAATATGGTTAAACAATCCCTTCGTATCCGAACGACTAGAAATAGCCCTCCTCTTTATGTCAATATGGCAAGCTCGAAACATGCGACTGAGAATAACGCTCGAGAACCCAGAAACCGCCAATGTCCAAGCTGGATGTCGACTGACTTTCCCGGGCGCACTGTCATCCTCCCATTTAGCGTTCGTGGGTAAGCACCGAGTTTAGCTGAAATTTATGGGTCGGGTGCTCTGCGAGCTCCCAGTTTAGCTTATACATTTTGAATGGGTGCTCTGCGAGCACCCAGTTTAGCTTTTTCCTTCCTTCGATGGGGGGGGGGGGGGGGGTTGGCACCATCCCCCATAGCGACGCCCTTGATGGGTATGGTACATCCCAATGTTTGGAAAAACTGCGATTGGTTTTGCACCCGTTACTCTGTCAGAGCGCAGAACTGAGCTCCGTTTATGGCTATGACCTGTCACCATGGAACCGCTCAAACGTCGTATAGGTAGGCGAAGGCAAAGCACGATTTTGAGCTTATAAACAGCCCTGCCTTTTCGCACCTTATTACTCATTTTTTTTTTGTAGCTTCATTCGCTTCGGAACGAAAATATCAACCCGTTGGCTGGTTGTCTTTGTGACCCGCGCCGAGCAGGATTAGTCTTCGAATACTGCTCCCGAGGAAGTCTGCGTGACATTTTGGACCGTGAAGATTTACAGCTGGATTGGGCATTCAAAGAGTCGCTTTTAAATGACCTTATTAAGGTACAGAAATTGATAATACACTGTAAAAATTTTCTCCGAGTAAGGATTAAAGTTAACTGCAGTATTTGCTACTGGGATTAATCTTGGCTCAACTGGGATAAGATTAATCCGAATTAGAGGTAATCTTATCTCCTTAGAGACAAGATTAATCCCAGTAGCTAATACTGCAAGATTTTTTTTACAGTGATATAAAGGAATGAGTCATTCCAGTTAGTCATTCCAGTACATCCGCCCGCATCTCAGCCAGAAACTGGCTTCTTCCAGACACCTTGAAACTTTCTGTCGAGCATTTATCTGGATGGAAATTTGGCTGCCCAGATATGCAGTGTCGGAATGGTGGGTAAGGATTCTATAGTGACAGGTGTCGCAAGCCGTATAAGAAACAGATTTGTACTCATCCTTGATTGGACCAGTCGTAGCTAGATAACTATTCTGTAAGCTACCTAAACGAAGTGTGTGGTTCCTACATTTAAGAAAGGAGGCTAAATGAGGCTATAAAGTTCAGAAGCTTGGTATCAAATAGGTATTGCGAGGAACAAGTAAGCACCGTCAGGAAAAGTCACGACAAGGAAAGACTTGGATGGTTGATTTAATACGCTGAGACACTATTCGGAGTACATCTTTCCAGGGTCTTCGATATATCCACTCTAGCTCCATCCGGGTTCATGGCTATTTGACGTCCCGAAATTGCGTCGTTGATTCCCGATGGGTCCTCAAGTTGACAGATTATGGCTGGCCTTTATTCAGCATATCACAGGGGATTTCTCAAACCGAGAAATCAGATCAAGGTAAGAATGTCGTCTCCCACAGTCAGTAATCAGACATAGCTAAAAAATGGAAAGATAACTTGCTGGTGGTAAAATATGGAAGAGCTTTTTCCAGCTGTTTACTTTTGATGCTTCCTGGTTGAAAGGCGCTTTCCGCTGAAAAATTGCTTGAGGTGGTAGGGGTTAATTAAAGTGCCCCTTTGATACTGTCCACTGAGAGGCACTTTTTCCTGCTCTTATGAACTGAAAAAATTGTTACGAACATCATTCCTTCATTAAATTCTTTGTGATTCACGGGGTTTGAAAATAGACCATTTGGCAATATACTTCACTCCGATAGCAACAACACAATTGAAAGGATTTTCATTTTTGGGAATACTTCAGTTGCAAACCCTCCTGTGACGGTTCGAAGGAAATTCATGTCCGCGAGGAATCATCCTTGTACTGAAAACTTAGAACCATCAGTTTCTGATGAACATCATGTTTCAACTTTCAACCCTGTTCCTGTATCTCAATTGGAGTCGTCGTCTGATTGGGGGGGGGGGGGGGGGTCAGCCACCCGTGAATAATCATAAGACCAGCGAGAACAAACCGATTTGACGAAATTGTTGAATAGAATAGAATAGAATTTTATTTTTCAAAAGCAGCTGTCACAGCGTTACCGCCGAATTTAACTTTTTTGTCATACAAAATGAGGAATAACATAACACTTTTTAGAAGTGCCTGTTGTTTTCACAACAGGCAGTTGTGAAGAGTTGATCTTAAGTAGATTTCTGGCCAAACTTTAAACTAAAGCCGAGGTAAGAACCCGGAACGACACGGTCACCCACTAGTTTTTCGCGAAATGACGCCCCTGATCTCAATTGGTTTATATACGGATTATTGATTCGTGTCGCTTTTTAAGAAATGTTTTGCTGTGTAATGGCAGAGAAAAGATGTTCGCCAAGGACTAAGAACCAATATGTCTTGTTTTTGTGTGTGTGCTCGTTTTAACTGCTTTTTTTTTTAACTATGTCTTGACAATGCTACTGCTATTTTGTAAAATATTCTGGCAAATTACAACGATTGATTGATTGATTGGTACTAAAGAGTTAAGAAAGTGTTGTTATGATTTGTTAGGACATTCTTTTGTATCAACCATTTTTGCCGTTTTCAATGGGCTCCGGTCGAACTGTCCTCCCAAGGAACAGATAGAACCCTGCGTTCGCTAGTTCCGGCTAATCCCAATGCTATTCGGACACGTAAATTTCACACATAGGCCATTTTGTGCTACCACCAACCGAATTTCACTGAAATAGGATCACTTCGGGAAAATTTCCGAACCCAACCCAAAGAACTTTTTCCGTAGAAGATTGATTGATTGTGATTGAACTTGAGGTAGGCTAAACCAGAGAGCTGTTTGGTAATTGTGTCCGCATGCTCGTCCGTGCTTGATTATGAACTGACACACTTTGTTGTCTCAGACAATCTGCTTATCGCTGTATCGAATTTCTGTGCAGCTTCGTCAACACTAAAGTTGAGAAATCTCCATTCCCGGTTTACATGAAATATCTCGATTGCTTTGAGAGCAAATATCAAATAAATGTAAATATCAAGCAGATATCTGGTTAGCCTCAAGTAAAATCACAATCAATCTTTAGCTCCAAGGCATGTCGCGGTATTTCCTCCATCAATTTTGGCGTATTGCAAGTCGCAGTTTTTCCGGTCAATGTTTTCTTTTCTCGGTGTTGACCGTAAAGCTGTATTATTAACCCATTTTTTTTGTCTTGTTTCGTAGATCTGTTGTGGACAGCCCCTGAGCTCCTTCGGAACGACACTGCACGATTTCAAGGCACGCAACCTGGAGACATCTATGGCTTTTCGATCATACTGCAAGAAGTTGTCACGAGAGAGCATCCTTTTGGTATGTTGCCTCTGACCCCTAAAGGTAATTGCTTATTTATTCAACTAACGGTCAATTAGGGCCACCCGTACAAACGTACAAAGAATAAACAACAGGCAAGACAGTAACAACAAGACCAAAGGTTTCGATGGGATCCCAAAAGTTCAGTATTTGATCCAGACAATCGGGTCTTGTCGTCGCCAGATCCAGTCTTCGCCAGGCTCCTTGAACATTTTTACTATTAAAATTTGGAAACAGATTAAGGCCAAATAACTAATCATCTGAGAAAACCAAGTTCAGAAATAGATTCAGCATGTGTGTTTACCCCTATAAGTCATATCTGTTTTGACGAAACAGATCGACACTTCCTGCCTTACTTTTACCAATTTTCCGGTTCGGCAGATTTTCAGAACTACTTTTCCGGCGAAAAAATAAAGCTCAAAACGAATTCAGCATCTCACATTACCCCTATATCCAGCATCTAATCAACTTCAAATAAAAAGTTAACTTATAACAAATTTTCCGGTTTCAGCCGGATACCGGGTGAACTATATGTCCGGGTAAAATTGATCGTCATATACGGATTCAGCATCTCTTCTTACGCCGAAATCGGACATCTAATCAACTACAAATACAACTTTTGCTTTTAATAAATTTTCCGGTTTGGCCGGATTGCGTGCGAACTACGACCCCCCCCCCCCACCTCTAAACGTAGAGTTACTGGGCCCATCTACGAACTCGACCTTTCCCTTGACACGAAGGATCCTCACACTAAGTTTCATGGAATTATGTCATTCCCTTCGAGAGCTATCGTGCTTACAGACGGACAGACAGACGGACTTTATTTGCGATGTCACAGGTATCCTTCCACTTCCGTTTTGGGATCCCAGAAACAATGAAAAATTATGCACACATACAAGAATGGGCACTCTGTTAAATTTAGATAAACTTACATAGTTCTTATGAAGACTTTCACGCCTCTTACTCCACGCCTCTTTACAGTCGGGAGATTTCAAATCTACCCCAACCTCCACTCTTTGTCTTCGAGAGTGTTGAATCTGATTTTTAAAACATTCCGAGAAATCAGGAATCGCTCTCTATGTCAGCTTTAAGTCGACGAACCTACAGAACTACGTAGCGTCTTTCTTCTTCCGCAAGTAAAAAATGCTAAGAGGAATTGATTTTTTGTCAGAATTTTCAGTTCATCGGGGGTTATCAGTCTTTTCCTAATAATTCCGAGTTTTCTTTCGTCGGTGACTTTGATCTTTACCCTGTTTTTCTGAAACAACACTCTGGAAAAGCAAAGCATCACTTTCCAGATTTTCTTCCTGATTTTTTCGAGATGGGTCGGGAAGAAGAAGCCTTTCGAATGACATCTGGAAGTCCAGGGTACAGGGCATCCCAGATTCCGGAATCTTGAAAGTGTCATAGAGTCAACACATTTACACATTTTCGAGACATAACGAAGATGCAAACAACTGGGATAGGATAAAAAGGAAAAGCGGTCACCAGTTGTGACTCAGACACAAAAGGTATCTGAAGTAGATATCTAAGAATATCGAAACTAGCCATTATCATTATCTTGAAAATCCGAAAGGATTGGCTGGACTATGCGGAAGCCTCAGTTATCCGGAGGTCTTGAAGGTATGAGGCCTGGCTTTAGCCAAATGTCGTTAAAGTAAGGAAGTAAGTAAGTAATTTATTTCTAACCGCTATTTCAAAAAGCGGAGTAAATAAAATAAAATAAATAAAAGTCATAAATACACAGAAAAGACACTAATTTTCAGTCATCGGCTAGGAAGCAGTGTAGAAGGTCGTGCGCTGGTCGGGCTCTGTTGTCAATGATTTTTGATAAGGACGAAGAAACATCCAAAAGGGTAATACTTGCATCTTGAACTTTGAACTTCTCCGTCAATGTATGGTTATGGCATAATTTGCCAGCAAGTGCTTTTCATATTTAAAATAACATGATCTCATCTTTTCGATCTCCTTCTTTCGCAGAACACGAGTGACACCAGAACGAAATAGTATAGAAGGAGCGCAGAAGGTGCTGTACAGTTTTCCCAAAGCTTTACGATAATAGCGCCCCCGGTTGGGGACGATGCGCCCATAGGCGGTACGGATTGATCTAGAAACTTCTTTAAAAACCGAAGAGCAAAATTTTGACAACGAAGATTTGAATGTTATGCCAAGCCATCGTAGAGATTCTGTTGATTTGATGACGAACGATTCAAGAGAGATAGAAGCTTTGGATGCATTCAAACGATTCGACGAAGGGTTGAAATGCAGGTACTCACATTTTGAGAGGTTAACTTCAAGGCCGATTTTGAGAAGTTTCGACGACAGCTTACGGGCATTTTTTGTGAGTGTGGATCGGGTACGGCTTACTAAGAGCAAGTCGTCCGCGTAAGCATGTAGCTGAATGCATGGTCTTTATAAAAGTAAGCAGGGTGTAAAGAATCGAGACAAGAAGATATGGCCGGTTTGAAGATGTAGGGAGATAAGACTCCCCCTTGACGAACACCAGTTTAGACAGGAATAATCTCTGACAAGCTACCTTGCCATTTAAACCTTACTGAGGAATGACCATACCAAAATTTTAACAGACTGACAACAGTCAGATTCACGCCAGAAGTAATGAGAGAGAATAGGGCCTGAAAATTGTGTAATATGGTAAAAAGCACCGGCTATTTCTATAGAATATATTTGGATAGCAGACTTCTCGCGGGTAGGCTGCTTCATCATTCTTGTAAATATGTGATGAGCGTGCGCACAACTGGCGCTCGAACGGAATTCAAGCTGCATTGAACCAAATCGACATTTTTCAGTTAATTCTGGAAGAAGGAATTAAATGATAATGATATGTGATTATTCATTACTGTCATTCCTAGAAATTATCCAAAAGCTCCGGAAACCACCACCATTGATTCGGCCTTCCGTCTCCAAAGGAGCAGCTCCTCCCGAAGTAATTAACATAATGCGCCAATGCTGGGCTGAACAAGCGGAATCGCGTCCAGAGATCAACGAAGTGAGTGACACATTCAAACGACTGAACCAGGGAAAGTAAGTATAATTGTTTTCTCGAGGCTTGGAATTCATTGTGTTCAGTCGCGGTAGGTCCCCAGTCATCTGCGAATGTTTTTATGACGATAATTTCGCTTTAATCGGTTTTCGGTTCATAAAATACTTCACCAATCCTTTCCATCGGTCTGGTGTTTCTCTTCTCTTTTAAGCCCCTCGTCTTCCTCTCAATGATACAAGCTGCTCTATTTTTTATTCTTTACTTCATTAACCACTTATATTTTAATTACTTATCAAAGTACAGGTCAAGTTCGTAGATATATAGGCTCCGTCGCACTATTTTAAGGGTGGGGGAGGAGGTTCACATAAAGGGGCGAACTAGGGGTTCAAATTAAGGAGCGAACAAAATATGTTTTGAGACATGTTTGTGTATGTTTTTGAGACTGAGACAGTCAGACCAGAAATTTACAAAACCCGATTGTCTGGATCAAGAAGTCCAATAAATATTAAATATTTGGGATCCCGTCGGAACCTCTGATCTGGTCCCGTGACGCCTTTGGTGTTTACTCGTCTTATTTGATTATCTTTTCTTCTTCCGAGTTTCTCGTAGTAAACTAATTACCGTGAAAGTTTCAACATTTACCTGTGAATGAATTCATAATGTTTTTGTTTTATTTCCAGGAAAGTGAACATCGTCGACACGATGTTTGAAATGCTCGAAAAATATTCCAACAATTTAGAAGACCTGATTCGCGATCGGACGGAACAACTTGAGCTAGAAAGGAAAAAGACCGAGCAACTTTTGAATCGCATGTTACCATCGTAAGTTATTATTCTAGAATATAAGCTCCTTTTCTACTGTAATATATATGGATAAGCGGACACGAGCAAAGGCGTATTCGGTCTATTAGTTTCGTCTGCTGCGGAGCTGATACTTACATTGCCTGGAAAAAAACGTTCGTAACAAATAATCTATACACACAAAAAACATTTCCCAAGCAGCAAATTCCTCAGCCACCAAGTCTTCGAGAATTGATTTGAGGAGCCTAGCAGCAGTTGTTGTTGCTTAAATTTAAACTGATCATTTCCAGACTGGCGCTTTGAACTCCCAGGGGTAAAAAGTACTAAATTCTTGTGAATACGCAGGACGCAATTATATTCCGGAATGATGTGCTCTGTTTTGAATCTTTCTCTTTCTGGAAAACGTAAGGGGTTTAATCTGGAGTAAGCTGTCATGGACGATTGACGTTCCACTTGGAATAGTTAGCTAAATGTGTGTGATCAGTTCGGGAGAGGTAAACTTGAAGGGGCTTAGACTTGACGGCATCGGCATAGCCGTGGAGTCGGTTGCAGAAAGTTAAAGATCAGAAATTTAGATTTTAAAGGAGCGTATATTGTGAAGAAGTAGGGGTATGATATTGCGTTCTGGGCAGGTATTCTTAAGACGGTATTGAGCATAAAGGTTTAACCAAATCCCTGACCTTAGTTCTTTCCACACTAAAAATGCACGCTTGGTACCTGCCGTCAAGCAGTCCGATCAGTTACTCGAACCGAATCAAACCACTTAGGCTTACCGGTTGAAGGAAGCACCAACTTGACAATCCGAATGCTCGAAGCTTCGGGTAGGAGCTCCACACGAGATTGTGGACAGTCAACTTCATTTGAACCTATGCTTTTGTACTTATTGCCTATTCGCCTTGCCTATCTTTACAGGCCGTTTCGTTTGTTTGAAGGGTCATAGCCCAGTGATGACACAAAATAATAAACGCAAGAGTAAATGATGGAAAGAATGAGCTTTCTCACTTTTCAGGACTGTCGCAGAGAAGCTCAAGGTTGGTTTGCAGATTGAGCCCGAGTGGTACGAAGAAGTAACGATCTACTTCTCTGACATAGTTGGCTTTACAACAATTTCTGCCTACTCCACCCCCATTGAGGTTGTTGACCTCTTGAATGACCTTTACACTTGCTTTGATGCCACTATCGACGGGTACTCTGTCTATAAGGTAAGCGTGTGTCACCACCCTCTAGATGCCAAATATGATTGTCAGACTGGTAGCGATCAAACGAAGTCCGGGTGCCTAACTGTCTAATGTTTCCTGGTATACTGCAGATAGAAATACAGATCCAGTGATTGCTCTTTCTCTGGAACAGATGGGCTATTCTAGTATTTATACTAGCTCCGTGTAGACGAAATTGAAACAGTTAGAGAAGACAGTAGCGACTTGACCCTGAAGAGGACCCTTGCCAACAAGGTCCGAAATATAGCTCTAATAAAATGTATATCTGACGTGTAGCTGACGACAATATGATGCATTGCCAGCTGATGGCGAATAATGTTTGACATTGCAAAATGGCTTGAGCCTGAAGAGGACCCTTGCCAAGAAGGGCTCTAATAAAATGTAGCTGATGTATTTGTTTTGCATTGTCCAACATGGGTTGTGAAAATAGACTTGAAATAAAACAGTTGTTAATAGTTGTGCTGTTTATACAATCAGAAAAATTGTTTCCTATCAGAAACAACTCAAATCGATTGGAAACAGCTGTTTAAATAGGCTTTAAAAGTAAAACACACTTGTAAACAAGCCTCGAATTACAGTTGGAAAAATATTGTATCCGATTTAAACTTTGCAACTGTTTGGTTGGGAACAATTGTATCCAATTGAAATTTTACAATTGCTTAAAGCTATTCTGTTTACAAAACCAGACCAACTGTTTCCGATAGAAAATAACTGGAGACATTTGTTTCAAAGAACTTGAGAAACGATTGTAAAAAGTTGTAAATCGCAACTGGAAACTAAATTGCAACTTTAAACAACTGGAAACTATCGTATCCAGTTGTAATTTTATCAATCTTTACACAGTCAGAACAATTGTATCTGATTGAAAACAACTAAAAAAGAATCGGAAGCAGCTGTTTGAATAGACTTAAAAAAACAGTAATAATAATCACTTATACAATTACGATTTTGTCCCATTATCATTTTACAACGGTTTCCAGTTGTTTTGTTTACGAAACCAGACCAATTGTTTCTGATCGCGAATAACTGATGACGATCGGGAACAGTTACTTGAAAAAATTAGTTGTCCCTCATCGTCTAAAATTTAAAACGACTGGAAATAGTTATTTAAATAAACTTGAGAAAAAACAACTGTAAACAGTTGTTAAGTTACAAGTGGATTGTTCCCAGTCGTTCCCAGTTGAAAACAATTGGAAAACAATTGTTTTAATTGGACGTGAATAAACGATTGTAAGATTACGATCGGATAAAACTGTTTCCAGTTTTCGGTTGTTGACAGTTGGAATCTGTTGAAAACGACTTAATTATTTCCATACGGGCTGTAATTCAATATTTATTCTGTTGAAAAACGGAGTTGGAAACTCCCTTCATTTGTGAGTTTTTTCAACGCGAAATTTTGAGTAAAATCTTTTTCCTCTTTTTTTGTGTTAATTATTGAAGCTTAGCGCTCTAGTTTGTTGCAATTTTTGTTTTTGCGTAATTAATTAATATCTGACTTGTAAAAGTGCAATTGTATATAGTCCAGTTATGTTTGACGAAAGAACACATTTTCACGTAATGTCTGTCTTTCTGTCGGTCTGTCCGCATTTTGCTAGTTTGGGCACTTCCACATGACCTAGGACGATAAAACTTGGCACGCATATCAGGGACCCAACTTGATTAACTTGGAAATAATCATTTCCCCAATCCGACCATCAGTGGGGGAGTTGCAACATGGGGAATCCGGAAATTAGTAACATTCATAACTTTTGAACGGATAATCGGGCGTGCATTAAACTTGACAGGTATCAAGAAAAAATGTCTTGGATGTTCATTGTCAAATTTGGATCGGATCCGATAATTGGGGGGGGGGGGGGGGGGCTGGAGGGGGACACCCGAAATGCTTTTTCTAGTTTTCGTCAAACCCCTTCCCCTTTCTTCGCACTAGGATAGCTCTGCGCATGGATGAATTATTTTTTCATCACACTAGAATAGGTTTGCTCGTGGATTCTTTGCAAGAATTCGTTCGGAGAGAGATAGATCAACGGAAGGTCGAAGGGGTTGGCAAAATGTGTTTGTTGAACCTTAATAGGGGTTGATATAGCGGATAATCGGGCGTGCATTAAACTTGACAGGTATCAAGAACAAATGTCTTGGATGTTCATTTTCAAATTCGGATCGGATCCGGTAACTGGGCGGGGGGCGGGTGGCTGGAGGGGGACACACGAAATACTTTCTCTAGTTTTCGTCAAACCCCTACCCCTTTCTTCGCACTAGTATAGCTCTGCGCATGGATGAGTCATTCTTTCATCGCACTCTGCTCGTGGATTCTTTGCAAGAATTCGTTCGGAGAGAGATAGATGAACCGAATTTCGAATGGGTTGGCAAAATTTGTTGTTGGACCTTGGTAGGGGTTGATATAGATTAGGGGGTGCTAGGATGATGAAACTTGGCAGGCATATCAGGGACCCGACCAAACCAACCTGGAGATATTCAGTTTCCCGATCCGACCATCTTGGGGGAGTGGAGGGTGGGGGAATCCGGAAAATTGAGTGGTGTGTAACTTTCGAACGGGTGATCGGATTGAAATGAAACTTAATTCCTGAATAAATGACATATCTCTGATGTTCCATTAGAAGTCCGAACTGGATTCGACAGCTATGGAGGAGTTGGGGGGGGGGAGGAACCGGAACTCCCGAGAAATGGTTAGAATGGAGGGATCGGAGTGAAACTTGCTGGGAATAACCAGCTTCTGCTCCAGATAAATCGTTTACACATTTGGACTGGATCCGGACACTTGGGTCAGAGGGGGTGGAGGCTGGGTGGAGGGGTGTTTCCCAGAATTCCAGTGATGGTGGTTCTGGGGATTTTCACGACAAAACTTGGGAGGCGTATCAGGGACCCTATCAAACTGACTTGTAAATAAAATTAACTCGATCTGATACTCGTGGGGGGGGGGGGGGTAGAGGAAGGGGGAATCCGGAATGTTGAGTCAGGCGTTACTTAGGAACCGGTGATCGGATTTGAGTGAAATTTTGTGATTGAACAGAGGACATATCTCTGGTGATCTTTTCATGTCCGGACCGGATCCGAAAACAACTGGGGGAGGGGGGAATATGCGACCGGCTTAGACTGGAGAGATCGGGATGAAACTTTGTGGGAATAACTAGCAGATGCTCCGGATAAATCATTTACAGAACCGGATTGGCTCAGGCGACTGTGGGGGATGTTTAAGGGGGAGTCCGGAATTCCGGTGATCGCGAGTAAAGGTACTTCCAAATGTGCTAGGACGATGAAACTTGGCTGGGATATTTGAAATTCGACAAGATTGGCATAGAATTGGCCACTTTCCAACTCCGACCATTCCTTAAAGTACCAATCATGACCGCAAATTAAGAAAAATACTTTTAAGCTAAATATATATTTTCATGATCCCCATGAGCCCATTACCATTTTTGCCTCAAGGATTTTGCTTACAAATGAGGTTCTAGCTCCCTTAAAGTGCGCATCTTTACCGCAAGGTCGAATAGTACTTTTTATCAAACGATACATCTCAACCCATGATCATTTGTGCCACAAGGGTTCTACTTTTGACCAAACTGTATATATCAATGATCCCTAAGAATCTGTTATCGTTTTTGCCTCAAGGGTTTTGCTTACAGATGCATTTCTAGCGCCTTTAAAACGGGAAATTTTAAAGGCGCTAAACATCGAAGACCATTGAACAGCCCAACGAAGAAGAGGAGTTCTAGAAATGCCTTTTACAGTAGTTTTTACTTATTAATATTCGACTCTGTACAGAACTCCCAAAGAAAAAACTCCCGCCAACATTTTGCTTATTCTTGCAAGTGCCATATGAGCTTTCAGCTCTTGTTTATGGCGCTTGCCCTTTGGCCAAGTGCCATATAGCGATCGCAATTTCTGTCCGTCCGTCGGTCTGTCGGTCGGTCTGTCCAGGTTTTCCTAGTTCGGGCACTTCCAGATAAGCTAGGACGATGAAACTTGGTAGGTATATCAGGGACCCCAAAAGATTAAGTTGGAAAAAGTCACTTTCCCGTTCCAAGCATCGTGGGGGGAGTGGAGGGAGGGGAATTCTGGAATCTAGAGGCATTTATACCTTTGTAGGGATGGAGGATGAAACTTGTTGGGAAGAACAAGCATAAGTCTTAGATGCGTTGTTGACATAATCGGACCGGATCCGGGCACTGTGGGGAGTTGAGGGGGAGGGGTCCAGAATTCCGGTGATCCCGCTAGTCCGGTACTTATGGATGTGCTAGGATGATGAAACTTGGAAAGCATATTAGGACCCGAAAAGACTGACATGATAATAGTCGTTTAGTCGTTCGTCGGAAAGAGCTATCGTCTCAGGTTTTCCATGTCTAATCCTGGTCGAATCCGATACATATGGGGGTGGGGGTGAAGGGGGCACCGGAAATCTCCGGAAACTCTTAGAGTTGAGGGATCGGGATGGAACTTGGTGGGAAGAACAAGTATTAGCCCTAGATCCGTTTGTTGCAATTTTTGTTTTTGCGTAATTAATTAATAGCTGAGTTGTAAAAGCGCCATTGTATATAGCCCAGTTATGTTTGACGAGAGAACACATTTTCGTTGTTTCATGGCACTTACCCTTCGCCATGTGCCATATAGCAATCGCAGTTCCTGTCCGTCCGTCGGTCTGTCGGTCGGTCTGTCCAGGTTTTCCTAGTTCGGGGACTTCCACATAAGCTAGGACGATGAAACTTGGCAGGTATATCAGGGACCCCAAAAGATTAAGTTGGAAATAGTCACTTCCCCGTTCCGAGCATCGTGGGGAATGGAGGGAGGGGAAATCCGAAATCTAGAGGTATTTATAACTTTTCAACTGGTGATCGGATCTTAATGAAACTTGATATTTGGAAAGACCCCGTGTCTCAGACGACTTGCTTAAAATCTGGACCGGATCCGACGACTTTGGGGAGAGCTTTAGGGGGGGGGGGAACCGGAAGTCTTGGGAAACGCTTAGAGTGAAGAGATCGGGATGAGACTTGGTGGGAAGAACAAGCACAAGTCCTAGATGCATTGTTGACATAACCGGACCGGATCCGGGCACAATGGGGAGTTGAGAGGGAGGGGTCCGGAATTCCGGTGATCCCGCTAGTTCTTCCCGCTACGACGATGAAACTTAAAAGGGATGTTAGGGACCCGAATAGACTGACTTGATAATAGTCGTTTCCCCGATCTGACCACCATTGGGGGAGTGGAGGAATGGGGAGCCCGGAAGAGCTATCGTCTCAGGTGTTTCATGTCTAATCCTGGCCGATCCGATACATGTGGGAGGGGGGGGGGGGTTGAAGGGGCACCGGAAATCTCGTGAAACGCTTAGAGTTCAGGGATTGGGATGGAACTTGGTGGGAAGAACAAGTATTAGCCCTAGATACGTAATTGACAGAACCTGATCGTATCGGGGCTCTGTGGGGGGATTTGGAGGGTGTTTCCTGGAATTCCGGTGATCGCCAGTTAGGATAGTTCCAGCTATTCTAAGGACGATGAAACTTTGCAGGCGTATTAATGACTTAAGGACCCGACATAATGCCCTTGGAAAACTTGTGTTCCTGGATCCGACCAGTTTTGGGTAGTTGAGGGAAGGGGAATCCGGAGATCACTGGCTTCCGTAGGTTGCGAACGGGTGGTCCGGGTCCGATTTGGGTGAAGATTCATGGGTGACCTAGACAAGCAAAACATTCGCCCGAACAACATGCGGCCACGGTTGGGAGAGTTGGATGAGGGGGGGGGAGGGGGAACAGGATGGGATGCAAGTTTGACAGCTCCGAGTTAATGCGGCCTTGATTCGTTATTTGGTGTCTGGATCGGATCTGGCCACGGTAGGGGATGGGGGTGAAGTGGGGACTGGAAATTTGAACCCCCAGGTATAAAAAAAACCCGGCGACCCCCCCCCCCCCTGCCTAAATAAAAAACAATACCAAAATAACCTCCTAGTCCCAAATAATCCCTACGCCACGAATAGTACAAGGGATTTATACTCCGTCTTTCTCTTTGTGACTGTATGATAGGTCATAAATAAATTATTATTATTATTATCATTATTATTATTATTATTATTATTATTATTATTATTATTATTATCATTATTATTATTATTATTATTATTATTATTATTATTATTACTATTATTATTATCGGGCTACCCGGATTAGCTCATGTACCTACTGACGGATACACAAGAGTAGAATAACTGGAGGCAACTTCATTCGCCAACTTGACTGTAAAATAATGTCTGAAGTAAAGTGGGTATCCAGTAACTGGTGTAAGAATGAGCTTGTGCATGCCCAAAGGGTATGTGAAGCAAAAAGCGCAGGCAGAACAAAGATAAACAAGGAAGGGGAATTTAAAGGTGAAGGTTGATGGTGACTGAATAATTGCTGAAGTGAACGAATCAGTCAGTGAGGTGTTAAAAATGAAACCTGTTATGAATACCTGTTTTTTTTGGTCGGGGGGTTCTGGTACCGGGAGGGGGTTTGGTGGGGGGGGGCTGTGGTACCGGGGGGGGGGGGGGTTTGCCGGGGGGGGGGGGTCGTATTCAGCCATAGTGGGGGGAGTTAGATCACATGCTCTAGATGACATATTTTAGGGTCCGAGCTGGATCCGACCACGCTCGGGGAGAGTTACCGGAAGTTCATAAGAAAACTCTCACATTTGAGTGAAACTTGATAGGTGGCAAGAGAAAATGCTTCAGACGATCCATTTAGAAGTACGAACCAGATTCAGACTCGGTAGGTGAAGTTGGAGGGGGAAGGACCGGAAACCGCGTGGCAAGTTTAGGGGCCTAACGAGTGGATCTTTTGGGTTGAAACTTGGAAGGTAGAAAAGTCATTTGCCCTAGGTGATCCAAGGCGATGCCGAAAATGCTCAGACTTGAGTGAAACTAGATATCGTATATCCAGGTCCGAACCGCATTTTTGGATGGCGGGGTATTTTGGTTTGTCATCTACTTTTTGTACCACCTACTCGTATCAAGTGCCATATGAGCTCGTAGCTCTTGATGTTAATACCGCAAGGAATGTTTTTCGAATAATAAATATTGATTGAAGATTGATTGAATTAGATTAAAGGAGTCGCTAGACCTTAATCATATTTATACACATTATACTTGCAAGTGTTTACTACAAAAGTAGTTTGTGTTTGTTTGTTTTTGTATTATGACTTTATTTCGCATTTTAATCATTGATAATTGCCATATAGCGATCGCAGTTTCTGTCCGTCCATCGGTCTGTCGTTCTGTCCGTCTGCGACGTCGGTTCGAGTTTTACTAGTTCGGGCACTTCCACATAAGCTAGGAGTATGAAACTTGGCAGGCATATCAGGGACCCGACCAGATTAAATTGGAAATAGTCACTTCTCTCATCCGACCGTCTCGGGTAGGGGTGGGTGGAGGGGAACCCTGAAAATTCAGGTATTTTTAACTTGCGAATGGGTGATCGGATCTTAATAAAACTTCATCTTTAGAAAGATCTCATGTCTCAGATGATATTATATGATATGATATTTATTTGTCTTAAAAGCCCAAAGGCCATAACAAACACACATAAATACCAACATGTAAATACAAAAATAAACGGTCACACTACTACACTAAACCCCACTTAAACACTTTTCTCTATGAAGACTGGCCACTCTGAGGAACCTCGCCAGGTTTCTTATACTAAGAAAATCCCTACTCCGCATAATATTTAACAACCACTTCCTTCCATGAATCCCTCCCTTAAAAATTTCCTCCCTCAGATCCTCAGTTTCCACTTAAAATCCGGACCGGATCCAGCTGCTGTTTTTGCGTATCGATGCTGGAATGATGTATGTCCTGCAGTTTTTACTGAATTTTTTCGCGCAAATCGTTCACTCCACAGGTATGCGACTAGAGAGGCGGATAATTTTGTTGTTGAGTACTGAGACACCACACGTGCAGCTTTCGGAATTAGGTATCTAGCTCCGACTATTTGGAATGATATCCCAGTTGTCATTCGGGAGGCTGAACACATTGGGTCATTTAAAGTAAAACTTAAAAAACATTTATTGGGAGAAGGGAGTTAATTTTCTTATTTTTTTTTTCTTTTTTCTTAGATTTCTTTTTTTTTCTTTTTAAATTTTGGTATTAAAGGTTAATTGAGAGAGAGTGTTCTTGTCATTCTTTTTTTTTCTTTTTTTTTATGAAATTTGATATAGGTTGAGAATAAGAGGATTGCAGTCGTCCATCATCAGGCTTCTTGAGCCTTCCCCGGGCGGTTGCGTGTTTTTATAGTTTATTTTGTATTTAGTAGTAAATAAAGTAAGTCAAGTCAAGTCAAGTCAAGTCAGTGACTTTGGGTGGAGTTGAAGGGGGGACGGGTGGATATCTTGGGGAACACTTAGAGTTGAGAGATCGGGATGGAACTTGGTGGCAAGAACAAGCGCAACTCCTAGATACGTCGTTGACATAACTGGACCGGATTCGGGCACTGTGGGGGAATTGGGGGCGGATTTCCCGATGAAAAATCTTTGGGTCCTGTAGCAGCATGATACCAATACCCCCAAGTCAAGAATAAATAATCCCTTATTTATTCTTGATGAACTGTATGTAATCTCAGTGCAATTTTTTCGTAGATTTTTGCAATTTTTTTCTATACTATTATACCGCTTTATAGTATTGGGAAACTACTGAGTCTGAAGGTAGCATTTCAAGCTCCTGCATAATATTAAAATGAAGCACCACGGTACTATACGATGCTACTACGTGGTGCGCGGGAAATCTGTTCAGAACTCGCTGCGTCTGTATTCCATACCGTGCTATTGAATTGAATTTAATTTGTAACCTATCTAGGTTTTGACGGAGTATATTGTTCTCATTACGATGTCGAGCTACCCTTAAAGCGGCTAAATATAGTAGTAGTTAATAAAATAATTAACCGGGTGGATTTTTGCCGGCAGGGCAATAATACCATTCATAGTTCAAGATCGGATTCGGTCAGTCTTGTGTGAATTGGAGTGGGCAGTTCTGGAAATGTCAGGAGAAAGCTTGATAGCGTGACTAGTGTCGCATTACTCCAATAAACGCATACATTGTTTTAAAATCACACCTGCACCATTTTTACCTGATTTTCTTTTTTACTACCTTACCGTTCTATTCCAGTACATGTTAAATTGTATAACTGGCTTTGGATAGATAATGCATTATATTATTCTTAATATAAAAACTTGACTAATTTCTTAAAAATTTATCGGTTAAGAGCAGGTAAAATTTGCGGGGTAATGCTTTAGTATTAGAAAAGAGAGTTTAATTGCGCAAATGGTTTAGGGAATACTTCGCACTTTACAGAAAAAGTCATTTGCAAAACAGTGGGAGGCAGCGAAAAATTTCTAGCATCTCCAGTTTTGTTACGATTTCTGACTGAGACAGTCTAATACAGGTGTATATAGTTCTATGAATTATTCGTATTATCACGGAATATCACTCATACTGCTACATGCGACTTTTATCCTCACGGAATAACTCAAACTACTTCCATGCGATATCCATTCAGACTGAGACAGTTGTACGTTGTAAGTTACGAATTATATATTGGGCATCGGATAATCTTAAGCAGTAGAATGCAGTAACCAGTAGTCTTGACATAGAAGCATGTAGTAGCATCAGTTGATACTGCATGCTACTTTTTCATACAACTTCATACTACAATTTTGGGATATTTTTTCATCGGGTTCGGGTGATCCCGCGAGTTCCGTACTTCCTGGTGTGCTAGGACCATGAAACTTGGCAGGCATGTCAGGGACCCAAACATAGGGACTTGAGAATAGTCATTTCCCCGATCTGACTATCGTGGGGGAGTGGAGGGATGGGGAATCGGTAATCTAGTGGCAAGCATAAGTTTTGAACTTCTGAGCTGATTTGAATGAAACTTGGCAAGTGGAAAGAGCTAACGTCTCAGATATTCCGTGTCAAGTCCGGATTGGATCCAATGATTGTGGGGGGAAATTGAAGGGGGCACCGGAAAACTCGGGAAATGCTTAGAGTCCGCAGGGATTAAGACGGAACTTGGTGTGGAGAACAAGCATTAGGCACAGACACGTAATATTATTGACAGAGCCAGATCGTATCGGGGCTCTTTGGGGGAGTTGGATTGGAAGGGGTTTCTCTAGATTCCGGCTATCGGGATTTAGAATAGTTTCAGATGTGGTAAGGACGATGACACTTCGCAGGCACATAGTGACTCGACCAAATTGGCTTAACAACTCGACACAATGCCTTAGGAAAACTTCTGTTCCCCATTTTTGGGGGAGTGATCAGGGAAGGAGAATTGACTTCCATAAGTGGTGAACGTGTGGTCTGATTCGAGTGAAACTTATCGGGTGATAAGAACTGATGACATAGGCATGCAAAACATGCGTTCGAACCACATGCGGCCACGGCTAGTAAAGTTTAGGCTAGTGTACATGCACAAAATCCAAACGGATGGAGTGAATTGCAAGTTGGACAGTAATGAGTATATGCGGCCTGGATTTGTTATTTGGCGTCCCGTCCGGAATTAGCTACGGTGAGGGAGGGGGGGGGAGCGGGAACCGGAAGTCTGCGTATAGATTATGCTCTGACCCAAGTTGAACTTGGTCGACGGGAAGAGGAGATGTCAGAGATGCGACTTTTATGTTTTAGTGTTTATTACATTAGTGTCCGAGCTGGATCCGACCACTGTTGGGGGGGGGGGGGTACCGAAATTTTTTAAATAATCCTTAGATTCGAGTGAAACTTGATAGGTGGTAAGAGAAGATGTTTTAGATCATTTATTCATGAGTCAAAACCCGATTTGGTCGCCGTAGGGGGAGTTGTAGAGGTACCGGAAATCGTGTGGCACGTCTAGGGATCAACGAGTGGATTTATTGGGCTGAAACTCTTTTGCCTCAGATGATCCGAGGCGATGCCGGAAATGCTCAGACTTAAGTGAAACTACATATCCTATTTCTAGGTCCGAACCTCATTTTTGCATGACGGGTGTGTTTTGTGACGTTCTCATCTATTTTCTTGTACAGCCTACTCGTAACAAGTGCCATATGAGCTCGTAGCTCTTGTTCTTTTTCTCCTGTGACGTTAATTCGTTCTCCATCTTTACCAATTAGTACTAGTACAGGACAACTCGGATTCATCCCTGTTCACCTGTAAAAGAGATATTTAAGTAAAGAGTTACCGAAAAATCGAAGGGTAAACCTGTTAAATATATACACATTTAAATCTTACGAATGTTTTTAGGTTGAAACTATCGGTGATGCGTACATGGTTGTCGGTGGGCTACCAATGCGGATACCCGACCATGCTGATCAGATCGCAACAATGGCTCTGGATCTGCTGCACCAAGCTGGAAACTTCAAAATCCGACACTTGCCCGACACTCCGCTTCGTCTTCGGATAGGATTGCATAGTGGCCCAGTCTGTGCTGGTGTGGTTGGTTTGACAATGCCGCGCTACTGCCTATTTGGCGACACAGTCAACACAGCGTCGAGAATGGAGTCAACTGGTAAAGTTTTTTTTTCTTTTTCTATCGCTCTAGGCCGAAAACAGTCCTATTCAAGTGAACAGTTCACTTGGCTAATGAGTGTGAGCTGACTTAGTACTCGAAAGATTAAGTCTTTAGATCTCCTTGGCGAGACCGTCCCGACGAAAATGTTATCTCAAAATAGAAGTATGTAGTTGTACGAAAATGTAGCATGCAGTACCAACTGACGCTACTAAATGGTCCTATTTCAAGGCTTACTGTACTTACTGTTACTGCATTCTACTGCATGTTACAACTAGCACGAATGGATGCTACTATAGCAAGACTGGATGCTACTGGAAACTACTGCTTAAGATTGGCCTAGTCTGAGGCACATTAAACGATAGTATTCTTTAACATTACATTTCAATATATGCAACTTTTTCGTACGACTATCATACAACTACGCAGGCTACAAATTTTTCATCGGGATATGTTCAACGATGCATGACAATCCTGCGCTAACGCCATTTCGTCGTCATCCTTTAAAATACTGGGTCACAAAGCTCCAGATCCATGATAAGATCATTTTTTGTGGCACTTGCCCTTCAGCCAAAGTGCCATATAGCGATCGCAATTTCTGTCTGTCCGTCGGTCTGTCGGTCTGTCCAGGTTTTGCTAGTTCGGGCACTTGCACATAAGCTAGGACGATGAAACTTGGCAGGCATATCAGGGACCCCAAAGGATTAAGTTGGAAATATTCACTTCAACGATCTGAGCATCATGGGGGGAGTGGAATTAGGGGGAATCCGGGATCTAGAGGTATTTATGACTTTTGAACGGGTGATCGGATCTTAATGACACTTGTTATTTGGAAAGACCCCGTGTTTCAGGATTCTAGGACAAATGGTCACAGGACAATTGGTCACAGGACAATTCGTCACAGGACTATTCGTCACACGGGCAGTCAGTTACAGGCACAATTCGTCACATGAGAATTGGTCACACGGACTATTCGTCACTAGGACAATTCGTCATTAGGACAGTTCGTCATATTTTAGAAAATTTTCGGTAAAATAAAAAATGCCACCCCTTTACAAGAGGTTGTTTGAATCAATAGTTGAATCATTATTTTTAATCCTTGCTCTAATCTCCGATATTTAATCATTAGTCTTAGTGTTATATGTTCTCGAGGAGAGTCAAGGTGTTATTAGTTAAATGTGGAACTCGCAAAGACGGAAGTCGTTAAAAACTCTATTAAGATGTTCTCGAGAAGTATAGAAGTATAGTACAGAAATGCAGCGATTTTGCTCTCACCATGAGAATGCTGACAGTGTTGGCTTTTCTCCCAATGGTGAATATCCCATCAGCGTTCGACAGCTATGTTCAAATCTGTCCATCTGAAGTATATTCAATCCTCGACTACTTTGAAGACAATTACATAGGAAGAACATCACAGGCCATGAGTGCAAGCAGAAATGCTCTCCTATCCCTGTCTGGAACGCCTTTGAGCGCGTCGCAGAAGACCTTCCTAGGACTAACAACAATTTGAAGGATGAACGCAGACCAACCTGCGACTGAAAACCATAGTGACGTACTCGAAAATATGCGAGAAATTGCTCATAAACACATGTTTTAATGTATTATATAGCCATAGCTGAGTATTTAATAATATATAGCTTGAAAACGAAATCCAAACTTGAAATCCGGCTCTCTGTGACGAAATGTCCGTGTGACGAATTGTCCTAATGACGAATTGTCCGAATGACGAATTGTCCTTGTGACAAAATGTCCTTGTGACAAATTGTCCTGTGACGAACCGTCCTGTGACGAATTGATCGGACACCGTGTTTCAGACGACCCGCTTAAAATCCAAACCGGATCCGGCGACATATGGGGGAGCTGGAGGGGGAACCTGAAATCTTGGAAAACCCTTAGAGTGGAGGGATCAGGATGAAACTTGGTAGGAAGAACAAGCACAAGCCCTAGATACATCGTTGACATACCCGGACTGGATTCGGGCACTGTCGGGGGTTGAGGGAGGGGAGGGGGTAGAATTCCGGTGATCCCGCTAGTTCGTACTTCCGGATGTGCTAGGACAATGAAACTTGGCAGGAGTATGAGGGACCTTAAATGATTAAGCTGGAAATAGTCACTTCTCCGATCCGAGCATCGTGGGGGGAGTGGAGGGAGGGGGAAACCGGATCTTGAGGTATTTATAACTTTCGAGCGGGTGACTGGATAGCAATGAAGTTGGATATTTGGAGAGACCTAGTGCCTCAGACAAACCACTTAAAATCTGGACCGGATCTGGTGACTTTCGGGGGAACCGAGGGGGAAACCGGAAATATTGGGAAACGCCTAGAGTGGATGGATTGGGACGAAGCTTGGTGGGAAAAACTTGCTCAAGTCCCAGATACGTCGTTGACATAACCGGACCGGATTCGGGAACAGTGGGGGGAGTTGGGGGGGGGGGGAATTCGGTGATCCGGCGAGTTCGGTACTAAGACGATGAAATTTGGTAGGCATATCAGGGACACGAACAGGCTGCCTTGAGAATATTTGTTTCCCCGATCCGACCATCGTGGGGGGGGGGGCATGGAGGGATGGGGATTCCGGAATCTAGTGGCATGCATAACTTTTGAACGGGTGAACGGATTTGAATAAAACTTGGCAAGTGGAAAGAGCTATCGTCTCAGATGTTCCACGTTAAGTCCGGATGGGATTCAATACTTGTGGGGGTGTTGGAGGGGGCCACCGGAAATCTCGTGAAACGCTTAGAGTCGAGGGATCGGAATATAATTTGGTAGGAAAAACAAGCATAACCCCTGTAGACACGTTCTTGACAGAACCAGATCTTACTGGGCCTCTTTGGGGGAGTTGGAGAGGTTTCCTGGAATTCCAGTGATCGCCAGTTATGACACTTCCAGATGTGCCAAGGACGATAAAACCTGGCGGGCATATTATTGACCCGACCAAATAGACTTAAGAACCTCTACACAATGTCCTAAGAAAACTTCCGTTCCTGGATCCGACTGTTTTTGAGGGAGCTAAGGGAATGGGAATCCGGAAATTACTGACTTCCCTAGGTTGCGAACAGGTGGTCCGATTCGAGTGAAACTTTATGGATGATATGAACTGATGCCCTAGATCTGCAAAACATGTTTCCGAACCAAATGCAGCCATGGTTGGGGGAGTTGGAGGGGGTCCGGAAAATTTTTGACGTGCACAAACCAAACGAATGGGAAGAATGGGATGCAAGTTGGACAGGACCGAGTTTATGCGTCCCAAATTCGTTATTTGGCGTCCGAATCTATTCGGTCACAGAGGTCGGTCACAGAGGGGGAGTTGAAGGGAGAGTCTCGGAAATTCTGTGGCTCGCCGAGGGGTCGCGAGTGGAGTGATTTTAATGAGACTTGGAAAGTAGAGAGATCATATGCCACGGATGACATATTTTAGTGTCCGGACTGAATTTGAGCACGGTGCTCGATTCATTTTCCGAAAAATGCTCAGATTCGAGTGAAACTTGATTCGGCCGTGGCAGGGGAATTTGGAGGGGGGGGGGGAGTGTCGGAAATAGTGTGGCACGTTTAGGAATCAATCGAGTGGATCGAAAATTAAAAGGTAGAAAAGTAATATGCCCTACATGATCCGCGGAATACCGGAAATACCCAGACTCGAGTGAAACTAGATATCCTATTTCTAGGTCCAAGGTTGAAGGTGGTATTTTGTGACATTCTCATGTACTTTCTTGTATCACCTACCCGTAACAAGTGCCATATGAGCTCGTAGCTCTTGTTTTTTGCTCTAAGAGTCAACGGTTATGACAAAGAGACAAAAATTAACACAACTCAACAAAAATAAATAGGAAAATGTCCTCCAGGCACCTACATCTATGTTCTACCCTAGGGAGCCTTGCAGGCTGTATGATATTAACGAAACAACCCTGCCCCAATATTTCCTACACACATTAAAAAATTTGTCTCATCCATGCTACCACAAATACACGACTGCGGATCGTTACGACCCTTAGACCTTCCAGTATCACCTTCCCTCCTTGAGCGGGAGACAGTCTGTCCTAGAAATTATCAAACGTACTGTTTCCTCCGTTTTTGGACTCGCTCTAAAGTGACCTTGCAAGTTCACTTGCACTGGTTTTGGCTTATTAATAGCTGTTATTACTTTCATAAATTTTAACGTGTTTGCCGTTATTTGGGCTTCAGTTTTTCGAACATTATCTGACTAGAATGAGAATTCCAGCCATTGCAAAGGCAGTGCGAACTATCGTTTTTTAAGGTGCTGCTTGGAGAGTCCATGTATCTCATACTACCAAAGATCATCTTTCGGCTTCCGGAGGATATAAACTCGAATTCAGAGGCATGACGGAACTTAAAGGAAAAGGCCAGCATCCGACTTACTGGCTTGAAGGAAAGGATGGCTTTACCAGAGAACTTCCTGTTCCACCAGACCTAGGGTAAGGATAGTTCAGACTACCGTGCAAACGTCGTAAAACATTACCACCACTTGATGATCCAGTGATTTATGAGTATCTTGTAAACAAGACCAAAGTTTTCGGTTGGATCCAAAAGTATGGTATTTACGAGACTTTTTTATCCGGACTATCGTGTCGTGTGGATTTCCAGTTCACTATGTCCCATATGCATGGTATTTATCCATAACCAAATACTTACCAGCTCGATTAGGTAATTCCTTGGCGTCTTTATTCTCCGGTCCACCCAGATTTTGACAGAAAACCAGTACAACCCAAGTCCCAAACTCATTGAATTTTTTTCTGAAATCTATGGTTTACATTAGAACAAGATCGTACCCTTTACCCTGTATTAACCGACCTCGCAACTTAGAATGAAAATGAAGAAAGAAGGTCGATCTGTGCTGAGTTCTGATTTTTAAAATTTTCTAGTACTGGTCATGTTTTCCTCCGTATTATCAACCAAGCAGGAATAAAAAGCAGATGCACAGTTCAAAATGACAGCTTACACCACTATCTCCAATCTAAATCACTTGATTAAGCAATTATCAGCACTGCGGTACCAGAATTTCAAAATTCCGGAACAGGTCTTCCGAAGTGTTTGATCCGTTTGTTTGATTAATGTTTTGTTGACTTTAGTTTTTGTTTTATGCCTTTTTCCGTTTTTTTTCCTTCTTCATGTTTATACTCCACTATTAATCTTTTTGATGTAACTGGGTAATAAATAAATATTGTTATTATATATTGTAGAAGTGAAAACACACTTCCCGATGAAAAATTTTCTCAAAATAGTAGTATGAGGTTGTATGAAAAAGTAGCATGCAGTACCAACTGATGCTATTACATGCTCCCATAGCAGGACTGGATGCTACTGGAGCAAGGCGAGATACTACTGAATACTAGTGCTTAAGATTAGCCCAGCGTGAGGCACAGTAAATTAAAGTATTCTGTACTACTGCATATCAATACATGCAACATTTTCGTACTTAACTACCATACAACTACACAGGCTACAACTTTTTCATCGGGTTTATAAATGGATTCAAATTTCACCTGCACAAAATTTCCAATTTCAGCCGGATTCCGGACGGACTACTTGTCCGGTGAAAACAATAGTTTCAAATATAGGTTCAGCAGATACCTTATATACCTACCCTTATATCGAACCTCTACTAAACTACGGACAAAAATTAACTCTTGCTAAATTTCCGATTTGGGCCGGCTTGTGAGGTATAACTAATGATTCTCCAATGAAAAAAAAAGTTAAACAAGAGCCATAAGCTCATATGTTACTTGCAAGAAAATGTAGTAGGTAGGCATATCAGCTCAAGTTTCATTAAGATCAGATCACACGTTCCAAAGTTACACATACCTCGAGATTCCGGATTCCCCCTCCCTCCATTCCCTCTGCGGTGACCGGACCGGGAAAGTGACTATTTCCAAGTTAGCTTGGTCGAGTCCCTGATATGCCTGCCAAGTTTCATGGTCCTAGCACTTATGAAAGTACCCTAACTCGAGAACAGTGGACCGACAGACCGAAAAGTGATCGGTATATGGCACTTGAGCGAAGCTGCAAGTGCCATAAAAATAGGAAGAGAAAGCAAAGGAAGACAAGAAGGAAAACAAAAACTAGTAAGGCTGGGTCAGATGGAAGTAATGGTCAAAAGTATTTTTTTTCACTTGTTCAGTTAAGATGCGCCAAACTTGCAAGTTTGGGGTCAGAGGATGGATGTGATGGTAATTTTTTTTTTTCACTTTTCGGTTAAGATGCGCAGTTTAAGGGTGCTAAAAATTAATTTCTAAGCAAAACCCTTGAGGCAAAAAGGATCATGTGCTCATGGCGATCTTGAAAAACGAAATTTAGCTTAAAAGTATTTTTTGTATTTTGGGGTTAAGCTGAGTTCTTTGAGGAATTTTCGGATCGGAGAAGTTACGATGTCGAACCCAATGATTTCAAGTTTCTAATGCTCCAGTAAAGTTGTACGTCTTAGCACATCTGGGAGTACCTTAACTCACGATCACCGGAATTCCGGACACCCCCCCCCCCTCTACAGCCCCCCCCTCGGTACCTGAATCTGGTCCGGTTCTGGCACTGATGCACCTAGGACTTGTGCTTGTACTTCCCACTAAGTTTCATCCTTATCGCTCCACTCTATGCGTGTCACAAGATTTCCGCGTTCTCCCCTCCAACTCCCCCCCCCCCCAAGTTCATCGGATCCGGTCTGGACTTGAAATGGGGCATCTGAGACATGAGGCCTTTCAAGATATCAAGTTTCATTAAGATCCGATAACCCGTTAGAAAGTTACGAGTGCCACTAAATTTTCGGATTCCGCCGTCTCCCCCTCCCCCCACGATGGTCGGATCGGGCGTTTGACTGTTTCCAAGTTAATCTGGTCGGGTCCCTAATATGCCTACCAAGTTTTATCGTCTTAGCCCACCTGGAAGTACATCAACTACGGATCACCGGAATCCCGCAGCCCCCCTCCAACTCCCCGCATAGTGTCCGAATCCGGTCCAGTTCTGTCAGTTATTTATCTAGAGCTTGTGCTTGTTCTTCCCACCAAGTTTCATCCCGATCGCTCCATTCTGAGAGTTTCACTCTATTTCCGGTTCCCCCTCCGACCCCCCTCCCAGATTCACCGGATCCGGTCCGAACTTGAGATGAGACACCTGAGGCACGAGTTATTTCCAAGTATCAAGTTTCATTAAGATCCGATCACCCGTTCGAAAGTTATGCATGCCCCTATTTTCTGGATTCCGTAACCTCCCCCTCCCGCCACGATGGTCGGATCGGGCAAGTGACAATTTCCAAGTTAGTTTAGTTGGGTCCCTAATATGCCTGCCAATTTTCATCGTCCTAAGACTTCTGGAAGTACCCTGACTCGAGAAGAGTGGACCGACAGACCGACGGACCGACAGACCGAAAAGTGATCGGTATATGGCACTTGAGCGAAGACATACTCAACATGTCTTCTTGTCTGACTCTTACCCCTATATCAACCCTCTAACCAACTTCAGACGAAACTTAATCTTTTACCTTTTCCATTTTTGACCGGATTTTTGGCAAACTACTTGTCCGGCGAGAAAATTAGTTTCAGATATGGTTCAATATGTCTCCTAAGCCTACACCTAAAGTGACTATTACATTAGCTTTAGAAAAATACATATTTTTGCCCTTAATTTGCGGCCTCCAGCCCTAAATATACGGAGCCCATCTCCTGCTGGTGGCTTATGACTTAAATCACCCCCCCCCCCTAGCAAACAAGTTGGAAGGATACGATGGGATCCCACAAATGGAATACTTACAGAACTTTATGATCCGGACTGTCGGTTCTTTAGATTTCCGGCCTTCACAAGACTCCGTAAGCATTTTACTATTTACCCCAATAGCTGATTAAAAATGTTCAACAAATGTTATCGTAATGGGTCTTTGACAGATTACGGCCAAACGGCTAGCCTGCTGAGGAAACCAAGTTCAGATACGGATTCATCATATATGGTTTACCCTACATATGTCTCTAATCGACTTCAGACAAATCTTTTACTTTTACAACATTATTACCTGTATTGAGCTTCTTGTCTGAAAAGAAAATAAAGTCCAGATACACGTTGAATTGGAATATACACTGTAAAAAAAAATCTTGCAGTATTTGCTACTGGTATTAATCTTGTCTTTATTGAGATAAGATTAACCTGAATTTGGATTAATTTTATCCTAATAGAGATAAGATTAAACCCAGTAGCAAATACTGCATCCTTATTCGGAGAAACTTTTTACAGTGTACTGTCATCAAGGAGAAAATACTGTCATTAAATTTATATAAGCCTTTTTTTTTCGTAACGTAACGAAATTTTGATCTTTGTCACATATTTTTGGGTAAACAGTAAATGTATATTCTGGGTTTCCCTTAATCAAAGAGTAATGCAAAAGATCAACGATGAATAAGGGAGTAAACTCTTGAGTCTGTTCGTAGCACCAATATGACGTGAAACTTTTACCCCGAAACTTCTGTATTGTAATTTCCATGATATATTCTGATCAAACCTAACTGCTAAGTACCAAATAGATTCTACCCTAGAAAATTGAGAAATAGTATCTTGGTAAGTCTAGATATCTTCCGTATCTAGGAAACTTAAGATTTGGTAATTTTTGGCCTGTTCGACTGTATACACTGTGAATTTTGTTTCTTTTCGTTTAGCAAAGGTTTGTTATTAGAAAATCATTTCATGAAAAGTGGAAAAGAAGAAATGAGGTTAGATTCCAACTCACCTTAACATAGGCTGGAAGATATGCTGCTATGTCATCTTAGAGCTGGGTGTTAATTTTTGACGAATCAGAAACTTGAATTAATTGCATAATATTAATGCAAACTCAAAACAGTAGGAAGCCTTAAATTGTACCCTGTAGTCTTGTAGAACTCCTATTGCAGATAGGGCTAAATTTTCAGACGAGGGGTTACCCATCAGTTTCGCACATTGTTGTATTGCAGTCAAAGATGGCTGAAGTAAATAACTCGAGATCTTCTCGAGTACCAGAATTTATTGTCTAAGAAATAGTACGTTCTGCGAACTCAAGTCGAAAGCTTTCTGAATACAGACATAGACATTTTTACAGACATTTTTTTTTAATTTCATCAAAAAACATATAAATTAAACAAACAATTTACCATTAACGGCCTCTTTTAAGACAAAAGAATCCTGATTGTGGCCGCAATTCTAACCACCATGAATCCGCTATATCATTCCTTCATTACCCCCCCCCCCCTTGGGGTGGGGTAAGAAAATAAATAAATAAATAACACTAAATAAATACCCTTTCCTCTTTTCACACTTCTTTCCTTTTCAAAGAATGGGATTTAACCATTCTCTTAAATGATGCCAGACTTACAGCCGCTCTGACCGATTCTGGAAGTTCATTCCAGACGCTCACTCCTATGTTCCTGAGAACAAATCCTGGTCTTGTTGTATTTCTTATCTCGTGAGCTAAATCCCCCGAATGCCGGGTAGAATAAGGGTGAATGCCGGGTAAAATAAGGGTGCCGGGTAGATATCCAAAACATTATTGCCAGTGACTCCCGACGATAGAACATTAACGCACTGAATTATTGTAAACATAAGATGTATAGTGTTTTTTTTTCGGAATCCAAAATGTAAATTAGATAATATTGAATTTATATATTCAGCTGTTTAACGCTTTTTCAATAACCTTTCATAATGATGATAAAATAGGTGTAGGTAGATAATTTTATTTTTCTTATGCTTTTTTGAACGATAACCAAATTATTGTCTTTGACAATCCCTATTTTTATTGGCTGTCGAATAGAACCCGTCTATTTTTCTTAAAATTTTCAGTTTTTTTAAATTTTTTTAAATTCTTCAAGTTTTGAAAACTAAATTATCATCATTCTAATTTTATTCCATAAAAAAGATAAGCTCCATGTCAATAATTTGGGCTATTAAAGCTTAAAGAAACTTTTGATTTCTACGAATTTCTAGGTCTAGTAAGTAAGTAAGTAATTTATTTATGACCCGCCATTTTGAAAATGCGGAGTAAATGACGAAAATAAAGAAAATAAACAAAACACAAATATACACACAGAAAAAGACACTTAATTTTTAATCTTCGGTCAGGAAGCAGTGGACGACATCGTGTGCTGGTTGGGCCTTGTTGTCCATGAGTTTTGAAAGTGATGACGAAACATCCAAAAGGGTAACACTTGCGTCTTGAATTTTGAATTTCTTCGTCAATGTATGGTTATGACATAATTTCGACAAGTGGAGCAGGTGCTTTGCATATTTAAAATAACATGATCTCATCTTTTTAATCTCCTTCTTTCGCAGAACATGAGTGACGCCAGAACGAAATAGCATAGAAGGAGCGCAGAAGGTGCTGTACAAATTTCCCAAAGCTTTACGATTATAGCGCCCCCGGTTGAGGACGATGCGCCCATAGGCGCTACGGATCGACTTATAAACTTCTTGAACAACCGAAGAGCAAAATTTTGACAATGAAGATTTGAATGTTATGCCGAGCCACCGTAGAGAGTCTGTTGATTTGACGATGAACGATCCAAGAGATATAGAAGCTTTAGATGCACTCGAACAATTTGACGAAGGGTTGAAATGCAGGTACTCACATTTTGAAAGGTTAACTTCAAGGCCAATTTTCATAAGTTCTGACGACAGCTTACTTACATTTTTTGTGAGTGTGGATCGGCTACGGCTTACTAAGAGCAAGTCGTCCGCGTAGGCTATGTAGCTGAAGGCATAGTCTTTATAGAAGTAAGCAGGAAGCAAAGAATCGAGACAAGAAGATGTGGCCGATTTGAAGATGTAGGGAGATAAGACTCCCCCTTGGCGAACACCAGTTCGGACAGAAATAATCTCTGACAAGCTACCTTGCCATTTGAACCTTACTGAAGAATGACCATACCAAAATTTTAACAGATAGACGACAGACAGATTCACGCCAGAAGTAATGAGAGAAAATAGGGCCTGAGAATGCGTTATATTGTCAAAAGCACCAGCTATATCTATAGAACATATATGTATAGAAGACTTGTCGCGTGGAGCCTGTTTCATCATTTTTGTCAATATGTGATGAGCGTGCGCACAACTAGCGCTCGAACGGAATCCAAACTGCATTGAACCAAAGCTACATTTTTCAACTAGTTCTGGAAGAAGGACGTATTTCAGGATTTTGCTTATTGGTAGAAGAAACTGTAATTGGCCGATAGCTTTTGCAAAGGTCCGCGTCTTTCCCTCGCTTAATCACCGATGTTATAGTACCCAGGAGGAAACTATTCGGAACCAAACCCTGGCATAAACAAATTTGAAATAGCAGCTGAAGGCGTTGTTTTAAAGCTGGACACTCAGTTTTGAAAAAATCGGCACTAAGGCCATCAGAATCTGTAGAACCAGTTCTTCTTAATTTTCGGAAAGCAATGTCGATGGAAGAACAAGTAACGGGAAGAACAGAAGGTTGAAACATTTTCCTTGGTAGGTATTGAAGAAGTAAATTTTCAAAGTGCTGCTGAATCTGGTTTTTGCAACCACTGAATTGGTCCAGTCAGCCATAGTTAGCGCGGGAGGAGGTACAGCTGAACCTTTATCTGTACGAAGGACCTTTTGCCACGCTTTTTTCTCACTGGGAGCATCTAAGCCATTTAAACGAGCATTTTTAAGTGAAGATTTGTATTCACGCTTCGTTTTAGCTTTTAGATTAAAAACAGTACCATTCCCTGGGCGTCCACAAGCAATCCAAATTTTTAGCAAAAATTTTGCCGTGTTTTTTGCCTTCTTAACCTCAGGACTGACTTTCCAAATAGGTTTCCTTGTACCAACTCGAATTCTCTCAGTCGGTACAGCAATATCGGCTGCCAATTTCAAGCAATGGACAAGCTCGCTATAATAACAATTAATATCAACGGACGAAGTAGTAGCTGCTATACCAGTCTGAAGAAGGTGAAAAGGAACTTTTAAAAGCGAGAGAAGATTAGTTAATGTAGAAATGTAGAGCACAGTATCTATTCAATTCCAGTTACGCTTTTGGATCCAAGCCTTCTTGGGATATGGACAACTGATTCGAGCAACAGGGACAACCAAACAGAAAGACAGAGGCAGATGGTCGTCCTCAATTTTCTCCTCATCAACCTCAACAATACCGTCAATGAGACTTGTTTCAGAAACAATCAAATGATCAAGGTTGGAAACATTAGCGCCACGATTATGTATATATGAAAAGGGTAGAGACTTCTCAATGAGACTGTGAGCTACCGGTAAAGAATCGAAAAATAAATCAGTCCGTACAGAAGAAGTTAGAAGATCAGTGTTAATATCACCAACAAGAGCCCATTTCATTCCTTTCCTTGAAATGTCTGACAGAAGTGTTCTGATTTTCTGACAAGCCTTAGCCAATGTACTATGTGATGAAATGTTCCGCCGGTCGCAAGGTAAATATACATTAACAAGAACAATATTGTCCAACTGAACGGCAAGAGCATATCGCCCAGACTGGAAAAGTTTTGGTGGTGCTGAACACTCGCTGGCTCGAGGAAAAATGGCTAACCCACCGGAAGGACGACCTCTAGTTTTCATTGCCGGCTGAATGAACACAAAGTGCTCAGGAGATCGGCGCAAACTTTTGCTACTAGGGGGGATAGCAGATGCTCTTGAAGACAAAGAATGTCCGAGCTGCCTAGCAAATCATCAAGTAGAAGATCTTTGTCCTTAGTGCCATTTACATTTAATGACACACAGCGCAGTTTCTTTTCCTGAAAAAGCATTATTTGCCAAGACCCACGGCCTTCCTCATAACGCTGCATCTGAGGCTAAAAGAGACATGACAGCCGTCGCAATTGGCACACTTTGTAGGCAGGGAGCAAGGGGAATCTTTGCTATAACTGTGGCAACCAGCACAACGAGCGCATTTTGGAGAATCAGACGGATGTGGGCATTTGGCTACACCGTGGTTTGGGGATTGACAGCAAAAGCAGCGCTTGGGCATTCGGTGGAATTCATGAACACGAAAAACTTCATACCCGATTTTTACCCCGATTTTCATAGCTGTAAGGAGACCAACTTGACTTTTGAACCCGATTTTGAAAGAACGAGAGCCCGAAATAGGCACGACTTCACAAGAATCAGGAATCAGGGTCTTCAAGGCGTCGGCCGTAATGGTGACTGGAATACTCCTGACAACACCTGAAAATTTAGAAGAGATAACTTTGCCAGTAGTACCCTCCGGCAAACCCTTGGTGATTGATCTCGCAACAACCTCTGCATAAGAAGCACTTGAAGTGTGGATGATGAGACGATTTCTTTGAGTGTTCGCTCTGACATTAGTAATCCCTTCGTTACCTTCAACGGTGTCAATGTGTTGCGTCCTGGAATCAATGTTAAGAAGATCCGACGGGACATTACTAACAACAACAGTGTGCGTATCTGAAGGTGGTGAGGGAGGGATGGCCGTCAAAGCCTCGGCACGAGTGGAAATAGCAGTGAAGCGATCAAGAGTAGAAACTGCTTCAGCAATAAAACGGACATCGTTAGCAAAAGCGCTTAGCTTGCTACTCAATGCAGATATGGCAACAGCTGGAACGACCGGAACTTCGCTGGGAAATCGTATGACGAAATCCGGAACAGCAACCTCCAAGTCATCGCAGCGACGGAAAGCATCCACAATATCACACAGATGATTGGCCTGGGCATTTCTTCTCGGTGGGAGCTCATTGGGAAAAGCAAGAGCCCACAGAAACTTTTTCGCAGCCACAATCGCGTCAACAGTGAAGAACTCTGCAGCATACTTTTTGACCGAATTTGTATCAACTCCCGAGTCAAGACTTTTCTGAAAAAAATTCAAAACTGGCTGATAAACCAGACTAACTGACATCTCGTCATTGCCTTCACTTGGCACCATTCCACAAACGCAGACTTTCAGTTACGGCTTTCAACGGTTTCACAAACAAAAAGTTAACCGGTATTTGCAACCGTTCAGGTCAACGGTCACTTGAAGACTGACGTCAGTTGAAGACGACTCAGGCCATCTTTGAGCACGCATTCTCATCTATAAGCGACAGTGGATATTTAAAACCAAGTATATTAGCTTGCAACAAGTTTAGGGCCACTTTTTGACGTGGAATCCAGTTACGATATTAGTTTTTGTCATAGGATGCATATAACCTATATAGGCTGTGTAGCATGGGCTGAATAGCTTATGACGAAAAAAAAATTAACTTTATGCGGAGGGTTTGAAGAATCTTACCAGATAAGAAATATCGTGCCGGTCGACTCTGCACCAATGCAGGAAACCGAATGTTTGGCCTATAAAGGCAATTTAGGCCTGTACAGACCAGCTCAGCGAATGTATTTTTCCTAGCACAACAAACAAGTGCGCAAGCGCTCGGACGTGGAGTGTAAAGGACTTAACTGAATTGACTCCTTTCCCGTAACGTTTAATATTCCTATTGCATAGTTATCCGTGAAACCAACAATTGAGCTCTCAAAGAATCTCCAAACACGGCTCAGGCCAGCTCTCAAACAATCAGTTATGCTCGGTATGAGCACTGCAGGTTTGTTCTAATACACTTCGTTTACGACTTTGCTCTAACACCCTAATGTCAAAGTCATAAATTTTCAAAGTGTGTCTCATCTGACACCTTCCACGCGAGACGCGAGATCACATGTTAGTTCACTTAGAAACGCATTCAGTTTGCGTAAATCGTAATTCGGTATTGTTGTCAATCCTTGTCTTTCCAGTTTTGCTTCGTTTAAGCCCCGTAGGCTTGTTCCAATAGATAGATAGATAGATAGACAGATAAATCTTTTTATTCGCCAAAAACTGATCATGGCTCACGCCAAATTTGTTCGGTATAGTTATGGATATAAATGAACACACACATAATAGGCCTACGCATATACGGCTACATCGGTCATAAATAACATGATAAATTTAAACTAGCAGCTCAGCTTATGCTTCGTTATACAACTTTAAAAATGAAGGGACAAAACTCTTTGCAAACCTCTGGTGGGTACATTTAATCGGCTGCAGCTTTTCAACCGTAGTAGCTACCTTGCGAGGGAGCCTTTTTGACAGCTTTTCAGAAGCGAAAATATTTTTGTGGATCGGGTGATTCAGAGATTTGACACCAAACTCCATGCAGAGTTTCAGCCTTCGGTCATGTAAAGAGGTGATTTCGAATTTACGTAGTAACTCTTCATAGGACCTCTCGGCCACCTTTGACGCTATGATTAGAGCTCTTTTTTGAATCTTTTCAATTCTAGCGGTCTGTTCGACCGTGAGGCCAAAATGCCAAACAGGGGCTCCACATTCTAAATTTGGTCGGATAAATGAAATGTAAATTCGGAACAAGTGTTTAGTGGGGGCCCCATGCCTGGACATGAGCTTAAGCATCTGAAGTCCGGCATTCCCTCGCTTTATCATGCTGGTCGTCTGTGCTTCCCATTTTAAATCTTGAGTTAAAATTATCCCTAGGAGTTTAATTTTTTCTACTCTCAAGGAATCTGAAATTTCAGGTAGAAAAGAAGGGCTGAAAGATTTAAAAAAAGAGATTGTCATGGTGCACGATTTACTATCATTCACAGTCATATTAGATTTCAAAGCTTGCATTTTTACTTTACTCACAATATCTTGAACTTGACTTGAATCCTCTCTACAACAAATTTCAACAATTGTAAGATCGTCAACATACTTCCAACGATTTTCAAAATCATCAGCTATATCATTAATCATAACTAAAAGCAAAATTGGGCCTAAGATGGTACCCTTAGGCACACCACAAAGCACCGCTTCTGGTTCAGAGTAAACATTCCGATACTTTAAAATCTGGGATATACCTGTTAAAAAACTTTGAATTATTTTTATTACTCTGGTATTAACGTTAAAAACATGATAGAGCTTAGAAATTAAAATTTTATGGTCAATAAGATCAAAACCTTTTTTAAAATCAATTGCTATCAGATTCAACCATTTACCGGGCTCATCAACATGCTTAAAAATAAAATGGAGAAGACTGGTTAGATAATGTGAAGTTGACGTACATTTTCGGTTTCCATACTGTCGATGATCTAGCAATGGTTCTGTTTCTACTTTAAGCCAATCAGCAACAAAACTTTCGTATATTTAACTGAATAATGGAGTTAGCGTGATAGGCCTTACACCGTCAAAATCCAACTGAGTATCTTTCTTTGGTATTGGTGTGACATACCCTGTTTTCCAAACTCGTTGGTATTCTAAACTACTAGAAATACTATTAAATATATTTGTCAAAGGTTAACAATTTTATCGGGAAAAGCTTTAATTAACTGGATAGGAATATCAATAGGTGTTATGCTTGTTCTTTTCAGCTTTTTCAATTTAGAACAAACTTGATCTTCGCTAACAAGCTTAACATTACTTTCATCTGTCGAAAATCCCGCAGTTTCATTTCCATCCAGCGGAGGTAGTGATTGGACAATTTTGGCAAGGTGGCAATTTAATTGATTTGCGACGGTTACATCATCAACATCAAGATTAAAATCAACAACAGAAGGTGTTTTCCCACACATTCGCTTAATTTCTTTGTACCATTTACTACTATTTGATTCAAATAGACAATCAATTTTTTCATTATAATAATAATAACAATTTTCGAGGTCTTGTCCTAGCGTCAAATGCGGCGGTTCGATGAGATCTTGTAGAGCTGCAAATTTATTAGCAGACGAAAACGGGTTTGAAAAACATTCTGAAGAAGGTTTACTTTTTGTTTCGGATTGCAAGGGGAATGAAACTCTGCATGGGGAAGTTACTCTCAAACCTTTGGTTTTTCAGAAGGAACTGGGTCAGAAGATGGGTTAGAATCTGACAGAGGATGGAATTTATTAGTGAGATGGAATGGAGAAAAAGTCCCAAAGACAGCTACTGGGCTTCCTAAACTGCCGTTTCCATGCAGCGGCTGGATTGGGGAGGGTGTAGCGGGAGTGAAGTTTGTCGTTGTGTATAACGAAGTAAACTGGGCGGGGCGGCGGGTGGTGGTAGCGGGTCTAATATGCTCCTCAGATGTAGGAACTGTCGTGGTGGGTGGTTGAGTTGAGAGAGGGGCAGTCGAAATTCTCGATCTCTGACTTTCTCCCAGAATAAAAAAGGGTACGATCATCCAGCGGGAGTTGTTTTGACTGTTTTACCACTCCGGAAATTTTCAGGAATCTGAATGCGGGCCATGTCACAGCCAAAGCATCTCCCACTAGCAAATAATGGGCACACACGGAGATGAACAAATTTACACTGCTTTTTCGTACAACAGTTCGTCAAATAATATTTACACAAATGCGAGTATCTACAATTAGCAATACGGCACATCCCTGCAAGGAAATTCCGGTACACATTGTTGTTTGGCTGTAAACGGTCATTGTGCTCTATCACTTCATGGACGAACTTACACTGCCTTCCGTTTTTGCATAAACCCGCTTTGTAGAATTTGCAGGGGACACCAAGATTTCTCGGGCAGTATTTTTTGCTGCTTCATCGTGAAGAAACTTGCAATCCTCACCCCATTTGCAGCTCCCTTTCCGGAACCAGCGGCAGTGTTTTCTCCGTGGAGTGGCTAATTTCTCATACACAATGCATATCTCGTCGTCACTACCTGACAAGTCATCGTTTCCTCGAATGTCAGGTGAAAACCGCGGTTGCGGATCGGATTCCAGTTCGTCACGTGATACACTAGCGATTTTATTCCGATAGACAGTTTCTTCAGTCTGTGTACTAGCATGTAGCATGGGAGATATTTGTTCGGTAAGGTTGGTCAGGATGCGTGACGCGAATTCACTTTTAAGTGAGGCAATTTCAGCGAGAAATTTCGCCTCATTGGCGTCTAGCACTGCAATTCGTTTTGTTAATTTGTCGCAATTAATACACGGTAAAGGATCGCAAGGGGTTTTTGGGCATCGTTGAGATGGGATGTTAACTGCAGGACTTGACACAATTTCCACGACTGGAGGGGTAATGGCTTGCTTCAGTAAGGCACTGGGATGCGCCAAGCAGTCATTTGTTTCTAAACTGTGGAGAGGGGACTGCGGGGAGACATTCGATTGGCAATTTAAGCATTTCCAACCGTGAGGCACTTTGTTGAAATCGACCCCCGCGCAACGGTTTATTCCAGCATGGAACCACGAAGAACAACCGGAGCATTTCACCGAGTTAGTACTAACGATCGCGTTACATTCGGGGCAGTATTTTTTCTTCGCCATAATATCAAGGATTGTGGAGTTCTTTCGTTAGAGTGCTTTGCGCTAAGGCTAACAAAGTGGTGCTAAAATGTCTTTCCACAAATGTCACCCCGTCTTCATCCATGAAACATTGTGAAAATAAATGTTTTTGGTACCTGTGCGCTACGATTGATTTCTTTAAAACTCCACACTTTGTCGTCGCCACTGTATTCAATACATCCGCAAGTAGAATTCGCAAGCACGTTGAGCGCGCACAGCTCGGATTAAGACTAAAATAGACTACTGGCTTTACTTTCATCAATCTTCAGATGTATCTCGTTTATCATACCTTGTTCAAACACACTAATGTCAAAGTCATAAAGTTTCGGATCCCGTTTCATCGTTCCCTTCCTTACGCCAAACTATACGTTGTGACTAATTGACAGCTTAAACCCTTTCCGAAACCAAACAAACGCAATGCGTATCTTAAGTACTGTGGACAAGTATACGAGAATTTGATTTGATGAGTGTCACCGTTCACGAAATTAACACATAGGCAATCGGGCCCCTTTGCAAACGAACGGGAAGGGTGGGGGAGGTGAAACTCCAAAAGTATATTCAAAAGCGTAGAAAGAGTAAGGAAAAAGAATTTCATTGTCATTATCTCTAATTATGGTGTGTGTTTCGCAAATTAGTCACTGGGGAATCTGCGCCTAGTAGCGTCCGAAACGCGCGGGGGCAGGACCCCCCCCCCTAAAAACGCACAACATCCAGAACCAATGGCAACAATTGTTCCAAGTCACTTTTGCCCCTAAAACCGAGAAATGGCGAAGGTTTGTGTGTGTGTGGGGGGGGGGGGAAGGACTTTAAACTAGACCCCAATATCATCATGTATACCATTTTAAATTTGATGCATGTAACGATTCACAAAATTTGAAATCTTGGGCAATCCGGGCCCAGTTTCCCACGAGCGGAGAGGGTGGGGGAGTAGCCATAGGATATAGGCACAGGAAAGTTCATCATTCTAGTAGCCAGAGGATATAGATGCAGGAAAGTTCGTCATTCTAGCTCCAGACGTGATAAAGTTAAGATCTTAGCCACGAGGTACTTTGGGCCCAATCGCCCCAGAACCAGGTGAGTGTGGGGATTTGGTACCACAAAAAGTGCAACTAGATTACAGTCCGAACAGTAATGCCAAGTTTCAAATTGATGCGTATCATGGGTCACGAGGTATGAACTCCACTATCTGGGCAATCTGGGCCCAATTGCCCCTGAACTAGGAAGGGGGGGGGCTGTAAGACACCACTAGACCCCAGCGCCAACACTTGTACCAAGTTTCAGCGTGATCTCTGTCACTGTTCACGGGTTATGATCTCCACTCAATGGGAAATCTGGGCCCATTTACCGCTGAATCTGGTGGATGTGGTGGGTGGAACCCCTACTGAGTACAACTAGACTTCAGTGCGAACAGTTTTACCAGCGTTCAACTTGGTATCTGTCATTGTTCACCGGTTATGAACTCCATTCAATGGGCAATCTTTGCCGAATTGCCCCTGAACCGGGTGGGTGGGTCAGTTGGGACCCCCAAGAGGCAGAACTAGACCACGATACCCAAAAGTGTACCAAGCTTGAACTTGATACATGCAGTGGTTCACGAGTTATGACCTCCACAAAAACGGTAAAAACAGAAAACCGAAAACCAAAAGCCTAAAGCTGCTACAGCGCTCGCAGTAGTGGATTGTTCCAAGGAATACTCCACTAAAAAGCGAAATGCGACAAATTAAATATATTCTGAATCTTCTTCTTATGGGTTGTTAAGTGGTATATTTCGTATTTTTCTAAACTTATCAACATTTCTTAGAAATGCCTCAGAAACCATGTAATAAAGGAAATTGTTCTTCTTCTGTGTTGACCTTAGTTTTGTCGGGGAAATGCCAATCAGACTACAGTGTTGTAACACTCCATTAGAAAGAAAAGCTTCTTGCTCATCTGGGAATCAAATTATTATTCTAAGGTCTTCTAGAAAATTTGTAAGCTGCGCGACTTTGATTTCACCCTAATTAGGAGTTACATATACTGTTGTTTGAGAATACATTAAAGGATAGTTTTAAAACTGAATTTTATGTTGATGATTTAATTTGATTCGTATCCTGTGGGCCATAGTTAGGGGTTTTTGGGATCCCAAAACGAAAGTGGAGGGATTCCTATGACATCGCAAAAGTTGTCCGTCCGTCTCAGGGGTGGTCCGAAGCACTCAGAACAGGGGGGGGGGGGGGGGTGAGACCCCTCGTTTCAACGACTCCTGGATCGGAATATACGACTCGCACGTACCAACAAAAATGAACTGTTGCGACTACGCGGCAATGGCGCACATTCCCCACCAACAAATAATAGAGCCGGTGTAAAACTAGCTGCAATGCATCAGCTGAAATTATTCTTGCAATCAAAATTTGTGTATACATACCTTCATACCCTCAGCTTTACATTTCAGTTTTCGCGAAACAGGAAAGCTTTCAACGCCTGTACCCGGGACAAATTAGAGCAAGCGCCGCAGGCGAATTTTTTAATCTGCCTTTGTCTAGAAAGATTCTAGCCAGCCTTTTATGTGTTTCAAATCTAAAAAGTTCCAAGCCTAATCGCCAAGTAAATGACAAACCGTTCCTCTAAATAGAGAATACTATAAATATTCTTTGAGCCCAAGCTGACTTTAAAACATTTATTCAAACAATGTTTACAACGAGTACGTCAGCTACGATTCTTCATCAGCGATATTTCGGCCCTTTTTGGCAAGGGTCCTCGTCAGGCTGTCAATTCTCTGGTTCAACTTCGGGGAAGGAAACAAACCTGTAATCACAGATGTATCGCTGATGAAGAATCGTAGCTGACGTACCCGTTGTGAACAATGTTTGAATAAAAGAGAATACTATGAAATGCGCCACAGGCGAAATTTTGTGAAACGCCGAGGAGCAGACCGTCTTTTTGCGATCCCATTGAAAAGGAAAAAATAGCTTCGAAATCACAAATCTGACCGTCGAAGAAAGTGACAAAATAGTGGGCCATAGAAAACAAAGTAGACACAAAGTAGATTTGTTCCGAATTAAAGCGAAAAAAGGAATTTTCACGTTAAAGACACGCATATTCAGAAAAAAACGAGGAAGTTTCCCAGTGCTTTAAAAGAAAAATATCCGGATTTATGGACGTAAACACCGAGGAGCAGAGCGTCTTTTTTCGATCCCCTCAGCGATCCCAGTGAAAAGTTAAGAATATTTATTCAAATGATGTTTACAACGGATACGTCAGCTATGCTTCTTCAATTGACAGCCTGACGAGGACCTTTGCCGAGAAGGGCCGAAATATCGCTGATGAAGAATCGTAGTTGACGTATCCGTTGTAAAATGTTTCAAAGTCAGCTTGGGCTTAAAGAATATTTAAGTTAAGAATAGCTATGAAATCACGACTCTGTCCATCGAAAAATTGACAAAACATTGTCCATAGTAAAGAAACAAGATTTGCTCCGAACTCATAGCAAAAAAGTAATTTTCACGTTCAAAACACACTTCCTCAGAAACGAAACGAGGAAAACAGGTTTGCCAGTGCATTAAAAACAAAATATCCGGATTTACGGACGTAACCAACTTTTGGTCTTGGCCTGACAGGAGTTTACAGATAAAAAAAGACGCCGGTTCGCCGACGAGACTTGAGTTGTGTTCTCTTCCGGGTGATTTGATATACTTTTGTTTCATTGTGAAAGTACCGTGTACCGTTTTATTTGTCATTCGACACACTGTACTTTCGTGTCGAAAACTAGAGCAGGTGAAGCTACAGTGAGCTACATCTGAAGAATTGCAAATTACAACTGGTTTGCAGAATTTGATTCTGCGCGACGGAAGATACGGAAGTTCACTTTTAGAATAACTTAAACATAAAAGATATCATTTTCGAGTTGTATGAGTGTCCGGAATTTTACGAAGTCTTTTCAGATGTGCTTTAACACTAGCATACAGGGGCGTCACGTTAAGGGGGGTGCATCCCTCCCCTGGTGTTGTCGGCAAGCCGGTAAAAATATCTGAATCGGCGCGAAGCGCCGTGATTTTTTGTAAAAACAGTCAATTTTTCGTAAAAACAGTAGATTTTTCGTCAAAACAGTTAGTTTTTCGTAAGTCGATTTTTCTTAAAAAACTGTCGGTTTTTATGGCACTTGCAGCCTCTGGCTCAAGTGCCATATACCGATCACAATTCCGTCTGTCGGTCTGTCGGTCTGTCCGAGTTTTTTGTCACACTTTTTCGAGTTAGGGTACTTCCAGATGTGCTAGGACAATGAAACTTGGCAGGCATATCAGGGACCCGACCAAACTAACCTGGAAATAATCAGTTTGCCGATCCGATCATATCCGGGGGAGTGCGGGGCGCTGGAAACTTGGAAATTTAGGGCATTTTGTCACACATTTCCGAGTTAGGGTACTTCTAGATGAGCTAGGACAATGAAACTTGGCAGGAATATCAGGGACCCGACCAAACGAACCTGAAAATAATCAGTTTCCCGATCCGACCATATGCGGGGGAGTGGGGGCGCTGGAAACTTGAAAATTTAGGGCATTTTGTCACACTTTTTCGAGTTAGAGTACTTCCAGATGAGCTAGGACAATGAAACTTGGCAGGAATATCAGGGACCTGACCAAAGTAACCTGGAAATAATAAGTTTTCCGATCCGACCATATGCGGGGGAGTGGGGGCGCTGGAAACTTGAAAATTTAGGGCATTTTGTCACACTTTTTCGAGTTAGGGTACTTCCAGATGAGCTAGGACAATGAAACTTGGCAGGAATATCAGGGACCCGACAAAACTAACCTGGAAATAATCAGTTTCCCGATCCGACCATATGCGGGGGAGTGGGGGCGCTGGAAAATTGACAATTTAGGGCATTTTGTCACACTTTTTCGAGTTTGGGTACTTCCAGTTGTGCTAGGAACATGAAACTTGGCAGGCATATCAGAGACCCGACCAAACAAACTTAGAAATAATCAGTTTTCTGATCAGACCATTTTGGGGGGGGGGGAGTGGAGGGCAGGGGAATCCGGGAAATTGGGAAGTGTGTAACTTTCGAACGGGTGATCGGATTGTAATGAAACTTCATAACTGAATAGAATATATATCTGTAATGTCCCGTTTAAAGTCTTGACCGGATTCGGTAGCCAGGGGGGAGTTTGGGGGGGGGGGAGACCGGAAATTTCAAGAAACGGTTAGAATCGAGGGATCGGAGTGAAACTCGCTGGGAAGAACAAGCATCTGCTCTAGATAAGTCCTTTAGACCATTTTACTGGATCCGGACACTTATGGGGGGGGGCGGGGAGGGGGTTTCCCGGAATTCCGGTGATGGTGGTTTTGGGGATTTTCACGATGAAACTTGGTAGGCATATCAGGGACCCGATCAAACTGAATTCAAAATAAAAAAAATTCGATCTGATAATGGTGGGGGGACTGGAGGGAGGGGAATCCGAAATTTTCAGTCATGCGTAATTTTGAAATGGGTGATCGGATTCGAGTGAAACTTAAGAGTCGAACTGAGTGCATTTCCCCGATGATCTTTTTCATATCCGGACCAGATCCGGAAACTTTTTTTTTGGGGGGGGGGGGGGGGGGGGAAATATGTGACCCGTTTAGAATGGAGGGATCGGGATGGAACTTTGTGGGAAGAACAAACAGATGCTCTAGGTAAGTCATTTACTGAATCGGATTGGCTACGGGCACCGTGGGGAGCTGGGGGGGGGGGGGGGTGGACCGGAAATCTCAAGAAACGGTTAGAATGATGGTATCGGAGTGAAACTTGCTGGGAAGAACAAACATCTAGTCCATGTAAATCTTTTACATAATTTGACTGGATCTGGACACTTGAAGGGGGTGGGGGGTGGAGGGGTTTTCCCGGAATTCCGTTTTCTGGGGGATTTTCACGACGAAACTTGGAAGGCATCTCAGGGTCCCGGGGAGTTGAGGGAGGGGAATCCGGAATATTTAGTCATGCGTAACTTTGGAACGGGTGATCGGATTCGAGTGAAATTTAATAATTAAACAGAGGACATTTTTTCTGGTGATCTTTTTCATTTCCGGACCGAATCCGGCAATTATTGGGGGGAGGGCGGAAAATACTTGACCCGTTTAGACTGGTGTGATCTGGATCGAACTTCGTGGGAATTACAAACAGATGCTCTGGATTAATCATTTACAGAACCGGATTGGCTCCGGTTATTGTGAGTGGAGTTGGAGGAGGGGGGGGGGGGTCTGGGATTCCGGTAATCGCGCGTTAAGGTACTTCCAGATGTGCTAGGACGATGAAACTTCGCTGGAATATTGGAGACTCAACAACATTTGCTTAGAAATTGCTACTTCCCAAATCCGATTATTCCTTAAAGTACCAATCTTGAACGCAGAGTAAAAAAATACTTTTAAGCAAAATATGCATTTTCATGATGCCCGTCAGCCCATTAGCATTTTTGCCTCAAGGGTTTTGCTTACAAATGAAGTTCCAGCTCCCTTAGAGTGCGCATCTCAACCGCAAAGTCGAAACTTACTTTTGATCAATCAAATCATCTTAATCCATGCAAGTGCCATATGAGCTTACAGCTCTTGTTCTTTATATCAGCAGATTTTTCGTCAAAACAGTCGTTTTTTCCGCAAAAGAAACCGGTAAAAATTACCAGCCAGTCGGTAAATACCTTGCTCCTCCCATATTTGGTAGTGCTATGATTCGCAGTCAGCAGTAATACATATGATTCGCACTCAGCTTGGGCTGAAGGAATATTTTTGCTCCTTTCTCCCCCCCCCCCCAAACATTTTGGATAGTAACGCCTCTGCTAGCATAGAGGACAAAAATTTTCCTCCCGACTAGACTGAGCTATTCCAGTGTCTGCAGAAGCCCCCCTGTCCTGGGAAACAAATTTCGGGTGTATATCAAAATCTTCCTCGTCCTTTTCAAGCATTGTTCCCGCCTCAACCTCTATTTGTAATCGACATTTTTTCATCTGTTCTGGGCACACTTGTTTCGCGGGTCTCTTGTCATTTGATTTCTGATGGCTTTTCCATTCTGTTTAAAAATTATATTCCTTCTTTTTTCACTTATAACTAAAGACCACCAACAATCAATTCACATAACCTTGTATCTCGCTTTTGGTCCGTAAGGTATATCAATGTTACCCAGTCAGAGTTTACTTTAAAGTTTAACTGAAAAGCCAACTTATTTTTATACGTTTGATTTGAATACACTGAATTATTTTCATAATTTATTTTTACGTCGAGTAGTCTAGTAGTGACGTTTGGAATCTCTATTGGTTGCACGACAAATAACCGTAAGGCGAGTCGCGGAAAATTAGAATGTCTGCAAAAGCGTGTGTTTCAATGGCTAAGCAAAGATTTTGAAATGCTCGATTCCAGATTGCAGAACCACATCCGAAGATATCCCTCTGTTCCGTGCTACCTCGAATAAGTTTCCTTTGTGCAAGGACAGAGTCAACAGAGAATTTGGCCAGCATTCCACCAAGTTGATTAGCAAGTTCGAGCTTTCAACTGGTCATGTTCTCTGTTGCCTCCACTTTTAAACAAGTGATGTTTCTGAGAGCGATGCCAAGATCAGTCTAGCAAGGACTGCCATTCCTATTTTCTTGTCGAGAGACAAGGTCAACACTGCTCTTTTGTCGAGGTCATGTGGGTGCCTGAGAATGGACTACCTTGGGTTGTATAGGTTTGTACAGTGTCCTTTGGCAAATTTTCTTTCAAACACACTTAAGATAGGTCAATAGAATCATCCACAGATTAACAGAGCCTTGTATCTGCATATTTTTGTGATAGGTACGTGGCTATGAAGTCACTGTTTGCAGTATAATTAAAATGACTTTATGAAACAGTCTTGGAAAAGTATTCGGAAAGGCCTTTCCACCCAGTCAAGGACCATTCATGCTTCTGTTGTAACACGAATAAAAATACTTCGCCTCGTAAGCGTTATCCTCTGCAGCCGTTCAACTTGAAAATCAAGTTGTACGCCGCTCGCCAACGTTTGGAACACGTATGCGCAGATTTTCAAAACAGAGCCTTAAGCCTGACAATTAATCCCAAGAGTTTGCCCAAGAGAACATAACCTCTGATGGCTTTCATGTGGAATTTTAGATAAGCCTCTACCGGTTTTATAACAATCCAGTTTAATATATGTTGGTACGTGTCTGCTGGATTTGGACTAGTGCATATTTCTCAATATAGTTTTGAGCCTACCACGATTGCTCTTATTATTCTAGAAAAGGTAAAAGCTTGTAAACACAATTAGTAATATATTTAATATGACTGACTGTCATTCAAGGAGCTCATTCAGCTCCATTTATATTACAAATATCTCTCCTTAAACGTTTCTCTCTTTCTTCTTCAGTAGTCACGTGATGGAAATGCATTTCTGTGATTGGTCATTTATAATTTTTGACACACATAATAGAACCCGTTCCTATTAATTTTTACCACAGCAAGCCTCGGTGGGATGAAAGTTTACCACACATATTCGCGGATAGCACGTATTATTCAGAAATTCTGCGCCTTAAGCGTAAGCATGAACGGTCCTTAAGGATTATCATGATCACATACATGCCTTTCTGGAAAGCATATGTGGTCTCAACAAAACACAGAATGGGGATAGCATAATTATTTGGTGATTGACATATGAATTAACATTTAGTTCAGGTTCTCTTCTTTTACTTATTAAATTAATATGTTTTTCGGTACAGTGATTTACTGTGGTAGGTATTATAAGCATATGTGATTGACTTGCAATCTCAACCAAACATAGAACCAGGAAATCACACTTATTCAGTCATTAACTTATTAATTATACTGTTCAGTTCAGGTTTTTTTTTCTTTCGCTTATTAAATTAATCTGTCTTTTGGTACAGTGATTTACTATGGTAGGTATCAAAATCAATAATAAGAATTTCTTGGAGAAGACAAATTTGTAGGGCTGCATTATATTATTTGCTCATAATATAATCCATACAGATGTGAAACTGGTTTAATTGTAATCTTTATCAAGAAAACAGACTGGCATCAGCTTTCAAGGCGAATCTGGAAAGGTACAGCGAACGAGTTGCAAGAAAGAGCTGTGCGGAACACCACAATTCGTTACTTTTACAAATGGCTCATCGCAGTAGAGCCCCGGAGAAGAAAAGTCGAGAGTAAACAGACTGACTGTTGGGTTTACAATACCCTTGTTTTTCTCAAATGCGCAGCGGCTAAGAAGACGGCGCCAACCAAAATTTCAGCAAGTAGATCAAGGTCTGCTCAGTGCTCCTCAGTGAGTGACACCCAAGCAGCAGCAGCTTGATAATACTGCGCTCAAGACAAATGTAACCCGAGTGCCTCGGGCAACTATTTTTTTTGTTGAAAGCGACCAGTTGAAAGCGACCTTCAACTTCCTTGCATCCAAATTCTAGATTTTAGTGTGGCCAAAATGCTGAACCTAAGGCCCAACATAAGTGATGCGTCTTTCCACCAGTTTAAACTACTACTAAGGCCCCTCGTAGAAATTTTTTGAAAGCATATGTGATAAGTGCCGTTTTTGGATCCCACAAAATCCTGCCACCTTATGAAATAGCTTACAACTACCAACCCAACAGAAAGCTCTCATATTGAGTTTACTGTGGTATTGTAAGATCAAGAACAGAATATTAAACTTAAAAAAAAACAAAAACATCAGATCTCAAGTGAAATCATGAGAAGTAGAAACAATGAACCCGCTAAGATTCCATACCTTGCTTGAGTTATTCCATGATGTGACAGATACTTCAGGCTGCAGTGGCCAATAGCCTCTTTGAGATGAAAATTAACCCATCATAATGCAGTTGCAAAATACCAGAGGAATCAAAAACAACTCTGACATAATACAGCCACTCAATAAAGGGTGTAAAACTGAAGAAAGCTCTGAGTTTTGCTGCAACAATCACATAAATTGCACTTTCTTGAAGATGCATCAGATGAATCTGATTATCTGATAAGCACTTGTTATTACGGCAACTGGCTGCCGCTGTATTTGCGAAACATTTCAAACATAGAGCTACGTCCGTATAGAGGTACAACAGTTACGGAAGGGAAATTACGTCAGCTAAAATTCAAGAATCATGGATAACAAAGTAACGAAGTAACGCGTTTTTGTCGGTTCTTCTAGACTAATTAAGTAAAAATATGGCGGGTAATCGAACTGTCGTTTCTTAGCCCTATTCTGTTAACCTTTAACAACCAACCTATTGTAATTTTGACAGGCTAAAAGACCTAACTGAGGCATACCCAAATCCCATGGGAGTAGAACAGGTAGCCGCATTGCTGCTCCCATGAATCACGTCTCCGACCTATCGGGGTTACAAAACCTGGTTTAAACGACTCGACTTGTCGATAGGGACTGGCTAACAACTGAAGCTGTGCAGAGACAAAACTAGCATTTTTTTTTTTAAACGACTCGGATCGTCTTTGATTAAAATGAATACCCGGGACTTCGGCGAGTCCAAAATAAACGACTGATACGACTTAGCAAAAGGCCAAAATAAACGACTGAGACGACTTAACAAACGGTTGTGGGGTTGCGACCCCCCCCCCCCCTGCGGGCCACCCCTGGTCCGTCTGTCAGCACGATAACTCTCGAAGAGAATAAGATATTTTGATGAAACTTGGTGTGAGGATTCTTTGGGTCAAGGGAAAGGTCGATTTCGTAGATGGGCTCTGTAGCCCTACACATAGGGGTGGAGGTTCAAATTAAGGGGCAAACAAAATATTTTTAAACAACTAATGAGATAGTTGGTTAAGTGGTAAGAAGACATCCTGAACACGATGAGGAAAACCGTTTACTCGCCGGATAATTAGTTCGTCCGGAATCCGTCCAGAACCGAAACGTTTGTTTAAATGCCAGAGGGCCGATATTGGGATGAAAAGACATGCTATATTCATATGTGAAACTTATAGTCTTAACGGACAAATAGTTCGGGCGGAATCCGGCTGAAACCAGAAAATAGTGAAAGTGAAAATGTTTTGTGAAGTCAAGTCGAGGTTCGATCTAATGTAATTGCAATAATAAGGTGTTAGGTTTGTGTACCTTAGTTTGCCAAGAGTGGTTGCAAAATCATTCCAATTTATTAACAAGACGATGTACACAAAATATTGAGTCGCAAATACAACATATTTACAAACGACCCCGGGGCCAGCGATCGGCATGTGGCCAGATCGCTTGCCGATCCGCGACTGAAACAAACCGGAATGAGTTACACTGACTAGTCACACGACAATAATGAGTCACGACGGCTAGCGCGAGGGGTTAGTGCCTTCTGCAAATCGCAAGAAAGACAAAAGTTGTGCTAGACACAACACACGGCTTTTGCCTCTATAAATTTCTCGACACACTTTACACACTAAATTGAATTTCAGCCAGGTGATAGTCGACACCTGCTTTGAATTGGTTGATATTTTCGGGATTTACAAAGCTTTCTGTAAGATTATTCCAAATTTCTACTAGCCGGTTTCTAAAGCTCCATTTTCCAGTGTCTCCTTATGTTATCACAGTAACTATAGCAAATTTTGAAAAGGGCCTTGTTGTTGCGTGGCCATATTCAGTTAGTGGGCGAGCTACTGTCTTAAATAAAATAGGAAATCAGTTATTGTCCTTAATAGAGAGATTAGATTCACAGTTCTTGTAGTTTTCTTGATAATAGTTTCGTAATGCGATGAAAATTTTAGATCTGTGTCCGTAACTGCCCCGAGGCTACGCTCAGAGTTGGTTCTCGAAATCGTCCTTCCGTCCAAGTTGTACCGATGGTCAAGGATGGTTGGGCCAAGACGAAGATGGTGACATTTATCAGTATTGATCTCCATGGCCCATTTAGTCATCCACTGGCAGATCTTATCAAGGTCCTTTTGGAGAGACTTGGCATCGTTTAATCTCATTATGCCTCTGTAAAGCTTAGCGTCGTCAGTGTATAGCATAACCAGAGAGCTGATACCTTCGGTTAAGTCATTTATGTAATTTTAAAGAGAAGGGGGACCAAGAACACGTCCTTGTGGTACGCCGCTAAGAACATTCACCTCCGTGGTGCTAAGCTGGCCATCCACTCGTACTCGCTGTATTCGGGAGGTTAGGAAATCCTCTGTCCAAGCTAAATTTCGTCCCACCAAACCCAAGCGTTTCAGTTTCATAAGTAGCCTTTTGTTCGGCACTTTATCAAAGGCTTTTCGTAGGTCAGTATAGAGAAAATCCGCCTGTATCCCAGCGTCGATCATTGCTCTCCAGGCTTCACTGGCAAGTAGAAGCTGAGCTTCTGCAGATTGCCTGCTCATGAATTGAAACTGGTTTTTGGAAATGCCAGTCAGATGTCTGCAGAGGTGATCAGCAAGGATGGACTCAAAAATTTTGCATGGGTTGCTTGTCAGACTTACTGGTCTATGGTTTGAGGGGATTTGCCTCGAATCGTTTCTGAATATAGGAGAAACGGTGGCTCTCTTCCAAAGTGCAGGCAGCATTCCGCTTTCGTATGATATTTGAAGATCTGGGATAGCGGCAGTTTGATTTCAGATGCCAGTTAGCGGAAGATCCCACGACGAATGTCGCCGGATCCTGGGGATTTATGAGGGTCTAAATTTTTTAGTCAGAGATAAACGTCATTTACCGAAAAATCAAGGTCTGGAACTGGATGTTTTCTCATAGTCAAACGAAACTCCCCAGTTGTCTCAGGTTCCCTTGTGAAAGCTGATTCAAACTGTGTGTTTAGAAGGTTGGCTTTTTCCTCTGCATTAGTTATTGTTTGGCCTGAGTGTGGGTCTCGAATTTCCGACACTCCGTGGTTAATTTGACGCTTAGAGTTCACAAATCTTCAAAAGGCTTTAGGATTTGTTTTGAACTGCTCCTCGACACGTTGCTACCTTAAATTCTGTTGGTGTCTCGTTTCTTTACGGACCTTGTTTCTAAGTTTGACGAATTTCGTTCTGTCTTCTTTGCTTCCAGATATCTTTGAATTCTTCCACGCTTCTTGTTTAGCTTTTATCAAGTTCACGGTCAATCTAGGTAAAGTTTAACATTTGTATTTTTGGTAAACTTGGATACTCTTCTCCACCAGATCCTGAAGAGCTGCCGCGAAACTTTCATACATCTGTTCACTTGATTCAGAACTTGCGAACTTCTCTGACCAATCAGAGAATTTGTGGCAACATTTCGCATCGCGCTATAATCCCCCTTGGCGTAGTTTTTCCGATCACGATAATATTCTTAATTTTTCACGGTGACGTCAAACTTCAAACATGATCGTTGCGTGATCTGCTTTCCCGACTGGAGATCCAACCTCGAGCGACTTTGTGACTTCGGTATCTGTTACAAGCACCAGATCGAGCAGGGAAGGTTCATCTGATCCATGTATTCGAGTAGGCTGATCGACAAGCTGTTTAAGGAAGTTTTCATTTCCTGTTCTGGGGAACAATTTTTGCGATGACGGACCACTATCTTCCTGTTGATGAGACATTTTCCAGTTAATTTCTCGGTAATTAAAATCTCCTACTATGATTGTGGTAGCTCCGTTTTTCCTGCATTTCTTGTTGATCTCGTCGAAAAGAAACTTTCCAGAGTGCTGTGTGGGCTTCTGTAAAATATCCCTAAGTTCAAAGGCCTGCAACTGGTAATACGCAATGATAGCCAAATACAACCTTGACTAGGGGTAGATTTAGAGGTGACTGTTACTGTTAGGGTCTTCTGACGTAGATAATAATTCCTCTACCTTTGTCGCTCTCGATGTTTGTTTCGTGTATCTTATAGCCGTCGATGGACAGCTCGGACAGCGCAGGTAGGAAGCTACAGTTTTTTTGCTTGGCTTCGACTATGGCAACAACATCAGCATCATTGATAGCGAATAGCATTTTGGTCTCATCAAGTTGGTTCAGCGGCGAATATGCGTTGAAGTAAAGGCATTTGATATGGGGATAAGGAGACGTGTTGAGCTTGTTTTTTAACTTTATTTTTTGGACGGACAAGTATTTGACCTGCAATCTAGCCGAAACCGGAAATTCAGCAAAAAAAAAATTCTGAGTTCAATCAAAGGTTCGATATCGAAATAAAAATACGTGCCGAGTTCGTATCTGATGATTACTTCTCACTTGCCAAATAACTCGCCCTGAATCGGACAGAACTGGAAATTCTCCAGTTTAATTCTCCAGTTAATTTGACTTTATGTTTGGGGGTAAGAACGCATGTTGGATACATACATTTCGGTTTTTAGTTTTCTCAAAGGACCAGTCTATTTTTCATAGTAGGGGAAAAGGAGTCCTTAGAAATACAGCAACGTAAAAGTCATCAGTAAAATTTGGCGGAAGGTTTTTAAACTGGAAATAGACAAAATGAATCGGAACACGCTTTGCTTACGGTTTGGATGTAAAGTATTGTTAGAATTATGGGTGGATGTTTACGAATGAACCTAATTAAAGTAGTTGTAAAGGTTTGGTAAAATTGTACAGCACCTTCTGCGCTCCTTCTATATTATGTCGTTCTGAGGTCACTCTGTTCTGCGAAAGAAGGAGATGTAAAAAGATGAGATCATGTCATTTGAAATATGCAAAGCACCTGCTCCACTTGTCGAAACTATGTCGGAACCACACGTTGTGTTACCCTTTTGGATGTATCTTCGTCGCTATAAAAATAATTGACAACAGAGCCCAACAATCAAAAGTGGATTACTTACACACTTACTTATTATCAGATATGCTTTCCGGTGAAAAATATTACCTGATGAATAAAGAGAAATCCTAAAGGATCTGTAACTTTATGTTACAAGTTTCCAGATTCTGGAAATCTGTTGGACCTGATTGTCTGTATCAGAAAGCTTAACAGATATTAAATTTTGGGGTCCCATCGAAACCTTTGGTCTTGTTCAGTCAAGAACTGCGCTTATACGGATCGTTTGTAAATGGATAAGGAACATGCTGGATCTTGGTCATGTTGTTGATAAAGGGTAAATAACTTGATTACAGGATCTAGTGACGACTGGAAATCCAAGGCCCCTTGAGCCTGGATGACCCGACAAGTATTCCCCTTTAGCATCCCATTCAGACCGTTGGTCTTGTTTTTTCAGTTGGTTCATGAACAAGCTAGGGTAGCATCCGCATGCACCCTTTTGCCGAAGTTATTATTTCAAATAATCTTAGGATAAGTAAGAACTGAACCATCGATGTCAAGACACCCGGCATGTAGGCTATCAACTGATTTCAGTCCTTTTGAAATTGTGTCTGGCAGACGGGCAAGGGGCCCACTTGGCATCAGTGGGAAGGAACAGACCAACTACTAACTACTTGGTAGTTCACAGCATGTTAAAAGGGTCAGGAAAAGCAAAACAGTAAAAATAGGTCTCTAATTTAGGCACTGAGTGTTATCAATGTATGTGTGTCACATGTCTTTGTTAGTATTTGAAAGTTGCATTGCAATATTGCTCGATGGTTCATCAGGCCGTGTGAATTTCTTTTTTGGACTTCATATGATATGATATGGTATTTGTTGATATTAAAAGCCCAACCCCAAATTAATATGACTATGTAATAAAAGTTGTATATTTATTTATATATAGCTCTGCATCTCTCTGTGAAGATAACATACAGCAAATAAACGTTATATTATCTAATAATAATAATAATAATAACATTTATTGATTTAGAACCCACTGCACAAGAACAATATGAAGATAGTGGGGTAAAAAAGAGGAATAAATAATGAAACAACAGAAAAGAAAACAACACCAGTACAACGACAACAAAAATCAACAGAGTAAACGGATTAGCACATGATACGGAGTAAGCCGTTTATATGCTAAATTATCATGAAGACTCTGGAGTTTTGCATTAATCTCGGGAGCTTCGTATTTCTGGATTATTCTCCGATTTGAGTAAGATATATGCAAATGAAGGAGGTATTTGTAGTTTACATATGGTACTCTTTTTCAATAAAATGAAGGTGCCAGAATAATATAGTACAGACAGAGTGATCTTAAAAAATTTAAGACAAAGAAACCAAAGCCATTCGGTTATATTTGGACCCGTTTGGAAATTACAGACTGGCGGAAAGACATTTTTTTTCACCAATCGTGAAACAAAGCCACCGAAAGTTTTCTTCAGAGGGAATGGCTGTATTTTAATTTGAAGAGGGAACATTTATCAAGATTCAAAGTGAGTCCAATATCAAGGATACCTTCGTTAGCCCATCGAGAGAGGGAATATTTGCATCTACTGACGAAGAGTATCATAAGAAACGTCAGTAAATCCCACAAAGTACGGCCGAATACTGATCTTGAAAAATATAAGCTGACATCAGCCCACCTTGACGTATACCACAATGGACCGCAGGAGATACCCATTTAGTTTTTAACGTAAATGTGCATTGCTGTACCAATATTTCAGGACCAAGATAATTGAATTATTAACACCATTAACAGAAAGTGAATACAAAGCTTAGCTATGAACAATACTATCCAACCTCTAACGAACAAAGGTGAACTTGCTCATTTCGTTGGGAAGCTTGATGTAGAAGATTTGCGTGTGCCTTGTGAGTGTGCGCAAAACTTCTTCCTGGTTTTCTCCGTAAAATGCGCTCATATTGATTGACGGTAGTAAAACATATTAAAAAATCTTGCTTAGCGTACACGTGCCAGTAATGGGACGATACGGAGCAAAAGCAGAAGTATCCTTTTCTGCGTTTCAAAATTGAGGATGCAGTTCCAGATAGGAAAATATCGGGAACTATGGAACTAAAGAACGCAAACATATTTATTTACTTTGTTTTGCCTAGTGTTTTAATGTGTGTCGTTTACTTTTTTTTTACTCCGCTGTAACTAAATAGCGGGTCACAAATACATAAAATAAAATAACCATACCGTTTAAAAACTTATCACGTGGGACCGGCTCCTGGTACTTATAAAGAAGTCAGTTCAGATCCCTTACATCAACTTTACAAAATTGGCACCTCGGCTGATCCCTCGTCCCTGACCTTCTTATTTCCCAGATATCCCCCAAACTGGGTGTTAGATTGCTCGCAGCTGAATCAAATAACTAAAAATCTTAAAGGTAGATTAAATTAAAATAAAAGTCTTTACCAAGCTTTACCTTTACTACCTTGTAATGTAATTTCTAAGTGTTTCAAATCCTAAATCTAGTAACTTCCGAAGATGCATAATTTTTGCATTCCTCACGGTCCTCCTAAACATGCATATGATATTTTTGAGACCTGCTTATATGTAGTATTAGCTGAAAAATAACCTGCATTTAATTAAAAATGTAGATTCTAAGACTGAAGCTTGTGATAATCGCTTCAGCTGTGGAAGACAGGTAAAAAGTTGATGCTTTCCAATTTTTTCCTAGTCGAACTATTATCCTCTGGTTATATATTTCTTTTCTTATGCATTCAGGGATACAAATCATGGGTAAGTCAATTTTGGTTTTAGAATGACTACGTACTTGTTGTTTATGTATATGGACTGAAATGAAATTCCTTCCTGGTAGTATAAGAGGATATAGATAGATAGATAGATAGATAGTTTATTGCTGTAAGCAGCCCGAGGGCCATGGCAAAAATTTAACATACGAAAAAAGACAAAAAAACACTAATATATAAAAATACTCTTTTCCTTTTAATTTGTTTTACTTATTCCAAAAACCTACTTCTGTGTTCCATTGCTAGCCTCGAAAATCGCCCCATTTTCTTTATACTTATAAATTCGTTTTACCCACTCTTCGTCAAATACGCGCACACCATACTCTTCTTTTCTCTATTGACTCAGCTCAATACCATCGCAGAGCATGTGAATCACACTCTCATCCACGCACCCACACATCGGACAGAAGTAAGGACCGAACTTCTGCTTACAATTTCCAATATAACGTCTTCTACCCCCAACTGGTAGACAATCTGCCAACAATTCAATAATTATCTTCAGCTCATCCCGTCTAAGACCTGCTTTAAACGTTATATTCTCACCCCATGTCTCCCTTACCGCAGCATAAAACCCCAAAGATTCCGACTGGTCCTTCTGGGCGTGCCAAACCTGTACTTCCTGGCTCTTAAGTATTTCTTTCACAACCTTAGTCACTCCTTCCCCCTTTCCCAATCCATCGTTCCATAATTCTCGAACTCCGCAATCATCCAGTATCTTTTTTACTTTATATGGCTATGAAGTAGGCGATTATTCTTTCAACGCTTCTAAATATGCAGATTTTAATAATCTAACACGTGGCATCCTAACAATCCTTTCCCAAAACCTAACCATATTCACTATTCTGACATTTCTTAAAGAAGTTAAACCTAACTCACCCCTAACAACTACACTATTTGTCGATTTACTTACTCGTAGCCACCTCTTACAATAACCTAACTGCACTCCTTCTATCTCATACCCCCATACTTCAGATCCATAATGCATTACCCCCACCCCCTTATAGCTTGTTCCCACGGGGCTGAAACAGCGGCCGATTCTCGATCAGCGGCTGATTTACGGGCGTAAATAGCGGTTGAAAAAAATCAAAAAATCAGCCGCTGATTCTTCAAATAGGCGCTTATTTTCATCGCGGTCACCGATCGGGATAAACTAATCCTTTGGACTGTGACCTTTTATTACTCTTGGGACAGTAAACAGACTGTAATTAGGAGAATTAGGTCAAACTTGGCGAATTTTAGGTCAATCCAGTTCAGATTCTGTCAGACCAATGTGAAAATAACATGATTTTTACACTACGCATCCCAGGAATACTAAATGATTCCGAAAAAAAGGTAGAATAATTGTCTAATTACAACAATCTATGTTCTGTCTATATCTAGTATTTATTTTCGTTGTTTTTCTTTTAAAAAAATAATAATTTGAACAACTTTTCTATTCAATCTTCACTGAAAACTGACTGAACAACACAAATGATTGCACTCTGTTCTCTTATTGTTTATATTTGTTATTAATTATGTTCTCCTTTAAAAAAAAAAAATATTTAATGAATGTTATTTGCTTTTTAACGGAAAATTGCCGAGTCGCCTAAAATCTGGCATTATTCACTTTTGTGACTTTTTCCTAGTCAAAAGACTACAAGTCAACTATATTTCACTTCGACTAACTCACAAGATGTGTTTGTGAATTATATATATTTTTTTACAAACGAAAAGAATATTCGGAGGTAGGAAATTCTTTTTAATTCTCCCGTCAACCCCAAATAGTTGATCGGTCGTCTGAACAGATCAGCCACTGTTTACGCGCTTATTTTGGTCCCGTGTGAACAAGCTATTAGACCTAAGTATTTCTGTGTGGGCCCCAGAGCAAAATAACACTAGGAGAGTATGGACAAAACTTTTATAAAGTGACACAGAGTCGAACTGTAGCGCCACAAGTAGCGAAAAGACCGAACTCGTTTAGTCTTTCACGGACACTTGCTCAGTCCGGAGCTCAGAGTGAGCGTATGACGTCGTGATAGATTGAGCCTTGAAGCAGCAGAATTTGTGAAGAAGTGAAGTTGTAGTTGTAGGCCTTGACTTTTTGAGAATTAATGCGTACGAAAACTCTGTGAATGACTTTTCCGGGCTGATCGCACCATCCATCCGGTTCGTTAAGTTCTGTAAGGAACTAGAAAATATAGCAGTCGTGGAATTCAGCAAAAGCTTTTGGGAACCTGGACTAGTTAATCGATCTTGCAAAATAGCAGCAACCTTGGATTTCCCCTTTCGATGCCCAAATTTACCCAAAGAGAAATTTTTGGCTTATTTCTTCCGAATGCGCTTCTGTTATTTGGTGAAATTCGAAAACCGATCGATCAGTCTTAAGACCACTGATGGAAAATACTAGGTATGACGAAAACGATCTGCTCCGACACGCAAGTTTACAGTCAACTGAAATATGATTCATGCATGGATAAGAAACGGTCTGATTTTTACTGTAAATAGTCTTTCTTCAGTTTGAGGTTGAAATTATCTAGGTTGTCTTTTGACGTCGTCAAGCTGTTCCTATCTTCAATTTGTTCCGTCTTCAGGTTTTTAGTTTTCTTTGATAAATTCGAAAGTTGCGTTTTCCGCTCTTAAATGACAGAAAATAGAAAAGATTTTCGGTTTTTTTTTCTTGATCAGTTAATTATCCCTCTAGGATGATGTGCGAGGGTTAATTATAAATTCGGATATTTTGGTTGCATTCCGGCAAACCGTCCTCAGCGAAAACAACAAACAACTAAATCATAAAACCCAACACAATACCAACAGAAAAGTGATGCGGAACCAACGATATGTAACTAACAAACAGAAGAACGATGCGGATTGAAACGACAACGCGGATTGAAAAAAAAAACTCGAAAATCTTTATTATTTCTTTCGTAATGAATGTTCAGCTTGGCTTCAAACCTTATATCCGCTCTTAAATTCGTGGCGGCATCAAGTTGTTCCTAACGCAATCAATTTTTAGGGCTCTCATAGGTATCACAAGGGTTTCTTATCCGTAAATAGCCATTTATCCACTTTTAGTTTTCGCTGTTGAGCGATACTTTGAGAAATGTTTCAAGGTTTCGTTTTTGCTATTAAGTTTGTGGCGTAATAAAATGTGTTCCTAACGCTCTTGTAGGTAATGGGTTTCGGATAATATTTTTTTTTTCATTTTTTTGCTTAAATAGAAAGCTGCATAAAATACACTTACCGTTATCACGCTTCATGAATAACTTCCATTGTCGTAACAAAAAAGAAAAACCTCCCCTGTGTCCTCGTTGTCTACACTGCATCTTAGCGGTGCTACAATTTTCTCAACCCGCCCCTGATCGGAAAGACAGCTCGCTGAAGTTTTAACGCCTCGAGTCTAAGGTTTCTAACACCCTTTAGTTCACTCCTAAGTATCAAATTCGAACATAATCTTCCATTCTCTACACTCTTTTCAATATGTTTACTAAACGTCTTCCCTTTAGCTTTAAATCTTACTCCCAGGTATGTCCGCTCTTCCTTAACTTCTATTTCTTTACATCCATAATTAAACTCATCGTCCGTTCTCAGATTTCCTCTTTTTCTGAATTCTAATACTACCGTCTTACCTGTGTTTAGCTCCAGTTTTTTACCTATAAAGTAAACTCTCAACAGTTCTAGTAAAATATTCCATCCAGTGTCTCAATCCTCAGACGGAGCATTGCGCGAAATTCAATGCGTGTCTCGGAATTCAACTTGATACCACATTACAGTTATGGCGGAGTATCTGGATGCTATGGCTTGTCCTTCATGATACTAATTCTTGGTAAAACCGGGTTTCGGCTTTTAGATGCGTCTCACCTTATATAAAGATTAAGTAGTAGTTTAAATGTCTTAAAAGATATTTCTTCCATTTCTTGGTACCTGAATTTTGTAATTATGAAAATAATGTCTCTGGAAAGGTGTTAATTTGACATAAAAGTATATTAAAACAGAATAATTTCATTTAAATATGTTTTTTAATAATCTGAGTTTTCAGATTAACTGGCGAACAAAATATTTTTAAAGCTAATGAGATAGTCGACTTAGGGGTAAGGAGACATGCTGAATACGAATATAAATATTATTTTCTCGTCCGATAAATCATTCAACAGGAATCCGGCCGAAACCGGAAAATTTTTTAAAGTTTCACTTGAAGTTGATTACAGGTTCGGTGTAGGCTACTGTTAAGGAGACATGCTGAATCCATATAAAAATTAATTTCTCGTCCTGGGGAAGATAGAGCTTGCTCAACTGGCTGGGTGGTGAAGCTGTGGTCGTATCTAACCACCAGCCATATCTGACCAGCATTTGGAAATGTTCCTGTCTCAACTCAAACCCAAATGCATTAATTTCTGATCAGTACCCTTAATAATAAGATTGAACCTGTGGTTGATTCTACTTCACAAACCATCGAAACCATAACAGCCTTTAAGAACTTTCACCAACCTGATGGTTTTCGAGGACACTTATCCTGACCTACGAGGAATCCAGCATGAAACCTTGAAAATTGACGAGTAGGCACTACTGCTAACAACAGAGATCATGTAGGCATGGTCATCAGTTTGAGCATAATGGCAAGGTTTGCAAATCACCTTCCATTTCATCGCAACAATTTTTAACCCAGGATAGCCCCTACAAGAGACAGAATTCGATCCTCGGCTGATTACAAGTTTTCTATTAACGTTCACTTGTTTATAACCCAGTGCGTCGTTGGATTTTCAAGTGATTCATTTGAATATTTTCTGAGCTTGATTTTTTCGCTGGTTGAAAACATCAATCCCGAATGGTGCTGCGCTCTGTTTATTTTTTCCAACCTGATACCCTTTCTTTTTTTAGTCTTGATGAAAAGCTTGTAAGAACAAGTCTTACCACAAACGCTTCGAATCCCGCACCGCTTCCCGTGCATCTGGTTTGTGTCAAAGAATCGCATTCCGTTTCCAACGGGCATGCCATTATTTCTGAATGTGATACTTCTCCAATAGATGGTTACAGTACGGAATTCACTGGCATATTACCAAATGGCACTGCTACTCTTCTGTGATTGTACTCTCTGCTGTGACAATAAATAGAAAATGCCTGTTTCTTCGGCTCCACTTACGATGTTGTGGTTGACTCATCGCAGAATTGCTTGGACCATTTTGTTTGCACAGAAATGACTAATGACCGAAGACTAAGCTATTGTGTCTTTCTCAAGTAAAACAAAATGAAGATAAAGCTTTAGACAAGAGTGTCTTCGTAGACGCACTGGAGAAACTCATGGTAGTTACTCTGAACTGACTGTTATGATTGGGTACTATACTATCACGGGTTTGATAACTGATAAAACGTGTTTACGCACCCTTGTGTTAAAGTTTATGAGAATATAGTTCTACTGTAATAGGCATTTAATGCATAGGTCAAACAGATAGTTATTAAAGGTGAAGTTCCAAAATCGAGGTTGATTTCAGAAAATAACATCGAGACGGATGGATCGACCAAAAAGAGGCACGGCATGGTGCAAGCAGCAGGAGTACTAACAAGTGCTAGAAGTTCATACGGCACTTGCCAGTGTCGGTTGGTCAGTAGTATTTTCCTATACTTTAAGATGGCTAAGAATTTGTTTGAAAGCAAAACCTTTGAGGTTTAGAACGGGGTTTCTTCTGATGTTATAAGCCGTTATTCTTGATCTAATAGGTATCGTTCTTGAGGCTTCTGATCGAACACGCTGTTCTCTATTCCCAGAGAGTTAACGGGACACAGCTCTTCATTGGCAGAAGTATAACGTAGCACTGAACCTTACCTTAGACTTTAGTTCCTCCTGTGCCGTCAGAGGCACCCATGGCATCCAGAAAGAGCCGCCAGTCTTCCCTCATATGTGCTGCTTCTCAGACGTCTTCCCACTGGGGTTGGACTATCGAATTGATGTGTTTTAGGTCCCGCTGATACGCACGACGCAGTGTATTCTTCGGCCTTCCTCTTTTTCGGGTTCCCTTTGGTTGCCACTCCAGTACCGTTCTGGGGTGCCTATCTTCCGCCATACGGATAATATGCCCCAAGTAGTGCCATCTTCGTTGGCGTATGAGATCAGTAACCAGGGGCTGGCGGGAGATACAGCGAATTGTCTGGTTGGTTATGTGGTCCCTCCAGTTAATTTTCATTATTCTGCGAAGACAGTTGTTCTCGAAAGCACTGTACTTCCAAGATATGTAAAATCCACTACCTGCTCTAATATATTACCCCGCACTTTATGCCCAGTGGTGAGTCGCTTGTTGTCATGCTTTTTGTTTTGTCCGAGTAGATCTTTATTCCCCAAAGACTCTCGGATATCGGATTACTTTGAAAAGATCCTGGAGCCTTTCCTTGTTTGCCTCCACTAGGGTGTTGTTGTCGGTGAAGTCAAGATCTGCTAGTCGTTTATTGTCGCAGATTTGGATACCAAACCCCCTGCAGTCTCGGAGTACATGATCGATTACAAGGACAAAAAGCAATGGAGAGAGGACACACCCTGTTTGACACCGGACATGATTTGGAACGCAGCACTAAGTGTTTTCAGATAGGGCAATTATCAAGGATACAAGTTTTTCTGGAATGCCGTAATATCGGAGGATATTCCACAGCGAATCTCGGTGTATTGAATCCCAGGCTTTTTCGAAATCCACAAAGACAAGGCACATCTTTTGCCTTCATTTATTGTTACAATACTCTGAGACCACAAAATGGATCTGGTATGGAGCTTTAGCATGGAAGTCTGCAACGAGGATATTGTCTTGGTTCGCTTTTGTCTAAGTTGTTTCGTTCCCTTTTACCACTTGACAAGAAGTATATTCTCCCAAACGCTGCTTAGTTTGCAGCAAACACACTTACAGATTTTAGAAACGGTCAAGACATTCAAGGTAGTCTTAAAAAGAACTTACGAAAAAGCGCTTCAGCTCTTGGCGAATCTCTCAAACAGAGGAGACGAGGCTGGAAAAGGAGGAGATTAACCCCAAAAATAATCAGTCTTTCAGTAACAAGGAAACGGGATAGACATACAAATCAAGGAAGCATAAGCCTAGGCGAAAAAACAAGAAACTAACTACTACTGAAGCTGGCCGACGGGTCAATATTGTAAATAGAAGGGTTAAAAGCAGATTTGTTTTCTAACAGAAAATGTCGTATCTTCCACACCCTGATAATGGTGTAGGCGTACCATCTAATCTGAACCTTTTTAATGCAGAACATATGCACGCTAGTGTCAAACATGGTTATTTTGAACCATTTTTTCCTATACAGACACTTGCTGATAACGCACCAATTGAATTTCGTTTATGCTCGAACGAGGACACGTTCTTGGACCTGGCAAGCAGTCATTGAGCTCAAGGTTGAATGCATTAAGACTGCAACAAAAGGAAGCCCAAAAGCTGAAGAGCACGTTTTCTTTGAAAATAATACTCTAGCTAATATCATTTCAAATTCAAATCTGGAGAAACGGTACTTTGGTTAGTAGTGGAAATGGTTTATCCAAGTATGCCAGCTATATACAGTTTATGCTAATGACCCCTAAGGCGTTCAAAGAAGTTCGAGGACCAGCACAAGGCTATTACTATAAGACAGATCATAGCACTGATGACAACTGAAATGCCTCAGAGCCAAAGAGGGTTATTGGCTCTATTTACCATGATTTATTACATATAGACCAATGGTTTCCACCAAATACTAAAATAGATATCCGCCTGGCTACAGCCAACTCAAACTTTCTTCTACGGAGAAATTCAGCAGCTGCACCTGCATGTTCTGTAAGAATCAAAGTTCTACATGTGAGGAAACTACAGGTTTTATCTTCAGTATCTCTTGCAATAGAGAGACTAAGAAGGCAAGGCAATAGCATTAAAATCCTTGTACCCTCTTTAATCATCACAAAACGCCATATTGGAAAAGGTAGTTTAACTTTTACAGAATCAAGTTTCATTGATGGAGAGCTCCCATCCAGACTTAGCATAGCCCTTGTGAATAGCAGCAGTGCACTTGGAAATATAGACTCATCCCCACATGATTTCAAATTCTTTGACATGAACAGCTTGTCACACAAATTCTACACCACTCGCAAACATCTCCACAGCTGACAAGTATTATAATCTCCTATACCATCTTACAATGGCATCTTTGGACAATGATCCTCTGTTCCAAAACGGAATAACTCTAGCCATTTTCAAAGATGGTCACTCTTGCATGATTTTTAATATAACTGGAACCCAAGACTTAGCTCCTATAAAAACAGGTTCAGTACGCTTTGAAATCAGTTTTGGAACAGCATTGCAAGAAAGTGTTACAGTTTTGGCTCTAACACAATATGAAACATATTAGGAAAGCCCCATAAATGGACACACTACAGATTTTGGAGGTTTTAGATAGAGACCCTGTTACAAAACAGTTCCAAACTTTTTGTCTACCTGCAGATTATTTAAAAGGTGTACAAGCCCCTGCGATAGGGGTGGTAAATACTAATACAAGTTACGAAAACGGTATCGGTCACTGGCTAGCAATTAGGATAGATCGTGAAACCACAGAAATATTTGATAAATTTGGCTTTGATTACAGACTCATTCCTTGAAAACAGAGGAAAAACAATAGTTCAAGAGAAAACCCAACTTCAAGCTTATGAAAATTCTTCTTGTGGTTTTCAGTGTGCTCGTTTTACATTTTGTTAGGGTGCAGGGGACTTATCTATCAAAGTATTCTTCACTTATTTTCCAACAAGCCTATGATATATGATGTTATTTAGAAAAGTTTTCACATATAGTTATGGTCTGACCTTTAAACCTCTTGAGATGCAGTGTCTTAATTCTGAGTGTATTGACATAAATTTTGTTTATTCAACGAAGAAACAAGAGCTGTAAGCTCATATGGCACTTGCATGGGTCAAGATGATTTGATTGAACAAAAGTAAGTTTCGACTTTGCGGTTGAGATGCGCACTCTAAGGGAGCTGGAACTTCATTTGTAAGCAAAACCCTTGAGGCAAAACTGCTAATGGGCTGATGGGCATCATAAAAATGCATATATTGCTTAAAAGTATTTTTTTTTTACTTTGCGGTCAAGATTGGTTAAGGAATAATCGGATTTGGGAAGTAGCAATTTCTAAGCAAATGTTTTTGAGTCTCCAATATTCCAGCGAAGTTTCATCGTCCTAGCACATCTGGAAGTACCTTAACGCGCGATCACCGGAATCCCAGACCCCCCCCCCTCCTCCAACTCCACCCACAATAACCGGAGCCAATCCGGTTCTGTAAATGATTAATCCAGAGCATCTGTTTGTCATTCCCACGAAGTTCGATCCAGATCACACCAGTCTAAGCGGGTCAAGTATTTTCCGCCCTCCCCCCAATAATTGCCGGATTCGGTCCGGAAATAAAAAAGGTCACCAGAGAAAAATGTCCTCTGTTTAATTATTAAATTTCACTCGAATCCGATCACCTGTTCCAAAGTTACGCATGACTCAATATTCCGGATTCCCCTCCCTCAACTCCCCCCCGCCCCCCCCCAAGATTATCATATCGAGGATTTTTTTTTATTCCAAGTCAGTTTGACCGGGTCCCTGATATGCCTTCCAAGTTTCGTCGTGAAAATACCCCAAAAAACGGAATTCTGGGAAACCCGCTCCTCCCCCCCCTCAAGTGTCCGGATCCAGTCAAATTATGTAAAAGATTTACATGGACCAGATGTTTGTTCTTCCCAGCAAGTTTCACTCCGATACCATCATTCTAACCGTTTCTCGAGATTTCCGGTCCCCCCCCCCCCCCCAGCTCCCCCGCGGTGCACGTAGCCAATCCGATTCAGCAAATGACTTACCTAGAGCATCTGTTTGTTCTTCCCACAAAGTTCCATCCCGATCCCTCCATTCTAAACGGGTCACGTATTTCCCCCCCCCCCCCCAATCGTTGCCGGATCCGTTCCGGATATGAAAAAAATCATCGGAGAAATGTCCTCTGTTCAATTCTTAAATTTTACTCGAATCCGATCACCCATTCTAAAATTACGCATGACTGAAAATTTCGGATACCCCTCTCTCCACTCCCCCCACCATTATCTGATCGACAATTTTTTTTATTTTGAAGTCAGTTTGATGGGGTCCCTGATATGCCTGCCAAGTTTCATCGTGAAAATCCCCAAAACCACCATCACCGGAATTCCGGGACCCCCCCCCCCCCCCATAAGTGTCCGGATCCAGCACAATGGGCTAAAGGACTTATCTAGAGCAGATGCTTGTTCTTGTGATGGTTTTTATACGTTTTGTTAATCATCCTTCTTCAGTTCCGTTTGTATTATAATGTTTATCACGTGTCAGCCTCACCTGAACCAAGCGCCCGCACCCGCGCAACTTAAGTCATTGATAGCTCGGTTCAGGCGAGGCTATAGAAACCATTCATTTGCTGAATCGTATCAGTTCTGTACAAGACTTCCAACAATAAACATCATTTCTTTTCTCGCTACATTATTTCCCGTCTCCCGTGACAAAAGTTGTCACATTTGGTGGCAGCGGAGGGATCAACCAAATTCTCCAGGAGGTGTAAGGCAAAGTGCCACACAACAGCAGCACGTGTTAGGCAAAGTGTCTAACACCGTAATCTCCAGCCTGGTTCCAGTGACGGTGGATCTGGAATAAACCGAAAGTCGTGTTTATTCCCGCAAGCGATCCCGTTGAAAGGCTCCGGTTTTTTAATGGTAATTTTCCCTTGTTTGTTACGCTACCATCGCAGCTAATATTTCGTTTTCGAGATACTTGATTCATTCTCACGGTCTCGAATTTTTTTCACACTGTTGGGAAACGGAGAGAACCAAAGCAATCGATTTGATTGGAGTTGATTACGGTAGTCCGGGGAGTTGCGTAATCGATATTTGGTTGCGGGATAATTAGAGCGGAGAAGTTTTGTTGAAGGGGAGGAACAAGTCGGAGTATTGTATGCGATCAAACGGGTGGGAGAGTAGTTTCGACAAGAGTGTTGATTTGATTGAGGGTTTGGGTCCTAAAGTAGGCCAAACGAAATCGTATGCCTGTAAGACCAATCAAGGAGACAAAACAGACAAGATCTAATTCGCAACACCAAGAACACGTAAAATTAGCAGACAGCTTACTCGACGGTGCAGTTTCCATCCCGGCTAGAAAGTTTGAGCCGATCGCTAGTCAAAAGTTGACAGTTCCAGATAAGGCGGGAAGTCAAAATTGCAGTGGCGAAGGGAAGCTTAAGGCGGCTTCACACAGCACGAAGAGCGACGCAGAACGAGAGCGGGTTTTTGGTAAGACTGAAAACTCGTCGCTGGAGGTTGATTCAAGCCAATCGAGTCAAATATCAGGGTCCGGAATATCACGCACCATGGATGCAGACCAATTTAGTCAGCTTCTGGCTAACATGTTGTCACGGCTGACACCATCAGCAACACCAGTAGTGGCGGCAGCACAGCAGAATGGAGCGCAAGGCGTCTCTGTTCCATCGCCTAAGCTGACGAAACTCGGCGAGCACGACGACATCGACTCATATCTCAGCATGTTCGAGTCAACGGTAACCACGTGCCAAATTCCCCGAGATCAGTGGGCAACTCATCTATATCCTGCGTTGTCTGGGCCAGCGCTGGAAGCCAAGTCCAGTTTAAGCAGCGACACTTTTGGAAACTACGATGCTGTCAAAGCGGTAATACTTGAGAAGTATTCCGTTACGAAGGAAACGTACCGCCTCAAGTTCCGGAAAGGCAGAAGAGAGAATAAGGAATCCTACATGGAGTTCGGGCGAAAACTGTCGATGAATTTCAGTCGATGGTTGGATCTGAACGCACTTCGATCCAGAGTGGAGTCGATAGGTGCGGATCCGGTGAACAACATTCCAGGGAGGAGGATGGTGCCACTGGAGGACTTAGAGGAAATTTTTTAGCTGTTACAGTTGGAACAGTTCACGGAATCGGTTCCATTTTCTCTGCAGGTTCAGGGAGTTCACGACGCTGAAAGAGGCTGTATCATTCGCGGAGGCCAGTTCATTGGCGAGAAAGTTCTCCAAGGAATCGAGTGAGCTGGCAAGAGGAGGTGGCGTCTGGAATTCGAGTTCCGGAAGAGAGGATCGAGGGAGTGATCGACCCCTCAGAAAAGATGCATCCCGGAAATCGAGAAGAGAGCTTGATGATGGGAAAGGTGGATCTAGCGAAAGTCGCAGATCAGACCGAAAGTCCTGCTATGGCTGTGGCAGCCCGGACCACATGATGAGGGATTGTCCGAAGAATCGGCATCCGGTTGGGAAGAAGCCAGGTCAGGGGTTCCTCGCGGAAAGTCCTGAGAGGATCGAGATGGAGGAATCGGCGAACGAGCAGGCAGTGCTGATCCAAGGCTACGTCGACGACGAAGAGACGGAGATGCTGCTGGATAGCGGAGCGGACATCACGGTGATGCACGCGGATTTAGTGCCAGAGGAGCTCTGGTGCTGGGAAGACCTTCGTAAGCTGAGGTGCGTTCACGGAGACACACATAACTACCCATCAGCGGTGGTGGATGTTACCTTGAGGCAAAAAGATGGAGAAACCATGGAAGCCCCGGTCAAGGTAGTTGTCTCGAAAAGCATACCAAAGAAGTTCCTGATTGGCCGAAATTTCCCACAAATTGGAAAACTGGCGGCGCAACAGGTCGATAATTTTGTTACCACCCTCTCGAAGGCCAAGCAGAAGGGAAAGTCAGAAAACGAACTAGAACAACAAGAGTTCAGGTTCGATGATTCTTTGTTTTCAAATGGAGGGAAAATGAGGAAAACTCGCGGACAGAGACGGCGAGAGAAGAAGAATAGTAGCCCAAGACCTGGAGAACAGACTGACAACCTGGTGGAGGCTACAATTTCCAAGTCGTTTGCTGAAATGCAGCAGCAGGACGAATCCCTAAAGGAGCTATGGGAAGCTGCTAGAACGGAGCCGGAAGGATGCAGCAGCGTCGTCGTGAAAGATGGCATCCTCTACCGAGTAGTGAAAGAGGTAGAAAAAGACTCAGAAACTTGGCAGCTGATAGTTCCGGCAGCCCAAAGGCAAGATTTGCTGCGGTTGGCGCACGATTAACCAATGGGGGGACATATGGGAACTTTGAGGAGATTTTTTTGGCCGAAAGTCTACGCTGATGTCGCAACTCATTGTCGAAATTGCCACGATTGCCAAATGACCGCCAGGAAAATGAATCATGAGAAGGTACCCCTGAAACCGCTCCCTGTCATCCACACACCGTTCGATCGGTTGGCAATGGACTTGATTGGCCCACTGGAGCGAAGCAAAAGCGGATACAAGTGGATTTTGGTCTTCAGCGACTACAGTACAAGATATCCAGAAGCCATCCCACTAAGGTCCACGCATTCTGGAGAGATTGCAGAGGAGCTGATCAAGGTGTTCTCCAGACTGGGAATACCTTCCGAAATCCTCACGGACAACGGCAGTAATCTGATTTCTAAAGCGTTGAGTCAGCTTTACCCGCCATTGGAACTAAAACAATTGGGGCCGCATACTCGCTGTCGGAGGGTTGAATGATTCCATCTCGAAGCATCTTCTGAATTTGAGCCTCCACGAGCTGCCTCTTCGCCTCAGGAATCCTGTAAGGCTTGCCTTGGTTACCTTGCCTTAGGAGTAAAACCCATTAAGACCAGTGTCTACCACCCCGAATGCGACGGCCTTGTGGTGCGACTGAACGGAACACTGGTATCGATGCTCCGAAAATTCGTCAGGGACAAACCTAAGAAGTGGGACCAGTATCTACCTTACCTTCTCTTCGCGTACCGCGAAACCAAACAAGCTTCGACGGGTTTTTCACCGTTTGAACTGTTGTATGGACATCACCCCAGAGGGCCGCTGGACGTATGGAAGGATGATTGGGAAGCCAAGGAAGCAAAAGCATCGGAAAAAGTCGTCCATTACCTTACCAAAATGCGAGAGCGACTTTCCACTTTTCTGGACCTGGCTCACGAAAAACTGGAGACGAATCAAGAAAAGCAGAGGGCGTGGTACGACGAAAATAAAACGGAGCGACTGTTCGAGCCTGGAGATGAGGTGCTTGTGTTGCTGCCCACTGGACAAAGCAAGTTGGAAGTTCAATGGCAGGGCCCTAAGAAAATCCTGCGACGAATCAGAGATGTTGACTACGAAGTTGAGTTTCCTCACGGGCGGAAAAAGTCGAAGATTATACATATTAATCTCCTTCGAAAGTATCACCGACCAGATCAGCCTGAACTCCTATTCTGCTCGGAAGAGGTGGACATTGGTTCATCGTGGGACTATGCTACAACTTACAACACCGATGCAATTGTCCACCCGAACCGAGAGTACATCCAAGGAGCTGTCAACCCCCAGCTCACGTGTGAACAAAAGTCACAGCTTTACAGACTACTCGAAGAATATGGTGAAATTCTTACTGAGAAACCAGGGAAGACGGATCTCGTGATGCATGAGATCGACACAGGAGATACGCCACCTGTCAGGAAGAAGCCTTCCTGAGGCGAAGAGGCAGCTCGTGGAGGCTGAAATTCAGAAGATGCTTCGAGATGGAATCATTCAGCCCTCCAACAGCGAGTATGCGGCCTCAATTGTTTTAGTTCCAAAGGCGGACGGAACTGTACGCTTCTGTGCAGACTACAGAGGCCTTAACCAATGTTCTAAGTCAAACAACTATCCGTTACCACGCACAGATGAAATACTTGGAAGGGCTAGGTAAAGCCACCTGGATATCGAAGCTGGACCTCACGAGAGGATACTGGCAGATAAGGATGCACCCAGATAGTATCCGGAAGACCGCTTTCGTAACACCCAATGGGGTCTACGAATTCCTGGTTATGCCGTTCGGGGTACAAGGAGCGCCTGGACGGTTCCAGAAGCTAATGGATAAGGTGTTACGAGGCTTAAGCAAGTTTTGTCGTGCGTACCTAGACGACGTTATCATCTTCACAGCTGGAAGCTTTTCACAGCATCTAGCACATGTTGAAACTGTGCTGCAGCGCCTCAGGGAGGCTGGGTTAACTATCAACCCGAAGAAATGCAGTTTTGGGCATAAAGAGGTCGAATTCCTGGGACACAGAGTCGGTGGCGGAATGGTGCAGCCAATGGCTTCCAAAGTGGAAACCATTACCAATTACCCCCAGCCAATCACCAAGAAGGATGTCAGGGCATTCTTGGGCCTAGCTGGCTACTATGCCAGGTTCATCGACAAGTTTGCAAAAAAAGCCGAGCAACTGTGAAGGCTTACGACGAAGAAGGCACCCGAAACGGTCATCTGGACAAGCCTGGAACAGAATTCCTTCGACCAGCTCAAATCAGCTTTAGCGCGCGTCCTCCGAAGTCCAAATTTCGACGAACCGCTAATCGTGCAGACAGACGTCAGCGGCCGAGGATTGGGAGCCGTTCCAGCCCAGCGAATAAATGGAGAAGAGCACCCCGTAGCCTACATCAGCCGGAAACTGACTCCTGCCGAACAGGGGTACTCTACGATCGAGAAAGAGTGCCTCAGCGTAAAATGGGCAATAGAAAAGTTTCAATACTACCTCGCAGGTCGTCATTTTATGGTCGAAACGGACCATAATCCGTTACGGTGGCTACACGTGATGGCAAATACCAACGAGAAGCTAAATCGATGGCTCTTGTGTCTTCAGGCACACGATTTCACCATCACAAGTATAATGCCAATGCTGACGCCCTCTCGCGCATTTAGGACTCAAAAGTTGGGTTCTAAACTTCTACTGTAAATAGCTGTATATATCACAACATCTTTCGTAGGATACTCAACGGAAGGTGACGGCAAACATTGCGCTACCAGCCCATCTCTATGGTTATACGTACGGAGAAATCAACCGACTACAAATAGCGGACAGAAGCCTGCAATACTTCGTGGAGTTAGCAGCTTTCGAGAAACCAGATCCCAAGGGGGCGGTTTACAGATGAAACGACAAGGGAATCTTGAAGTGCCACTTCTGCGATCAACTGCCGCAGATATTGGTGCCTTTTGGGAACTTCCGGGAGTGCCTAATCATGGAGTGGCACATCCGGCAGGATGGAGGCGACGTCCACCGCAGCCATAAAGATATCTCAGATTTGATTATTCCGGAATACTTCTGGCCAGGGCTTTTCACAGACATCAAGGGTATCGCAAAAGTTGCGATCACTGCAAAGCTCGGCAGCTGTCTCAAGGACGGTCGGTAATCAAGAGAGTCCGCAGTACCAGAGTGGTACCCGCATCATTCCTCGAAGTTGAGAAGAAGAGAAGAACTGCAAAATAAGGAGGAAATTAAAGTGTTTGTTTTTTAAGAGGAAGGAAGTGTGATGGTTTTTATACGTTTTGTTAATCATCTTTCTTCAGTTCCGTTTGTATTATAATGTTTATCACGTGTCAGCCTCACCTGAACCAAGTGCCAGCACCCGCGCAACTTAAGTCATTGATAGCTCGGTTCAGGCGAGGCTATATAAACCATTCATTTGCTGAATCGTATCAGTTCTGTACAAGACTTCCAACAATAAACATCATTTCTTTTCTCGCTACATTATTTCCCGTCTCCCGTGACAAAAGTTGTCACAGTTCTTCCCAGCAAGTTTCACTCCTATCCCTCCATTCTAACCGTTTCTTGAAATTTCCGGTCCCCCCCCCCCCAAACTCCCCCCTGGCTACCGAATCCGGCCAAGACTTTAAACGGGACATTACAGATATATATTCTATTCAGTTATGAAGTTTCATTACAATCCAATCATCCGTTCGAAAGTTACACACTTCTCAATTTCCCGGATTCCCCTGCCCTCCACCCCCCCCCCCTCCAAAAAATGGTCGGATCAGAAAACTGATTTTTTCTAAGTTTGTTTGGTCGGGTCTCTGATATGCCTGCCGAGTTTCATGGTCCTAGCACAACTGGAAGTACCCTAACTCGAAAAAGTGTGACAAAATGCCCTAAATTTTCGAGTTTCCAGCGCCCCCACTTCCCCGCATATGGTCGGATCGGGAAACTGATTATTTCCAGGTCAGTTTGGTCGGGTCCCTGATATTCCTGCCAAGTTTCATTGTCCTAGCTCATCTGGAAGTACCCTCACTCGAAAAAGTGTGACAAAATGCCCTAAATTTTCAAGTTTCGAGCGCCCCCACTCCCCCGCATATGGTCGGATCGGGAAACTTATTATTTCCAGGTTACTTTGGTCAGGTCCCTGATATTCGTGCCAAGTTTCATTGTCCTAGCTCATCTGGAAGTACCCTAACTCGAAAAAGTGTGACAAAATGCCCTAAATTTTCAAGTTTCGAGCGCCCCCACTCCCCCGCATATGGTCGGATCGGGAAACTGATTATTTCCAGGTTCAGTTATGAAGTTTCATTACAATCCAATCATCCGTTCGAAAGTTACACACTTCTCAATTTCCCGGATTCCCCTGCCCTCCACCCCCCCCCCCCCCCTCCAAAAAATGGTCGGATCAGAAAACTGATTTTTTCTAAGTTTGTTTGGTCGGGTCCCTGATATTCCTGCCAAGTTTCATTGTCCTAGCTCATCTAGAAGTACCCTAACTCGGAAAAAAGTGACAAAATGCCCTAAATTTTCAAGTTTCCAGCGCCCCGCACTCCCCCGCATATGGTCGGATCGGAAACTGATTATTTCCAGGTTAGTTTGGTTGGGTCCCTGATATGCCTGCCAAGTTTCATTGTCCTAGCACATCTGGAAGTACCCTAGCTCGGATAAGTGGGACAAAAAACTCGGACCGACCGACAGACCGACAAACGGAATTGTGATCGGTATATGGCACTCGAGCCAGAGGCTGCAAGTGCCATAAAAATAAATCTTGTACCAAAAATAACATAAGAATTCTCGTATACCCTTATAAAAACAAGTAGGACACACAACTGAGGGGCTATCAATCATCCTTGTCTTCACTACTTTCCGGCAACATAGAGTGATCAAGGTCCTCCCAAATCGTCTTGTCCTCGATTCTATAATGACCAAAGGCATATGATCTAAGACCACTTGATAAAAGATAACGCTTATCATCATAGCAAGAAAGTGCTTTCTTATTCACCTGAATCGTTCTCAGGTGAAAATTTCTTGTTTGTATACTAACATTTTGGCCGCTAGTGGTTTCACCATGCATCAAAACTCTGTGAAAGCTTTTCTGATTGACATTTTTAGAAACAAAACCCCTTGGCACACCCTTTAAGGTCTGCTTGCATTTTTTACCAGAGATATCCATGGTAATTTTTGGCTCTGAGCGCATAGCATCGTTTAACAGCATAACTGACATCATGTTTGAACTTTCCTGTCACCGTATGATTTGTCGCATCATTCATCAAGCCATATAGCAGAGATTCTGTTAAAGATGAGAGTTGGCTTTCATGACGTCATCGAATCTGGGGCAAGTAACATGAAAAATTAGGCTATCCGTGTCACAGAAAAGAAGCTCAATCTTGTTACCATACAGCTTTTTTAAGAAAATCATATCAAACTCGTACATAACAAGTTCGGAAGTCTCAAGAACAAAGAAGCGTGTACCGATTGGTTTGTCTTGGACTATCTACTTTGGTGTAAATTGACCAATGGCAACATTTGAGACAAGCTCGTGAAATCTGATCTGACATGGATTATTTTTAGCACGCTCTATAAGAAATTCACCTATACATATTTTCACTTCTCTTCTGTTCTCCTTCCGCTCCGTGGTTTTACCTGTAAAACAAGGTTTCACATTAGGTAGCTATAGCATACAAAATTGTTAAACTATTCATTTTAATTCAAGCACGTGGTTAGTAAAGTTTGAAATTTTTTGGCAAAACTGCTCGTAAGAGGAATAGTTGCGTTTTTTTAAAATACCATGAGTTGCGTTTTTGCAAATACAATGTGTTATACTAGGAGTATCTCTCTAATCGTTTGTGCTTAAACTGTTAACGAAGCCGAGCGTCTAATATACGTGTAGCGTGTACCCGAGCGGTTGGTATATATTAAACTATACCGGTACTCTGATCTTAGTCCTCGAAGGGTTGGTTCGTAACTGTGGAGGGGGAAGTTCGGACGGTAGGTCCTAGGTTCTACATTCAATAAACAGTGGTTAGAAAACACACTTCCTTTTAATATTGAAGTTCTGCATACATCGAATACATCTGTTAATCCAACGATCACTACTGTCTTAGCACTTACCTAAGACTGCCTCTCTACAGACGATTACTTGGTCTTATATAGTGCTTTATCTTAAATTGTTTCGACTCTTGGCTGGCTCTCCAAGATTTAAGCATTTTGGCCAGCTCTCAAACATAAAGTATCTTTAAGACGGTGCGTCGAGAAAAAGGCAGTTTGCAAGAATTGTTATAAACATTTGGAATTCAATATTTCGTGTCGTTACACTCCTCACGCCTTCCAAAAAGTATCTCCTGACACAGCTCTAGAAATACCTACAACGTGTAATTTTACTTGCTCAACCAGGTTGAAGGTTGTCATATTAGCTATTTTTAACAGTTTACTTATTGTGTAGAAAATCTGATTTCAAGGGATACCGTTATCGGTTAAACTCAAGTATTCCAGTAAACCAGGTAAGCCTGTCACCCCTAGCCCAGGAAGTGTTGGGTTACAACCTTGTACCATTGTACCATTTCCTTTAAACAGTAGCAACCAGCGGCCAACAACTATTTGGTGTGAACTTTAATTTGCGCCACCAATCTCTTTAAGTTAGCTCTCGCCGTCACTTAGTACTGGGTGTCGCTTCTGAACCCTTTGTCAGCCTTAGGCCGACAACTTCCAGTGTATGGATATGTTTTTGGTACTGGTATTTTTCTCCATAGTGTCAGGTCTACCCAATTTACTTATAGAACCATTACTTCGTAGGTTCTTTAATTATTAATTAATGCTTATCGTTACCGAAATCAGAATTCTGGACTTCCTTCCTCCCTTAGAAAAGAATAGCGCCTATATGACAACTTTCAACTGGAAATTCCTATCCCTTACATCTATCCTAGTCTATACAGGGCACTTTTAAACAAGCGTCTCAAATACGTCCGATGTTCGTAATAGACAGAGACATGACACTTGCAACTCAATCCTGTCACAATCCTATTATCCTTTACTTGTTGCTGGGGCAACCATCTTTAGTTATACCTTGAGCTTCTAAACCCCAAAGTCTAAATCCCAAAACAACGATAACTTGAAAATAAAGTATAGCAACAACTGCTTTAAGTTGTCAAATCACTAACTGTTAATTGCCAATCTTCTAGGCAAATCGTCTCCGACTAATGTTACTACAGAAGGATTTCCTATCCTGTTCCGACCATCACTTTGGTCACTTGTGCCGATACTGAATGTTTCTGAATACGGTAAGGTCAGACTTACGCATACGGCATTGTCTTTAGCTTTCTCAAGCTATTGTCTTCTTTTGGGACTCAACATCCGGGTCCCAGTTGATGATGGTTCTGCGCCATCTTCCTACTATGAACGGTCACCTCTTCTTCCGAAGTTTCAGATGGCTTCTTCCGTCGTCTGTTTCGGTTTTCCTCTTCTTCTTCAGTTGCTATGTCTGCTTCTGTTCTCTTTTGGAGAGCCTCTTCTTGTGGCAAGGCTCGTAGTCAGCCATGCTTGAAATTCATCTTCTGGATCGTTTAGCTGCGATGACAGCTATCCTACATCTCTGTGATAGTGCAGTCGATACTGGGTCGATTCTTTGTAAGGTTGTCCTTCCGCTCGCTTGTGGGTGCGAGCATTTCTGGTATGACGAACTCATCGTTGGTGTCTCTCTTACTCGACTGACTTGTAACTCGGACTTAACCCACAATATTAGCTGCTTCTTTGCTTATTTTCACGGGAAACCAGCTGTAGACCCATTTTAGTTTGATTCTTTAAACCATTCGAGCTTTCCCTTATAGCAAAATCTCTTTCTGCAGTAGCAGTAATTAAATCCTTCTATTCAAATCTTTTGTTCTTAAAGATTTATAACGCAGTTTCTACTGTTTTAAGCTTTCTTTCAGGACAACCTTATTTCCTTCTTAATAGTCCTTGGTCCGAAGTTACCAGTTATTTCAGGGAGACACATGACCTGTAAAATATAAAACAGATTAAACCAAATCTGTCATCTTGGTGGGTACTTCTTCCCACCCAGGGATGACAAAAACTCACCCCCTGCTTTCTTGAACCATTTTCTCAAGGAGAAATCCGATTATCCTGGCGGTTACTTCTTCCCGTCCAGGGGTGACCAAACTCACCCCTCGCTATCTATTAGCATTTACTTGAATGAAACTTGGCCAAAGTTCCATTGATCTTAAGTGGTGTTCCACTTACTTTGCAGTCATGAGTACATTCTCTTAAAAGCACAAGTTATTAGTTCTGTACTGGGATTTCTGGGGAAAGTTCACGAATAAATCGAATCGGCAAATCAAACCTAATTCTTGCATATCTTACAGTGTAAATCAAGTCGACCAACAGTGACCGAGCTCACTCAAGGTTTGTTGGGGCATGACAACACTGTACAAAACAATTCTTTACCTTCATCACAAAAGAATAGGGTAATTAAGACTACTTTGGAATATTAGGTTTTTACGCTCCGTTGTGATTAAGTGCGCTCAAGGGAAAAACAGCTCCGGATCTGTAATTCACTCAGCGTGCAGTAATCGTTAAAATTTGTATCCCTAATTCTGTGTCCCACCTCCCAGTTTCGTGTATGTTAACTTGTCTGGCTGCTTTTTGTCTCGCGGTGGTCTCGACTGTCTACTTGAGAGCGACTCAAGATACAGTGGCTTGGTCAAATTTATGTTGGTGCAAATGTTCTATGTACTTTTCCTTACCAACCGCTTGGCTGCCAAGCCACTTGACGGAGGTAGACTATTTGATCTACCGCGGATTGGTTCTACAGGGGCAAAAGCATCGACTGACGGTTCCCCTACAGCCTGCTGCGCAGGGATTTCGGTCGTCAGTGGTTCTGATGGCTGCGCTGAGCCAACTGATCCTGGAATAGACTCCGCTTCTTTTCTAATAGGCTTCTCTGAGGCAACTGTATCTGGAGTTGACTCTGCTTCTTGCCTAGAGCTTCCTGTTGTTTCCCGCAGGGGTGTCGAGACGATCTCTGGTCCTTTCGTCTCTCCTGTGTTGGCTGAGTCGCCTATTCTCTGTTCGAGAGCTTCGCTTCTGACTTCTGTTGCAGACAAGGGAGACTTCGACTCGTTTGAGGCTGATGAACTTGACATGTTTCTCGGAGGGCTCCTCCTCTGCCATAGCTCTTCATCAGCTTTACATGTCTGAGGCAACTGCTCTGACGCGGGGCCTGAACCGGTACTTCTTTTTGAGCTTTGGTTCATGCTAAACTTTTCTTCTTTGCGTTTTCTCCTTTCATCAACCGCCTCCCAATTGACTGGTCCTAACAATGGTTCTACCAGCCATTTGTCCACTTTTGCTAGCCAGCTCTTTCGATTATACTTTGCTGCAGATCCACTTGATTTCTTGCTTTCTGGACTGCTTCGCGAAACAGAAGGTTTTGCAATGTCGGCATTCTGATCTCGCAGTGGACTCTCAGTCTCCTTTTGCTTCGGCAAAGGGGTAGAAAATGAGGGTCCTGGTGTAAACAGCAATTCCTTCGGCTGGAAAACTTCGTCTCCTCCTATCGAGTCGTCGTACTTCTGACCTAGATAGTTGTCCCAGGCAAGTTCGCTTGGTGTCGCTTTTGTTCTTTCAAGGAATCGGTCCTTGAAGTCGGGAGTGCCTTCGATATCCAAGTCTGCTGGTGACGAGTATCTTCTTCTTTCTGCTTTTTCAGGTGTCCACTGAAACGGGCTTGGCCAATCTGAATTTTCACCATCGTGCAGTTCACTTGGTATCTTGTATCTTGGTGTCCTGGGAGCGGAGACTGCTGTATCTGAGAATTCTTGCTCACTGTCTTCCGACTCTTCCTCTACTGGTGGTATGACTGATGAATGTGTGTTTCCTCCGGCAGAAGAGTTTGGGTTTTCGAAGAAATGAGCTGGAACGCTTGTCTGGGCTGGCTCAGTTGATGTCGAGGTAGGTAGGTAGGAGGGTCTAGCAGCGCTGGTATTGCTTGGTACCTGCTGATTGTTTGGCCTCCCCCCTTCGTCACCACTTTCGTCATCTGAAGAATCGGATCCCTCGTCTGATGAATCGGATTCCTCATCCCTGTGTGGTGGCTCGGCAAACCGCACTTTCCTGGCTGGTTTTGCCGATGTTTGTATTTCCTCTTCAGCTTCAACCTGGCCTTCCCAAAGCCGATACGGTGTATAAGGCTTCAGGCGATTCTGATGGACAACTGATTTCTTGTTGTCACTTACTCGAGCGATTTCGTAGTTGAGTTTGTTCTCTAGTACTGCTGTCACTCGGTAAGGTCCCGCCCAGCGAATTTTCTCCAGTTTCTGGTGTCTTGCCTCCGGTGGAACGTGAAGCAGAACCAACTGTCCCACTTCAAACTGATGATACTTCAGATTTGTATCATAATGCCTCTTCTGTTTCTCCTTTGCTGCTTTGATATTTTGACCCACCATGTCAAAAGCTAGCTTCTGTCTCATTATCATTTCTGATTTGTAGTTAACGTCTGAGTCGTAGTATGTGCGACTGTTGATAATGCCATCTGATGGGAAACGAGGTTCACGCAAAAATGTCATGAAATGAGGCGTGTCCTGTATTGATTCTTGGTAAGCCGTGTTAATCGCCCACTGGACATATGGAAGAAAGTTCTCCCAATCCGAAAAATCTCGTCGGCTCACATACATACTGAGAATATTTGCAATTTCCCTATTGTGTCTGTCTGTGGCTCCGTTACAGGCTGGATGGAAACTTGAAGTCCTGATTCCTTTAATATTCAAGTTTTCGAGAGTAGCTTTAAAAACTGAACTCATGAATTCGCTACCTTGGTCACTGATTATTCGATCTCAGCAACCGTAGATCAGGACCAATTTCTCGACAAACGCCTTAGCGACCTCGTTTGCCGACTTATCAGGAATAGGTGCCAAAGTCACGTGCTTAGTAAAGTGATCAGTAATCATGAGCACGTACTTGTTACCTTGGTCCGACCGATGGAACGGACCCAACAAGTCTAAACCGACTAACTCTAAGGGACGACTTACCTCCGGAAGCGAGCCAAGAGGCGCTTTCGGTGTGTAAGGTAAGCCTTTACGCTGACTGCACTTTAGACAACCTTGAACATAATCCTTGGTGATCGAAAATATGTCTCTGAAATAGCAGCGCTCTCGTATGCGCTGATAAGTTCGCATGAAGGCAAAATGTCCTGCCAGCGGGGAGTCGTGGAAAAACTCAAGCGTTTCCCTTATCAAGCTCGTCGGCAAAACCGGTACCACCTTGATATGCGAGCGACGGCACTTGTTTGTTGGTTTCGAGAGGTACCAAACAAGTTCGGATTCTTCGTCAATAACAAAATTCTGAATTTCTCGCAGCACAAGTCTTTCAGTTACCTGCGGCATTCTTTTTTCAGTACTCAAATGATCGCGAAGGACTTTGCAGAAAACATCCTTAGACTGCAAATCTCGCATATGAGCTGTTGACGTAACTGGTAAATGACTGATGATCGTCAAATCGACATTAACTGTAGGCAACCTTGACAGTGCATCTGGAACAATGTTCTTAGGACCGGGTATGTATTGAATGTCGAAGTCATACCCTTGGAGCTCCATCTGAAAACGCGCCCATTGACCCGGAGCGTCGTTCTTATTCATGATCCATGTTAAAGTTCTATGGTCGAAGAAGACGGTGAACTTCTTGCCAAGCAGATAAGGTCTAAATGTCCGAATATGGTAAACAACAGCGATCGCTTCCTTCTCGGTTTCTGAATGCTTCCGTTCTGCAGTATTCAAGGTTCTGGACGAGAAACGAAGGATCCTCTCTTGCCCGTCCTGAACTTGAGCAAGCACTCCCCCAATAGCGACGTCTGAAGCGTCTACTTTCAAGATCATAGGGTTAGCTCCAGGACTGAAATCAGGAAGTCCTAAAATGGGTTTCTGAAGAAGGTTTGATCGCAACTTTTCGAAAGCCTCTCGCTGTTCGAGCCCAAAATCAAAATGTGTTCCTTTCTTGGTAAGGCGGGTAAGGCATTCTGCTATTCCGGAAAAATTTCTGATGAATTTGCGGAAATAGGAAAACAATCCAAGTGCTGGACGAAGCTCATGGAGGTTCTTCGGGTAAGCTAACTCTTCGATAGCAGTTATCTTACTTGGGTCCGGTTTATCCCTTTCCTGGATATTTGGTGTCCCAAGTAAGTCAGTTCTTCCTTGAAAAAGGAACACTTTTTACCCTTTAGCTTCAGATTAGCACGTCTAAGTGCCTCGAAAACCTTTGACAATGCAGCCAAATGTTCTTCGTCTGTCTTGTTGGCTGCCAGGATGTCATCTAGGTTGACTGAAATACCTAGCCGAAACAGGTGATTCAGTATCCTATTCATCAGCCTAGAGTAATGCGCAGGTGCGTTGGAGAGACCAAAAGGCATCTTTTTGAACTGGTAAACCGGTGTGCCTAGCGCTGCAAAGGCTGTGATCGGTCTCGAGTCTTCATCGATAGTACATTGCCAGTATCCAGAGATGGCGTCCATGCTGCTGTAGACACTGCATCCATGCAGTCTATCCAGCAGCTGGTCTATGTGTGGCAGTGGATAAGAGTCTTTCCTGGTAAGACTATTGATCTTCCGTAGGTCAATGACTGCCCGCTTTGATCCATCTTTCTTCGGTACCATCAGCAATGGGCTCAGCCATGGTGAACTTGATTCTTCGATTACTCCGCACTTCAGCATCTTGTCGATTTCAGCATTTACTGATGTCTCCAGATGTGCAGGAATTCTGTAAGGTCTCATACGGCTTGGAGGATTGTTGCCAACGTCAATAGTGAATGGTTCCAGGTCACATTCACCTAGGTCGAACTCATCTTTCGCGAAAACATCGTTGTTGTTAACCAGGAAATCTTCAATGACCTTTTTCCTTTTTGAGTTCTTCTGTAGATGGTCCAGCTTGAACTGTGAAAGAAAAGCTTCGCGCTCTCTTTCTGTCATTGGTCGGCACTTCAGGCGATTTTCTGACGTCAGAGTTAAGCTGTTGACCGTCACACATTCTTTTTGTTCAAACTTCGTCCCGGTAGCAACACTCATCCGTGGAACTTAAACGACTGCGTCTGATGAATTTTCTACATATATGGAAACCAGCCCTTCTTCAGGTGTCGCAACCTGATCCAAGATTACCACACTGAGGAAACTTTTGAACAAACTGATCCGCTGCAACAACCAAAACCTCTCTGAAATCCCACATTCGACGTGGAGCCAAACATAACCTGCTTATCGAAAACGGCGGTAGCTTGACTGGCGATACTGTTGTCAGCTCAACAACGGTGCTATCTAACTCATCCTTGACTTCCGCAACAACACTACACCACCTAGCAGAATCCTTCCTAACAAGGCAGTCTCTCTCCGTGTCAACGTAAAAACTATGTCGCTTCATAAACGTGTACCCTAATATCATCGGAATCCTTAAAGCATCACTGACGAAAAACTTTTCCTCGCAGCGTTCGTCTCCTATCTTAACAAAATCTGTGATGACACCTCTGACGTCTAAACCGTGCCCAGACGCACTTTTAACCAACTTGGAGTCTGCTTTGAGTCCCTCCTGGACTCTATGTGGCAACCTCCTGAAGAGGGCCCTACTAACGAGGCTAATGCCGGAACCCGTGTCCGCCAATGCCTCTACCTGTACTCCACACAACGTGACGTCAATAAAAGGTGCATCCTTCGCGCAATTATACGCACTAATGTAAGAAGGACGACGGAAATTGCGGTGCGCCGGATTCCTCTTTACTCTGGAACCGCGCCCCCTCGCCAGTTTAAATGCCTCGATGAATTTTTGTTTGCTGGCTCAAGACCTCTTGACCGGCAATTCCTTGCGATGTGCCCGACCTTGGCACATTTCGCACAAATCGGTATCCCACCGCTGTCACCAGTGTTATACTAGGAGTATCTCTCTAATCGTTTGTGCTTTAACTGTTGTACGAAACCGAGCGTCTAATATACGTGTAGCGTGTAACCGAGCGGTTGGTACATATTAGACTATACCGGTACTCTTATCTTAGTCCTCGAAGGGTTGGTTCGTAACTGTGGAGGGGGAAGTTCGGACGGTAGGTCCTAGGTTCTACATTCAATAAACAGTGGTTAGAAAACACACTTACTCTTAATATTGAAGTTCTGCATACATCGAATACATCTGTTAATCCAACGATCACTACTGTCTTAGCACTTACCTAAGACTGCCTCTCTACAGACGATTACTTGGTCTTATATAGTGCTTTATCTTAAATTGTTTCGACTCTTCGCTGGCTCTCCAAGATTTAAGCATTTTGGCCAGCTCTCAAACATAAAGTATCTTTAAGACGGTGCGTCGAGAAAAAGGCACTTTGCAAGAATTGTTATAAACATTTGGAATTCAATATTTCGTGTCGTTACAAATGGTATCTGATACCACGGTCTAAAGTCGTTTTTTTCAGTTATCGTGGTAGCTGATACCACGGTCAAAAGGCGTTCCATGCAGTTATCGTGGTATCTGGCCAGTTAACGTGGTAATTGATCATAGCATCTGAAAAGCCACCTCTCTTTCATCAGTTTTTGTCAAGCTGGTGGGAAAGACGTTTGGTACTTAGTGATGTGAGTGAATATCAGTTTTTCTTTTGGGATGATTGCGAACAACACAATTTCGACAACTGTCGTTTTTGCAGAGCAAAAGTATACCAAATACAACGGTAACTGCAAAACGACTTAAAACCAGTTACCGTGGTAACAGAGACAATGGTGTCTGCATAAACGCAACTATGGTATCTGATACCACGGTCGCATTCCACCCAATAGTGTATAGTATGGGGGTGGTAGTTACAAGGATAAAAATATTAACTGTTTACCATAGCAAGCGTTGTTGAGTAGCTTGTAGAAGTCTTTTTCGAATGCATTGATAACTTTCTGCCGCAATTTGATGTTAAAGTCTATATATGGGCTTAACCATGCTTCTTGTTTGTAGGATAAATTCCGATGTGGTGTTTTTAGTTTTAATCCAAAACGAAGAGCGATTTGAATATGGCGATAGTGTTTCCTATACATGTCCTGTTCTCCAATGTTAGTAAAAGCTTCTTGACATTGGAAACTTGGCCATGTATCCTCGAATATTCAGAGATCTCATCCGATCTCACTTCGCGTACAGCTGAAGTTTGGTATCAGAACCTGTTACAGAATGGACTACAATCCTCTGCATTATATGGGACGACGTCGCTGATACAAGTTCACTAAAATAAAGCTGCTCTATCCCCACAGTTACTGGGGAAAAACGGTAGACGACACTATGCTGCGTTAAACGACCGTAACGATGATAAATATTACCATCATTATCAACATTTGAAGCGATGTCCTCTGACGCCTCCTCAACACGGGGTCTGGGATGACTCTGTGACTCGGAATCAGATGGGTCGTAGGCCTCCGCATCGAAGATCGAACTTGTTTCCTAGATAGATTATGTAATTATCAACAACTTTATGTTATTTTAAATAGGTTACGTTTGCTCTCCATTTCCTACATTCGGTTTACGTACATTCGGGTAGACTATTGCCGAGACATTTAAAGCACAACTCTTACTAAGAAATGATTTTTTCACGATGATTTGGTTCAGAAAATACCAGTAACTACCACGTGAAATGGCGATTTTTCTTGTTAGCGCTTGTCGACTATAACCAGCGCTCCTGCTCTCTGAGTTTTAAAGCTGAATGTTGCAGTGGTTAAGAGTAGGAAACCAGGTACAGAAACCAAAAAGAGGTCATACCTAGGGGTCTACCATGTCTTCTAAAATGAAAACAATATTTGAGGCTTCTCATGTCCTTTTGTGTGGAAGGGTTGTCGGTGAAACTTGAAGCTTTTAGTGAAGTTTGCATTGCCTGACTGTCAAAACTCGGCTAGACCGAAAAAAAACCGCTATAACGTCACAGCTAAAATACGAAACAACGACGAAAGGCGCAGTTTTCAGAATCTTACAATCGAAAAACGAGCTAGGGATAATATAAAAGGCAGAATTAGCAAGAGGGGTCCTTTAAAATTATGATTTACATTTATTTTGTAACAGTAGTTCCAATCTAATATGATTCTACCTTGTCTTGTTTAAGACGTAGTAACGATTCAACTTACCTCGTTTCCAAGGAGAATGCTTAGTGATACATCAAGTTGATCCTCATTGTCATTGGTAGACATAGCGTAGCTCGAAAACTTATACCGTAGTTACTAATAAAAAAAAGTATATTAGTAAATCAAAAAGATTACAGGTTTGTTTCCTTCCCCGACGTGGACGCAGAGGATTGACAGCCTGACGAGGACTGTTGCCAAGAAGGGACGAAATATCGCTGATGAAGAATCGTAGCTTACGTATCCGTTGTAAACATTGTTTGAATAAATATTAGTAAATCGTTTCCGAAATGATCATATTGTAGAGTCTACAACGATTTTTACTTTTACTTTCTCTTATTTATTGTAGTCAGTTACGAAGTTTAAAGTTTAACTGAAAAGCCAGCTTTTTTGTATGATCTGACCAAACACACAACATATTTTTTTTCTTTCTTACTTATCGAGATTCTATAAGGAATAAGTGATGGTTAGCTAAAATGTCCCATTTCACCCCTACTCAGTTAAACTTTAAGAGCACTTTTTCGTATTTTGGCATTTGATCGCGTTAGGATACTAATGGACCTAGACTAAATCAAATCCCAGCATTGGTATTTCTCAACAGGTACATTCCGTGTATCTAGCCATTTGTTTTCTAGTCAGCTCGGGGTCAATGAGTCTTCAGTAGATTGACAAAAGAAATAAGAATATTTTTTATTAATACGATTAACTATCTTATTCTGAGCCGCGGGAGCACCCGACCAACAGATCAGTTGGTTGACGACGGGCGCGGAGGACGCACGCTCGGAAACTATACATTTTGAACTTCGCTAAAGTGCTACTGGCCGTAAAGGCCACGGATTTTGACAATGAGGATTTTCAGTGGAAAACGATTGCTGGTGTTTCAATTAATGATATGGATAGGCCCGCAGTGGTAAAATTTGTGATTGATAAACTTGGGCTGTCTGAAAATGAAATGGCTGTGATAGTCTCAGAACAGGTGTTGCTGGAGTCAACGGGAAAGAAATTTGCCCATATTTTGGTGCTGCAGAGCAGTGATACCCCTCCCTCACAGGTCGGGGCTCGGACGGATGGGAGCAAAGTTCAACAGACGGCTCAACAGAAGCCGGGGCCATCAGTGTTGCCAAAGGAAAATTGAATAAAGAAAAGGGGCGAAGTATAATGGAAAAAGTAGAATCTCGTTGGTAAATCTGTTTCTTTGTAAAAATAAAAAATAAAAAAAATATATGATGTTTTTGAGTATGTTGCACAAGAAATAGTGGTAAATCGCTCAAACTCATAAGCTGTACGTCCCTCGGGAACTGTAAAACCCTTTGTTAATATTTTTAGCAGACGTATTTCGGACTCTGACCCTTATGGAGCCTTCGTACCCTAAACGTTGACGCTTACGACAACAGAGGGGTCCCAGCTGTGCAGCTGTCCCAAAAGTTGGCCAAAATACAAACAGGTGTTTGGACGTCGAGCAGCCAATGACAGGCAAACGTCGAGGCTAAGAACAGCACACGGGTTCCGACGCAGTTGAGAAAAACAAACAGGGGTTGGGGTTTTTGACCTTTGCTACAACAAAGAAGGTTAGCCAACGAAACGCGTGTTCGACGTTGGGGTGGAACGAACAGGGTTGACTCATGTAGTCTGAGGCAGATACTGTAAACAGTTGCTGAAAGGGCGATCGCAAGTCGTTAACAAGTGGACGGTTCAATGAGATTACTTCTCTCTTTTTTCGTCATTTCCGAACCTCGCCTTTCTTTTCTTCACCCCCCTTTCTTCTGTTTTACCCTCTCTTTTTTTCCCTTCTTCTTTTGTAGTGTTCTTCTTATCCTGCATCTTTTCTCTATTTCTCTCTGTCTCTTTGACCTGTAAGTTGCTTTAGTCATTCCTAATCTAAGGGAGTGACTGAGGCAACAGCAGGGATGATATGCAAGCCGTCCCGGGATCATTTACATTGATATGGTATAGTAGCGGAAATTATGGGAGCTTGTGATAATTGGCGTTTTAAGATATGGGAGAGGCTGTGGGAGCCTATGCTTTGGATCTGTAAACGGCTGTGGGAGCCGGACCAAGTTTCTTCAGTAACGGACTGTAAGATGTCGGAACGGCTGTGGGAGCCGAACAAGATTTGCGTGGCTGTGGGAGCCAAAGGAGATGACGGCTGTAAGGCCGAATGTGTTGGGGAACGCTGAGCGTACAATGTACCTATGGGAACACGAAGATCTGTAAGAAATTGCAGGTTTGTTTTGTTTACAGATGGAAATGAAGCTCCAAAGGATGGAGGCGAGGCTTCTTCAGTTGTCTCAGGGAAAGACAATGGAGCAGCTACGGGCGGATCTGATTGCAGAAGCGAAGAAGGCCCCGGAGGAAATGATGCCACACCGCATTGTCGCCCTGGCGGCGGACTACGCCCAAGCTATGGAACGCGAGGTAGGCGGTGAAGACGTTAAGAAGTACCACGACTTCGCAATGGCTGTAAGGGGAGAAATGAATAGTGGGGGACTACCGCAGTTGGTGGTCGAACTATATGGTACAGCCGGGGACAAAGTCCTTGCGGTGGCCCTCGACAAATGTCGAAAAAGGAAGTGGCAGCCTCCAACAACAAATACCACGCAAGGGAAAGGTTCCGCATACCAGCAAGTCCGCGTCTTCTCGAAACGTTTTATGCATGGGAAGTGCTACAATTGTGGGGTGGCTGGACATTTTGCTCGGGAGTGCAATAAGCCCCAGGAGGACACGCGGCAAAATCCCCCAGTTTCTGGTGGCAAGAAGGAGTGACTGATTTCGATATAGGGATTCGTAGCGTGCCCTATCATTATCTGAGACACGATGAGTTGATGTATCCGAATTCTGGTAAGAGGCTTATAACAAAATTTTTATTTCAAGGGAAGAATCGGAGATCGGTGGTGGGTGCTACCCCTCGTGGAAGTGCGAACCCCTGTGGCATATCCAGTGAGCAATTTGAGCTCAATTTTAAGCTCTTCCGATTTGAACATGAACGATGTGTCCCTCCGGCGTATGGAACATTTTACTGCAGCTGCACTCTCAACCAGATTAGAAAGTTGGCGTCACTTAAAAGACTTGCTGGGACCCAGTAAATTGCATGATGAAGTTATATCCTGGTTAGAGCGCGGTTTTGATGTGGAGTCATCGTTACAAAGATTCACAGGAACTTTTAAGGGAATCGATTATGATAGTGAAGTCCCGTTGCCACGGACGTTTGAAAACCATAAAAAAAGGGAAATTTGATGATTTTGTTACAGAAGTTTAAAGGAGAGACTTCGAAACGGTTCGGTTAGTGTATGGGGAATCTTCGGGGAGGATGCACCTCCCTTAATAGTGCTCCCACTCGGGATAGAACCCGGAAAACCTCGGTTAATCCTGGATGCAAGATACGTAAATCTTTGGACGAAGCCAAGAACCTTTACTTTAGACGGATTAACCGAGGTTAGAAAAGTGCTCAGTAAGGATTTTTGTGTAGGGTTGTTGGAAGAAAGGTCCACTTTGACCACATGGGAGTCTCAGCTAACTCGAGAACATATTTTGGGATTGTGTGGAAAGGTGTCTATTTCGTTTTTAACGTTATACCGTTTGGATTTTCCTTGTCAGGGTTCATTTATCAAGCTGACGGAAATATGGTTGTGTCTGCACTCCGGAACGCAGGAATAACTACGGGGCGGTATATTGATGATAGCATTATAGGTGCTCCAAGGTGCGAGGAATGTGGGAAAGCCATCGCGGTCGGGGCTAAGCTTTTGACAGAGCTTGGCTACACTCTTTCAAACAAATCGGTACTTCAACCGGTTACGCGCATGACATACCTAGGAATGATCATTGACACAACGATCCCACCTGAAGACAAAGTAGAAAAATTCGGTTGCTTGTTAAACAATATTCTGACGGGGGAAACGGTAAAGGTAAGGGTATTGCAAAAATTCATCGGATATGTTATGTCGTTCCAAGCAGCTTTCCCGCATGCAAGATTGTTTATTGCGCGATCGTCCGCCGGCGCGTTGGCGGAACAGCAAAATAATTCGTTCCTCGAATTAAATAAAGAGCTCAGGGTAGAGCTTGAATTCTGGAAATTTGTTGAAGATGCACCACGGATCTACGCTCCCGGGTTCGGATTCCAGACAGATCCGTGATTTTTGGACGGGGGATTTATTGGACGCAAATATTTCAGTAAAGGAAGCTCACGCATTAATAAAGGTTCTTACGGCTTTTGAACAGGAACTAAAAAATACGAGAGTAATAGTCCATGTGGATAATATGGCATTAGTTCATCGGTGGGCAAAGGGGTCGGGCACTTCTTTTGAAATGGAGATGGTAGCTAAAAAGTTGTTCATGACGGTTACACGATTTAATCTTACGATGAAAATGGAATATGTCCCTTCCAAAGAGAACCCCGCAGATGCCCCGTCAAGAGTTATCGACCCCTCAGATGCCACTCTTTCATTATCAGCATGGAAAAAAGTTCAAAAATCGTATGGGGGGAAAGAAGGACATTCGTTCGATCTCAAGGCTCTAGACTCAAATGCCATAACCAGTTGTGGGGGTAATAAGCTACCCCATTTCTCTCCTTTTCACCAGCCGGGCGCGATCGGAGTTGACATGTTCAGTCGCGACGTCCCACGGGGAAATTTATACATCTTCCCTCCTTTTACGTTAATCGCGGCGGTCATTAGGTTCTTGGATAAGAAAACCGACTCCCCGTATACAATGGTAGTGCCCTGTTTTTCTAGTACTCCATTCTGGTGGCCATTAATCTGCAGAAGGGCCGAAAGTTGGGTTCAGCTGGGCGAAAAGGGGCAAAGTGGAGTTCTTTTATATCCGTCAAAAACCGGCTACAAGGAAAAACCACTGAAGTTCGATTTCTTCGCGGTCCGCATGAGGTCGGTCTGACTTACTGTTTCTGATGTCTTTAAATACTATTGTAATTGTGTTGTAACATATGTTGTATGTGATGTATATCATTATAAGCATTTTGGTACGAAAAAAAAAAAAATAGATGACGCGCGGTTTGTTCTAGGAACGGTTTCTGGATATCGAGGAAAGAAGGATTTGTTTGGAGGAGAGGCATAAGTCCAGCAAATATGAAAAGCAGAAGTCGTCTCTTAAGTCTTCGTTTTTGAATTTTCTGGTTCGTGTGCATGGCGCAGCCGCAACGATCGTGGGGGCTTCCCCAACCGATGTAGTCCCCTTTTTAATCTCCAAAGACACCAGAGGTTACACCGTGGTTCACACGGAACTCTGCGTGAAAAGCGGTCACAAACTTGCAAGTGTCCTAGGAGGCTCGGTGCGAAAACAGTCGGTACGATGTGTGGAGTACTTTCGGCCATTTACAAAGAGATGGGAATACTGGGTGATTTTAGCGTACAAACAGGTGTTGGAAACCCGGTACTTTCCCACGAAGTACGTACTTACAAACGTACGATTGAAAAAGAGCAAAAAATGCATGAGTCCCACCAGGGCACGCGGTCCCATTGTCCATCGGTAAGCTCAAGTGTATTGCCGAGCATTTGGAACGTCAGATAAGACTGGCATCAAATGGGAGAATTCGGTTTGCATGTCTCAGAGACAGGGCCTTTTTCTTAGTGCAATATTTTACTGCAACGCGATTCTCAGATTTGTCCCGTTTGGTCTCAGCAGCTTTGCGAAAATCGAGAAAGGGAGATGGCTTTATATTCTTACAGTCTGAAGGGAAGACCATACGAGACTCTTCTGGAAAGGTCTTCGCAGTTGCTGGGTATTCGGACAAAGTCATATGCCCTGTCCGGGCTCTTGATGACTACATCAGTTTTACAAAAAGTGACCAGAATTTTACTATCAGTGGAAATTACTTCTTCCCAAGTTTCAAGCATGACACGGTTCTTCCTTCCTCGGTACAATACAACAAAATCCGGTTGGCCCTGAGGCGGACCTTGGTGGCAACTGGCGGGGGCGGTTATAACCATGCGTGAGGGAGGGTGGACGAGGAGTCGGTCAGGAGATACGTCGGCTGGAAGTCGAACACAATGATTGAACGATATACTTCGCGTGCAAAATTAGCACAACCAACAACTGCTAAGATAGTATGGTCCCAGCCTATCCCCGGGGAGCAGCCAATTCAAGTTCACAGTTCCTCTGAATATGTGCAAGTTCTGTAAAAAAAAAAAAAAAAAAAAAAATTATGGTAAGCATGAATAAATGATTGTGATAATCGGAACGTCTTTTTGTTTGGAAATGGGTTGGGTGGTTGTCGGGGTCGTCAAGGAGTAGAGGAAGTCTTACATGAGAGGATAAGGGAGGGGAAACCCTGGTGAACTCCCTCCGACACTTAACCCTTGGTTGGGTTGACCGCGGGTTAGAATAATATACTATTCTGAGCCGCGGGAGCACCCGACCAACAGATCAGTTGGTTGACGACGCGGGGTGGTGGTAGCAGAGATCGTAGAACGATGTTTGGAAGTGGGTTGCCGGGAAATTTGAAAAAAAAGGACAAGAAGAGGAAACATAAAGAGAGAAAAAAGGGAGTGACAGAAATGCGGTCGGCCTAACTGAGGAAACAAGTTCACTTTCACCCTCGTGAACTCCCTCAGATACTTAACCCTTGGTTGGGTTGACCGCGGGTTAGAATAATATACAATGCAGAGTTCTGAGATATTTCTGGAATGTTTAAATGAACAATGAATAACAAAACAGGAAATCGTCATTCACCCTTACAATCCTTCTGTTCACTCAGACTTTCTGTTTGCAGAACTGATTGATGTTTAAGAATAACCCGTTCAAAAAGATAAAAAAAAGATAAATTAAATCCCGTTACATCGAATTAGTTGTCTGTAGAAACGTTCTTCTAAAAAACCAGCTGTGGTAGAATGATGACACATGATCGATTTCTGATTAGGTCTATAATGAATTTACGAGCAATCTTTTTTCGATAAGTTTGGTTAGATTAAGGGCGATTCCCGATTTTTTTATTTTAGGGTGTTGTTCTCTTTTACGTCAGAAATTTCCGCAAGCAGCCTGAGATGGCCTTCTATATTGCTAGCTATCATATTGCAGCACTAAAACCTAAAATTAAACACTTTAAAAAAAATCCTTCAGTAAAAATCTATATTTTTCCGATTTCAAGGTCTTTCGTCCGAGGGATGTATGAGAGCATGACCCTAAACAGGAAAGAATATAGCTGTTGATTGTACGACCACTAATTTTGATATCATACACTGATTCCTCCAAAAGAACAGGTTCTCACGCTGATTTTGCAGATTGGTCTGCAAAGAACGAGTTCTCACGGTTTTTTCTTGCAGAATATTCTGCGAAGAACGTGTTCTCACGCTCGAAAGCTTAAAAGATCCTTTTCTGCCACAATGAATTATCAGAAAGCTCACCAAGGAGCTTTAGATAGTTCTCTGTCTTGCTAGCTATCTTTTTGCAACACTACAACCTCAAATAAACCACTTATATTTTTTGTGTTTTGGACTTCAGTCTCCATCACCAGTATATAACTGCAAGTCCGTTCTTCACACAACTATTGTGAAAAATATTATATCAACAAAAATATTTATTTTACCTCCTTGAAGGTTAAAAGACAAAGGGATGGATGCGAGCATGACCCTAAAACAAGGAAACCTGTAGGCGTTGATTGTCCTACCCTTATTTTGGCGATCAGACCATTTCTGATCCAAAAGAACAGGTTCTCACGCTTTTCTTGCAGATTGGTCTGCAAATAACAAGTTCTCACGATTCTCCTTGCAGATTGATCTGCAAATAACGGGTTCTCACGCTTCCACCCTATACTCGCTATGCAGTGTCTCACCTCACCACCTAGAGTCTTGGGCTTGCAGAGCAAGAAGGCAGGACCCTTGCTCCGGCGTGTCGACGAGCGCCTTGCGTTCCCACTAGTTCTCAGAGTGCTCCGAAGCGATCAGCAGACGAGAGTCAGGCGCTAAGGTAGCGTCAGTCACTATGCTAGACAGGATCCCTGTTCTATTCCAAACCAATCGGAAGGTTTCGGAACCGAAATTGCTCTGAGTCCAAAGGAAACAATTATTAAAATAGATTTAATGATAAACTATTTAATGATAAATTATTATTAAATTATTCCCACTAGTTCTCAGAGTGCTCCGAAGCGAACAGCAGACGAGAGTCAGGCGCTAAGGTGGCGTCAGTCACTATGCTAGACGGGATCCCTGTTCTATTCAAGACCAATCGGAAGGTTTCGGAACCGAAATTGCTCCAAAGAAAACAATTATTAAAATAGATTTAATAATAAATATTTAATTATAAACTGAGCCTCAAATTTAGATAGTAAATAGCTGAAGTAAATATTTACCTATAGCGTAGCAGGCTCCCTGTTTAACCTGCAGATATATCTGCAAGTCTTAAAAAATAAAAAAATAAAGACATTTAATCATAAACTATTTAATAACAAACTAAACGGCATAAATATTAAATAGTGATGAGCTAAAGTAAAAATTTATATTAAGCATAGCAGGATCCCTGTTCTACTTGCAGATCTATCTGCAAGTTAGAATTTAGAATTTCTCCAAGTCCAAAAAAAATAAAATATTAAAATAAAGGCATTTAATAATAAACAAATTAATAATAGTAAGCTAAACAAATAAATAGTGTTAAGTAAAAGTAAATATTTACCTCCGCTGCATAGGCTAAGGCTTATAGGCTAATGCTTATTCAAGAATCACAGGATCACTGATCTTCTTTAAATGATGTATATAAACATTTTCCCAACTTCCAGCAACCTCTAAGACTATCTCTAAGTCCATCTAAGCCATTGCCAACCGTTCTCCCGCTTATTCTGCAGATTGGTCTGCAAAGAACGAGTTCTCACGCTTTTTTGTGCAGATTGATCTGCAAATAACGGGTTCTCACGCTTCTGAAATTCCAAGAATCTTTTCTACCGCTAAGAGTAATCAGAAATTTCCGCAAGCAGCCTTAGATAGCTTTCTATATCGCTAGCCATCCCTTTGCAGCACTAAAACCAAACTTTAAACACCTAAAAAAAAATCATTCAGTAAAAATTTATATTTTTCCGATTTCAGTGTCTTACGTCCAAGGGATGTATGAAAGTATGGCCCTAAAAAGGAAAGAATATAGCTGTTGATTGTCCTACCACTACTTTGGATATCAGACATTGATTCCTGCAAAAGAACAGGTTCTCACGCTTATTTTGCAGATTGGTCTGCAAAGAACGGGTTCTCACGCTTTTTTCATGCAGAATATTCTGCAAAGAACGGGTTCTCACGCTCGAAAACTTAAAAGATCCTTTTCTGCCACTATGAATTATCAGAAAGTGCAGCTAGGAGCCTCAGATGGTTCTCTGTGTTGCTAGCTATCTTTCTGCAACACTACAACCTCAAATAAGCCACTTATTTTTTTTGTGTTTAGTACTTCTGTCTCTATCACCAGTATATAACTGCAAGTCCGTTCTTCACACAACTATGGTCAAAAATATTATATCAACAAAAATAATTATTTTACCTTTTTGAGGGCTAAAAGTCAAAGGGATGGATGCGAGCAAGACCCTTAAACAAGGAAACAGATAGGCGTGGATGGTCCGACCTTTAATTTGGCAATCCGACCGTTTCTGATGCAAAAGAACAGGTTCTCACGCTTTTTTTGCAGATTGGTCTGCAAATAACGAGTTCTCACGCTTTTTTGTGCAGATTAATCTGCAAATAACGGGTTCTCACGCTTCTGAAGTGCCAAGAATCTTTTCTACCACCAAGAGTAGTCGGAAATTTTCGCAAGCAGTCTGAGATGGCTTTCTATATTGCTAGCTATCTTTTTGCAGCACTAAAACCTAAAATTAAACACTTTAAAAAAATTCCTTCAGTAAAAATCTATATTTTTCCGATTTCAAGGTCTTACGTCCGAGAGATTTATGAGATCATGACCCTAAACAGGAAAGAATATAGCTGTTGATTGTCCGAACACTAATTTTGATATCAGACACTGATTCCTCCAAGAGAACAGGTTCTCACGCTTATTTTGCAGATTGGTCTGCAAAGAACGAGTTCTCACGCTTTTTTCTTGCAGAATATTCTGCAAAGAACGGGTTCTCACGCTCGAAAACTTATAAGATCCTTTTCTGCCACTATGAATTATCAGAAAGTGCAGCTAGGAGCCTCAGATGGTTCTCTGTGTTGCTAGCTATCTTTCTGCAACACTACAACCTCAAATAAGCCACTTATTTTATTTTGTGTTTTGGACTTCTGTCTCTATCACCAGTATATAACTGCAAGTCCGTTCTTCACACAACTATTGTCAAAAATATTATATAAAAAAAAAATAGTTATTTTACCTCTTTGAGGGCTAAAAGTCAAAGGGATGGATGCGAACATGACCCTTAAACAAGGAAACAGATGGGCGTGGATTGTCCGACCTTTAATTTGTCAATCAGACCGTTTCTGATTCAAAAGAACGGGTTCTCACGCCTTTTTTGCAGATTGGTCTGCAAATAACGAGTTCTCACGCTTTTTTGTGCAGATTAATCTGCAAATAACGGGTTCTCACGCTGCTGAAGTTCCAAGAATCTTTTGTACCACTAAGAGAAGTCAGAAATTTCCGCAAGCAGCCTCAGATGGCTTTCTATATTGCTAGCTATCATATTGCAGCACTAAAACCTAAAATTAAACACTTTAAAAAAATTCCTTCAGTAAAAATCTATATTTTTCCGATTTCAAGGTCTTACGTCCGAGGGATGTATGAGAGCATGACCCTAAACAGGAAAGGATATAGCTGTTGATTGTCCGACCACTAATTTTGATATCATACACTGATTCCTCCAAAAGAACAGGTTCTCACGCTGATTTTGCAGATTGGTCTGCAAAGAACGAGTTCTCACGCTTTTTTCTTGCAGAATATTCTGCAAAGAACGGGTTCTCACGCTCGAAAACTTAGAAGATCCTTTTCTGCCACTATGAATTATCAGAAAGTGCAGCTAGGAGCCTCAGATGGTTCTCTGTCTTGCTAGCTATCTTTCTGCAACACTACAACCTCAAATAAGCCACTTATTTTTTTTGTGTTTTGGACTTCTGTCTCTATCACCAGTATATAACTGCAAGTCCGTTCTTCACACAACTATTGTCAAAAATATTATATCGACAAAAATAGTTATTTTACCTCTTTGAGGGCTAAAAGTCAAAGGGATGGATGCGAGCATGACCCTTAAGCAAGGAAACAGATGGGCGTGGATTGTCCGACCTTTAATCTGGCAATCAGACCGTTTCTGATTCAAAAGAACGGGTTCTCACGCCTTTTTTGCAGATTGGTCTGCAAATAACGAGTTCTCACGCTTTTTTTTGCAGATTAATCTGCAAATAACGGGTTCTCACGCTGCTGAAGTTCCAAGAATCTTTTCTACCACTAAGAGTAGTCAGAAAATTCCGCAAGCAGCCTGAGATGGATTTCTATATTGCTAGCTATCATATTGCAGCATTAAAACCTAGAATTAAACACTTTAAAAAAAATCCTTCAGTAAAAATCTATATTTTTCCGAATTTCAAGGTCTTACGTCCGAGGGATGTATGAGAGCATGACCCTAAACAGGAAAGAATATAGCTGTTGATTGTCCGACCACTAATTTTGATATCAGACACTAATTCCTCCAAAAGAGCAGGTTCTCACGCTGATTTTGCAGATTGGTCTGCAAAGAACGAGTTCTCACGCTTTTTTCTTGCAGAATATTCTTCAAAGAACGGGTTCTCACGCTCGAAAACTTAGAAGATCCTTTTCTGCCACTATGAATTATCAGAAAGCTCACCAAGGAGCTTTAAATAGTTCTCTGTCTTGCTAGCTATCTTTTTGCAACACTACAACCTCAAATAAGCCACTTAAATTTTTTCGTGTTTTGGACTTCAGTCTCCATCACCAGTTTATAACTGCAAGTCCGTTCTTCACACAATTATTGTCAAAAATATTTATTTTACCTCCTTGAAGGTTAAAAGCCAAAGGGATGGATGCGAGCATGACCCTAAAACAAGGAAACATCTAAGCGTTGATTGTCCTAGCCTTATTTTGGCGATCAGACCATTTCTGATCCAAAAGAACAGGTTCTCACGCTTTTCTTGCAGATTGGTCTGCAAATAACAAGTTCTCACGATTCTCCTTGCAGATTGATCTGCAAATAACGGGTTCTCACGCTTCCACCCTATACTCGCTATGCAGTGTCTCACCTCACCGCCTAGAGTCTTGGGCTTGCAGAGCAAGAAGGCAGGACCCTTGCACCGGCGTGTCGACGAGCGCCTTGCGTTCCCACTAGTTCTCAGAGTGCTCCGAAGCGATCAGCAGACGAGAGTCAGGCGCTAAGGTGGCGTCAGTCACTATGCTAGACAGGATCCCTGTTCTATTCCATATTAAATAAACTATTTAATAAGAAACTGAGCCTCAAATTTAAATAGTGAATAGCTGAAGTAAATATTTACCTATAGCGTAGCAGGCTCCCTGTTCAACCTGCAGATATATCTGCAAGTCTTAAAATTGAGAATTTCTCCAAGTCCAAATATAAAAAAATATAAAAAATAAAGACATTTAATCATAAACTATTTAATAATAAACTAAACGGCATAAATATTAAATAGTGATGAGCTAAAGTAAAAATTTATATTAAGCATAGCAGGATCCCTGTTCTACTTGCAGATCTATCTTCAAGTTAGAATTGAGAATTTCTCCAAGTCCAAATATAAAAAATAAAAAAAATAAAGACATTTAATCATAAACTATTTAATAATAAACTAAACGGAATAAATATTAAATAGTGATGAGCTAAAGTAACAATGTATATAAAGCATAGCAGGATCCCTGTTCTACTTGCAGATCTATCTTCAACTATGCACCTCCGCTGCATAGGCTAAGGCTTATAGGCTAATGCTTATTCAAGAATCACAGGATCACTGATCTTCTTTAAATGATGTACATTTTCCCAACTTCCAGCAACCTCTAAGACTATCTCTAAGTCCATCTAAGCCATTGCCAACCCACCCTGAGAATATTCTGGAACTTGCAGATTGATCTGCAAGTTTCCGACCACTAGCAGAATATTCTGCATGTTCGAGACCCATCTGCAACTTGCAGACCAATCTGCGAATAAAATCGTGCCGAACGTGAAAGACCCTCAACAGGGTCTTCTTTCCCCGCAGACGTAACCAGGCCCGTTCCCCTGGCAGTGGGTTCGCTAGACAGTAGATAGGGACAGTGGGAATCTCGTTAATCCATTCGTGCGCGTCACTAATTAGGCTAGGTGTAACAATATCCAAAGGGGGGATATTGCGCCCATACTGGCCAACGCTCCCCCACCCCCAACGAGATCGGGGGTGGCCGAACCTCAACGTACTACGCCTCCACGTGGTCGGGCTGGACGCTTACTGCCATACACGAGGAAGACCATTTGCTGGGCTTGTGTCCTGGTGGGTGGACTCTCATGTAGGAACATCGAGCAGAGCGACAAAAGTAGTACTGGGCTAGAAGAGACCCCGTCTGGCTGCGTATAGCCCCCGGCTGGGTGGATAAGGGCCGCCCAGCTGGAGTAAAATCCCTGAAATGATGATGGAAGCAAACATAAGTGAAAACAGCCGGCTCTCGGATGCCGGCCCCAGGGGTTGCGCTTCATCATCAAGGGACAGTCAGGAGCTCCACATCGTTTACCGTGATGGTAAATGCCCTGTTTGTGGAGTACGGCCTAAAACTACGAAGGCCTTATTGGAACATTTGAGGGTGTTACACCAGCGGGAGGTGAAAGCCTTTCGGTGTCCGAGGTGTCTAAGGGACTTCGACAAGTTGTCGTCTGTCTCTGGGCACTTCCCTCACTGCAAGGGTACGGAGGGAACTCCCGCTGGTCAGGGCGTAGATGAGTGTGAGAGTGAGGTAGGAGCATATATGTGTGTGGTGGACAATTGTGGAGGGTCTTTCTCATCGGCATCGGGTCTCGGGCAGCATATGCGGCACCGACACCCGGTTCAACATAACGAGAGAATACCAATTTTGAAGAGAGCGCGGTGGGGGACTGACGAAATGAGACTTCTGGCGACGACGGAGATGGCATCTGGGTTAATGCTGAACCCTAACCAGGTGTTAGCAGAAAAGCTTCCCGGTCGATCCGCGGAGGCTATCAAGAAGGTTCGTCAGAGAGAGGAATACAAAGGGCTTCTGGCGGAACTACGCTCGTTGAGAGCGCTAGAGCCGCCAAAGAAGCGTCAGCGCCCCACCAGCGTTCCAGCGACACCGGAAGAGACGACGACGGAAGCGACTGAGGAGATGTGCGACCACGACAATTACGAGGAGAAGATCCCGCTGCCCGAAAAAGCGACCCAGAAAGTCAAGGACTTCCGGGCCTCCGCTTTGAATGCAGCGCGGCAAGGAGAAGGCTTGGAACAGCTGTACCGGGAGTTCCTGGGGCTCAAACCCCCACGAACTCCCAGGCCACCACGACCGGAAGAAGAAGAGAGGAGGAAGGCGAGGCAAGAAAGAGAACGCACGGAGGAACCACGGCAGCGACGTTACAGAGCATACCAAAACCTATATCGGAAGAGCCGGAAGGAATGCCTGGATGCGATCTTGGAGGACCGGCAAGTCGAGGGAGATCGAGTCAAGAGCCGTCTGGGCGAAGCCCAGATCAGCGCTATTGTGGAGAAGTTCAAGGCTCTGTTCGAATCAGAGCCTCAAAAGGACGAAGCGAGCTTCACACCTGCGGCGAAGCAATTGGGGGAGGACCTCGTGTCGCCGTTTACGGTGACAGAGGTCAAGAAGACCCTCGGCTCCCTGTCCGCCGTTTACCCGCGCTTCGTTGAATTTCTTCACTTTGACATTCAGAGCACTGGGCAGAAATCACATTGCGTCAACACGCGATGGCGCCTTCGCAATGCTTTGTTTTAATTAGACAGTCGGATTCCCCTGGATCGTGCCAGTTCTGAGTTGGTCGTTCGTTGAGGGCCGAGGCGATCGGCAGACGCTCTTGCGAGATCCACCGCCGCAACTGCGAGGGCCATCCACGGCCGGCTTGAGAAGGGATCGGAGCGCCCGTTAAGGCGCCCAAGCCCGACTCTGTAGCCAGCCGCTTCCTGCTACCAAGCCCGACCCTCTCGACCTTCAGAGCCAATCCTTATCCCGAAGTTAAGGATCCAATTTGCCGATTTCCCTTACCTACATTCGTCTATCGCCTAGAGGCTGTTCACCTTGGGGACCTGATGCGGATATCGGTACGGTCTGGTGGGATCGTTCACGTGGCCCTCCCCTTGGTTTTCAAGGGCCGGTAGAAACGCACGGACGTCGCACAAATGCGACGCTCTTCGGAAACATATCCCTATCTCTCCACGACAGAATTCCAGGGACGTTGCTCCCTTAAGCAGAAAAGAAAACTCTTCCCGGCGTCTCCACCAGCGTCCCAAGGATTATTCGTGTTGCCACGACGAGCACGAGAGCTCGAACGGTTCCCCAACCAGGCTCCCGAATGAGAACGGGATTCCCTTTCGCCTATCCACGAGCTCGCACGTCTGCGCCAGAGGGAGATGCGCTCGTCATGGACCCATTTCAGGTTCGGCTTAGGACCGACTGACCCATGTCCAACCACTGTTCACATGGAAACCTTCCCCACGTCAGGCCTCAAGGATCCCTCTTGAGTATTTGCTACTACCACCAAGATCTGCGCCACCGACCGCTCCAGGCAGGCCCACGCCCAAACCCTTCTACGCGATCGGTGCGACCTCCCTACTCACCGGCGTGTCAGCGCCAGCCACAAGGGCCGACGAGCTTCACGTCCGGCGGTCCGGTATAAGCACAACGCTATAGCGCCTCCCATTTTAAGGGCTAGTTGCTTCGGCAGGTGAGTTGTTACACACTCCTAAGCGGGTTCCGACCTCCATGGCCACCGTCCTGCTGTCTGGAGCAACCAACTCCTTTTCGTGGGATCCGGAATATGCGTTGTTTAGGCGCTTTAACCGAACGTTTGGTTCATCCCACAGCGCCAGTTCTGCTTACCAAAAGTGGCCCACTGGGCACTCGGATCCGAAATCCCCGCCGCACATCAAGTTCGGCTGGGCTTCTCACCCATTGAAAGTTTGAGAATAGGTTGAGGCCGTTACGGCCCCAAGGCCTCTAATCATTCGCTTTACCGGATGAGACTCCGTCTCCTTGCATTGAGCGCCAGCTATCCTGAGGGAAACTTCGGGAGGAACCAGCTACTAGACGGTTCGATTAGTCTTTCGCCCCTATACCAAGCTCCGACGATCGATTTGCACGTCAGAATCGCTGCGGTCCTCCATCAGGGTTTCCCCTGACTTCGACCTGGCCAGGCATAGGTCACCATCTTTCGGGTCCCAACGTGTACGCTCTTGGTGCGTCGCATCCGCAACGGGATCGCGACGCCCCGGGGATGCGCCCGAGCCACCGAGGTGAAACGGGATCTCCCCTCAGCACCGCAAGCAGTGCCTTCACTTTCATTTCGCCTTCGGTCTTTATCAACCTACGACTCGCGCACATGTTAGACTCCTTGGTCCGTGTTTCAAGACGGGTCGGATGGGTCCCGCCTACTTCCTGCGCGTCCGCGGGCATGGGCCCCGTGGCCGACAGTCTTGCGACTCGCCACGATTGCCCCGCGGACTCTAGAAACGAACCGAGCCAGCGCCGGGAGACCAGCCCTCGATGCCGAAGCACCTCGAAACCGGATCCGTCTGACGCCGCCCCAGTCACGTGCAGGATACGAATCCGCACAGGAATACACGCCCGCACAGAGGCACCGCCCCAGCCACGCGATCCACGGCAAGCCGCAACCGCGCTACCGAGACAGACATTGCACGAACGCTGATCCCGAAACGGCTCGAGCTTCGAAGGTCCATCCGTTTAACCCCCTGGAGGATTTCACGCACTATTGAACTCTCTCTTCAAAGTTCTTTTCAACTTTCCCTCGCGGTACTTGTCCACTATCGGTCTCGTATCCATATTTAGCCTTAGATGGAGTTTACCACCTGCTTAGGGCTGCACGCTCAAGCAACCCGACTCTAAGGAGACTCCCATGGGCCTTCGAACACCAGTCCTAAGGGCCTGACACCCGCTTTGGGCAATCGAGCCACATTCATGAGGACTTTAGACTTGGTGAACGAGGGTTCAAGGAGCTCCTAAACACCGCATCGGCCGAGCCGCGGCCGTGAGGCTACGACCGGCCCTTGGTGCTGGGCTCTTCCCTCTTCGCTCGCCGCTACTAGGGGAATCCTTGTTAGTTTCTTTTCCTCCGCTGACTAATATGCTTAAGTCAAGCGGGTCGCCTCACCTGAGCTGAGGTCAGAGAATAGGTTTGGTTGAGGTCTCACGACTGAGAACACTCGCCAGCAACGATAAGTTCCATCGAGCATCGACGCTCACCCGTATATAGACAGTTCCAGCGTATCGGGACCATCGTCCACAAGACTCGCCGCGACCGGTATCGTACGTTTATGTGCCCATTCTTTTCGTCTCACTTTATCTCTCACTGCCATGGTCCGACTTGCCCTCTTGTCTTCCACACCTCACTAGTGACAACGAAACGAATTATTCAAAGCACATCCCGGCTACCGCGTATTTTCGCGCCACGTGCGCTACTCTGCGGTGACCAGGCGTACGCCCCAGCGGCAAATCTCACGAACGACGTTCCCCAGCTAGTCTGCGAACAGGTGCCGGATCTCGTCGGACATTGCCATACATTTAAGAAGGTTGCCCTGAACGGCAGCGAGGCCATCGGGAATCCTCCCAGATTACGAACCCAGGGAGTCTTAGCCGTGGGTGTCACCCCACCGCGTACCAACTCCCAGTCGTATGTATATAATAAACCGACCCTCAGCCAGGTGTAGTCCAAGCCAGAGGCTGGACTGCCATGTGCGTTCGAAGGATAGACGTTCCATGTGTCCTGCAGTTCGCATGGAATCACGCGTCTAGCTGCGTTCGTCTTCGTGATACGAGCCGAGTGATCCATCCCCCAGGGTCATTTCTCGGTTTTCTCATCGGATTTTCACCCGAATAAGAAGAGTCCACAAGCAACGGTTCAACAATAAAACAAGTGTTTCTCACAAAACAACAAACTCCGAGGAGAGAAATTAATCTCTCCTCCAATCCAAAGGACTACGGCGGATACTGCAGAGATTGCTGGTTCAATTGCGACTCGATCCGAGCGGGCCTTCGTCCTCAGCACGCAACAAGGGGGCCCCTCAACTCTGTCCCGCATACAACGGAGATTCGCAAAAGACCAACGCTCTTCGCAGCCGGTTCAATCGTATAGCGCGATCCACTCCTAGCAGGCCTCCTTCCTTTGGCGCACGACATGGGGGCCAATGAAATTCTTCCCGCGGCAACGGAGTTGCACACAACGACAAACACCCCGCTATCGCCTCCAGTTCGATCGTCAAGTGCGCTTCGATCCTAGCGGGCCTTCGTCCTCGACACGCAACAAGGGGGCCACTCAACTCCGTCCCGCATACAACGGAGATGCGCACGAGGTCAAACTTTCAGCAACTCACAGTCTGCTCAGCCGTATAGCGAGATTTGCTCCTAGCGGGACTGGGTCCTCGGCGCGCAACGAGGGGGCCACTCAACTTTGTCCCGCAACAACGGAGATTCGCACAACAGCGAACGGTCTGCTTTTCGCAACCCTCTGGTTGTCTGGCAGCAAACAGCCAGTGTCCGACACGATACGCCTCCTAGCGGGCTTCCTTCCTTTGGCACGCAACAGGGGGGCCAGAGGGAATTCTACCCGCAGCAACGGAAGCAGCGCGTCGTCTACTAGCCAGTCGCGTCTCAGACGACACGCATCAGCAGAGTCCTTAGTCATGCGCTCTTCGGCCGGCGGGATTCGCTTCGGGCGCGCTACAAGGGGTAGCCCAGTGGAATCCCGCTACACAAAGATCGTGCTCTGACTTTGAACTCCGATTTAGCATGCCCTTTTCCCCGTCCGCGGAAGCCAGCAAGGCCGTAAAGCTTCGCCCGACATCCCGCGTCCGAGTACTCTCATCACAATGCGCACGGTTAGTGCAGCACTCGTTAATGATCCTTCCGCAGGTTCACCTACGGAAACCTTGTTACGACTTTTACTTCCTCTAAAGGATCAAGTTTGAACATCTTTCAATCAACACCGAAGCCATCCAGAGGACGGCCCGGCGGATCGTCCGAAGTTCTCACTAAATCATTCAATCGGTAGTAGCGACGGGCGGTGTGTACAAAGGGCAGGGACGTAATCGACGCAAGCTAATGACTTGCACCTACTAGGGATTCCTGGTTCATGGGGATCCTTGCAGTCCCCAATCCCAACCACGAAAGAGGTTCAGCGGTTACCCGGTCCTCTCGGACAGGGAAGACGCGCTGATTCTTTCAGTGTAGCGCGCGTGCGGCCCAGGACATCTAAGGGCATCACAGACCTGTTATTGCTCACTTTCATATGGCTAGACGCCACTTGTCCCTCTAAGAAGAGTAACGTACCCGAAGATACGTCATCTATTTAGCAGGCTAGAGTCTCGTTCGTTATCGGAATTAACCAGACAAATCGCTCCACCAACTAAGAACGGCCATGCACCACCACCCACCGAATCAAGAAAGAGCTCTCAATCTGTCAATCCTTCCAGTGTCCGGGCCTGGTGAGGTTTCCCGTGTTGAGTCAAATTAAGCCGCAGGCTCCACTCCTGGTGGTGCCCTTCCGTCAATTCCTTTAAGTTTCAGCTTTGCAACCATACTTCCCCCGGAACCCAAAAACTTTGGTTTCCCGGAAGCTGCCCGCAGAGTCATTGAAGTAACGTCTGCGGATCGCTGGTTGGCATCGTTTATGGTTAGAACTAGGGCGGTATCTGATCGCCTTCGAACCTCTAACTTTCGTTCTTGATTAATGAAAACATTCTTGGCAAATGCTTTCGCAGTTGTTCGTCTTGCGACGGTCCAAGAATTTCACCTCTAGCGTCGCAGTACGAATGCCCCCGTCTGTCTCTATTAACCATTACCTCAAGTCCAGAAAACCAACAAAATAAGACCGAGGTCCTATTCCATCATTCCATGCTGTGATATTCAGGCGCGGAGCACCTGCTTTAAGCACTCTAATTTGTTCAAAGTAAACGTACCGGCCACCCAGGACACTCGGTTAAGAGCACCCCGGACAGTCCGGTGGATTGTCCAATCAAGGCAGTGCACACCGCGAGGCGGCACCACCTGATCGCGACCGATATCCAACTACGAGCTTTTTAACCGCAGCAACTTTAATATACGCTATTGGAGCTGGAGTTACCGCGGCTGCTGGCACCAGACTTGCCCTCCAATAGGTCCTCGTTAAAGGATTTAAAGTGTACTCATTCCAATCACAGGGCCTCGGATGAGTCCTGCATCGTTATTTTTCGTCACTACCTCCCCGTGCCGGGAGTGGGTAATTTGCGCGCCTGCTGCCTTCCTTGGATGTGGTAGCCGTTTCTCAGGCTCCCTCTCCGGAATCGAACCCCGATTCCCCGTTACCCGTTGCAACCATGGTAGGCGCATAACCTACCATCGACAGTTGATAAGGCAGACATTTGAAAGATGCGTCGCCGGTGCTAGACCATGCGATCGGCACAAAGTTATTCAGAGTCACCAAGATACGGACCGAAGTCCGATTGGTCTTGATCTAATAAAAGCACCCCTTCCGTAAGGTCGGGGCTATTGTGCATGTATTAGCTCTAGAATTACCACAGTTATCCAAGTAGGATAGTACGATCTAAGGAACCATAACTGATTTATTGAGCCATTCGCGGTTTCGCTGCATAACAGCTTGTACTTAGACATGCATGGCTTAATCTTTGAGACAAGCATATGCTACTGGCAGGATCAACCAGGTAACTGCTGTGAACCTCGCCGAAGCGAGGACACTCAGTTCGAGACGGTCCCACTGGACCCGTCTCTTCTCACTCAACATACGAGAAGCGTCTTGAAAAAGACACTCTCCGTTTCGCATCGACAATGGGCCAGTTCTCTCGCACATACCGTCCACCCGACGGATTCGTCAATTTCGTGCTGCTTCCTCGTTCCACTTCCAGTCATACACGTTTCCTTTGCCTGCAGATCATCGATATACGATAATGCAGATATTGCCGTGACAACAACTTCCTTCGAGTCGGAACCTGCAACAAAGCACAAAAAGTGCTCCGAGAATCGTCCGTCTCTAAGGCAGATGGCACAGCCTGCTCAACACCAAATTTCTACTAAACGGAGCCTGCAACAGAACTCACAAAGCTTTCCCAGCTACCGCGTGTTTGCACAACCCTTGTGCTACTCTGCGGTGACCAAGTCAGTCCTCGTTCGCTCCGAGAATCGTCCGTCTTTCGGTCCTCGATGCCTCACACCAGTACCTTCCTTCAAAATGGAACCTGCAGCAGAGTGCCAGAAACGCTGCTAGTCATCTCACTCCGGCCTTCCAACCGAGGCACAAACCTATATGTTCAAGCGCTCCGAGAATCGTCCGTCTCTCCGGCTTTAGGACCGAATGCTAGGCTTAAAATCCTACTAGAAGAAGCTTACTACAGAGCTCATGAGAAGTGGTCATCACAGCCTTTAAAAAGGCGTGTCCCCTGCAATCTCATTCGCTCCGAGAATAGTCCGTCTTTCGGATTCCGTCGCCTTACACCCAGCACCTGCCTTCGAAACGAAACCTGCAACAGAACGCCAGAAACGCTACAAGCCATCTCACCCCAGCCTTTCAACCGACGCACAAACTAGCATGTTCACACACTCCGTGAACGCCCATCTCTCCGGCTTCAGGACCGAATGCTCGGCGTAAAATCCTACTAGACTGAGCTTGCTACCGAACTCATGAGAAGTGGTCATCACAGCCTTTAAAAAGGCGTGTCCCCTGCAATCTCATTCGCTCCGAGAATAGTCCGTCTTTCGGATTCCGTCACCTCACACCCAGTACCTTTCCTTCAAAACGGAACCTGCAACAGAACGCCAGAAACGCTGCAAGTCGTCTCACCCCGGCCTTTCAACCGAGGCACAAACCTGCATGTTCACACGCTCCGAGAACCGTCCGTCTCTCAGGCTGTAGCACCCTTCATCTTCGTCAAACCCTACTGAGCTCGCTTATCACGAAAGCTCCCGAGACGCCACCAGTCTCCACAGCCTCGAAAGGCGTGCCCCCGGTATCCTCGCTCGCTCCGTGATCCGCCCGCCTCTCGGCTCTGACTCCGACTACTAGGTACTACATATATGTTTCGGAAGCCTCCGGTGACTGCGACATGGCACAACTACCGATACTTGTGGACTTAGAAAAATCGCGATGGGTGTGAAATGAAAAGTGGAATAAAAGGGAGGGGGGAATGAAAATAGGAAAGGGAAATGATATGGTATAATAGAGGAACAATAATTACATCTTTTGTGCATGTTTTAAAAGCATTTCTAACAAGTTAAAAAACACGATTTCTTCCGAAATGAACCGAATCAGGCCTAAAGTGATTGGAGATGATTCTAACTGAATAAAACTGAACATTTTATTAATAAAACTTTTCTATTTTTTCACTTTTTCGTCACTTTTCGTTCGATACTTTTAAGGATTTGAAGGCGGACATGTCGCATACGGCTGGTACTAGACTTGCAGGATTCAAATAATTATCGGAAAAAAAGATTTAGAAACGTGAAAAACAAGATACAGGATAGAAATAAAACATCGGGAAAGGTAAATTAATTAATGTTTCATTACGACGCACAACTTTTGTTTGAAAAACTAAAAAAAAAAATCTCGGCAGGTGAAAAACAATACCTAGGATAGAAAAAAAACATCGGAATTGATAAATTAATAAACGCTGCATTCCCCGGCAATAAGTTATACCAAAAAACCCAAAGTTTTCGACTGTTTTAGCTTAAACGATGATGATAAAGTACTTCAAAAGATCGAAAACTAGCGTCAAAAAGTTTCGGATCATGTCCTGCAATATAAATAAAGCAGTCTCATAACTTTTAAACCTATTTTTCACCTTTCTATTGCTTATTTTAACCGTAACTTCTTTGATTTTGAAACTTTCCATTGTTCACAACAGAAAACAAAATGGCGTCTGTCTGCCGGTAATTGTGCGCCCCACGTGTTCCCGATATTTGTTGAATCTTTGTCCGCCTTTTCGCTTCATTTCCTTAAGCCCATAACTATCCCGTCTTTTCTATTATCGGAAGATCTCCACAATTTCAATTTCTTCCTTATTTTGCCGTTTCCTAGTTGATTCCGTCTGCAACCCACTTAATTCAAGATTCTTCCGTTGCTAACAAAGGAAACAAAATGGCGGCTGTTAAATAGCCCTTTATTAGAATCTGAACAATATTCAATATTATCGTGATGACTCTGCATGAATTTCCTTTTATTTGAGCTCTCTTGCCTTCTTAGCACGTTTTAAGAATCCACAATAACTTTTCGTATTCGCGAAAGCAGTTTCCTTTTATATTATTCAATTTTTGATAAATCATCTATTCGTCCGACCGCGATTCTTCCTTTCGCCAACGGCCATACCACGTTGAAAGTACCCAGTCTCGTCAGATCCTGGAATGTCACACAACGTCGGGCCCGGTCAGTACTTAGATGGGTGACCGCTTGGGAACACCGGGTGCTGTTGGCTTTTTGCTAAGTCCAAAAGTTGGTTAAAAATTAAAAAGTGCAGCGATGAGGTCTCTGACCCAAATTAGGTCGGGCGCCGCAATAAAAAAAAAATTTGGTCCGGAGACCTCGATCACCTTCGAAAAGACGTGGCGGACGCAGCGTGAAATCGGATCTCAAAGCGCTTTGAACTTGACGGGTCGGACGCAGCGTGAAATCGGATATCAAAGCGCTTTGAACTTGACGGGTCGGACACAGCGTGAAATGAGATCTCAAAGCGCTTTGAAGATTGAAGTTGACGTGGAGGACGCAGCGTGAAAAATATTTCGGACGTGATCCCTGTTCGAGTGAAATTTGCTAAGTCCAAAAGTTGGTTAAAAATTAAAAAGTGCAGCGATGAGGTCTCTGACCCAAATTAGGTCGGGCGCCGCTTTAAAAAAATATTTGGTCCGGGGAGCTTCGCCTTCGATTTCACGCTGCGGACCCCGTTGGAAAAAAACTTGGACGGCTGGATCCCAGCTCGAGTGAAATTTGCTAAGTCCAAAAATTCGGTTAAAACTCGAAAAGTGCAACGATGAGGTCTCTGATCCAAATTAGGTCGGGCGCCGCATTAAAAAAAAATTTTGTCCGGAGACCTCGGTCGCCTTCGAAAAGACGTGGCGGACGCAGCGTGAAATCGGAACTCAAAGCGCTTTGAACTTGACGGGTCGGGCGCAGCGTGAAATGAGATCTCAAAGCGCTTTGAAGTTTGAAGTTGCCGTGGAGGACGCAGCGTGAAAAATATTTCGGACGTGATCCCTGTTCGAGTGAAATTTGCTAAGTCCAAAAGTTGGTTAAAAATTAAAAAGTGCAGCGATGAGGTCTCTGACCCAAATTAGGTCGGGCGCCGCTTTAAAAAAATATTTTGTCCGGAGACCTCGGTCGCCTTCGAAAAGACGTGGCGGACGCAGCGTGAAATCGGAACTCAAAGCGCTTTGAACTTGACGGGTCGGGCGCATCGTGAAATGAGATCTCAAAGCGCTTTGAAGTTTGAAGATGCCGTGGAGGACGCAGCGTGAAAAATATTTCGGACGTGATCCCTGTTCGAGTGAAATTTGCTAAGTCCAAAAGTTGGATAAAAATTAAAAAGTGCAGCGATGAGGTCTCTGACACAAATAAGGTCGGGCGCCGCAATAAAAAAAAAATTGGTCTTTTTGCAGGTAGGATCCTGGTTCGTTGACTGAAATTTGACTAAGTCCAACTTGGAGTCAGGATCCGAGTTCGTTGACTGAAATTTGACTAAGTCCAACTTGGAGTCAGGATCCGAGTTCGTTGACTGAAATTTGACTAAGTCCAACTTGGAGTCAGGATCCGAGTTCGTTGACTGAAATTTGACTAAGTCCAACTTGGAGTCAGGATCCGAGTTCGTTGACTGAAATTTGACTAAGTCCAACTTGGAGTCAGGATCCGAGTTCGTTGACTGAAATTTGACTAAGTCCAACTTGGAGTCAGGATCCGAGTTCGTTGACTGAAATTTGACTAAGTCCAACTTGGAGTCAGGATCCGAGTTCGTTGACTGAAATTTGACTAAGTCCAACTTGGAGTCAGGATCCGAGTTCGTTGACTGAAATTTGACTAAGTCCAACTTGGAGTCAGGATCCGAGTTCGTTGACTGAAATTTGACTAAGTCCAACTTGGAGTCAGGATCCGAGTTCGTTGACTGAAATTTGACTAAGTCCAACTTGGAGTCAGGATCCGAGTTCGTTGACTGAAATTTGACTAAGTCCAACTTGGAGTCAGGATCCGAGTTCGTTGACTGAAATTTGACTAAGTCCAACTTGGAGTCAGGATCCGAGTTCGTTGACTGAAATTTGACTAAGTCCAACTTGGAGTCAGGATCCGAGTTCGTTGACTGAAATTTGACTAAGTCCAACTTGGAGTCAGGATCCGAGTTCGTTGACTGAAATTTGACTAAGTCCAACTTGGAGTCAGGATCCGAGTTCGTTGACTGAAATTTGACTAAGTCCAACTTGGAGTCAGGATCCGAGTTCGTTGACTGAAATTTGACTAAGTCCAACTTGGAGTCAGGATCCGAGTTCGTTGACTGAAATTTGACTAAGTCCAACTTGGAGTCAGGATCCGAGTTCGTTGACTGAAATTTGACTAAGTCCAACTTGGAGTCAGGATCCGAGTTCGTTGACTGAAATTTGACTAAGTCCAACTTGGAGTCAGGATCCGAGTTCGTTGACTGAAATTTGACTAAGTCCAACTTGGAGTCAGGATCCGAGTTCGTTGACTGAAATTTGACTAAGTCCAACTTGGAGTCAGGATCCGAGTTCGTTGACTGAAATTTGACTAAGTCCAACTTGGAGTCAGGATCCGAGTTCGTTGACTGAAATTTGACTAAGTCCAACTTGGAGTCAGGATCCGAGTTCGTTGACTGAAATTTGACTAAGTCCAACTTGGAGTCAGGATCCGAGTTCGTTGACTGAAATTTGACTAAGTCCAACTTGGAGTCAGGATCCGAGTTCGTTGACTGAAATTTGACTAAGTCCAACTTGGAGTCAGGATCCGAGTTCGTTGACTGAAATTTGACTAAGTCCAACTTGGAGTCAGGATCCGAGTTCGTTGACTGAAATTTGACTAAGTCCAACTTGGAGTCAGGATCCGAGTTCGTTGACTGAAATTTGACTAAGTCCAACTTGGAGTCAGGATCCGAGTTCGTTGACTGAAATTTGACTAAGTCCAACTTGGAGTCAGGATCCGAGTTCGTTGACTGAAATTTGACTAAGTCCAACTTGGAGTCAGGATCCGAGTTCGTTGACTGAAATTTGACTAAGTCCAACTTGGAGTCAGGATCCGAGTTCGTTGACTGAAATTTGACTAAGTCCAACTTGGAGTCAGGATCCGAGTTCGTTGACTGAAATTTGACTAAGTCCAACTTGGAGTCAGGATCCGAGTTCGTTGACTGAAATTTGACTAAGTCCAACTTGGAGTCAGGATCCGAGTTCGTTGACTGAAATTTGACTAAGTCCAACTTGGAGTCAGGATCCGAGTTCGTTGACTGAAATTTGACTAAGTCCAACTTGGAGTCAGGATCCGAGTTCGTTGACTGAAATTTGACTAAGTCCAACTTGGAGTCAGGATCCGAGTTCGTTGACTGAAATTTGACTAAGTCCAACTTGGAGTCAGGATCCGAGTTCGTTGACTGAAATTTGACTAAGTCCAACTTGGAGTCAGGATCCGAGTTCGTTGACTGAAATTTGACTAAGTCCAACTTGGAGTCAGGATCCGAGTTCGTTGACTGAAATTTGACTAAGTCCAACTTGGAGTCAGGATCCGAGTTCGTTGACTGAAATTTGACTAAGTCCAACTTGGAGTCAGGATCCGAGTTCGTTGACTGAAATTTGACTAAGTCCAACTTGGAGTCAGGATCCGAGTTCGTTGACTGAAATTTGACTAAGTCCAACTTGGAGTCAGGATCCGAGTTCGTTGACTGAAATTTGACTAAGTCCAACTTGGAGTCAGGATCCGAGTTCGTTGACTGAAATTTGACTAAGTCCAACTTGGAGTCAGGATCCGAGTTCGTTGACTGAAATTTGACTAAGTCCAACTTGGAGTCAGGATCCGAGTTCGTTGACTGAAATTTGACTAAGTCCAACTTGGAGTCAGGATCCGAGTTCGTTGACTGAAATTTGACTAAGTCCAACTTGGAGTCAGGATCCGAGTTCGTTGACTGAAATTTGACTAAGTCCAACTTGGAGTCAGGATCCGAGTTCGTTGACTGAAATTTGACTAAGTCCAACTTGGAGTCAGGATCCGAGTTCGTTGACTGAAATTTGACTAAGTCCAACTTGGAGTCAGGATCCGAGTTCGTTGACTGAAATTTGACTAAGTCCAACTTGGAGTCAGGATCCGAGTTCGTTGACTGAAATTTGACTAAGTCCAACTTGGAGTCAGGATCCGAGTTCGTTGACTGAAATTTGACTAAGTCCAACTTGGAGTCAGGATCCGAGTTCGTTGACTGAAATTTGACTAAGTCCAACTTGGAGTCAGGATCCGAGTTCGTTGACTGAAATTTGACTAAGTCCAACTTGGAGTCAGGATCCGAGTTCGTTGACTGAAATTTGACTAAGTCCAACTTGGAGTCAGGATCCGAGTTCGTTGACTGAAATTTGACTAAGTCCAACTTGGAGTCAGGATCCGAGTTCGTTGACTGAAATTTGACTAAGTCCAACTTGGAGTCAGGATCCGAGTTCGTTGACTGAAATTTGACTAAGTCCAACTTGGAGTCAGGATCCGAGTTCGTTGACTGAAATTTGACTAAGTCCAACTTGGAGTCAGGATCCGAGTTCGTTGACTGAAATTTGACTAAGTCCAACTTGGAGTCAGGATCCGAGTTCGTTGACTGAAATTTGACTAAGTCCAACTTGGAGTCAGGATCCGAGTTCGTTGACTGAAATTTGACTAAGTCCAACTTGGAGTCAGGATCCGAGTTCGTTGACTGAAATTTGACTAAGTCCAACTTGGAGTCAGGATCCGAGTTCGTTGACTGAAATTTGACTAAGTCCAACTTGGAGTCAGGATCCGAGTTCGTTGACTGAAATTTGACTAAGTCCAACTTGGAGTCAGGATCCGAGTTCGTTGACTGAAATTTGACTAAGTCCAACTTGGAGTCAGGATCCGAGTTCGTTGACTGAAATTTGACTAAGTCCAACTTGGAGTCAGGATCCGAGTTCGTTGACTGAAATTTGACTAAGTCCAACTTGGAGTCAGGATCCGAGTTCGTTGACTGAAATTTGACTAAGTCCAACTTGGAGTCAGGATCCGAGTTCGTTGACTGAAATTTGACTAAGTCCAACTTGGAGTCAGGATCCGAGTTCGTTGACTGAAATTTGACTAAGTCCAACTTGGAGTCAGGATCCGAGTTCGTTGACTGAAATTTGACTAAGTCCAACTTGGAGTCAGGATCCGAGTTCGTTGACTGAAATTTGACTAAGTCCAACTTGGAGTCAGGATCCGAGTTCGTTGACTGAAATTTGACTAAGTCCAACTTGGAGTCAGGATCCGAGTTCGTTGACTGAAATTTGACTAAGTCCAACTTGGAGTCAGGATCCGAGTTCGTTGACTGAAATT